>VZDJ01001247.1:15309970-15972302 GCA_008694505.1 Cyanoderma ruficeps
AAAAAAAAAAGAAGAAACTTTTCATTTGGATGTTTGTATAAGAGGAAGACTGGAGCATATGCTGCAGTTCCTGGAGCAAGAACCCAGCTCTTATGAGGATTCTGGCTGTCTGCAGCCTTTCAATATTAAAGGGCTCTACAGCAGATAAGAGCAGGATAATAAAAGCTAATAAAGATGAAACTGGACAAATTCAAACTAGAAATTAAGATACACATTTTTACCACAATAGAGTAAAACAGCTTTCAAAGGGATGTAATAAGATGCCTGAAGCCAGAGCTCACCAAAGGCATGGCAGCACTGCCAGCAGTCAGAATCACAGGTGGAATGAGAGGTGGCTTGGAGAGAGCAGCTGGGCTTCAGGAAGCTCTGTGCAGGAGCAGGAAGCTGGAGAGGGACATGGGATTGTGGAGGACACCATGAGCAGCAGGCTGGAGGTGTAACACAACCACCTGGAAGGAGGTTTCTGGGGGCAGAGCTGTCAACTTCCGTATCCCTGTGACCACCTCCTGTTTCTTTCTCCATCCTCAAGCCACATCCTACAGCCCAGCCTCTCCCACATTCTGTAGCAGTTCCCTTTCCCCCTATAGCCTCCATGCTCATCTTCAAACAGCTCTCTCTTCCACCTGCTCTTCTCCAGCGTGTCAAAGACTCCAGCTGTGGAGGGGAAGCCTCAGGCTCGGCGTCCTGCTGGGAATTTGGGGTAGAGACTCAGTTAGGAAACAGGAGAAGAAGGTGTTTGTTGCCAGGGTTGGGCTGGGGGAATTGTGACAGCTGCTACTGCGAGGGGCAGCCTCCCTGCTCAGAGCTGGAAAAACCAGAGGGCGGAGATGACTCGCTCTCTGGCACGCAGGTTCTCTCTCCTTTTGTCTCTCAGATGCAACATATAAAAAGATGAAGCACGTCCCTGACTTACCCCAGCGTGGGCTGCATTGTGTCCCAATGGCCATGCAAAGCAGCCGCCTGAATTTATAGCTGCTCTACACAGCCAGCACAGAACACAGCACCCCAAGCATGCAGAGCCTTCGGTCCTACAGATGGAAGTACTGATACATATTTTAACATAGGGAAACCTTCTAAAAACAAAGTAGGCACAAAGCAATACCCTTTACATTAGGCTATAATTTTATATATAATTTACACTGCAGAAGAAAGTGTCAGTTGTCCAACAGAAAAAGCATAAAGGAGTCCTGGTGTGGAAAGTATCCCTGCCTTCCCCCTGCCACAAGTCCTCAGCCCAGTCCTTCACCTTGCGCTGCTGCCAGCATAAGCAAGGCTGCAAGGGAAAACATATCATTAAAACTCACCTTTCCCGCTCCCCCCCCCTCCCCAGATCAGTTTTAATCCAGAACTGACCCCTGGTTTGATTGATAGTGCAGTCACTTCTGTTAATGTAATGGAAAATGTGGTATTAAGTGGGAGTAAGATGACATGGACACTTCTCTTGGTGGCAGCACCAGCTTTTTCTGGATTTAGCTGTATGTAAAGGGCAGCTCTTAAAATACTGAGTGTCCCTGGCCACGCATGGAGATGCCTCCCATCGGGAAAATGGGGAAGGGCAAATCTCAGTGGCAGCTCTGCTCTGTCCCTGATGCTGGGGATGGCAGCAGTGGGTGGGAAGAAGACATGGAAGAGAATGGACTCATCTTCCTTCCAGCTGCCTGAAGCAAATCCATACCCAACCACAGTAGCTGAAGCTGGCTTGTCTCCTCTTCTTTGCAGTCTCATTTTTATTAGTTTCGATTGCTCTAAATCAATCCTAAGACAGTATATGATGCTACAATGAGCCACAGGAATGCCCAAGGGAACTTATTTGTACAACCATTTTCACAGACCATTTTGTATCTTATGTAAGTGAGATTTTGAGTGGCAGTTTTATTTAATGATCACCAAGATGAATTGTTTGAGAATTTAGGGTTCTTTACCGACTTTTAAAAAATCACCTGGTTCATTACACCTCTCCTCCTGAACTCAGTTGTTCGTTTTCTTTTTCACTCAGAAATGGCTGGAGGATAGGGAAGGCAAAAACTGAGTCCATCACTTAAACCAAATATGAATCTGATGATCACACTATTTTCTTTCAATATCTTTTCCAAAGTGGAGCTCTTACTGTAACTAAACCCACCTTCTAGAAGTTATCTTCCTGCTAACATCCCATGGAATGAAAAGTAGAAAAAATTATATACTACTACAATTTTCCTGGGTTTGTGGATTTTGGGAGTGTAACTTGAAGAGCATCAACAAAGATTTTTGGGAAACAGGACACAGAACTGTTCAGACCAGCCCAGCCCAGACATCCCTGTAGCCCCATGCCCTGCTATGACCAGCAGTGGTTAATGCAAGGGAAGGTTTAAAAACTGACAGGACATGCATGGACTGCTTTATTCTCAGCATCTTGATTGACCTCTAATAGTTAAAGACTGACTTGCACAAAAACAGAAGACAGAATACTTCAGGATGGTTTTAGCCATTAAATACAATGCCAAATATTCTTGGTATCAGAGGAATGTAGCGCAGAGATAACATAAAAATTGCGAAAATCTTCAACATACCGGCAGAATACATTGAAGGGATGAAAGAATGAAGATTGAGGGTGACACCCCCTGCCTCTCGCTCACAGGAAAATCTCACAAACTGAAATTTTACCCAAGCAAAACAAAGACTCCAGCACAGCATGTGCAGCCCTCCTTCTTGGGAGAGAATGGGGAGAGAAAGAGGAGAGTGAACAAATCACCCAAGCCTGACATGAGTCACATCAGTTCATGCATGACTGAAAGGTGCTCAGATACTACAGCCACATGCCCAGACCAAGAACCCATTTAAAAAAAATAAGGCAAGTGACATGGTAAAACTGTTATAAAGACATGGAGACAGAAAAATGTGGGTAGAGAAATAGAAGTGTGGGTGAGTTCAGCACCTTTGTTTTGGAGTTTGATGTGGAGGCAATGTGAACAAGGAGAGCTTGGAGGTACAGAGATGGCCAGACCCCAGGGCAGTCACTCAGCTCTGCAAGTGCTCAGCAGAGAGCGCTTTGGGGGTTGTGTTTGTGTATGTGTGTGTGTGTATATCTGTGTGTGTGTGTGCAGGAGGGAACAGAGCTGGAAACAAAGACATAGACAAGCCCAGGGAGCTGCTAGAATGAGGGTCAGCACATGGGAACAGGCAGATGAAGTGTGGTTTAGAGTCAGGTGCAGCTTTCTGTAGGGGCCAGGATTCAGGCAAGAGATGGTCAGGAATGCTCATTCAGCCCATATTGCTGAACACAACTAACCCTTCAGTTTTGGAGAACTGCCATTTCAAGGTGCTTTCAAAAACAAACACAAACACCATTATAATATTTGCAGAGTCAAATATGGGAGCCAATTCTTCCCCACTTTGACAGCATAGTTCCACATAACAGCACTTTAAAGGATTTTTGCAGATCCTTTATTCCTAAATTTTAACTAAGTCTCTACCCTGTTTATAGTCTTCTCTTCACCCAGTTTATTGCTCTTATTTAAACTTGCAGAGAGACATTTTCAAAGTTGGGACGCATTTTCCACATCCGTTACTCTGAATACTTTAATGGGAACAGTGCTGAGAAATGACACTGGTATTATCACCACTGAAGCAATTGTATGCTAACAGGCTGCACCTTTCCCCTAGAATCATGATAGAAAGGTTAGTTAAATTCGAACAAAATATATTCCCTGAAATTCCAACCATCTTTAATAGGAAAAGCTATAACCTCCCTGATGCACATAACAGCCCTTGCAGCTGATGTCTGAAGCCTGCACCTGTTATTTCAACAGAGGTGACCTCTGAACAAGAAAGCCATTCTATATAAACACTGAGTTAAGTGACTTTCCCCATGTCTCCTCAAATAACACCCAAATATCTTTTCTTGTCAAAATCTTGCACTTGTCCCATAGTATACACAGTAAATCATGACAACCGGTGACTTATTTGATGGCTGAAGCCCAAAGCAAGAGGTGCTGGTTCTGAAAGAAGTTTAACCAGTCACCAGCCTCTAAAATATTAAGCTATAAAATACAAATCTATTTTTACAAAAACAGTGTTAAATGACCTGCCAAGACAGCTGGTCCCTGCTAGGATTTTTTTTTCTTTGGGGTAGCAGAAGGAAATAATTGAAGAAAAAAAATCATTTGGGGATCATTTTAGTTTACTTCTGTAATAGGGTACCAAAATTCTGGGAAGCATTTAAGTCCTGCTCAAGCTTATGAGATTAAGCATCATATAGCACTGATTCTGGCCTCTTCCTGGGTGTGAATCCTGCCCTGTGAGCACTGTGAGGATTAGTCCTGCAGACCAGAGGAGGACTGATTCTTGTACCTGCCACTGCTGGTGTTTGTCACACCACAGTCACACCTTGCAGCCCTGTCACCTTTGCTGGCACTGTGACATTCTCATGCTGTTCACACCGACTGGCCTCTGCAGCCTGGTCACTGCCCAGAGCTTGCACGTGAAGCTTTGCACTGAGGGAACTCACTGTTGGCTGTAAGAGGAATAAGTACAAGTCAGCTGTGAAATTCTACTCTGCCAAGTTCATGGCTGCCTGTCGCACTCCAAGCCAGATCTGGTGCCTGTAATATTTCAGCTTGGAGATCCCAGCTTTCACATATACAGCTGGGCAGGACCCAAACCCCTCCTTATGTGCCTTTACTGTAGGAGAATGGAGCACCCAATGCTTCTCCTTGCCTTCTTCACAGACCTCAGCTGTGGAGCAGAGCTATGGTAACCATCCTGTGTCAAAGGGCTCCTGACAACCTCTTGCCATTCACACATGAAAAACTGAGAATATCTGATGGGGGGGAAATACTTTATTCTTATCACTTTTTCAGGACTACAGCTCTCAAACACTGAGGTAAGAATATGGAATTCCACATTTAGTGCACCAGGAAAATTTCAGGTCTTCCAAGTTAAAAAGAAAATTTGGTAGACAGCAATCGTGTCAGCTCCTTTTGGAATATAAATGTCAATCCAATATATTTGTCCTGTTTGCCTGTCATTTGTTGCAGCAGAGTTCTGGTCAGGCTGATCCTTCTTCCAGTTACTTTTGCTGTATCTGCTCTCTGGCTTACCTTTATATCTTAGGTGGCTGCTGTCAGTGGATGCTGCTGAATGCAGAACCAAGGGCAGAATCCATCCTGCAGTCGGACCTGAAGTTGATGATATGGTCAAAATGAAAGCACCAACTGTGCACTCCTATAAAATACTAGAAATCGATAAGAGATGGAGTTCTCTGAGGAAGCAGAAGCCATTCGGGCAGAATCATTTCTGGCACTGGGCAACAGTATTTTGGGACACTTGCTTTAATGGGAAACATTCGGCATGACTTCACCTGCAACTTGGCTGGGAGATGAAAATTTGAGGTGGATTTTTATGGCAGAAAGAGAGTGTGGAAAAGTTTAGTCAGCATAGAAGTTGAACCTTGCTAATAAGGTCTATAAGTCTGCTGCAAGGATAAGACAATGCCACTCCCTGTCTCAAAGCTTTAATCAAAACCCACTCCTGCACACATGAGCTATATTAGTACCATTATTTTTCTCATACTTACAACCCAACATGATCTTTCAAAAGAGAATTGTTTTTGTAAGGTCTCTGAACATAGTATGCAGTATTTTCTTAACTGCTTCATGGCTTCTCTTAAAATGCTTTCAACGTGGTCTGGAAACTGAATATAAAATAGGCAGGACTAAAAATTAATAGGAGGAAAAAAAAAAGGATTGGGTTGAAATTACATTTCCAGAAGCTCCTGCTTTCACTGGTGTGAAAGTGAGGAAGGGCGTTCTCAGCCCCCAGACAGATTATCTGGCAAGGCTGAAATCAGACAGAGAGTTTTGATCCAATACCAGGAATCGCTGCTCAACAGTAGTTAAGGAAAAACAAAAACCAAGTCTAAAAGCCCAGTCATTCTGCAAACCTGAGCCAGGCTGGTATTTCTGCAGCCACCTGACTTGGATCTCAGTAAAAAATCTCTCTCTTCCTTCCTAGGTTGTCTTGATCTGAAAGTTTGTGCTTTCAGTTTTCTGCTGTGGGCTGCCATGCTCTGAAAGGTCGTGCTCTGCCTTTGCAAGGGGTTGTAAAAGCCTGTGGGCACCAACAGGGCTTTCAAAACTGAGTCAACCTGTCCTCTGGCACATGGCAACGAGGCTGGCAGCTGATCTCATTTCTCTGCTGTGCCACTAGCTCCTGTGCGACATTAGGTAAGTCAATTAGCTTCTTCTGGCATCTGGTTTTCACCTCTAAAAGGGGGACAGTAGTAATTTCCTATCTCACAGAAATCCTGTGAAGATAATTACATTAGCTTAGTTAGTGCTCAAATACCAGTGTGATCAGTGCTCCTCTCCATCTCTTTGGCAGCCTGTATTTTGTAGCCTGGAAGCCTGTGGTCGGCCAAACCATGGAGAATTGGAGCTGAAGACCACCAGATCAACTCCTGGACTAGCTGAGTGCAGATGTCTTCACAATGAAAGCCAGAAAAATACACCTTCCCAGGGAACTGACAAGAATGGAAAAGAAAGAGGAGAAGCAAACTTTGGCAGTAAACACAGAAGGGAACAGAGACCATTCCAGCAGCAAAGTCACTGTATTTTGTGTAGTGTTTGCTTTAACTTACATGTACATGATGTATTTTAGTCTTTCCATTGCCATTCATTTAGGGTTAGAAAAGAATACCAAGCTGATATTCCTGGGGCATGAACACATACAGACCATGCTGCAAATATTCATTTCAAGCATTACTTTTCTGAGTAAGTGGTTACATTTTAGAAGAGTTTTCCATAAGCCAACTGCCATCTGTACTCTGGAATTCAGCCCTTAGCAGGAGGTCATTTCAATTTTTGTCTTGGTGACCAGCATCTCCAGGGTCTTCTTTTAGCACATTTTATTCAGTCAGGAGCACGAAACTTTCCCCATTTAATAATGCCCAAAATATATCTATACACCAGGACCAAATTTTCTAGTGGTGCTTGATTTTGGTTTGTTTGCTCTTTTCCCCTAACGATCTTAGCTTTCTGCTTTGGTGAGGAGCAGGAAGTAAACAAACTATAAGGATTGTTACTTATGTTTTCGTGCTTTGTAGGACCTCTAAAGGCATCAGTCAAGTGGGGAACTCCACTGAGCTAAGCTCTATGCAAAGCTACAGTAAGAGAGAGCACATATCCTGACCAGAACTGATCAGCCAGCTGAGACAACCAATACAGAAAGGGAAAGACACTTGAACGTACTTTTTAGAAAGATACGTGAGGAACTTATGGGCCTGGGCCAGGAAACAGAAGCAAATACTTCAGCATTGTGATTGTACTATTATTACAACTGACTTTCATTTCTTCAAAAGTACAACGTATAGTTAGGCAAAATTAAGGGAAAGTTGTTAACCTCCTCCTTATGATTTTTCAACCCAGACAATTTAGTGCTATGGATGAAGAAACATCAGGGCTGTCTCTCTAAGGCTTCAGTTCCTTCAATTGGAGAATAATAGAAACAGGCAACACACTTTTTTATTATTATTATTTGGAGCAAAACAGTATTCTAATAATCCTGTCTTACAAAGGAAATGAAAGAGTCTTGGGGGTAATATTGAAAAAATGGTGGGCAGTCAGAGTCATGGCCATATGGTCCTCAAGCTGTGCTGTCAAGCAGATCTACAGATGGAGATGTATTATCTTACATGAGCACCAAGTGGAGCATTGCACCAGGCACTTGTGAATCAGACCAGTAGACCTGACAATACAATTGACAATTACTATAAAATCAGGTGAGAAACAGTCAGAAGCAAGAATACTCCCTCAAAAAAAACCCCAACAGTTGGAGAGAGGACAAGCTTCTGACAAGCTCTGCAGCTTACAGATACAATCCAGAACATTTAGCAAGTTTTGCAACATCTGAAACAAAAAGGGAAGCTGTTCTGACAAGCCTCAAGAAAATCAGTGCCCCGGTCTTTTGATTTTATACCAATTTATTATGTTAAAGGCAAACTCCACTGTATCTACACACTAACTGGCTATCACTGGCTATCACAGAACAAGGGTATGGGTGTGTGCATTTACTCTGAACAGCTGGATCAAAGGGAAGGAAGAGCTACCAGGAGCAGTGACCTCCAAACTGAATACTGCAAATACACACAGAGACTTTGCTTTCCAAAAAGCTTACCACTGAAACAGCTGAGCAGGTGGGAGGCATGAAAGCTACTGAGATGATACACTTGGGTGCTATGTGTGAATTGGTGGATCATTCTCAGGGCTTTAGGACTCTTGTACCAGCTCCTTACAGAATACAGCTCTGGTGACAACGTGCCACTGTGTCCTGTACTATACAAGCCCCTGAAGAAGATGCCTCTGCATTGAGGAACAGTGCCCTATAACTGTGAAGTCCTCAGAGAGGTAAAGGGGTGACAAACGGGCCACCCCATATCAAGTGGGTGCAAAGCACCAGTGTCTAGTGGGCTTACACTATTCATAGCTTTCCAGGTTTTTATGTCGTGCAGGCATAGAGTGCATGGGGGAGTAACAAAGAGTTTAGGGTGGTAGCTGTATAAGAAAACTCTTTGTTTCATGATTCAGATGATTAATGGCTTACGCCCATGGGACAATCATTTACCTGCAAGTCTTGGCTAGAAGCTTCAGGGCATCAAAAGTTTATGAGGCAGCTCTTGTCAGTCACATGAAACCACATTGGTGAACGTGTTTAAAAACCTGCATCTTTAGGTGTCTAAAAAGATCTTAAAAACTTATTCTGTAAATTGGCCAGACATTTCAGTGTTTCCACTCAAAAAACTCCTAAACATCTGACAAGATTAGTAAAGAACAACAAGCCACACATCTTCCATTTTTCAAGCAAACTTCAATAACCTGTTGCTTATTCATAAAATGAATGGGGGTTGAGTAGACATGACCCCACTTAAACTTGCCAACATGGCTGCTACATGAGCTGGGGATCTGGCAGCTCTGTGAATCCCTTCTCTGGAGTAGGGAACTCCCGCCTTCCCCATGGTCTTGTGCTCCAGAGCATCCTGAATCAGATCCAAATTTTAACACAGAGACTGGAGCCCATGGGCACTTTGGCAGTGCTACATGGCACTCAGCCAGCACCACTTACTCTAAGCTCCATGGCCTCACTGTGTAATGCACAGAAGAGCTGTTTTGCAGCAATATTTGGATATCATATAGGAAAATATCCCCAGAACCAAAGGCTTTAGGTGCCAGAGCTTCCTGTGGTGTGGCAGGGGTGCAAAACTGGCTTTAGGTACTCAGTTTAGGGCCAAGGCAAGTGACGCATGAGGGGCCAGGCATCCATTCAGTCCAGTGCTCCTAAGAGTGCTTGAGGAAACAATGCCAGGACAGAGGAAGAACCTATACAAACTATTTGGTTCCCACCAGCACCCTGGCTGGAGGAGATGAGATGATAACGGCCAAAGATCCACAAAGGAACACAATTACCACACACGAGGAGAAATCCTGGAGACCATAGAGGGGGAAAAAAAATCAATATGCCGTGGGAAATGCCTCAATGACCCCAGCACGCTGCGCAGAGAACGACAGCAGGGCGAAACTGCCTAACACCGCGGTGTTGCCCGTGCTGACGCAACCCCTGCCCTTAGGAAGGGTTGGGCAAAGAGCCAAAGAGCACCAACACGCCCGGTGCAAGGGCCTGCCTGACTTAACCCTTCCACCGTCTCAACAGCCCGCGGCAAATACGTTTCAGTTTCTCCATTTCTCAGTTCAGGGCTCTGGAGGGGGGAGCAGGAAGGGCTGGACGGAGCAAACGAGAAGCAGCGCGCTGGGTGAGCGCACAGGCTGAAACACCGCCAACAGCCACGCCACGGCCAAACCATCACAGCCCGCAACAGGTCCCACGGCCGCGCTCACCCGCTGCCGCCGAGGGGACCCGCGGGGAGCGAGGAAGGCTCCGTTCTACAACCCGTCCGTCGCCCCTCGCACCTACTGGGGCCACCCCCGCCATCTCGGGTCTGACCCGCTCTGCGACCCGGGATTAAGAGCGGAGGGACCGGGCGCGGGCAAAGGGGCCCGCTCCAAGGCACGGTGGGGCTGCAGCCCCTTCTCCCGGGAGCCGGCCGAGGAGAGCGGCGAGGGCCCCCACAGCTGCCAGTCCGGCTCCTTCCGGCGGCGCCTCCAGAGCGCCCGCCCCGGGCCGCAGCCGCGCCCTCGCCCGCCCCACCGGGCCGCCCCCCGCCCTCCCCCGCCCACACCTGGCCGGGGCGGGCCCTGCCCGCTGGCTGCGGGCCGACTCGGCGGGCAAAGCGGGAGGCAGCGCAGCGCAGGCCGCGGTAGAGCGGAGCAGGACTCGGCCGGCAGCAGCGCCTCGCCTCGCCGCGGGGCCCAGCGCGGGAGCGGGGGCCCAGCGCAGCGCAGCCCAGGTGAGCCCGCGGGCGGCAGGTGGCGGCGGCGGGGCGGGCTGGGCTGGGCTGGCGGCGGGGCGGGAGCGGCGCGCGGCCCCGGCGTGGGCGGGCTGGCGGCGGCGCGCGCGGAGCGCGGTCCCGCGCGGCGGCGGCGGCTGAAGGAGCGAGCGGAGCGGAGCTGCCGGCGGGGAGCGGAGCGGGTTCTCGCGCGGCGCCCGGAGGCAGCATGCGGACGGCGGAGCCCCGGAGCCCCGGTAAGTGGTTCGGCTGCGTCGCCTTGCCCTCCTCAGTCCCTTGTCCGGCTCCCGACACGGCGGGATCGTCTCGCCGGGAGCCGCCAAACTCCGCCGCCTGTTGAGCCCCGCGGATCGCGGCCCCCGAGCGATGGCCCCGCCGCCCGCTTCGGCCCCGCCGCCGCCCCGGGTGCCCCATGGGGGCCGCCGTGCGGTACCAGAGCCCCCCTGCCGTCCGCTGGGGCCGCCACGCGGTTTTCCGGCGGCCACCGGCTGCGCCCCGCGGAGCCTCCCCGGGTCGGCGGGGGGCAGCCCGGCACCTGCCGGCGCCGCGGTGCCGGGGCGCGGGGATTGCCGCCGCGGCGTGACCTTCCCGGGCGGGGTGCGGCGCTCGGGGCAGCCCCGGCGGGCGGACTTCTGGCGGTGGGCTCGGGGGAGAGGGGTCGCGCCCCGCGGGGCGCGGTGCTGAGCGCCGCGGGGCGTCCCGGCCGGGGTGCCCCTGCTGTGTGCGAGGCACGGGGCGACCGGCAGTGGCCCGAAGCGTTTCCCGCGGCTGGCGCCGGCCGTTTCTACGGCGGGAGGAGGGAGCGAAGGAGGGCGCTGCAGCGGGGGGCGACAGACCGCGCCTTTCCCCCCCGGTGGGGCGAGCCGCCGCCTGGGAGAGCGCGGGGCTGCCGGGCGGCGGCGTCTTGGGTGGCGAGAACAAAGGGCCCCCGGCGGGAGCAGGCAGGAGCTGCGCCGCTGCTCTCGGGATGCCAGCTCCCCAGACCGGGGTGGGGGTGTTCATCCCGGTCTCCCCGCGTTCGTCCTCCCTGGGGAGTGCGGCTCCAGCCTCCGCGGGGCCAGCTCCTGCTCCGCAGCCGCCTCCGCAACCTGTTGTGCCGCCTGCCTGGTCGGGGGTGCCGGTGGGACGGGCAGTGTTCCCCAGCGGGACACCCGGGGGGGCGGGCGGGCTCGCGTCGAGCGGCGCGGGGTGGGCGCAGGCAGCCCCGGGCGAGCGGGAGGCGAAGGCAGTGGGCGGGTGCGTTTGCCTTCGCGGTGGTTTCTGCACCCACAAACTGTTAAGACCCAACTTCAAGCAGTTCAAATCGCTGGCGTAAATTAAATTCGATGAAAGAAAGTATTTCCGCGCTGTTAAAGGTCTGTTCCCGCGAACCTCTTGTGTGGGAAAGATGTGGTCTGTTTCTAGGAGACTGACTGGGGCAGCTGTCCTGAAGCGTTTTGGAGTTTCGTGTTTATTTCATGTGTAACCAAATAAAGCCGTATAGTCAGTATCAAATACAATATTCTCTTGTCAAGTTTAGAACTGAGCTGTAAAAAGTGATTTGGGCTGAGGATAACTGGATAATCAAAGCTTCAGTTGAATATTTGTTGGCTTAGAGATCTCTGAAGGCAGCTAACTTGTGCAGGGACAGTGAGCAAATAGAGTTTCCCTATGCTGTTTCTGTAACCACCTTTGTTTATTTTTCAAGGTAAACGCTAGGGAAGTGACAAATTTAATTTAAGATTACTAAGGTCCTGTGCTGCAAATGGATTATCTCCATGTCTGGTTGCTGGGTGATTGTTCCAAGATTGCCAGTTTGGCTTTGAAAACAGATTTTTAAATAAAGTCCATTGCATTCATTATGATAATGCAGGAAATGCGTGGCTCACGAGGTTGGTTTTATGGAAGGAACAAGTGTACTTTAATCCTGATTTTATTATTTCTTGTGTGGTGGTTTGCTGTGAGACTGAGGACGTAGGAGTAATAGATATCCGTACTGTGAAGCGCATGATCAGCAATCTGAACTTCGAAAGCAAAGAGTAAAATCTGTGTGGCAAAGCAGCCAGTTTGTGATCTGAATGTGTGGTGGGTGACAGTGTTGAATTATTTAAGTTCTCAGTTTCTGGCTTTAACCAACCATCTTAATGTGCAAGTTTCTTAGCCTATGTCTAGCTTTTGAAATAGTATGCAATGCGACCACATATGCGAAGGGGTTAAAGGAGCTTGTGGCCAAAAAGTTAACGCGTAACTGCAGATCAAGAGATTTTTATATTCAGTTTAGTTACAAATATTGCCATCAGCCTTTTTTTTTACATGTGCATGTCCATGCATGTCTTGGCTGCATACTGGCTGAGGCCATTAGCAAAATAGTAGAAGCCACAGACGATTTATTCTCATTCATATTGCCCGTGAAAGTGTCAGTTTCTGGAAAATCAAAGTAGAAGCCATCCTACGTTGTATATTGGTTGTGGGTTGAGAGGTATGCAGGTATTTTTAATTTTATTTTTTTAAACTAAGTCCTGCTTTTGGGAATGTGAGATAATTGTCATTGGCAAAAGCAGAGAAGACAGTCAAAGCTTGTGATTATAAAGAGAAAGATCTAAGCTTGTGGGTAACGGAGAAGAGATGTTTTCCTCTTTGTGTCCACATAATGCAGGGCTGTGGGAAGATATGCCTAATGAAGATGATTATTGCTGTGGCTTTCCATAAATCCACTTGTAATGGAGGCTTTGTACAGTTACTTCTGAATCTGTACATTTAAAAACTGCAAATAGCGATAATGGAGTTGGCTAATAGCAGACTGTCAAGTAAGTGCAATCCTTGTGATAATGTTCAGCCATAGATCTCCATTTAAGCATTACTTTTTAGTAGAAAATGTTTCTTGTAGGTCATAGTATATGCACTTGGGAGGAAAAAACCCCCGAGTTGTTGCTGCCCGTTCTTGAATCTTAACCAGGTGACTCTAATTGGGCAAAGGGTGCTTTTTCTCTTCAGCTTTTTATCAGATAGCAGGAGATGTACAATTCAGTAGATCCATTTGATGTGAATTTAGATAGTGGAAAGGAATACTAATAAAAACCAGCCTTAAGAGACTGAAGAAGTTTACCTGAATGGTAAACCTGTGTCTGTGTGCAAATCAGAACTGGGATTTGTGCCTGTTGACGAATTGGAAACTTTCCTGTGAAGCGTTGGAGTGAGCTGGATGCCACCACATGATAGTCTGAGTCTGAGCTGATCTTGTTAGTAGTATTAATCAGAACAAATCTTTCTGTTTCAGTGGTTTTTTAGTGCTTCTTAGAAACCACGATTGAGTTAAATTACTCATGTCTGTTTTGCAACTTAAAAGGCGAAGGTAAGACAGTAGGGAAAAATTTTAATGTGATATCTTGCCCCAGTACAAAAGGATGTGAAATCATCTATTATTTTCAACTAGAGCACTTAGAGTAGCTACTGGCTGTTTTATATAGTGTTCTGAATGAATGCAGTTTTAACTTAGATAGCTAAGAAACAGCTTTTGAAGGAAACTGACAGGAGACTTGCTTATGTTTATGTTTGGAGTAATTCATTGAGAAATATTTGCGATGCTCTCCATCATTGCTTGCCCTCCTTTAAAGGCAATGCTTTGACTTTCATCTTTCATACAGTATGTCAGGGTCCCTTCTGTGGATTTACTTCTGCTCAAAATCTGACCATAAAAGTAAGTGTTGTTTCTACAGATTTTAGTGCAGTGTTCAAACCCAAAATATATGCTTCCTTTCCAGTAAAAACTTGTAATTACATGGGGTGGTAGCGAACTGGAAAGTATTGCAAAACATATGTAAGAATACTGTCGTACAAACTCTAAAACTGACGAATGACTCACTCACCAGTGCTATATCAAATTCTATCTATACACAAGGTTTAAATGACAAGTTTACTTTAGGCAGGGAATATGCAATTTTCTTGTACTCTTTCTTCATCTAATGTCAAGTGAGCTTAATGAAATGGTGCATGTGGGCATACAGGAGGTACCAGTTGTAGATCTTTAATGAGCGGGGGGAACAAGCACTGCTGGCTCTTTGTGAAGGTGATAGATGTAACTCTGTACTCTTACATTAAAATAAAGTTCGTGGTATTGATGCTTATTTTGTGATGTGTATTTTTTTTAATGTACCTTATCATTTGTTTATGTGCATTTACTAACGTTGGTTTTATTTTTGTTTTCTGTGGGACAGAGTACTTGGCTTTTTAGCAGCATACATGTTCATCTTCACATATTCATATTAGTTGAATTTTTTAACTGGCATTTTGGCAGCATTTTTGTGAACATAAAATTCAGGTCACTGTCAAAATGAAAATGTTATAATGGTCAGCATGGGAAAGGGGCCCATGATTGTAGGTTAAAGAGGAAAAGGCCACTTTCCACCGCAACAACACAGGTTTTACTCATCCCTTTGACACTGTCATTGTGGGAAGCTTCACAGAGCTTTGGAGATCCCCCCTAAAAATCCGAACATGTTAAGAGTTAGTAACATCCTGTATTTTGGAAGCCTTTGTGAGATGGGAGAAGGACAAGGAAGAGTGAAGTGTAGGTATCAGGGTTGTGAGCTGCTAGACTGTGTCACGCTGGTGTGTGTGTGTGTATCGCCTGTGGATGCTGGGGCACCTGATGAAACGTGGGAAATCCCAGTCTGCAAAGCTAAGGAACTCAGTAACCGCTCAACACTAGGAGGAAAAGAAACCAGTATTGATTTGGCCCTAGATAGAAGACTTAAAACTATTCACAATCTCTTCTTTTAATTTCTAATTTAGCCATTCTGCCACAAAGCCTTCTGCTTTCCATTTGCTCTCTGTTATTCATCATCTCTCTGGGCAGTGGGAAAGATACCTTGGTCTTTGCCTTATGTTGATCGTGAGAGCTTAGTGAGCAATGCCTGCAAGTGTTTGCTGTCTGTAGGAAGGTCGAAGTCTCTTGGGACCGTGAAAGGAGGCCAAGTAGGGGAAGCTGGAGCACTTGCTATTTAATGTCAGTGTGCACACAATGTTTATACACCTGTGCCTTTGCAGAAAAAAAAGGGTGAAACAGGTCTTGCTCCTTCAAGGACTCTATTATCTGAGAACTTTATTCTAAAGATGGGAAATACAGAGATAAGTTAGGGGTTTTGGAGCGGAGAATGGAAGCAATGTTTATAAAAAGCCTGGTTGAGATCAAAATTGACAAAAGTATCGCCTAGTGTCTGGGCACTGTACTCAGAAGAAGCTCTGTTTGGACGCTTTAATCAAGTGCAATCCGCTGTGTAGCTGAAATAGAGCAATACCATTAATCTGGGGAGGAATAGGATGATCCCATTCTTATTCTTGTCCTTTAGCAGGAGTATAAGCTTCCAGTTTACAACCTGTCCAAATGACATTTATTTCTTGGCACAAAATTTCAGCTGCAGCTGGCAAGTGGGTAAGTACTTTCTTCCAGTATTACTGAGAAAGAGGAATTATTTAGGTTGGCACAAGAAGTTTATAGTTTGGAGTTGTCACATGAAATTGAAAGGAGAAAAAACATGAAAGCCAGGCATGTGGCATTGTTCTTTCAAAAGCAGTGCTGGAAATCTGGTCATCATTTGAAACCAAACAAAGCATGCATGTGCTTGACCATGGTGAGGAATTATTTACTGGCTTCATAGGCCTCTCTTCATTTTTTTTTTCCCTCCTGCAGGTGCTGTGTTTAACACTGAATTGCATGTGTGTATACAAAGAATAACATCTGTTCTATTTTATGAGATCCACAGAGCAGGGTTGGTTTTCTATCCCTCCTGTGTACGGATTCTTCTCTCATGTGTCATCCTTGCTGCTGAAGGCAGCCAGGCACTTGAGCTTTGTAATATCTTTTCTCTCTGTAGGAGCAGGAAGTTATTCATGGGATGGTACTTGATTCTTCTGTTAGATTTCTCACAAAATTAGACCTTACAGTGTTTTGGAGGATGATCTGTGTCTTTTTCTGGAGGAATTTTGGTAATTCTTATATTGATGTGTTAGATTTTCTTCTCCCTAGATGTATTTTGATAGGATGGTTAATTAGGAAGATAAATTAGATCTGAGAAGTATGAAAAAGGCTAGTCTAGTGTTTAGATTTTGGTCTGCATATTTTTAAAAAAATCTGTATCTTACCTGGCAAATACTGTGCTTCTGATCTTTTGTCTTGAAGAATAACCATAGAAGTGGCAAAGAAGCATTTGGGGCAGTGAGTTAAGAATGTGTTGAGGTGTTACATACTCAGAAGATGTGAGATGGGGGCAAAGGAGAAAAAAAGTGACCTTGATTTAGATGGAGATTTTTCCTTTTTACAAACTACTGTTTTCTTCAAATGCAAAGGAGTTATGTTTGTTTATATCTTAAGTAACATTTGTTTCACCAAATTTGATAAAAGGTTTAGTTGTTGCAGAATCAATAATAATTCTCTTACCTTAAGGAAAAATCTGTAATTTATGAATGTGCTGTCCATTGTATTTTAACTACTTGTACTACAAAATTTGCAAGATTACACAAATTGACTACAAGATGCATACAAAATCCAATAATACATTTATCATGTCAAAGTTCAGTGAAATATGAAACATAATTACCATAAACAAAGAAAATTAGCCTCTTAAACCTATGAACTAGAAGGCGTGGAACTAATTTTGTAATATATATTCTCAGTGGTTTTGTTGAGGCTACTTTGGCACCACCAAAATTACTTTAGTCTGTGTATGCTAACGCCTGTGTTACGTGGTAAAAAAAAAGTACTTGTAAACTTGTACTTAACCTCAGGATGAAGCATGTGTTTTTGAACATGAATTTTAGATATTGAATGTCTGCTTGCTATAGCCTTGTTCGTGAGTAGCTTCCCATTAATAAAATGCAGATACGAAGAATTACACTTGGGGACACAAGTATTTCAGCAGATTTGATGGTGTTACTGCTTCAATTCTGCCTCTTGACACAGAGGTAGGGTTATAAACTTTTGCAGGAAAGTTTTTCTCCTTTAGTATACTTGTGTGATGGGAGTCTGGCTAACACTTCTTGTTCGTTTGTGTTTTTTCTGGATTCTACCATGTCTGGATCCTGTTAAAGTAAACTTTATGCTTTTGGTTAAGGTGATGTACTCATTTGAGGCCTTTTGGCTCGAAAAAAGAACAGGCATTTTAGAATAGGCTGTCAACTAGCCTAATTTCCTGGGGTCTCTCCCATTGCAGAGGGCTCATTTTAACACAGATCAGTACGTGCTGGATCCTGCTTCACTCAGCCAGGCCAAGGCAGGGAGAAGCCTGTAGCGTGGCTGTGGTTTCAGCAGCTGTTTTTGGGTGGGTGCAAAGTGTAAATCTCTGTTACTCGCAGCTGGATTTTGGATGAGACTGAAGCGAGTGTGGGCTCTCGTTGCCCCCACACTGGTGCTGTCCTTAGCACGAGGGTGTTGCGTCCTCCTGGCAGTGAACATCTCGCCTTCTTTGCTGCTGATTTCCCCGGCTGGCTGGGTGTTTGGCCAAGGCTGTGGTGGCCAGGGGCACCTCTCATCTGTGCCCAGGAGAAATCCACAGAAGGTGCAGCGTGTGCACCTCCATGATAAAACCCTAGCAGCTCTCTGGGAGCAGGCTGATACTGCTGGGAACTGTGCTTGGCTCCTACCATGGTTTTTACCTGGAGCAGCTGCTTTGTAAACAAGGTAATAATAAAGTGTGCTGCTACAACTTACATCCATGCCTATGCCTTTCTTATGCCTGTGGAAGAAATAAGGAGCATAATTAATTATAAAAGGGAAGAGTTCTGAAGCGTTGCATGGCAGCCGGCTGTCATGCTCTTCTAGTGATCCCCCATCCTGCTGTCAGAAAGCTGGGCATCCTTGAAGACACAGCAGCGTTTTGCTGAAGAGTGATCAAAGGCTTCTTCATTGGCCAGGGCCATCAAGGTAGATGGGCAGACGTTTGTTTTAAAATGACTTGCACAGAGTTGCTGGGATCAGCAGCTTGACTGCAGTGATGAAAAACATTTTTAGCACACTAGAAATCATGAACTGTGTTTTGTTTGCTTAGATCATTGAGTGTTCAGGGCAGGCACCATGAGTTGTACGGTGTTAAAGAATACATTACACAGCAGTTACATTGCTGGAATGCATTTGTAAATGTAAGCATGAATTAAAGACATGTATTTTTTTCTGCTTTAAACTTTGGAGAGTTGAGCTCTGAAGACCAGTGAATTTTCGATGCTCTTAAATGTTGTTTACAACAAGCAGGTGAGGGATCTCCTGACCTCCTGTTTTGCCTTTTTTTTTTTGTTTTCCCCCGTGATTTTTGAGCTGATACTTGTGTGTTGATTTTAGATGCAACAAGAAATGCAGACATTCTGACTTTGGCATTTGAATGATAGGATGGGCTGACATAAGTGTGTAGGTTATAAGTGGAATATAAGCTCTGGAATATTGGCTTTCTTAGTATCTGAAGGGAGTTACCAGGCTCTTGGATTTTTGTTGCACAGTGTAATTAAAATAAACACTATAATGCTAATCATTTATGTGTTTTTGCCTGTAGGTAAAGTTGTATTTTGGAATTAGCTATACTTCAGTGAAAGTGGTTTTTTGGGGGGGAGGAGTGTGGTGTGTGTTTTTTTCTCTTTAATTGTTATTATAATGTTATCTGTTTAGAGTCTAGTGATATTTCAGTGAGAGTGCATAAAAATATTACCAGGCAGATTTGTTTATATTTTTATTGTATATTCTAGTAACGATGTAATTATTGCTTTTAACAGAAACTCCTGACTTGAGTGTTTAATTCTGTCAGGCTCAAGCAGTCGCTGATGAGGTGATAAATGATAGGTTATGTGTAAAAGTGGATTTGCAGTTATTTACTGCTTTTGGAAAAAAAAGATGCTTTGTTTCCGTCCAGTGACTAATGTAGAAAATCGAAGTGGTGCACCAGATGTTTTCTTCTAATGACTGTAGTGCAGGATCTTTTATTTTGTACAGAGGAGGGTTTTGACTGAGTTTGTCTCTTGGTTTTTGAAGTTTCTCCTGCTTGTTAATGCATCACTCTTCTACTCTGGACTTCTCTATGGACCGGCTTCAAGGAAAAGCTCCTTTTCCCTACCATTCATGCCTATCTCAGCTCCCTGTCCATCAGGAGGTGGAGAGGGAACGGACATTTTTACAGCACGGGCTGATCACTTCCTTTCATTTGTTTTTATTTCATAGAATTCAAGCAAGAATAAGTGTTTTGCCTTATTTGTTGATGTCTGATTAGGAATTAGTGGAAGAAACTGAATCGCGGGTGTGATTAACGGTAGTTTTTGTTTCTGGTGTATGAAAGGACTCATTGTCTGAGGCTTTTCCTCCATCGTGCTCTGCCTAATCCTGCTGAAATCACACGAACAACGGCAATGCTTGAGGCTCCTTGTCTTGTTTTCCTGCGTACTTAATCATACAGCTGGGAAAATTCCCTCTTTGAAGGGATGGTTGCTTCTTGTGCTGAATCGGCCATCGTGTCATAGGGGACTTGCTGTTAAGGTGGGCATTAGTTTGAGGGGCCTGAGGAGAGGAGGGTCATTAATCTGAAATATGAAAACTGAACTAATTTGTGCTACATTTGGGATTTTTTTATATACGGGCCTGATGGTTTTGTTAATGCTGTTTATCACTTACCTCTTTGCAACCATGGCTGAAGGAGATGAGCTGCCTCGTTCCAGCTTTCCGTTCCTCGCACCTTTCTGTTAGATCAACTTTCTATACTTGCTCTGTAGTATTTCTGCAGGGAGGAACTTTGAAATTCCTCAGTGTATACTTTCAAAAGCAATTAAAAAAGTTAAAAGCTTGTAGAAATGAAGACATTTCTGAAGTACGTAGTAAGTACACATAACAGACATGACTGTTATTCTTTCAGGAAAAACCCAGAAGAAACACAATATCCCACCCCATGAGCAGCCTTTCTTTGCCTCTGAATCAGGTTGTCATTCCAAGGTCTTAGAGTGATTTAAAAAATATAAAAAAACCTCCCCTGAGGAATCTATTAAAAATTATTTGGTTCACTGAACATTCAGTGCACGTTCAGTCTTGGAATCCATTACATGCCCGTAGAAAGACTTTAAAAATCCTCTTTGACGAAGTTGGTCCGAGTTGCATCTCTTTGGCAGGGGGGTGTGAGGGAATTTCATTGCTTTATTTTCTAAACAGAAGTGTGTGGAATTAATATTGATTTTTATTATAGCTGCTTGCTAGTGCCACTGTATCCAGAGGTCACATGTTAGCTCTGCTTTTAGTGACAACTTTCCCTGTTCCTTTAGTTGAAGTCTGTAGTTGTGGAGCTGTGGAAATAATTGGGAAATGCTGGGGTTTTTTTCCCCTTTGAATTCAATTTGTAAAGCTTTATTACCTAAAATTAAATTCTTATCAGGTTGAAATGGTGCATAAATTCTTGTTGAATGGAGACAAATGTTATTAGAAATCAGTGAAACTAAGCTATATTTTAATCCTAGATTTATTTTCATTTCCATTGTCATACACTGAAAACACTTTGCATCTACTTTGTCCATCCGTATTGGTGTTTTTTTGTTCTAATTAGTTTTAATGTTAAGTCTAGGAGAGATGTGTTTTGGAGTCCCACTTGCAGTGCAGTTGTGTGCTGTGACATGGGTTATATTTCCAGGTACCTAGTGTAGGTGTTGTCAGTTCCCATCAGCATGTGCTGCTTTTGTGTGCTGAAGAGAGTTGTCATATTATTCAGCAAAACTGCTTTTTTTTTTTTGAACTTTTGCATGTTTTCAGCTCATGATGGAGAGCTCTGGTGTCTTTTTGTTAGGTTTTATGTGCAGATATTCAGAATTGCTCACAGCTTAGTAGTTTCTCAGAATCTAAAGTCAGGTAAGGACGTTAAGAAAACACAAATAATGGGCAATCCCTCTGGATATGCAAGTTTATTTGATTAACCCATCTGACCTGCAGCATTGGAGAGCAGTTAAATATTTGGACAGTCAGCAGTCCTGTTAGTCATGTTTCATTAGGTGATGGCCTCCTCCATTTCGAGGCTGCTCTGTTTTGCTGCTGTTGCCAAGTCTTGTGAAGTCTTGAAAGGGAGCCATGTGTGGGCATGGCAGGTGCTTTTGGGGCTTTTGCTGGACCAGGCTGCCAGGAGGAGCTGGGATGTGTGTCACTGCAACAGCATCCTCTGCAGTGGGATGGGAATCGGGGGCAAGGGAAAAAATTGTTAATTGCACATTGTCAACACCATAAAGGTTAACTGGTAGATAAAGTTACCAACCTAGGCGGAAATAGCAATGCTGCCCTGAGAAGTGTTAAAGACTTGTCAAAACCTAATCTAATCTCCTGCATTAACTGTATACTGTAATAATGGATAAATGAATTTCCAGCATGCTGTGGTAGTCCAATTTTAATAACTTCTCAAAAAATCAAAGGGAAGTATTGTGCTAGAAGAGGCGTATCATGGTTATCCAAATTTCCTTCCATGGAACTATTCTTAATTTTATGTGAGTGTATACTAATGGTTTAAAAACTCATTTGTCTCCTTGTCAGCAGCTTGACCGGTATTTTAATACAAAGGACATGTTATTATCTTGAACTGGTCTTGTTTTTCAATGTATGTTGCAGCCAACTGGAAAATTGTTTGACTTTTTAACTGCTGTGGTTTTGATGCAGTGTCTAATGTAAGAAAGTAAAATTTATTTAAAATCAGTGACGCTTTTAATCATTGTGTTTTTATTTAGATTCAAGGGGATGGGAGCAGATGTTTATGCTGAAGCACTCAGTCTTCCCCTTTTTCTAAAGATCTGTGGTAATTCTCTATTAGAGCTAAGTAAAATTCCTATACTTAAAATATGAGGAACGTAAGGAGGAAACAGCTACATTTTAGCTCAGTGCATTTCTGGATGGATTGCTGAAGGTGTTCTGATAGAAATATGTCTAGTAAATCTATGGGAGAAAAGCCTGGTATAAAAAACCCTAAACAAACCCCACTGGGATTCAAATGTGGTTTTAAAAATTATGATAGTGCCTTTTTGTCTGTTCTAGCAAGAAAAGAGTATGATTATAATGTGTTTTCATTATAAAGGTTTTGTGAGTGACTAGATGGGATTCAGCTCTGAATTCCTGACTTTGGAGTGTCCAAATTGTGCATAATTAACTTAAAAGTCAGATTTTTGGAGACTCAAATGTTTCACAGGGAAATTAATGAGAAATGTAGTGTAATGTACTGCTCTTTTCAGTTTGGTTTTCTCACCTGAAATTACTGAGTTATAAATATTTTAAATGGAAAATGGTTCTGAAATGAGCTATGAACAAGTATTCTCCCGTATTTTTGGTCTCAAAGTGAAAAATGCTTTGATTAATAGAGCCCAGTGCATTAGTTTTTATGGTAGTTTGCTGCAACACAAGTGTAGTTTCTAGGTGTGCTTAAAAGATGTAAGTTTGGCAAAGTTTATGCCCTGTCTTTTCACCTAATTGCTTTGAGTTTGCATATAATCTTGTTAATTAAATTGTTTTGAATGACTGCTGAAGCATCTCAGAATAGGTAAAAATGCTCTTTATGGACCAAAGTGCTCATGGTTTGGTATCAGTTGTGTGGAGGGTGTTGGGTGCTGCTGTTGTGGGGGGCAGCGCCTACCTGGGGCAATGCAGTTGTCTGAGCCATCGGAAAGGAAAGCAAAATTATTTGGCGTGGTGTGAGATAACTTGTGAAATAAATGCTGTTTTTTGTGTGCGTTGGCATGAGGAACAGATGTGTTTGCAGAGTGGCATTCTCCATTAATAGTGTGATACGGGTTTGTGCTCTTGCCTTGGTTGGAGGGGACGACACCAGGTGTCTGTCAGGTTGTCACTGCCTTCTGACGCTGCTCAGAGGGGTTGGCTAGTTCTGACCAGCTGTGCATAAGTGGAAATGAATAACTTCACAGGAGGCCTAAGGTAAAGCAATTGTCACTGTGAAGGTAACTCCAGGAGACTGATCCAAGCCCACCACAGCTGTGGGCTCAGTTTTCTGAGTTCTGGCCGTGACCTTGGATGTGCATGGGTGAACTGTGAGAGCTGTTGACAAGTTACAGAAATCTTGGATGGACGCATGGTGTCTTACTTTGTTTAATAGTGGATTTTTTTTCTATTTTGAGGAGGGACAGAGACTCAGCTGAGAGTTCCCAGCTACAATGCTTTTCAGATCCTTATTTGAAAGTGTTTTAAACAAGGGACATCAGAAGCTGAGATACAGAGCAACCTTTTGAAGTTAAAAGTGGGTCTGCATGAAAATGAACTGCTTGTCTGTGAAAAGAGTCAAGTGTGAAAGGATAGGATGGTTTCACTAAATGAATTTGATCGTCTGAATAAGTGTGGTGAGGCAGAGAGGAGAATCTGGAAAGGTCAGGACTGAGCATGTGACTGTAGATGAGGCAGTGGAAAGACATGAAAGGAACTGTTTGGAAATGCCTTGGTTTACTTTTTTTTTTTTTTTAAACTTAGAAGTGATTTATTTATTTTGGTGAAGGTGGTTATAAAAAGGGAACTTTAGAAGCTTGCTGCAAGAGAAGCAGGGAATCTGATTCCTTTGGGATCTTGTGCCTTTTCCAGTCAGCCATTGTGTGGTTTCAAATAACTAGCAGATCAAAGCCTAAAGAAACTCCTTGTTACATGTGCTGTCCCATTTGTAGGACTTCTCTGTCCGGCATGCTCACTGCAGTTGAGTACTTCAGCAGCTTTTTGTCCCAAGTAGATTTCTTATTATTGATGTCTCGTTTTCAGTGATTCATATAACTTGGAGATTTTAACTCAAAGAATTTATGACAACTTTCCTAGATTCCTGATATTGCTTAAAAGTAAAGTATGTGATATCTGCATTTGATATAGATAAATGTGAAATTTGCACTGGTGGCAGGAAACTGTCTGAATTTTTTTTGTACAAAGTTATGGACTCCAGGTTAACTGTCACTGCTCATGGGATCTTGAGACCCACAGTACTTCTGTCAAGTCATGAGCTCGTTATTATCAGACGTTATTATGCCTTGTCTAAATCTGTGGTCTGTCCATCCATTAGATACTGTTTCATCTCTCTTTCATATCAAAATACAGGGCAACTAGAGGAGCTGTGGGGAAAAGTGACACCAGTAGTTAGGGACATGGAATGGCTTCCATGTGACAGATGTTCCATGTGACTGGGAAAGGTGTGGTTGAGGAATGGTGTCACAGAGGTCCATGACACTGTGACTGGCTTGAAGAGAGTTTGGCTATTTCATCTGCCAGGGTGTAAGACCCAAGAAAAAGACAAACTTTGAAGGAGTCAGGTTCATCCTGGCAGGAGGAAGTCATTCTTCATGACCTAGAACGTTCTGCGTGTTCTTCAGGCAGATTAGCCTGGAGAACTCCTGGAAAAGGTCTTCTGAGGACTACTTGGTGGACAAATGCAAGCACAAGAAAATCTCTTCCAGTGAAAGTATTGAAGGCCACAGATGTGCTGGAGGAGAAGTGCGGATGTGCTCATCCTGTTCTTGCTCTTCTCCAGCGCTGTGCTTAGAGGCTGTGTTGGAGACAGGCTACTGGGCTAACAGGGCCTGTGGTGTGACCCACCACGTCTTCATGTTTGTGTCCTGTGCTTTGCTGTGAACTCCATGAACTTTGTGTCCTTAGTTTGCTTTGTCCTCAGTTTGCATAACATAGGGCAAGCCCTCTGCAGTGAAGCCTTTTCTGTGGAACTTATTTTCTTGAGCAGTAGCAATGAATGGTTAAACTGCAGCTGGCAGAAGCTGAACGCAAGGAGGGGGAGTTGTTACTTTCCCATTTGTGCTCCCAGTTGCTGTGGCTTACTTTATGCTATTTTGGTGTTGGTGCCATTTCACTGAAGCAGCAAAAAATTAACTTCAGGGGGAAGGGAGAGAGCTTAATAGCTTTCTGCTGGTTAGTGGATTAAAGCAGTTCAGAGGTGCAGTAAGTGCTGAAGGGGGTGGGACTGCATAGCCCCAGAGAAAGCAGCAAGATACTTTCCTTTTTACCATTAGTAAAACATGAGAGAATTTGCATGGGGCACCAGCCCAACCATATCTCCTAGATGCAGAGTCTTTCCATGATTATGCTGACTTTGGTAATTGTTGAGCTAACTTGTGGAAGGCTACAGCTCAGTAACACAAAAGAAACTGTTGCAGCCCCTTAAGTTTTTAGCAAGCTTGAGTAGATCAGGAATGGTGCTTGAGTAGGGCTCCATGCCAGTGTGGGTAGATGGCAGCAGTGCCCAAACAGGCATGAGCTGTCCTTTCTGCAGTGGTGGTAACCTCTCTTGCAGAGCCAGACTGCTGCTGATGGAAGGGTGGATCTGCCTCCCACAGTGTGGTGGAGACTGCAATGCTTTTTCCTCTCCAGAACATGTAAAAGGGGTTTTTACCTCTCCCTGGAACTTTGGGGTGCTCTGGAGTGAAGAGAGTCTACCAAAGTGTGCAGGAGGGCAGAAGTTAATTAATCACTTTTGCACCGAGGAAGTTTCCCAAAATCAACTTGAAAAAGGGAAGGTGGTGAGAATTAGATCTGGAGCAGAGCTTCTTCCATAGCGTCTGCAAGTGACAGTGTGGAGATGTTGCTTGCCCTGGGAGTAGCAAAAAGCTAGTTTTTCTGCTTCTGTGAAAGTGGATTGTTTTCTGTTCTGTTGGAATGAGCTCTTTTGTGTACAAAATGCTGATCAAGGTCTTAACACGTTATTAATGTGTTCAAAGGAGCAGTGTTTGCAAATGTGCCCGCTTGTTTTAAAAACAGATGGATCATGCCTTTTGTCTCCTCTTTTTGACATCAGAACCCCCCCAAAAGGCTGTGATCTTCAGGACCTTTTATTTTATTGGATAAGTAGCAAAAAAAGGCTGCTATCCAAAATGAGAGATCTGCTTTTAGCTGAGGGGTGTTACCTTGTGGATGTCACAGGCACCTATGAGCAGTAACAGTGTGGGATAAAGATTTGTGTTTGAATTCTTCTACGAGAACTAACAGTTGAGACTGATGGAAAAAACGTATTTACTTTAAAAAAATATATTACAATATTAATAACTTCCCACTATTCTGCAAATATCTTCATCTTTCTAGTTAGATTGTTCTACATTACTTATTCCAAAAGAGATTTGCTCTACTGCTTCTACCTAGTGCTACATGTCAAAATAATTTTTCTTTCATGGACAGGCCAGAAAAATGTCATGTAGACTTTTTTTTCCATTATCATTTCGGTACAGGCAGGTCAGCAACACTTTATACAGGACTAGAAAATTTCCCAGCTTTTGCAAGGCTGTGTAAATAGGCCTATCTGTGGCCTACTTTTCACCACTTTTGTAGTGTTATAGATTCTCACAAACTTAGATTTTGTATTTTTTAGAAAGCTCTACAATTCATTTTTAAAGCAGTGCTAATTCAGTGTGTCTAACTAGCTGAAGATCATTAATAGCTTCTCTATTCAGTACAGTTAGGCAGTAAAGTTCCTTCTCAGGTGATGCTATTAAATAATTCACTTATTTTCCTCAACTTTTTTTTTTCTGGTGGCCTAGCTTTTAAAATCTTTGCTGAAATGTTGCTTGAAATCTTAATCTAATTTCTTCTTTAAAGATTAATTCCATTAGTGTGTAGTTCATGGAGGAAAATGCTCTGTTATGGGAGAAACATATAACTTTTATGATAGATTGTGAAAGTATCAATATGACTGTAGGCAGGAGTGGTGGTAGATAATAACTAAAGAAAAGTAGCTCATTTTGTTTATCTCTTAGAGTGTATGTGTTAGGATTGTGGATATTAAGGTAGGTAAAACAGGCTGCATAAGTGGAAAGGCGTTGAGAGTGGTGAAAAATGAAAACATCTTGATGCACATCTTTTTTGAATTATTTTGATCATAGTCACAAAAGCTTTCAAAATTTAAACTGTTTAGTGAAGGGAGTGGGTTGTACTGTGAGTCTTGACAACCATTTCTTTTGAGGGAAAATTGCTCCCTAAATTTCTCCCACAGCCACTTTTTTTGCAGGGGATATGGCCTGGAGTCATGATGTGCTTAGTCACCAGTTTTGGGTCCTCAACTTGATTTTAGCCTGAGATTTCTATTGGATCGTTTCATCGTTTAGGGAACTGGTGTGTGTTGAGTGATTTGCAATACAGTAACTTCTTCCACATTGCCTGATAGACCTCTTTATTTTACTCCTTGGTGCACTGCCAGAAATAACAATTAAATCCAAGCCGTTAACAGCATTTTATTGAGGGCAGATTTGAACAGAGATCTGATGAGATCTTTGTTCTTTCAGGATCATTGTGGTTTTTTGGATGTTTTCCAAACATGTTTAATGGTCTTCAGTCCTGTTTTTCCTGGATGCAAGGAAGAAACTGCCATTTCCTTGAGCTTGGTGACAGTTTGCCCGGCGGTGGTTATCATCCTGCCAGGAATCTTATGTGGGTCTTTGTTCTCTCCATTGTCCTCCTTTCCCACTGGATATGGTTAAAGGCACTCTGCTGTTCATGCTGGTGGGGCGTGACTTCTGTCATGTTGTGTGTCTGAAGCATTGTGCTCTGGGTGACCCCGTGGAGATTTTGGGCTCAGGCAGCAAGCTCCTTAGCCGTGAGCCTGGGAGAAGTCTGCACCTACAGGAGAGGCAACCTTTTTTACAGATCAGTTGTCCCAAGCCTCCCTCCCCTTGAGGCCAGGCCTGACTTCTGTTGGAACAGGGTAATCAACCTATTTGTGCACCTTGTGCTTTGGGGCAGAAGGTTTCTGGGGTCTCAGGAGGGCTTTGCTTGACCAGGCAGCCAGACCCTGTGGGTGAACCTCAAGGCTGGCTGTCCTGGTGCCCAGAGCTCTGGTACCTTGGGTTGGCAGTTCCATTCTCACTCACTGGTTCTTCACCAGGTTTGCTCTTTTCCCTGTTCCAGGGAGTTGCAGCTGCAGTGTTTGATGCAGGATTTCATGGCTACTGCTTTCCACCTGTATTGCTCAGACCTGAGTATTTGTAGCTGCCAATGATTTGCTGCAAAGAGTGCTGTGGAAAGTGAAACATCACCCAGTTGTATATTTCTTTATTTTAGCTAGAAAAATAGCATCTGAGTTATTCATAACATGTTGCAAAATATTTGTAGTGCTTGTAAATACTTGTTGCAGACAACAATATAAGCATTGTCTTAAGCCATGTGAAGCATTTTGGTCTATATGAAACTGATCCCAGTATAAGTTTTTGATCTTATCAATACAGAAGAATGACTCAGTGTAGGTCAATGTTACTTTTTAAAGTAATAAAAATATTACTTGATATACCTCCAAATTTGCCAAAATGCTTCAGTTGAAACAGAAGTTCTTCAGATCTCATACCCGATTAAAATTCTGTAAGTAAATAATAAAGCACTATTTGAATTAGATGTAAACGGAATTAAAAGAGTTGCTGGAAAGATGGACAGTGATCATCTGTGTCTGGGAAGATTTCACTTAAAGAGAAACTGAACCCTTGGATCAAAAAAAGACAAATCAGAAGGGGCATAAAAAGTCTAGAATGTAATAAATTATTTAGGGAATCTAGGTCAGCAGACTGTTTTTGAGTTGTCAGATAGATTAAAAGGAAATGTGAAACATTTTGAGATTGGTCAATTCAAGATGGGTGAGATGAAAATCCTGCTTGTGATGTGTTCAGGAAGACTGTAGTAGGCACTTGTATGGGAAGTCAGTTTTTGAAGTTCAGGAGTTAGATATTTATACAGGTACTGGGATTTGTGATAACATTTAAAGGCTCTACCTGACTTTCTGTTGTTTGAACAATCCCTGTAAAAACACTAGGATGAAGCTTAGCCTGAACCTCTGTTGGAGGTTCCCGCATCTTCCCCCAAGCCCTGTAGTGCCTCAGTAACAGGTTGGTGGTGGCTGGGTGGGCTTCAAGGTTGATCCTGCCTTGCTTGCAGCATCCTCTGACCTGGACATCTTGTGCACCTCTGTGAGATCAGCAAAGTGCACTTTGTAGACTGCTGTGTAAGTGAAAATGAGTTGGAGGACATAACCTTCCCGTGGGAAACTGACAGATTCTGTCTACTATTTGATTGGCTTTTTATCTGTAGGTATAACTGTAATGGGTTTTAATATTTAGATTAATATTGGCATCTGATGTGATTTCTGCTGAGTTGGTGCAGAGATTACCACTGACTTCTGTGGACATAGGTCAGATCCCTTAAAAACAATCCTATATCCAGTGTTAGCTTATTTGGTGGTTTCATACCATTGAACCAAAATATGTTAAATGGTAAGCAGAAATCTTGTATAAAGTTAATCCAGAAGGAATTACCCAATTACCATGATCCCAAAAGTCTGTCCAAAAGTCTTGCCTAGACAGGAGTATTTTTAGCACTCTCTGTCCCTAAAGCAGGTTATGTACCTATGTGTTCTTTTTAGCTACAGGTTACTACTAAAATTTGCTTTGTTTTGGGAACACTTCATTCATTTCTCAGAACTGGGGCGATTGCTGAAGGTCATCTCAGAGGAAAAAACTGTTTCTAAACCTTGAAGTTTAACCTTGGGAAATGTGATGGCAGAAACTCAGTGTGCCAGGCAGAACTGAGGTTGCAGTTACCCTGATAGAAACTGTCAGAGCAAGTGGTGATTGAATAGAAAGGACAGGAGAAAACATAGGACTTGAAATCCGTGTGGTTGATGCATTGTTACGTCCATCTTGAAAACCTGTGTCAGATAATTAGTGTCCTTTGTCCCCAAATGACAAAATGGAGTTGTACAGATTTAACTTACCTGCAGCTATTGAAATGTTTGATAAAATGTTGTCATTTTTGTGATTGCAGAGCAGCAAATTGGTCTTTAAATGGGTACATTGCTGGGGAGGATATGTATTTCTTTAAAATATTTTGTCTAATCCACAGTTCAAAATAATATATTTAGAACTAGCGTCCAAAAATTTTCAGTGGAAATTGGAATATTTCTGGCAATGTTGCCACCCTTATGTTCGTTCCTCCTCTCTGTGCAGAAGTAACCCGAAAACCATCTTCTATTTGAAAAAAAGCACCAGCTATAAGATCACAGGACTGCAGCGCTGTCTGTGCCAAACCAATGGCACAACCTCTGTTGTATTGCAATAGGAGTGTTCAATAAGCATCACTTGGCAAAGTTGTTTAAAAGTTGTACTGTTTGTGAGTTCTAAAATCTCTGTTAAATGCACTTGCAGTGTTCTCTGAATAATGCATGCTTGTGAAGTGATCTGTGCTGTGGGGAGACTGGCTGGCTGTACATGGCTGGGCTAGTCAAGCACTGTGGAAAGGAATGAGAAAACAAAGTAGATGCTGCAACTCAGCTTTTAGTTACATTGCATTTTTACTTTAAGGCACTTGACTGAAGTTTGTATGCTGCAGCAGTGAAAGAAAACCAGAGCTCTTGCCCTAAGAAGCTTGTAACTAGATATTCAAAGTCTTGTGACATGCCTGTACTAAGTGCTAGGGTGGTATTCTTCTGTTTTGACCAGTTGTTTGGCATTCATGTTTATTGATATATATCAGTGTTCCAGGGAAATACGTGGATTTTGCATGGAAAGGGCTGATACTGGACACTGTAGGAGGATAGAGTTTTGTGCCTGGTGTTTTTTCAGCTTCTGTCTCAGTGGTGAGGGATGTGCAGTGCCACTACACTCCTGTTGCTTTGCTTTTTTTAAAGAAAGCTAGAAATACATGCTGTGTTAAGATAAAGAAGTTGACATAAAAACAAAAAAAGAAAAAAAGTCAAATTTTAATACTGTGTATGTGTTTGCTGCTCACATCTTCTGCAAACAAAAGGTTTATCTTCCTTTTCCTCGATACTGTTATGTTATGAAAGTTGTGCTTAGAAGAAAGCAAATATTTACCTAATCATATGCTGAGAAATTAATGACCTTCAGCCAACTTGAGAGCTACCTGGACTCTGTCTGGCCCACTATTGAGTTACTTTGCACTACCTATATATTCTAACCTTGCCAGGTCTGTGCAGAGGTGTTTGCAGAACAAGCTCATGGTGTTTTCTGTGGGAGACCCTTAAGCACATCTTCAGCTTTCTGCTAATAATCTCATTTGTGGGAGGGAACTTTTCTTAAGTGGTCGTTTATGTCTCTGTTGTGAGTCTGCTTGTAATATTAGGGCTTTAGAAAGGCTGTTAGAAGAAAGCTTTCAGACACTAACCCCTGTTTTCCTTTTTAAACATGTCCTTGTACTACCACATGCTAGTCTAAATAAGGCTTGTCTTATCCCAGTGGTATTTGCATTCATTTTTTTACTGCAGACTTGTCTGATTATATTGCTTGCTACCCAAAGTGGGCATATTTAGCTGTTGCATCCCTTTTGCTTGATGTGGCTTTTTTTTTTTTTGCATGTGCAGCCAAGGTTTCATTAATCTTTCTTGCTACCAGATCACACTGCAAACCTTGTAAGAATTTCTTAACTCCTCGGTTTGTCACTCCCACTGAATATTTCTTTCAGATTATTTTCCTGTTGGATGTCTTCGCTGCACTTTCCCAAGGAGAACCTTATTTTTAATTGCCTGCTTCTCAACTTTCTCTGTCCTCGCTGGGGCTTACAGCTCCTAAATTTAGTATCATCCACAGATTTCAAGAACACACGTTATACTCCTGTTCTGCATGATTAGCTAAGATTTTTAAGGGAATGTGTAAGAAAATTCCTTGCATCCTTGAGAGATGCTTTCAAAGTTTTGGTATATGATTTTAATTTTTTTTGGGGGGGGGGTTTGGGTTTTGTTTTGTTGTTGTTACCTGTAGCTTTTTGGAGNCTACCTGTCCACATCAAAACTGGTTTCTTAAATAATTTTGAAACTGTATAATATGATACAGTCAAGTGGTTTACTGACATCCAAGCATATTTTTTTCCGCTCTGTGCTTGTTGTGAACTACAATTCTCTATAAAAGTGATGGGCTGCGTCAGATTTTGCACATATTCTATAAGCCCCATTTCTCATTTTGGTTGTGAGAAGATAATAATCTTTGAGGAGTCTCAGGGGCTTTATTTCGCCTATCTTGATAAAACTATTATTTTTGGAAAAGTAGAATTTGCTTCCTTGTATAATTTCCTTGTGTTCGTCTTCTGTGAAGTTGAGGTCTAAATATGTTTTTCATCTATAGATGCTCCATAAAGGAATTATTGGCTATATTTACTAAGCTTCTTTACTGATTTGTCTTCAATGGCTCAACTCCATGGTATCATTTATTCCGAGGTGTGGCTCTGATGTGTATGTCTACATTTCCTAAGGCGTTTATTTGTAATTATTAATGCCCATTTGTAATGGCTGTCAGTTGTTACTTTACTGAGGTAATACAGATAAAAGCATGGAACTGCAGTAGTGGGTATTGCCAGGAGTGCTTGCTGAGAAGAGCTCTCTGTCGTAATTTCGGTTTCTCTGGGTTTTTTTGTATGTTTCTCACTGAAGGTGTCTAAAATTTTGAGTTTTTGTGGCACTGTTCATATTTGCCACAACAAAGTATCTGTGTGTAGGTATATATATAAAAAAATGTTTTATAAGTTCATAATTACATTCTAATTGTTTAGCCTTTCCTTTATTTTCCCTTTTAGATTTTAAAAGGTGGTCAGTGTGGCCAGCTACTTGGGTTTTAATACCTCCTCCTTCATCACTTATTAATGGCCCAGACTATCCTTGTAATGGCCACAGAGCATTAGCTCGTTTTGGCTTTTATGCTGTGCTTATCTTTCCCTGCAGGCGGTAACTGGCTTTGTAATTCTTGTTAGGGTGTCCTCCCCCTCCCTTACTGAGACACAAATCTGGTAGTCTCCCTACCTGTGGGATGGACCCCACATTGATCACATCTTGGTTCTTGTATCTTTGCCTTTGAGAAGGACTGGACTTCTGTACTTCCAGGTTATTTTGTAGATATCACCATGTTGTATTAGAATGTATCAGGTTGTATTAGAATTTAGAATGTGGTGTCTGAATTCTTTCTTCCACCTTCACACTCCTAATGCTTTCTTCAACCAGACCGTATTCTGCTTTGAATGCCACATGGCCTTTGTTCCTCAAGTGAAACTCTAGGACTCTGATGGACACCTTAAGTGGTAGTTCCCAGTTCACCTGTGTGCCAGATCTGTATAATTATTTACCACTAAAACTTGTATTTTCTTGCAGCACCATAACTTGCTGTTGCTGGCAGGGAGCTGGTTCAGGACAGTTTCCCTTCTTAGGAGCTCTGTCATAGGTCTGTTTGTTGTGCTTTGTGGGCTGTTGCTGCCTAATTTATGTGTATGTGCATTAAGCAACAAGAAGCCAATCTAATGGAAGCCCTTTTTGTTGAGTGTAGTGCTGTGTGTGTTCTCTTGTTTGGGCCAGGAATGTTTTGTCGTCTCCCATCACCCAGGCCAGAAGCCTGTTAGGAGCACTGATACTCTTGCTCCTTTCTTCTTCCTACTGTTCATACCTTGCTTTTTCTCTCACATTCTTCCCTTAAACCAACCTTCTTCTGTGTCTAGTTTTTATTCCTTTGTAGTTGGGTAGAATTGCTTCACCTTGTCTTTTGTAGCTCAGATTTCTTTTGATAGCTAAGTGCTGTAGTCTTGCTAAGTCATAATCTATTTCATTGCAATTCTCGTTTGTATCAACTCAGTTCTGCTGCTTTCTGGGTTACTACCTTTTATTGGATACATGTGTTGGCTTATTTTTTTTCTGCTTGTGTTTTCATGGTTGAAACTGGTATTTTTTTTTTCCTTTCCTGCCATAATATATAGTCTCATAGTCTCTGATGGTAGCTTTCTGTTTTGTAGACTCTCCCAGAAAATGTAATTGCAAGGTTTATTCCCATCTTTATATTAAATAAGATACTTAATACAGGCAGACAAAATTCTAATCCCTGTGGCAATGTACTGAACATATTTGTCGGCGTGTAGCATAGCTAACTATTTTAGTCCTTCAGCCATTCTTCAAACCACATCATGGGCTTGGTAGTTACAGTCATGCTGTTTTGGAGCTATGTTTTTAGAAGGAGATTCTCTCCTTTTGTCTCTACCTATTTTACGGAGTACTTTATATGGTGATACCCACTTCTGCATGACAATGAACATACAGGTTCAAAATTTTCTTGCTTTGTGGGGTTCTTGTGTATGTGTGTGTGAAGTGCTGAGCTTGGTAGCCTGGAGTTAAAAACTTCTGGTTTCTTTCGCCCAACATGCAGTCCCCAGGCATTTTCTGGCTGACCTTATACACTAAAAATGGCCAGGAGCATTCTGCTGTTCATAGTTAACCTCTTTTGGTGGTTGGTTTTCCTTTTAAGAAAAAACACTATGCAGTCATGAAATATAGAAGTGACAAAAGAGAGGGTTGTGATAGATAGGGGAAAGCTGTATTGCCTCTGCTGCCTGAGGATGCACAAACTGCAGTGCCCAGGGGAAGCTTGGAACCTGAACTTCCTTCCTTCTTTTAAGAAGAAATCAAAATTATCAGTTTTTGTTCAAGAAGAGAGAAAGAAGGAAATTTACAGTTAAATGCAATGCACCTCAGACTAATTTTGTGTGGAAAATTGTGCCTTGCATTAAGGCCTGTAAACATAAATTATTTTTTCCAAGCACTGTATTTTTGCTTCCAGTACTTAAAAAAAAATCAGATTTGCTGAACTTAGGAAGGTATTTGTATACCACCTGGATTTGGAGTTAGTAGAAATGTTAAATCAGCTGTAGCTCACCCTGCATCTGCAGACAAAACAGTATTGCCCTGGTTTACATAGTGAATTCCATTTGTGGCCTCATTCATACACAGTTAGGCAATGAAAGATTTATTTTTCTTGTACAAGATGGAAAGTTCATTTTTTTATTGTGTATGAATAGCATATTCTGGAAAGATGATGATACTGTTTTGATGTGTGGTAGATCTATGCTAAATCTATCAGGTTAAGCTACAGAAAAATATGTACAGATAAACCTTGTCCATTTCATGTAAACCCTTTGAGACACTTAAATCTTTTAAGAGTCATGTTGCATACTTTTGAGGTCACTTTCTGTCCAAATTCAACTGGAACAAGTTAAAAGAAAAATGATCAGCAAGAAATGGAAGTAATGCTTGGTGTCAGATGTAGAACTAAAATTGAAAAGCGTGTCTGCATACACATATACGTGTACACATGCTCAAACAGGCAGTGCAATTTATGTGGATACTTTACCATATAACTAATTTATGTGGATACTTTACCATATAAATACTTCTTTTGAAGTCTGGAGCATAGTTTTAGAGGCAAATTAATGTTTACTAGTATCAAGTGATCAATAAGAAACAGCATTTCTCTAGAAAATAGCTGGAAAACACAAAAGCAGACAAAAATACAAACTGCTTCTGCAAATTCTGGGAAGGAAATTAATTCTGTTACTCCTTCAAAAACCCAAACATATATATATTGTTGAAGTGAATTATATTAAATATTGAATGGTAATTTTTTAGTAGGTGTTTGGTGTACGAAATCTGGTCAAAAGGTGAAGAACAGATCAGGTGAGATATCTGAAAGTAGGATTATGTTTTATGTCTTATCATTGATAAATGTGTTCTCCATCCTTTGCTTTTAGATAATCTGTGCACCAGTTTACAATAGGTAACTTGCATAGTCATACAGCCCAGGTGGGAGGAGTGGTTTAGGCATGGCAGGAGATCTTGCTGTGAAGCCTGGTGTGTAAGGGAGATTTTGATATGGAAGCAAGCTACATTGCCTACAAACATTTAGCTCTCTGCTTGAATGAAGATGCATATAATGTATTCAGGGCCATACCATGTAGGCTTTTCAGAGGGAAGCTCCAGGCGTTGATTCCATTATGTTTACTGGGGGATTGTATGGTGGGTGCTATCCAAAAAAGTTCACAAAGGGACAGTATTTGGAAATGTTGCCTTGGTTTTAATTAACTGGGACTTTCCCCTGGACAGCCGTTGTTCAGCTGCGTTGAGAAGGGCTTTCCTGCAGTCACAGTCTGTGTTGTCAAGTTTTGCAGAAACGGGAGCTTCAGCTGGCGGGGCTGTGTGGTTGTGCTGGTGGAGCAGATGCTGAGGCACGGCTGTAGCCACAGTGTGGGGGGCACTGTGGGCAGTGTGGGCACAGGCCCCGACCCTGGCCCTGCCCACTGCTGAGGGCCTGCAGAAACGTGGTTGTGTGTTACTGGGGGTTGCATACACGCTGGGGTATGGTTGACACGCCTGTTACGGAACGTGACGTTTGAAAGTGGCTCTGAGACACGTCACCGAATCCCAAGGTTTGAGAACTGAGCTTGAGGAAAATGGGAAGGGCACGGCAAACATTGTCTGGTCTAGACAGCTTATCTCTCTTAAAATACATGCTATGTTGATTTTTGTGTGAATTTTTCTAGCATAGCCAGTTGCCTATATCCATGTGCCCTCCAACGCTGTGAATGAACATCATCCTATTGGCAAATTATGTAGTGATATTTAAAGTTTGTGATTTATATTGTTTAGGAGAGTAGAACGATTTCTGGAGTTTGAAAGGTTGTATTTTTCATACACTTGCTGATGTGCAGCTTGTGGTTTGTGTCCCTCTTCCTCCCGCAGCCTATAACTAAAGCATTCTGAAGTGAGATGCTTCTTCCTTCCTCATATTCCTTGCCACCATGTTGTTTCAGTGAAGAAAAGAAAGCACCTGACAAAGGAAGGCATGTTTCAATTGTACCTTAGTTTTGTGCTCTGTAACCTTCATCTGTTCTGTGATTGTAGATATTTGGGGACAAGGAATTCTTGGGGAGAGTAAATCTTTTCTTTTTCTAAGCTGGAAAAAAAAATAGTTTTGAGGGTTTTTTTTCCAGTCTAATAACTTGGAAGGATTAACTTTGCACTCTAATAAATAAAACAGCCAAGCAGATTTTGTCCAAACGTTTCTTCACCAGACTTAAATCCTAATCCTGGACTAAAATCTCACAGGCTTGTAGTAAAATTGTTCCAGACTAAAACTTGGCAAAGTGAAAGATCTCTGAAAGCAGGGTTTACAATGGAAATGCTGATGCAAGCATAACTGGAGCATTGCAAACGCGACGCCATAAGAACAGCTTTGCATATTGCTCATGAATAGCTCAGAGGTAAAAGGATTAACACTTCTTAATGCTGCTTTGAATCTGCTAGACTTTTTGCTTGCTGGACTCAACACAGATATTCTGTAGTGTATGTAGGCTCCATATATTCACCTTTTATTCTGATCCCTTTATTCCCCCCTAGCTGAGAGCCCGTTATTGCTGCAAACAGAAGCCTTTGTTACCTCCAATTTCCTGCATCACCTATCAGGATCTGTCAGGAGACAGAAATTAATACCAGAAATAACAATTTGAGCTCAGCGTGCAGCTATTTAATTTGCAGACTAAAGGAACTTTTGCACGTTCTGTATTCAAAGAGGAGGAGGAATGGGACTGTTGGTGAGGAAGAGGAGAGTCTGGATCTCTTGTAAAAAATAGCCTGAATGCTCCAGGGAGGATCTAGTTCTGTGGGTAAAAGCCCAGTTAAAAAAAAAAATCCTGAAAATGAAATGCCTTTTATTTTCATGGTGTCACTGATTTTGTGCCTGCAGACGTTTTGGTTTCTTTCTGCTTATAACTAAAGCATTCTGAAGTGAGCATGTGTTTGTGTACACTCTGTAAATGTTGGTTGGTTTACAGGCTTTTCTGCTGGAAGATTTTCATCATATAAAAGTTAATGCTGCCTCCTCAGCCCATTTGTTTAGACATGGTTACCTGTTCCTGTGAAAATGAGAGCTGAGAAAATCTTGTTGATGGTCAATTAAATCAGTTCAGGGTTGTGTGAGTGCGTGTATTTATGTGAGCACACACATGCACGCATATGCATAGATATATAAATATCCTATTGCGGTTGCCATAGTCACATTCTTGCTGGGCTTTCTACCAGCAAGTGTGCACGGAGGTGTCAACAAAACATGATGTGTTTTAAATATAATCTGAAACACCATCCAGCAGCAAATCAGATGTTTATTAAATGTCCTTTTCCTTCACCAAGTGTTCACTTAATTTGCCTTCTCACAGAAGGGAACAAACTTGAAATAGTTCAGTGTTTAAGCAAATAATATTTTATAAAAATGGTAATATGCATGATTAAAGATAAAATACAAGGGCTCTGGCTGGTGGTTATTTACAACAGGCATGGCCCTCAGACAGCAGCGGTAAGAAAAGTGAGTATATAGTAACTGTTAATCCACTTGACAACTGATAAGAATAGAAATTGTGCTGGCAAGAAAATAGAAGTCTTGCACAAACATGACATTATTTTGATTTCTTTTTTCTTTGGGTTTTTTTTAAATAAAATTAAGGTAAGTGTGTATATAAATCAAAATAATTTGAAATACATACCAAAAAAACCCTGTAGCCATGATTGCTGTGATTCATGTTGTTGGTACTTCTTTTGCTGTTACAGAACTTAAGATCTTGGTCGTTTATTATGGGTGGGTGTCAGAGATTTTGATTTTGTTAATGCATTTAAGTGTGCTATGTTACATGCTGTGTGTATATGTAAAAACTAAGAACATTATGGTAGTCTCTAATTTCTTTGGCTTTGAAAATTACTAAGTGAAAAAATAAGCAAGAAATATACATAGTTAAAATTCACAGTGGAAAGGAAGATCCTTTAGGAAGATCTGAGTTGGTCTGGATGATTATTAAAGTTGCTGGTTATTATTTTTAATACAACTTCTGAAGCAGCTTTTATCAAAAGATCTAGGTGCATATTACAGACTAGTTTAGACTTATAATATCCTTGTGGTGAGCTGGGCAAGTATTTTCAAGAAACTGATGTCCAGAGATGATTGCCATGCTTGTCTGTGCTAATTTGGAAAGCTGGGTCTTGTTTATGCTTGAAGTGAATGCAGATTAAGGTAGGATGTAAGCACAGTAGTCATTTCTGATTAATTAAATGTGCAGAAATTCTTTCTCTGAAACAAGAGTGTCTTGTTTCTGGTTAGCATATCCTCTTTGAAATGGCACCCATTACAGAAAACTGCCCACTCGTGGCTTTAATAAAGAGCTGTTGTGTGAGCAGGAAGGTCCTGGTTACTGAAGCTGGGGAAAGAGAACGTGGGGTTTCTTGCTCTTGGTCCTTTGACCTGTCTGCTGGACTGGCTGGTCCAACAAGTGGTCAGACAGTCTCAGGGGATCAGTGGCCACAAGTCACTGGAACAGAGGTTTACCAGTTATTCTCAGCATTTGTCAGGTGATGTGTCCCAAGCCTGGGAGGTGTGGTGCCCCACTGCTGTTGTATGAGCAAAATCTAAGGGACGCCATTTTGTGTGGGATGACATCGAGTGTTGCAAGGGAGAAGAGCCTGTATTTTGTAGTTGCCGTAGTGAAACCCTACAGCAGCTCTACATATAATCCATTGTCTGAAAACTGAGGAGACTTCCCAGCTGTTTTCTGTCCCTTGGTATTGTCCTGGGCTAGTGAGATCATCTGAAATTTGAGTTAATGTTGCTGTTTGTTAGGAAGTTATTTTCCTTGTCTCACTTGTTGTTCAGCATAGCCAACATTTTCTTTCTGCATGGAATTTCACAGCCCTGAAACAGCCCCTTCTGATGCATTAAAAGATGCACAATTGTTGCTTTCCCATGAAGGTGTTGGACAAGTCCTTGTCTGCCCAGGTGTCCATGCAGGTACAGGATACAGCAGCAATACAGGCTGTTGTTATAACAGATGTGTTGTTATTGATGGATTTTTATCCTCAATAAATTCCTTTGAAAATAGGATCATAAAAACCCCACTTCTTATATACAGAAACAGGAAATCTGGTAGATTAAATAACTTGATATTGAGGTTTCAACTGAGCCGAGAATAAAGCCAAGATATCTTAAGTCACTGCCTGGTATTAGGTATGGTACCTTGTACTAATTAACGTAATACAGTTTGCTGATGTAGATGAGTCCATTTTGGAGGTTTTTTTTTGCCTTAGTTGGAAAAGATCTGATTTAAAACAGAGGAGGCCATGGTTGATTTGCAGAAAATTGCATGGTTTGAATGAGCATATGAAGTTCCTCTCCTAAATGTGTCTGCAGCCACTATGTGGAGCAGGAGAACATCCTCTGTGCATGGCTGGCTGATGAGGTGTATTAAATGTCTGTTCAAAAAGTGCCAGATCACAAACAAAAATGGCCTAACCCAAAACTTTCTCCTCTCAGTATTTTCTTGCATTAAGATTTGCTGTCAGGTCTGCTAATTTGAGTGTGGTATCAGTCTGATATGTGGGACATTCACAAGAACCTCCACTGACACATAAATTAGAGCCTCTCACACTGGTGTCTTGGGGTGGTCTGAAGTAGTGAGGTGTAACGCACAACAGTTGGCTGAGATGCAACCTGAGACCATCCCTATGGTAGCAGAAAGTAAATGGAAATAAAAAAGGGAGAGCAGTAGGCTATTTGGATGTCCAAAGATAGGCAGATAAAACACTTGGATGTTAGTACATTATGAATTACTCCTTCCCTGATTTCCTGAACCCTGTGAGTGACAGGTCAAATCTGTCTCTGGTGAAATAGCCATAAGACTTACGGAGCTGAGGGACTGGGGGAAAAAAAGCAAGATGAGTGGTTCCACAGGATCCCGCCATTTTTCTGGTTGAGTGTCTGATGTTTCCTAGAGCAAAGCAAGAATTGAAACAAGCATGAGTCCTGCTGGCTTGCTGCCTCTTGCCTCTGCAGGTTGGGGTTCTCTGGCATTTAGGATTACAGTGTGGCATTATGATGCTTGTGCCAGGCAAAAGCAGCTTCTCTGCCCATCTCATGAGCAACATGAGGAGCAGCATTGAATGTCAGTTACCATGGGTTGGACATGGTCATCCTAAATTTTAGTGGTGTCGCTTGCCACAGGAGCTGATTGATCCGAGATGTTTTACTTCAGTCTTTGACTGTCTGTATAGTGGGGAGAATAAAACTGATATATTGTGTTTTAATGTTAAAAATCTTCAGGAAACGTACTGTAAGTGTAAAGCAATTCATAATTCATCAGGGATAAGCGAATGCCCCGCTTCTGTGTTCTGAAGTGGGCATTGCTTGTTCATGCTGTGGTCTGTTTGCTTGTAGTCTTTAGTGCTTGTTTGATCACTTAAGCAGTTCATGACAGCACCCTTTATAATACAGGAAAAAAAAGACCAGTTTGAGGAGCCCTTGTATAATGTAAAAGATTACAACTAGGAAATATGACATAGTGTTTTATCCTTACAAAATCCTGCAAAATATTTCCAGTGATGTCTATGCACCAGGATCAGTTGCAGCTTATGTGTGAATGGAATGGTTTTTGCTTTGCGGATGTTCTGCTTGGAAGGAACTGTGTCTCTTGGGCAGTGCTTGGTGTGATGCTGGTGTCTCTAGAAAATCTAGGAGGTTTAGTGTCTCAGGTGTGGACTGAGAATTACATTTTGAGAGCTTTTAACGTTGTTTTTCATGTGATTCCCAAACACAGCTGAGGATTTTACATGGGTTACAGTTACAGGAAACCTTTTTTATATATGGAATAAGCTCCCTCTGCTCCTTAGGCAAGTTAGGTTTCTGGGTTTCCATTGCAGTTTTGAGGCTGAAGCAGGGTTAAGACTTGTCTGTGTTGATGGGGGTTTCTGGTATATTGCCGTGGTAACTATCCTTCATGTGGGATAATCAGCATGCTTGCGGAGCAGAGCTGGTAAAACCAGCTCTCACTGTGGAACAGTGTGTCTGCTGGAGCAGTAGACCCTGTTTTTTCCAGCACGCTTCTTAGGGCAAAAGCCTGTCCAGTGGCCTTGCAGGTTGCTGAGGTGGAGGTACAGTGTTTTTCCTGCAGTCTTCATTGCTGTGGGCTACTGTCTCAAGCTGAATTTTCTTTTCACTACCACACATCTTAAGAGTATCTACAGGATGTGTTACTAATTGCATGTTTTCATTGTGGTAGCACAATTGAAAGCAAAAGTTTCCATTATGATAGCTTGTCCTGTGTAATATTTTTTCATGCTGAAATTACATTTTAAGGAGTGTGGAGAAGCCAGTTTGATACTGGAAGAAGCTGGAAGTCCAGATGGTTAGGCAGCTCATACTGTAATTTTGTATTCACAGAAGGCCTTACGTACATAGGAGACTGATGTAAAGAAGTAATTTTGGAGAGTTGAGAATCTGCAGATGCTCTGGTGACATTGTTTTTCACAGTGCAGGCTCTCCAGTTTTTGTTAGGCCAACAGGAGATAATCGGGGGAATGCATGACCAGCAAAGCATAGAACATGATGGATTCTGGGGTCTTGTGATACAGAAGTGAAGAAGCCTATACAGAGTGGTGGAGAAGGGCAGTCTGGATAGAAAAGGTTAAAGTCATGGACTCCTGGGTTGTTTTTTTTCCTCCACTTTACATGAGTGTCTTTGTTTCAACAGCTACCTTGTTGGCAGTGGTTTAGAAAACAGTAAGGTTATAGCCAGTTCAGAGGATGATTTTTGCTGTCTTCATCTGCCAAGTTTCAGTGAAAGAAATCTCTCCTTGTCTTTCATCCTGCGTTTGACTCTTTCAGAGGAAGGCCTCGCTCAGCCAACAGGGTACATCACGTGTTATAGTTGCTGGAAGATGAGATTGGAGGAGGTATCTTGAGTGGCAAGAAATGTAGGTGTAGTGTAGTGACCGATAATGGAGAATCAGATAATGACTGCTGAACTGAATAACAAACAGGCTTAGCTGACTTTTACTTGTTAATGTTCAAGAAGTTGAAGTGGAAGAAAAAGAAAATTGATCCTATTCCTCACCATTGCACTTTGCATCCTTCTTTGTTCTGTAGTACCTCTAGAGACTCCTTGGGGCCACGAGTCAGTCTGTGTCAGGATGATAAGTAACTCCAGGTAAGAATTACTCTGTGTTGGATTGAAGTTAAGGGAAAATGCTTCAGTATTTGTCTATAGATGCTGTGTTGATTTGTGCTGATCTTAGCCTGGCAGATTCAGATACCTGCTGTTTGGTTGATGCTTTGTATAATCTTGGTTTTTGCTTCCTACTTTATGACTTGCTATCCCAGATAGGATTTTTCTATGCCCTTAGTTCTCTCAAAAGACTCTGAAATACCTTTCAGGCATGTATTTGGTGGAGTGAAAGCAAGCAGCAGGGCTTGAAGAGGTTCATGTGATGTTGCTGTTGCGAATTCAACATCCTTACCTGAGGATGTCAGGCTGCCCAGGAGGTGAATCATCCTATGACAGCTTGTTTGCCCAGGCATGCATCTATTGCTGCTATAGGAAGATAGATATATCCCCAGAAGCCCTTAACATAAAGGTTTATGCATGTGTGAAAGGTGGAGATGCACACGTGGGTGGTAAGGGCTTTGGTAAGCCTGGGCACAGCTATTGATGCTCTGCTTGGGTGATGGTGACTTCAATTCCCTGGAAAAGGACCTCACTGTACTAACCTTCTTGCATTGTAGGACCTGTCACCTGGCAGGTAGGTGTTAAATACTGCATTCAGAGGGGGCCATCACCAGCTGTTCTGAGCTGGCTGTAGAAGGGGAAGACAAGTGAAGTTGCAGCTGTTTGGTATGGGAGGAGTAAAGGGAAATCCACCAACATGATTGTAAAGTTCAGGAGCAGCACTTCAGGATTCTTTTGGGATGTGTCATTAATGTTTGCATTTAGGATTTCATATTTCAGATGGATTTTGATGTAGAACTCACAAAGTGGAGGTGTACGGTTCAGTGTTAAATTGTTTGAATCAATGGAAGCTGTTCATTGTTGCTGTCTAGTTGACATGACTGTTTTAGATCAACATGAATTGTTCTGATGGGCTGTGAGAGTTGTGGACTTGGCTTTTGTAAGATACATAGCTATAGACTGGACCACTGGATGACATGGTTGGAATTCTGCTCTTATGTAACTGTTACCTGGTTGCTAATGTTCCTTGTGTGTGCAGTAAGTAATGTCTTGAATTCTTTGAGAATCTCATTTTGTGGAGCATAATAATGCAACAACTTGAGTGTTAACAGAAATCTGGAGTGCTACATCTGTGTTTAAGTTGCTACTACTGTAGTAGTTTTCAAAGCTATGCTGAAAATGAAAACAACAAACAGCAGGAAACATGGATTGCTATCATGGATTTATCCAACCTGAGACAACTCTCCAGCCAGCTTTGCTTGATCTGAGGCTGTTTATACAAACTGAGTGTTTTGTAACTGTGTCATCTTGTGAGTTATAGGCAGTACAAATTAAAAGCTACTTTTTGCATTGCTCCAGCAATGACTGCTGGTGGCTTACTGGAGAGAAGCTACATTGAAAGGACCACTTGCCCACAGCATCTTCTCTCCAACATTATGGCCTGTGTTTATCCCTGAGAGCGGTGCTGGCGTCTGAAGTACTGTACCAGTAGATATGTGTTGCCCATGCAGTGATGAGGAAAACAAGGGTAATCCATGCTGCAGGGTGTTTTCTATGCATCTGCCCAGTTTTATTTTTGCATGATATATTTATACACATGTGCTATCTTCCCAGTTTAGCTCTAATGCCCTCTAATTCTGAGTATGCAGTTACAAAAGAAGCAAAAATCAATGTAGAGGAAGAACATGGACCTTTAAAGCTTTGTAATATATGAAAAATTCCCAAATCTTCAAGTGTTTTGCATGTTCAAGTGAATTAATGCTCCCTGTGAAAGTATTCCTGCTGATAAGTAGGAAATAAAACTTTGGCTTGAGAACTGTGGCAAAGAGACTCAAGCTGTCTGATTGTAGGCTTTAAATACCCGGAATGATTCATCCTGCTTTTTTGTTGTCCAAACCTGTAGTTAAAAATTACTGTATATTTTAAGTAAATTCAAGAAGGGTTACCACAGAAATGTGAGAATAAACTTGAATGACAAAACATTGAATTATTTTCAATTCCTCCTTTATGAGACTGCTCTTACAGTCAAAGAATAATTCTAAGTGACCTGCAGTGCTATCCAAAAGGAGTTTGTAATTTTCAGCTGAGTTGACGCTCAGGGTTTAGCAGCTGCCTATGCAAGAAGAGTGGGCGACATAAGCAAATTGTGAAAATTGGCAGAATGTGGCTTGGATGGCTACTTATTAGATGAAGACTGGTATGCACAAGACAGTCTAAACAGACTGCTGATAAATTAGAGCATACCTACTAAGTAGACAGCAAAGAGAAATGACAAGTCTAGGCACTGTATCTCAGTTTTTCTTAACTGGTGATTAGCAGTGAGCTTAGCCTTTTTATATCATCATCTTCAACATAGTATTTTTGCTCTTCCTCAGTCTTTGTTTATGGAAGGTAGGGGACATAGGAGAAGCGATAACCCTGCGTGTCTGACTGAGGAAAAATAAGAGATTTGGGTATCTGGAACCTGAAAATAATCTGGTCATACTGCTGTGTCATCTGGTATGTAGTTATGACATTTGCTTTGGTGCTAAAAGCCCCAACACCTTTGGTCATCCTGGATAAATATCAGTTTCTGTGCATCTGAGAGTAGCACTTTCCACTCCTTGAACTGTCTGAGGGAGAACTGCCTCCCTTCCCTTTCGCATCCTGTGCTGATTACAGACAAGATGGGATCTCACAGGTATTACAGGAGATGTCTTCTTAAATGTAGCTACTTGAGTGATCCAACCACTGCTCGACTCATCTCCCAAAAGCTTGAGAAGAGGACAAGAAATGAGAAGAACTGTGTGCTGAGATGTGTTTTGGTCTCTGAAAGAAGGCACAGCTGACGAGGGATTATGCAGGGTTACCTGTGGGGTGTAGGGGGATGAGAAAACTGCACCAGCATGGCTTTTGTGTCTGTGGTGAGCGCAGGGTAGACCCTGCATTGACTCTCTTTTATCCTCTTGTGTAAAGATAATTCCCCTATTTCCTCTTCATAGCTTAGGGAAGAGTTAAATTTTATAATCGGTTGTGGCTTTTAGGTGGGACAACAACTAATTTTCGTTCACCCTCTGGATGCATCAATGATGATTTCTGAGCCACAGGTTTAAGTGGTTTGGTAGATCTTGCCACTCAGTGGGGAAATGGCAGCTTCTCTCCGCTTCTCCAAGCGAGAAGGGGGTGTCAGAGAGCTCTCTGTCTCATGTTTGCTGTCTTGGCTTTTTTCTATTTCCTTTCTAAGCTTCAGGGTGTGTTTTTCCATAAATCATATGAAATCCATATGCATTGATATTGCTGTGTAAGTAAGGAAATCTGTCTTGAGACATCTTCTGTCCTGGGTATGGACTGACTGGAGCAAGGAAACTTTAGAAGACCAGTTCTGTGGTTTCTCAGGCAGTGTGGCTGCTGTGTTTTTACTGCATTCCGTGTGAGCAGATGTGTGTGGAGTTGCTTTGACTTTGCTTCTGGGCTGCTTATAAATAAGGAATAGAAATAAATTATTTCTTCAGTTGTCATTTTAAGTGAGATATTAAACAGGAAGTCTATAGTTTCTGAGAAATGCAGTGATGGGTGGACAATAAAAGGAAAACTAGCGAGGCGAGAAGAGATTAGGAGCTCAGAATGTTACTTGAGTAAGGGTTTTGAACTGGAGCAGCAAAACGTCTGAACCTGGCATATTTTTTAATGAAGAAAGATCTGTTTATGACTATAGGATGACTAGGGAAGAAAAATCCTTAGATCTATGTGGAGTGATCTGTGAGTCAGAAATTTCTGGCGCATGGAGAAGCACTCCTTGCTCAGCTCCTACTCCATCCACTCTTCTGCTTTGTCTCTTTAAATGACCATGCAGTGGATTGAGAGACAAATCTGAGTAGCACTTGGTCGAGTTCTTAAACAGGACACCTATCGATGTTACGTCTCAGCTGTCCTGGTGAGCATTAACTCGTCTCTTGCTTTCTGAGTTTGCAGACTCAGCCAAGGGACAAAGAATTGAATAACCCCTGAAGAATGAACTCCTTTGTTGCCCACTGAGGCATAGCTGTGGCATTGTTTTCACCACAGGCAGGACAGTGAGTAATAGCGTCACAGCTGCTTCACTGAGCTCTGTGCTGGAAGATGCTTTAGTCTCCTTGGACTTTTCTTTCCAAAACCATTCACGTGTGGAAAAAGATGAAATACATTTGTAAGCAAGACTTCATATTTTTTTTTTTGTAAGTGTAGGAAAACTGAGAGTTGTACTCTGGGAAGAAATAAATGCACTCAGACTTCACTCTGTAGAAATTTCAAGGTGTGTGGCAAGGAGTCAGCACTAACTTTTCTCAAAATAAATTTTCAAAATATGGATTGAGCTTTCTTTTCATCCTGTGTTTTGCATCTGGTGTTACTAGTTTGGGCAGAAATTTACCTCCGTTCATCAAGGAGACAGCCCTTGCCTAGGCAGCATTTAGCACTGCTTCATCCTCAAAGCCCAACAAGGAGTAGTCTGCTCATTACATTGCCTCAAAGCATTTACCTCACAGCATTCCACTTTTATGTTTGATATTTAGTAGCACCAGCTACCTTCAAATATGTTTTTGCATTGCTCTCTATTTAGTTTGCCAAGAACTCTTGTCCAGTAGCATTTAAGCTACCTTTTAAGTGTAATTTAGACATAATTATCTCACCAAGATTGTATCTATTGACAGCAAAACTGTATTAATCAAGGACTCCCTTTAAAATACTTGCTCAAGTGGATTCTTCTCTGTTTTTCCAGACTCAGTTTTATATGATGAAAGTGATAAGTACTCAGTGTCTTTGCACAGTGTGGTCAGCAGTGATCAAAAAAGAAAGCAATTTTATTATTTACTATGAGATGAAAAGAAAACAAAGGCATAATTGCATTTTTATCTTAGTCTGTGGTGAGTCTTATGCTCTGAATGATGGTTAGTTTTTAGTTCTCCACTGAGGGAAAGAAAATTTCAGAGAAATGCAGCAAGGATGACCAGCTGTCTTTCAGATTTTCTGCTGGAGAACCTGGAGGCAAGGGACATCATGTTAAACTAAGTCCTAACAGTGAGCTAACAGAAGTCCTAACAGAAGAGTAAACAATGGAGACACTTTTCTTCCTCTTCCTCACAAAAAGGACAGATCACCATGAGGTTTAAGATTAAATGCTTCATCCTATGTGTAGCTTAAACTGTGAAATGCGTGTTTTTTTAAGAAAGAGCATTTGAGCATCCATCAGTGTTGTCATATCTTGCCACTATCACCAGATTGTATTTGGAAGAGAAATGCTACTCCTAATTTGCAGAGCATCATTTAATCATCTTTGTCAAGTAACGGATTTATTATTGATTTCAGGCTCCTAGTTAGTTTGGAGAACTGTGTCTTTGTGCTTCACCTTTCTTCTTCCCCAGAGGATATAATGCCACTCTGCAAATTTTGTAAACCAGTTATGTTAACAGAACATCAGGGTTGAAAATTCAAGTATTCAGTTCAAGCACTAAGAACTTAAGCACAAGTTTCATCTGTTTTATTAACTGACTGTGGTACGATTTTTTGAAGGAAATTATGCCTAGAAGTGCATTTAGGTGAGGAAACATATCTGGAAAAAAGCTGGACTATTCTAATTCCAGAATGTGGGTTTTTTTTCTTGTTTGCCTTTGAATTTTTTCCTGTTTTAAATATCTTTTCCATGTAGTATAAGGAATAATGCTTTCTAATTCTTGATTTACAGAGGAAGTAAGTTTGGAGGAAAAGCAATAGTTCTACAAGTAAATACACTAAATCTTGTGCAGGTTGTCATCAGGGTTGAATCAGAGCCATTCACAGTTCAACTGTGAACGAAGGGTAACTAATAGCATTAGTAGATTCCTATCCTTCAGCCATGAGCTTTAAGGTGGGATGATGTTGTTATATGCCTTATCTGATTTTTTTCTGTCTGTTGTAAACCAATATATTTCATCTGCTCTGGGGTGTTAACTCTGATTTTGTTAAAGACAAAATTTCCTAAAAGATATGTAGCTCAAGGTGAAGTTGTAGAGAGGAGGAAAATCCTGTTCAGTTAGTTAATCTACCACTGAGAGCATTAGAAAGGCAAAACTTGTTTTTGCTGTTTTCATCTGGACTAGCTTCAGCATCTAGTTGTGGTTTCTACTTGAAGTTTTCGCCTGTATGTAGTTGACTTGAACCTCTTGCTGCTTGGATATTGTAACCAAGTCACCTTTGTTTGATAAAGAAGAAACATTGCTCTTCCTGGTCTACAGCTGCATTTTAAGGTTTTTTAGTGAGTTTGCGATGTAGGTGGCATACTCTCTCGTAGTATTTTGTAATGTTTACTTTCCTGTCATAATATCAGGTGATAATAAATCATCTTCCACTTGGGTCAGTGTTCTCAGTTGTTTGCTGAGCAGCTCAGGGGTAATGAGATTCAGCAATGTTGAATTTGTTTTTAGTGGCTCTCGCTTCATCTTTTAGTTATTTCTTGCTGTTATCCCTGTCTTGTCTTCTGCTCTTGACTGTCCACATTGTCTGCCCTGTGTTCAGCTCAGCTCACCTCCTGTATCCCCTTCCTGAGTTCACCTGAATCTGAGGATCTGGGGAACAGAAGTAACAGGGATAGAGGTATCTTCGTTCCTGGTGTCCACTGAGGTTTCTGAGGGGTAGGAGAGGAAATGGTGAAAGGTCCACTAAAACACAGGACAATTCAGTTTATCTAGATGAGATGTGCAGTTGGGTGGGTGTATCAGTGGGAGACACGGAATAATGGCTTTTGGGATGTAGTAACAACTCTGACATGGGATGGAAAGCAGAACTCAATCTGGTCACAGCACTGACCTAAGAAACTGCGGTTCTGAAGTGTTCGAATGAGCTTTGCCATTTAAGTTGGTTTAAAGTTGAAAAAGACCACTCATGTTATTTTATCTTTGTTTAAGAGGCATTTGACTTTAATTGTGTAATTTAGGTAGGTTGCATCGAGTCAATAATTTTTACATGTAGCGGACTGTTCTTCTTCCAGAAGGAAAGGATATTTCGAGAGATTTAAATGATCCTTATTACGAAATTGCAAAATCACTACCGTGGAGAATTTCACTTAGATTGCATATTCAGTTTCCAGAGAGAGAATTTAATATTTTGAGGTGGATTTTTTTCCTGGAAATACTTAACAATTATACAACTTGTTTCACAGCATCCTTTTAAACATTCACACCTCAAAGCTTTTTATTACAATGCAAAGACATTCTTTGCTCAGAAGCACAGTAAAATTTTCCAGTGGTGCAAATCCTGCTGTCAGTGCTGCTGTTGTGGTTTAACTCCAGCTGGCAACTCAGCCCCACAGAACTGCTTGCTCACTCCCTGGTGGAGGGATGGGAGGAGAATTGGAAGAATTAAAGTGAGAAAATTTGTGGTTTGAGATAAAGAGTTTAATAGGCGATGCAGAAGCTGCATATGCAAACAGAGCAAAACAGGGAATTCCTTCACCCTTTCCTATGGGCAGGCTGGTGTTCAGCAGGGCTCTATCATATGTGACTGGCTTGTGAAGTCAAACATTGTCAATCCAAACACCCTGATTTCCTTCTTCCCTCAGCTTTATAGGCTGAGCATGGCATGGAATATCCTGGTGGTCAGTGGGGGTCAGCTGTCCTGGCTATGTCCCCTCCCAGCTCTTGTGCACCCCCAGCCCCATGACTGGTGGGGTGATGTGAGAAGCAGAAAAGGTTGTGACACTAGTCATTGCCCTGCCCAGCAATAACTGAAACATCCCCCAATTATCAGGATATCACAAATCCAAAACTGCGCCATTCTAACTACTGTGAAGAAAATGAAGTCTATACAAGCTAAAACCAGCGCATCTGGTTAATCAGTAACTCATTTTTCTTAGAAGGGCACCAAAGTGATGGGAGACTCAGCAGGAATTTGTGCTTAATTTTCATCTTAAAACCACAGAAAAACTGTAGTTTCTGTAATAAAGTGGCATCCATTTGTTAGGGAAAACTCCAAGCTTCTAAAATGGCATATTATTATCTTTTATAATCTTAGTTTAAATGAAAATTGCATATGAGTGTGAAAAGCCTGCATAGATTTGCGTTTGCAACTTCTGGAATATGCTTTCTCAAGAGACTACAGAAGATTACAAGTGTGCTATGATGTCTCAGTGTCTGCCTAAGGGGAGTTTTGCCCTCCGATAAATATAAGTCTACAGATCATAAATCAACATTTTATTGTCAGCCACCAGGTGACTCTCAAATGTCAAGAAAAGGTGCATGTCAACTCCCAGATTTCTCTTGATGGCGGTAGCTGCCATCATGTTGCATGAAACAGAATTTTGCAAGAGGCAAATGTCACCTTTCCTAAATCTTCCACGTGTATGCTCTGTGCACGCTTGTTTTTTAACTGAGACTCTATAAATCCACCTAAAATTTGAACAAAATCTTTGTTGAAACCATTTTGAAGTGTTTGGAAGAGGAAGATAAGCTGGAGAAATCTTGGTGTTAACTGGAGAAGATTCCCAACTTGGACTGATGTCTCATGCCAGTGTTTCATTGAGGAGCATGAAGAAATTCTGTTCTGCAGTGTAACCTTGACAGAAGGCGTTATTGAATCATTTCTCTTATTCATTTGTATCAGCATTTAGAAGCGCCATAAACAAGTCTGGATAACACCTTGGTAGTGATTTGTATTACAGAAAGAATTGTTGTGAAAACAGTTTTAGAAACTGGAGCCTCAGCTGCTGTATTTATTGCTGAGGTGAGAAATTTTTTTGTCTTTATTTAAAACAAAGCAACTACCCCCCTGCTTCCACAGTCTCTCTCTTTTCCACTTCTGCCACTCACAGCATTATGTCACTAAATCATGAAGTGACACAGAGAAAAGTTAATTGTGCCTTGCTGGCTATCTGATTAAATCAACTCTTCTGCATTTAGACTCTAGTGGATTTATGAAGATGAAGTAAAGGGGAAAAAATGACATGACCACTGAGGGAAAAATGAGTATTAATGTCTTTTCAACAACAGTCTGATGAAATGTTATATGTTTAAGCTACCTAACTGTTTCAATTACTCATGAAACAGCATGGGTTGGATGTAATTCCTCTTGGTAGTGCTTGCTAAATGCTTCATAAGTGCTTTTAGGTGACCCAGTTTTGGCATTGATACAAGGAACCTGTAATTCTTGAATGCAAAAAAACACTCTAAAAGGGCTCAGCAGAATTCCTGAATTAGGCTGCATACTCTAGGAAATTTGGTACTGGTGCTTTAAAATGCCAGATACCTGTTTATTTGTAAAAGTGAAAAACTTGTACGAGTATGTCGTTAATGAAATAAATGAGTGGAGCAGATCAATAGGTGAATATTTAAAAGGCTTTTTAGATGATTATGCTAGAAGAAGAATGCTGGAAGAAAGAAATAGCAGGCTTCTGACAGCTAAATCAAGCATTAGTAATGCAGGTAAGCTTGTCATCGAAATTCCTACCCACATCTGAGGAAAGAACCAGGACAAAATTCTTAAAAAAAATTTCAGTCTTCACTCTGAGCTTTTTTTTCCTAAATCATCAGATCTTGACTTTGCTTAAATTTAACAAAATAGAGCAAATTAAAGGCATAAAAGTAATACTGGGAAGCTTCAGACTGAAGAGAATATTCTTTGGAAAGCCTGTGCCTTTGACATGAAGGTTAGGTCAGATATACTGCTCTGCAAATTCAGTTACTAAATTTATTGTTCTTTCTGTGTCTTAACCTTATACACAGTTTCTGAGGATGGAATTTGCAAAAGTGCAAAAATTTGCTGGAGATTTGCATTTAGTGTGCCAAATCCCAATTGCCATACATATTGCACATTTGGAGTACGTGAACAGTCTCTTCCACTTTAACAGTCTCATCCACTGAATCTTGCCTTATGAATATTTAATAACACTGAAGTGGTTGACTTTTACAGATCCACACCTTTTCTAGGAGTATTTTGTTTTGTAATGCAACTCCCATCAGCTGAAGTGGATAAAAGTTCACTAGTGAAGATCATGAGTGCTAGCTAGCATACTGACACTATTTACTCCTTGCACAGAGATGCAGTAAAAAACCATCACTTTCCCTGTCTATATTTAGCCTACATCTCCCACCTCTGTGGAACAGATTTTCCTTACATTATCTTGAACCTCATACCTCATTTAGTCCAACACAGCGCACAATGAGGTCAGTCTTTTGATGTGTGAGGGTTTCATTTTATGGTCACACTTGAGCAGGCAACAAATCATGGGTGAGCTTTGGTTCCTCCAGGTGCTTATTAACAGCATTGTTCCTCACAGTGTTGCACCTCGCAGCTGGACCAGAGAGTGCTGTCATGTTTTGTAACCTCCTGAGGCTTCTTGGTGTAGCCTCCCAGTTCAGCTGGTCCTTCTTTGTGGTGAGAAAGTGGAGAAGCTGAAGAGGTGAAACAGATGGGTACTATGGGGGTGGCAATCATGGAACTTGCTGTGGTCCAGGGCTCTGACTTTCACACGGAACTCCGTGGCAGCCACGTGTTGGGAAACTTGTGTCAGCTGTGTGTCCTGGCTGAAGCCAGTGAGGAACTGCATAGGTGGAGGTCAAATAAAAGACTTAGTGGCTGGAGACACCAGTTGCTACCTCTCCTTCCCTTAGATCCCTGGAGATTTCACACTTGTTAAGCCCAGAACATAATGTCCAACATATCTTTTATGCTTTATGATAGGATCTCCCTCATGGTAGAGACTGACTGGTCCTTCCTAGTTAAATAGAAAAGTTTTCCATACCTCTCCAAGCATCTCTGTAGTGCACAAGGTGAATCTTTTGGAAACTATAGTTTTCACTACTACTCTAATATTTTGATATCCGTTGTGGAGCTGACGTATGCCTGTGTTCTTGTGAGAAACTTGTGTCTCTTGGAGGACAGCATTTACTTTGTGGATTGTAGGCTTTCTTTCTCTAATACTTTGAAGATTGTTTTCATGGAAGTAATTCCAGTATTTTTTTTCTCAGTTTATGGATGGATCCATCTATTGCAACTGTTGGGATTCTCATTAGTGGAAGTTAACACAAGCTGTGACATAAGCTTGGCTTGACTTTTCCACCACAGATCACAGTTACATGAATGAAGTAACTCATTACTGAAATCATCTGTAGTTAAGAGAAGCTTTCTGTCAAGCGGATTTGCAGAGAGTGGAGCACGATTAGAGCCTGGGGAGGGTGTAAAGCACAGCACTTACTCCACTGGAGCAGGACGTATGGTGAGCTGTCAGCTGAGCCTGCATCTCCACCTTGACAGCCCTGATTACCTCCTGTGAGCACTGTGAGTTAGATGCAGGTGAAGAGAGGTGGTGATGTTACCTGAAGGGGGGCTGTTGTAAGAGTGCCTTATTTTAATGCATTGGAATTCTTGTACTTACTCTTGGAAAATGTGTTAAAAATCTGAAAGGGATTTAAAGAAGTGCAGTATAGCATTGAGGTCTAAAGAGCCTGTCTTGTCTGAGCTTCTGTACTCACTCTTGGTGCCTTATTTCTAAGAAGGTTCAGAGGTAACTGAGTTACCACCAGCATGCAAGTATCTGCAGGAGTGGGGAATTTCTGGTGGAGAGGTGTTTAATTTAGCAGCAGAATGAATGATAAGGTCAGTTGGAGAAAAAAAAAAATGAAGTTACAGGCCTTAAATACCCTTTCCCAAGGAAGAGATATTTGCAGTCAGGATGACTGAGTGAGGGTGACTGAGCATAATCACTCTATGTACTCCTGAAGGTGGTGGCTTTGTCCAGCTGCTGCATTGGAAGTAGAAGCCTCATGAGGAGGATCTGTGTACAATGGTAAAAAAGACTCCCTAGCCACAGGGGGTAGGTTTGCTAGATGCAGCCATGTAGTTTGGTTTGCCATAGGCTATGAGCCTTGCTGCTCTTGACATGTTCCGTATTTAGTCTACTTTCTGCTCCCTCCCTTTCTGTAAAATTTAAATAGCACCCATGGTGGTGTGTGCAGAAGTGTTTGTATTGTGAGTCTTGTTTACTCTAGTTCTTGGCTCCTCAGTCACTAGTTGTTTACATGGTTTTACTGGCAACTGTAGTTCTGCCACTTGTTCAGCTCCTGGCACACTTAATTAATTGGTGGGCTTGGAAGGAAATGTGCTTCTGTGTTCTTTTTTAAGACCTGAGAGTAAATATATGAAAACTGGTTTTCTTACAGTTTTTATATATGACAGAAGGATGGGAAGGTAGGTGTAATAATACTGTGTATTGATTTTTCATTTAATCAGTCTTGAAGGTAACTTTTCTGTAGCATTGTGTATTGTTTGTAGATGAGTCTACTCAAAAAATGATGGCTAATGTAGAAGGAGTTACTGTGAACCCTTAAATCTAGTGACGTGGTGTATCCATGAGTTCAGCTATTTGGATTTTGTTGTAAACCTCTTAGATATGATACAGTGGAATCCTCTTAAACACAAATTCTGTGTAGCAAGTGACAGAACATAATGAAAGCATAAACTCTTACACAAATAAAACTGTCAAATGCATAATGCTGCAGCTATAAACAGCCATGGATTTCAGCATGTTCCATGGAATTTAGTGAGCTGGGTTAGGATGCGCATTTTTGGGTCAGTTTTGATTTTTACAGCAGAGCTTGAAACAGTATTGATACTTGCTAAAATAAACTGTCCTTGCTTGCAAAGGAAGCCTTTCTTGTCAATATCTTAAAATATCTGTACTGCTGACAAATTAGTTGTTATCTTTATGTAATTAATTGCAAAAACACTGAATGGACATTGGGTGATACAAATAATAGGAGATACAACATGTCTTTAATACAGTGCAAGCTGGTGTGGAACAGCACTACTAAAGACTGTTTGAACTTAGACTGAATTAAGTGTTCATGCTTTACAAATGTGTAAGGAAGTATTATTGGCATTGTCAGAAGTCATCCAAAGTGGTTTTCCAGTGTGTCCTCCTGGGATTCTGCAATGTTGCTCTTAGACTCAGTGACCGGCTGGGCTGTGGAAGGAGCATGCCCATCACAGGTCTACCCTGCACTCTACAGCAGGGTCAGGAGGAGCAAAGGAGGTCCTGAGTGCCTCTGTGCACCCTGCCCGCCGTCCTCAGAAAAACAGTGGTGTTCTGCCAAAACCCTCCCACAGCTGCAGATCTGGGCACCTGAGGAAGAGCTTTTGGTAAGATCCCACTGCTGACTTTTCTAAGTCATGTTTTCCTGCTCTGCTGGTATTTTCTTACTTTGTGCCTGGCATATGGTTTGGAAAGGATCTTACTCATCATCGTTAACCTTGCCCTGTACGGGAGTGACTGATGGAGGCTTTAGCAAGAGACAGACAACCTGTTCTCTGTTAAACAAACAAACCAACCCCACACCATCCAGCCAGGTGGTGCTGGTGCCAGTTCCAGGATGCCCGTTCTGGAGTCACTGGTGTGCATGGCTGCTGCTGATTGTGCCAGTGGGCACCTTGCCACAGCAGCTCTCTCCACTGTGCGGGGTGGTGTTTGCCATGCTGTGAATGGATGTGTTGACACAACTCAAGAGTTCTTGTCTTCACTTTGCCTATCTCAGCTGCAACTCTTCTGTGATGCAGCTGTATAAATATCTGAGTCCTGCCTACATGGCCAGTAACTGCAGATACTCCTTGTGTCTGCAGGCAGATACAGAGCACATGCCTGCCAGCGCTGCTGCAGCTTGGTAAGCCCTTCTTGGCTCAACCTGTGCTGTAAAACAAAGCTTCTAAAATATGGGAGGTGTCAGAAACAACTGACATATCCAGGTGGGATGCTCAGTATGTTATAGTTGGTTATTTGTCCTTTGGATGCTATAAATACAGATTTTCCTGCAATGCGGTGCTTCTGGCCTACAGATATGTTGTATTGAAAGGAAGACTTTAGCTTACTTCAGTAGACCTGAAACAGATTAAAATATTTTTAAGCAGCTTGCATTATTTTAACAAGGTGATTTTTTTTTTTCTCCCCAGGAGAATTGCTTGTATGTAAAAGTAAAGTAATTCGGATGACTTTTGAAGGCATACAGCTCATGTTTTGCATAACGCTGAGTTTTCAGGTGACCTGCTTTGTGACCCAGTATCCTGGTCCTCTGGCAGATTTGTAAATGTTCGTAGAACAAATTTGCAATGCAGGGCACGCTTTTCTGTGCTGCTGGAAGGATGTTTCCTGCCACCAGCACAGGACAGGTGCCTGTCACCCTTGTTGCATTGTTACTGGCAGGCAGCGTGCGCAGAGCTTGGCAGTGGGAGGCTGAACTGCTCAGCTTCAGGCAAAGAGACTGAGGCAAGAAGAGTGGGAGAGGAAAGGGGTTTTAAGGTGGTAGAGAAGCCTGCTTGGTTGGCTTAGTTCTGCTTAGTCACTGATTCGCTGCAGACCCATGATCTAAAGAGAAGCTTTTTACAAATCTCTCAGAACACTGTCGAGGGGGAATAATGGCTGGTGCTGCAGTGGTGGTCCTCTTGCAGAAAGAGCTTTTAGGAAACACAGCGATTCCCATTTAGTGTAATTTATGGAGAAGGCTTGTACTGCCCTGCTCAGCAGACAGGCAAGGATCTCTTCTCAAGTGAAATCATCCTTGAGCAGTGTCAGCTTACATTATGAAAGTCAATCATTAGGACTTCATTAAGCCCAACTTCTTATGTTAAAACTTTTTTATAAGTTACTATTAGCAGTCATGAAGAAACATCTGTTTGTTTTTTGCAAAGTATATTAAGTATAACATTGATTTTGACTTGAAAGTGTCCAAACCCAGAATTTAAGGCAAATAAAATTCATGTGAAGGGATGTGTTTTGCTTGCATTCATAAAGATGGTACTTCAGGGATTTACATGAAATAGAAAACCTTCTGCAGGTTGCATGAAATGTAATAAATTGTGCCTGAAAACACCCCCAGTTTGACTATAAAGGCCTTATCTCACCCATGTAAAATATTTATGTGTAAATGCATATTTTAAATTTTTCCTTTACCATCCTTGGGTTGCTTTATACTTTCATAAATGGCATCTCTGTTGTTTACTTGTGGTGGAGGCAGCAAAAAATCTCATGTTTTATCTGATGTTATTACTTTGAAGTTTCTTTTGGTCGATTTTGAGTATAAGGAGGAGCAAAAGACTGCTTAGAGTAGATTGATAGTCTGATAAAAGTGGAGAGTTGGAATTTTTTTGTGAAAATCTTTGCCTAATTGTGACTTATCCCTCAGACATATGAATCCAAAGTTTTTCATGTTGTTTTACATGTAACTTTTTTTCCCTGCTACTTCTACCTTATATTGAATTGTATTTACCGGTGGTCTATAAGGGTACTACCTACTGTATCTGATTTTTAAGGCATTTGTCACTGATTTTGTGGTTAAAAGGCCTAAAAAGTTCTTGAGTTTTAAAGTTGGGAAAAATATTGTCTGAATGTACTAAGGTGATGCTGTCTTAGCATTTGTGTTTGCTGTAGGAATAAACTAAAATTTCTAAAAGCATTCAGTTTTGAGTGTTTTCAGTAAAATCTTCAAGAATGATTCAAGTTTGGGAAGCATTTTAGTGAGTGATTTAAAGCTCAAACTGTTCATTGAAGAGAAGGTGAAAAGGTGACATTGCCGTTGCTTAGAAATACTTAAGTAAGAGAAAGAGATCAATTCAGAAGAAAAGAAAAGAAGAAAGCTACAGGAAAAGCCAAATTGATAGTTGAAGCAAGACAATTTGCAGAGAACATAGAAAACGTGTTTACAGGAGGTAATTAGCAGCTGATGCAATTTTTTGAGGGACTTAGTAGATCAAAGATGTGGTGGCTTTAACAGGCTTTTCACCTAAAAATTTGTAGTTACCAATTTTATCACAGCGTGCTTTGGACTTCCTGAAGTTGAAAAGCTTATTAAAACATCCACCTCCCTTTCCCCAGTGTCCTTCTAGTGGCACTTCAGGCTTTCACTGTCCCAGGTCATTGCTTTTATCTGTTTTTCAGTGTTACAGCCAAGGCTGTTGATGCTGGGGGAGGTCTTGTTCTTGCTGCCCGCCCTGTTCCTCCTGTGCAGTCCCAGCGTCAGCATGTGCTTGGTGTGGTGGTGGGGAGTCACTCCCAGTGCTTCATTAGCAGGAAAAATTAGAGGAACTTTTAGCTCTTTGCACAGGCTAAATGCAAGTGCTGTGGCTGCTGGGGTAAAGGAGGGACCAGTGCAATGAGAAGAGGGAACAGTGCTCTTTAGTGGCAACGTTGCATGGGTTTATCTCAGTTGTTTGTGCACCTGCATTTCCAGAGGCCTGGAGCCTCCTGCCAAAGCCGGAGGCGGGGAGGTCACTGGTTGAAGGAGTGATCCAGACGGTTGTGCTTCCCAGTGAGTGGATTAATTCTGTGTTTTCAGCAGATGCTGTGAAATGGATAAATTTAAGACTGTTGTTATGCACTTTGCTTTCCAAATATCCCAGTGAAATATTTGCAGAGTTAGTCATCTAGGGAGAGGGTGGGCAACTCCTACTGCTTCACAGACATGTGATATGGGAGATGCAGGCTTACAGCCTTGTGGTATCTTAATCTTAACTGTTTTTTTTTTTTCAGGCTGAGCATTGCTGAAGAGGAGAGGGTTTAAAGGTTTTTTTCTTTTTTTTTTGCTTGCAGACCTGGTCTGAGTTTTATCAGCTTTTTTTCAGAGATACTATGGATTTCATGACCTTAAATCCATCAACTTTAGGGATCCTTCTGGTCACTTACTGATAAATTGTCTTTTTGGGGTGAAGCACTTACTTTTCAAGATCTTGCAAGAAAACTTGCTAAGCACAGAGAAATCTCTGGTGTGGATGTTCTAGATTAGATGTCAAGGAATTGTGATGGTCTGGTTAAGATACTGTTTTCCTAGGTGCTGAAACGAACTGATCCTACGGAGTAAGGAAGTATAAGGAGTTGGTGAAAGGAGGGGAGAGCTGTTGCTGTGGGTCTGGCTGTGCCCCCTGGGCTTGCTGAGCTAGTCAGACTATGCACTTGGTGCTTTCACTTTTTGGGACATGGGCCTTATATATATATATATTAAATGAAATACTAAATTCCATTTCATTAGTGTCTAGGTTCTCCAAATAAATAGTTCAGTAGAAGCTTGGGATTGGTTGTTGAGCCATGATAGCAGTGGCCAATGTAGATGGGTAATTTTTAGCTGAAATATGAGCATTGTGGGAGATCATTAGCCTAATTGATTCCCATCTCAAAATCTTTTGAAAATTCCAGTAATGGAGAATTATTTAATACTTCAAATTCTAAAACACAGGTTTCTGTTTTTTTCCAGGAAGAGGAAAACCCCCAAACTTATTTAATTTAACACAAGAAGAAAAACTTGTTCCTGACCAGTCTGAGTGGTCTCTTGGTTCTGAATGAATCCAAATTTATTGATATTAAAACTACAAAATATAACAGATACTAGAAAGCAGTTCATTTTCATATGCTATTGCTAACGTGGCTGTTTGAATTTACTCACTGTGTGAGACCAGAATACAGATTTACTCTACAGGAGTCATGCCCTGTCTTTGAGATGGCTTATTGTATCTGTGTAATTGTTCTTTAGAAGAGGAAAATGAACTTCTGATTGTAGAAGTACCTTGAGTTTGGGAATGTTTTCTTAAAAGCCTAGCTTTCATTTTTGCTATTTCTTGTAAAGCCCCACACATACTGCTGTGATGCCTGTGGCATTACGGTAATGGCGATGTTTTAAATTCATTTTAGCCATTTGTAAAGAAATTTTGTGCATACCTATAGAAATGGACTGTGCTGACTTCAGTAAATCAATCTCTGAATTGGTATGATTTCTGTGAGCTGGAGGCTGATGGACACAAGGTAAGAAGTGAAGGAGGTGACAGGATGAAAAGTGGGTGTATGGTTTTATTGCTCCTCCAAGACAGATGGGTGCTGCTGGGGAGCCCAGTGCTCCCAGCTGCTCCAGCCTGCTGGTATGATGCCTGTTCTGGAGTTCAGGGTGTACTGATGCTCTGGGCAGAACCAGCGTTCCCATGAGACTGATGCATGTGGAATAGTTCCTGAAAGAGACAAAAACATCTGGTCTGTTTATTTCTGCATTTCATTTGAAAATGCAAGTTGCTAGAATTTAGGATCACAGCTTGGGTGCCTGTTGGTCCATGATTTCTGCAGACGAGGATAATGGTGTAATGTGTACCTGCATCCTCCTTCTGCCAAAAAATCACTTTGCTGTTAAGGCTGCAGTCCCTGAATCTGTGTGGGTGTGGGGGGCTTTCGCTGCATAGCGGTAATTTTGTATTGTGGAGAGCTGGTAGAAGAGAAGAGGTTAATGAAGCTTCTCAGCTCTCTTCAAAACAAAAGCTCTCTTCTCAGCTCTGGGTTTAGTTTTTAATTAGTTTGGATTACAGTTTGATTTAAAGCAGGTGAAGGGATGATGAGTTCATGTGATCTAGAGGTTTGAACATTATGCTGCTATTTGCACTTTTTGGTTAATAATGTATCCTCTGCTAGAGGGATGACTGATGGTTTAACAGGATTCCTTCCTGTAAAACATTTTTAAAGAAAAACTAGCCTGTTCTTGCAAACTTCATTCCAGATTAGAGTTGCCAGACAGCAGTGCAGAATAGTGTTTTATTGTGAAATCTACTTCTGTTTAGGAAAAAATAAAGTCCGTGAAATACCTAATTCAGTGGTGTTATATTTTTTTTCCTTCTTCCTCTGAGCTATAGAGGCAGCATAATTTTATATATTTCATATTGAAAATTCATTGAAATGCAGTTCGGATTCACTTATTTTTACTATCTCATCAGCAGAATATACTTTTTTTACATGAATGTATTTTTTAGATATACAAAAAAAGGCAGGTTAAAAAGAATGTTCTGAAGAATTGTTTTATTGGTTAGCACAATATATGTGCTTTTAATGCAATTTAGATAGTATCTAGTGAAAATTCAAAATTCTGAAGCTGGCGCTTGTTCTTGTAAATAATGCATGCTTTAAGTCAACACTTTGCATCATTATTTTGAGTAATGGTATAGCCTTGATATATTTCAAAACATATGCATTAGATAATATGCTGTATATATATGGTTATTTATGGATATAAACTTTCTGATTAGATATTAATGTTAAAATATCAGAGTGTTTGCTGAAGATGTCTTCTTTGTTCTGCCCTTCAGTCAAGACACAGTATTAATACTGAATATAAGAAATGATATGCAGGTACTAGAATTTGTCAACTTCTAGTTAATCAAGTTAAATGCTCTGTTTCTAACTTGAAGCTTTTTTCCTTCAAATGGTATATTAAATGATGCATAAAATAAATTTAAGAGGGTATGTTTTATACCAAGCAGTTCATTGTAGTTTGATTGTTGAGAAGGCCCTTTTTTTTTTGGTGTTTAGAAAAAGCTGGTCCTGAAAATGTCTTAGTGGAACAAATTACTGGATTGAAAAAAATGCTTTTGATACTCATTATTTTGGAAGGGGAGCTGTTTGTGCAGTCAGAAGGACTGAGCTGGAGGTGGTGTCGGGAGAGCATATCCTTTGTCTAAATGAAAAACCAACCCTGAGAAAGGATTAAATTGGGATATTTTGGGAGAGAGCTAAGACACCCGTTTCCCTATCTTCATTGTTAAACCTACACTGAGAGTTTTTCTCTGTCTTTTCTTGATACACACTAATGATGAGCTGTGCCTTATATTGCAAAACTACTTCCCACAGTTTGAAAAAAGGGGTGAAAAAGCCCTGTTGCCAGCTTCTTTTGCTAGCCATTATCTCAGTTGCATGGAACTTAAGTGTAAATGCAAATTTAGTAGTTACTGTTTTTTGAATTACACTTTGTTGTTAGTCATTGCTGAGGTTCATAGTGGTGACATTTTGATAAAGTCACAGTATGTGGATGTGTTCATCTACTTCCATATGAAGAAACTTCCTTTAAGCACATTTAAAGGACATTTCTTAATTCAAAATACCATTGTGTAAAAGATGGGTATGAAGCTGGTTTTGTTTTCCTAATGTAATTCCACTCACAGCCTTAATTTCATTTCTTTCTTTTGTGAAAACAGCTTGGTTGCTGACTAATTATACCTGTAGTGCCCTGGTACTCTGTCTTCTATACTGAAATTAAGATGAGAGTTTGTGATGTTTATTGAGAGGATCTTCCCTGGTCCCTGTAGGACAGTATGTTTCTGCTGCTGAAAATTGTCAAGAGCTGGGATCTAGCAGCTGCTATGCAAGGAACTCCCCCTTTGTTATTCTGGATTTTGTCCATCAGCACTTTCCAGATAACTGCTTGAGGACAGCAGATACTTGGGTTTCTAACTTATGGTCACCTGCAAATACTGGAGCTTGCTGATTTGGAGGTAAAAGTCTTTGCCAGCAGTGTATGAAATGTAATTGGAATCTTCCCTTGTAATTTCATTTATTGATTGCTTGCATACGTTGGCCGAGCCTGCAGCATACCTTTACTCATCTGACTTTGATAACCCTTTGTCCATGGTGGAGCTGTGCAGATACATCGTCCCTCCAGGGATGGTGAGGTGTGACAGGGCAGGGGTTGATGCGTAAGTTCATCGGCGCAAACTTTCCTCTTCAGCAGTGGCACTGTGATGTACAGGGTAGAGCAAGAACATTTTAACTTTCTGAACCAGGGAGGACGTGCCTTAGTGCTGTAGCACATACTTTACTAGGTTTTTTTATCCACAGAGTTTGCAGATGTTTCAAGAACTGCTGATAATACTTTGTATGTCCAAACTATTCTCTGCAAGTGAAACTAGGGAAATGCAGCTCAGGGCATCAGTCTTCCTGGGGTTGTCCAAGTAGTACTTTGTTTCTATAGGTAATGTTTTAGGTGGTATCTACAAATAATTTGATGTGAAAAAGGGACAAATTTAGTTGTGAACTTGTCAGGTGCTAAAATAAATGTTGTGATCTGAAGGAAGTATTTTGTTAATCTGGTATTTGGGGGAAAAAATTATTCTTTTGTTCTGTATGTTTCCTAGGTATATTGTGAGCTGAGCAAAGTGGGGCCAGTGTGTTTACATCAAATATTTGTCTGCACTCTTCTTGTACCTTTTTTCCCCATGTATTTTGCATGTAGGCGTTGTTTGATAGTAAGGAAAACACTGGGTAAACAGTTGAGTCAAAAAAGCGTATTTGTTTAATTTTAATATGTGTCTAAGAAGGAACCTCAGCCATAGAGGAGAATAATGAAGTTTACATAGGCACAGTTTCAGTTACCATCTTGAATTAGTGGTTATTAATGGTAGAAAGAGCCACTTCTGCCAAAGTTCTAGTGCTGCTGCTGCTAAAGGATATTGGATGTGCTGCTGTTTCCACAATGAAAAATAATACATTTTCCTTTTTTTTTTTACTTTAGTGGAGCTTTGTGCATGAGGAAGCTGGGGGAATTATCGCCAGCCAATAGTGTCTCCAGCCTACCTGTGCTGGCCCCAGCAAATCCTGCTATCCTGTTGTCACCTGTATAGTTATGAAGATGTATGAGACCCTGGCCTCCATGTAATACAGCTCAGGGCAGTGGTGGATTTTCACTTGAGTTGCTTTGCTCACCAGCGCCAACATGTCAGATGCAGTTTACACTGTTTGAATGAACATCAGCCCTCTAGCAGGAACTTTTACAAACATTGCTCAGTAAAAATCAGTGCAGAGTTGAAATAGCAAAGATAATCCTCCATTTGCTTGTAGAACAGGTGTATGTTATATAAAACAGGATGGTACGGGGAATGGTTTTTGAGACTTCTGGTTGGGAGGAAAGAAATTTGCATGGTAGAATGTGTGGTGGATTTCACTGTCTTGGGTTAGATTTGAGCTGAAATTTGTGTGCTTTGTGGGGAGAGATCTGCTCTAGTCCCTTTTGTGTTGCCAGCTTGACAGCTCAAATACTGATTTCTCATCCTCACACACCTTTTGACTTCTCTTAGCTTTGAAGAAATTCAGTTTGTAGAAGTGTAATTTCTCTTCAGTTCTCTTCAAGCTGACCTAGCCACCTGGTTAATTCGCTGCTTGCTGTAACATTAAGCCTCATAAAACTCAGTATGTGGAGCTCTAAACCTGCATTTGCTATTAGCCCTAAAAGTCAAATCAATAATGGAAAGATCTGTAGTTCTTTATCCCAAAGGATATGCTGTGCTGGTACAACATGCCTAGGGCTGTCAAGACTAGTGCAGCTGGGTAGCCCAGTTCTGTCCTGGTGTTCAGGTCAGCTCATGTGACACCTCAGGAGAAGGTGGCTCTGACGCAGCCTTTCCCTGTGGGGAAGAGGGCAGCAGGAGGAAAAGTGGTCTCTGAAGGAGACCTCTGCCCTTTTCCGTGGTGGGGAGATAACACAGTGTATGAATGCCAATGGAGCATCTATCTCCTGCAGAGTCAACTCTTCGTCTCCATGAGCCTTGCTGGATGCTGATTCCCTGCCCAGTGTCATGGCCTCGTGCCCTTTTTTCTCCATAATTATAGGGAACAATGTTGTGTTTTACCTAAATGCAAATTTGCTGGAAATTTTGGCCAACCCTCTTAATACTGTGTATTTGGCTTATGTGGGGAGCATCTGGGCAGGACAAGGAGGATGATTGAGGCTGTTTGGGAGCAGCTTGGGGCTTGGCAAGGCTCACTCAGGAAATTCTTTAGGAATTTAGATACACAGAGGTACTAGGAAATAAAAAAACTTGCCAGTGCCAGGAAGGGAGAGCTTCCCCCTGCACAGGTTTCTGTTGGCTGCAGTGTTTGCACACAACCAGACTCTTTCCCCCCTTCTCCCCCTATAAAAGCAAAGATGTGCTTTCTTGCATCAGTTCGTATGTGCAGATGTGCACAGCAGAGCCTTCCTGTGAAGAGTGGTACGTAGAGGGGTTGGAAGTTAATGGATGGTATGAATTTATTTACAGATAATCTTGGTTACACTGACTGGTTTCCAAGTAACTCTTGCCGTTAAAGAGAGTCCCTCTTTTCTGTCTAGATTGGAAGCGTGTGCTGTGTGGCCAAATAGTAGGACAGCAGGTGACAGTGCATCATCCAGCTCATAGAACATCAGTCAAAAAAGGTAGTGCTTACATCATTAGATGTGAGATCATTGTGGAACAAAATTGATAGAGCAAGTTAATTATGCAGCTCTTACATTAGTCCAAATATTTCTGGCTGTGATGATGAGTCTACTAGCACACTTATAAAATTTTAAATGTATGATGTCTTCACTGGAGAAAAAGTCTTTTGAGTCTTTTTAAAATTCTGTTGCCTTGACCGCTGAGGTATGATTGCATGCTGGGCTGTCCATGAAGTTGCATTTTGGGAGGTTTATGTTTCTGTCACTGTTCATAACAGTAATGAATAATTTACTCTTACTGCGTGGTTGTGAGATTTTTTGGGGGGTTTTGACTTAAACTTAATGCAGAAAAGTGAAGAAATATTAAAGTATTTACTGGAAAAATGGTTCATATTTTTGATGTAAAGTTACTTCCATTTGAACTTTTTGCAAACTTAGAGTGATGGTAAGAAGCACTGGAGTGTGCAGACACGCTTTTTGGGGTGACTGGGAGAATCTGAGCTTCAGCATCTGCAGGCTGGTTGGCAAATGTGATGAAGGTAATGTAGAGAGGTGGAAGGCTCTGGCAGAAATCTGTGTCTTGGTATGCTTGAGTTTCCATATGTCTGTTTCATTTTTCTCTGTGTAATTGAGCACTGTAGAGATATGGAAACCCCTCAAGTGCCCTGTGGTATAAATTCTATTTAACAGTTTTCTGTTGTATGAAAGAGATGAGCACGGTTTAGAATTTTTCATAGAAAAAGTAGATCACGGGAACTATTAAGTGCTTGAAGGAATGGCACCTGCAGCAAGTGCCTGTGACATGTACACAGTGTGCATGCAGGCAGAGGGGGAGAAGCCCCCAGTTTTGCGATTGGCTTGTTTCTGCTGTGTTTTAAGAGGATATAGGTGTGGTGTTGTGTCGAAAGCAGTGTATGGTTAATTAATTTTGCAATTTAAGTCTATTCTGAGAGACAGGCACATCTAAACTATGAAACATAGTCAGAAATGCAAAGGTACATTTCCCTTAGGTGTGGAACATCATAGATTTATTTCATTGTTTACTTTGGCCTTGACAGATGCTGCAAAGGCTGTAGGTGTGGAGTTGAAGTAGTGCTCCTTTTTCTGGGTCTCTGGGATGTCCGCGATCAGCCTTAATTTGATTAGAGTCACCATTCTTTTTAAAGCAGTGACACCTGAAATCTGTGATTTACATACTCACACAGCTTTCATACTGTTTAGAGACCCCAGGCAATGCTGTCCACCACTTCCCGGTGTTTTAAAGCCTCTGGCAATAGCCATTAGGTAAAATGCATCACTAAAAGCCGTAACTGTGGGGAATGGATTATACAAAACGCTTTGCTGTGCCAGTACTCTGGAGAACTGTTGATGGATACAGAAAACATGGACATTTAGCTAGTGTTAGAAGAGGTGTCTTAACACTGTGCCAATAGAATGAGCTATTTAAGGAGAAAAGTTACTGCTGCTTGTTATTTCAGGTGAATACAAAAGGAAAGTGCCTTAGGGATAGTCATGACAGAGTGATGGTTTCGAGCAGAGTGACATTGACGATGATGCTCTGTTTTGAGAGTGGATGTCCCTAGTGTCACGCTGGGGGGAGGCAGCTGAGCTGTGCACAGGACTGTGGAGTCACCAATACTTGTTAGTTCTGGAATAAAGAAAAGAAGAAAACCCAAATCGTGTGGAGGATGCTAGCTTAGCTTTGCTGCTTGGAAATACCTAAGGATAGCAGCACTGCTGAGGAGCACTGGGCAAGCCAGGGAGATGCCTTGTTCCCTCCAGATGTGTGACCAGAAGAGTGAGGACTTTTTTCTCCTGGAAATTGCAGTTGTCCAATCTTCAGCCAGCAAAGAGAGAAAAGCTTTTAAATCATTGTATCTCTAAGGAGATGAAAACAAGGATGAAAACTTGCTTTTTTCCATGATCTCAGATTGGGAAAAGAGAAGTCTCCTGCATCAGTTACTAAACTGCTAAACTATATACAAAAGTGTATATAAAGCACAGTTAAAAAAGAATTCTAGAACTTGAGTTCTGCCCTGGTGTCTCCTGCAAAGGATTCATGGCTTTTTATATAGTTTTTGGAACAGCTTCACTCACACTCAAAAATACTGCCTTTTTTTCCCCTTTTTGTAAATTGCTTGGAGCATGCTGCGCTTTGAGGTTTCAGAGGACCTACCCTTCTTGGCCACCACTGTCTCTTCGATTAAAAGGAGTAAAAAACCAAACAAACCAACCTCAAGTATGGGACACAGCCCTAAGGACGTGCTTTCCTTAAATAAAACTCAAGGCGAGATGTGACTTTGTTTCCTATTCTGGTGGAGGCTTGTGTAGCCTATTTTAGATGAGTTTGTCAGGATCTGTTTTTGGCACGGATGTCTGCTGGACCCTCAGCAGGGAAGTGGAGACCTTGACAGAGAGCGGAGCACTTGGAAGAGGTGGTGCTTGCAGGCAGCCGCTGTCCCCCTGCCAGCCTTTGCAGCTGATCAATTCATTACTCTGCTGAGTGCCTAAAGAGAATACCCTTGTGGCTGTTCAACGTGGCTCCAAAACCAAAACATATTTTGCTCATTTAATAATTGAAAATACATTATTATGTAAGGCTTCATTGGTACTTCGTGGTGCTAGAAGAGATGTTGTTACTGGGCTTTAACCCCATGCTTAACAGCCTGCTCTTCTGTAGTCTGAAGATGTTGGAATTTTAGTGACTCTGACCAACTTATTTCTCTTTTTTTCCTTTTTTTTTTCTTTTTTGAGAACCAATTATGAGTCTTGGTCTAAATATGTTCTGTACTCCCTCTGCTGGCTCAGTGGCATGGATTAGTGCTTTGCTCCCATGGGGAGCAGTGATGGATGTGTGCCCACAAAGTATGAACATTGGAGCAGGAGCTTCATTAAAATTAAAACAGGAGACCTCACTGTGTCAGAGAGGAAAAGGTGGTTTGGGCCAGGAAACCCATTTTGCATTCAGTGGTCGCATAAGGTTTTACTAACAGAGATAGAGCAATAATTTGGAAATAGTATGTCAATAAAAAAGGTGGCATCCTTTAAAGGTAGTTAGCTTTTTCAAAAAATAAAATGGGAAGCTGGTGGTATTGACAGGAAAATAACATTTTAGTAGTAGCTTTGGGAAGCTGATGTTTGTACCAGGGTTAGAATCAGGCTCTTTACATACAATTAAAAGAGCAGAGGAAATTAAATGCATTTTAGGTGTAATTTGATGCCTACAGTTTCTTTTTCCTTAGAAACCAATGAATATGTGTTAAATTTATCTTGGCACATGAAAAAGATGTAATGACTTGTACTAACAAGATAAAAGAGGAAGGCAGCACTTAATTTCCTAGGTAATACACAAAATAAAAATGATTTGCATGCCTTCAAATGATTATGCACAACCTTGTTAAATGCTGTACAGTACAAAAGAAGAACAATGAATTAGCCAGATAAGACATATTTTTGTCACTGCAGGATGCCCGTGGACAGGCATGAGGTACAGGACTTGTTCTCCACTAGTGCTCGGGTTTTTGATAGGCACTGCTGGCAAGGCAATGCACTGAGAAACACAGCGATGTCAGGAATGTAAAACGGTGATGAAATGTCTGTGTGATATTTCATGGTTGCATGATGGTACTTTGGTTACAGATGTGCTTGTTCTCTGCATTTAAATTGAGTTGCTCTCCTCTATGTTCAGTCACCCATTGTTGGGTAAGGTGCAACTCATGGGTGATGTCAGCAGCCCTGTTCCTGCTTTCTTCTATGGACTCTTCTCTTAATATGGCATTTACTGCCATTATTTTACAGGGGAATTTCACTCTTTGAGATTCTAGAGGGCATTTGGTGTCTTTGTAGGCTGCTGTAATGAGTAATGGCCCTCATAGCAATAGTTGCAGTGGTGCTTCTATTGACTGGTGAGGCACTGTAATGAGGCATGGAGAGGAGCTTTGTACCCGGCTCACTCCGTTTGAGTTGTCAGTCACTGCTGCATCGTGGTTGAAACGGTTTATTGAGTATGACTGCCAAATTTTACGCAGGTGCCAGATTAATTTTGATGTATTGTACTTGTGGCAGTGACTCTGGACAGTTCACTGTGTGTCTGCTGGAAGACTCTCAATGGAAGTGCATAAGCAGTTGGCTTGCATAGCAGTGGTGCTGAAAATAATTTCCTCTAGTATTTTCAAAACCTTTCAAACAAGAAATAGATTAAACAGAGACAGGGTGGTGGTTCCTACTGTAAACTAGACTTCTCTCCAGCTTTGATTGCCTTTTAGATGGGCAAGGGCTGCTGAAAATGTTGCTTTACTGCTGTTCCTGTGCCTGTGGCCCAGTCTGGTCTGGGCGAAATGGACACTCAGATCTCCTGCTGCTTCTTTTGCTGGGGTCTTTGTCTCTTCCCCCTTCCCTGCCCTGCTTTTTGTCTACTGAAGTGAAGAAAAACCTTTGTGCCCACTGTCTTTAGCCTTCCCAGGGAAGAGGTCCTGCTTTCTCCCAAGACCCATATCTTGTTTTCAGCAATGGATACCTCTCATCAAATTTAGTGACTAGTTCAGACCTCTGGATCACATGTGTTTCACATGATTCTTCTATTGCTGTTGTCTTTCTTGCCTGACATCCATGCACAGTTGCATTTATTAGTTATTCAGCTTTTGGTGGACTTCTAAAATAGAGATCTTTTTCTTTGTGTGAATAATTTGGAGGGGAAACCCAAACCCTAATTTGATGGTGGCTATTAGCCATGTTCAAAAGTTGTTCTTTAAATGCAGAATTGAAAAACAGCTTCTACTGACACAGTGTGATATTTAAAGCAATCTCTACTGACCATACAAATCACATTAGTGATTTTGCTAGGTTGCTATTTGCCTGCTCTGCCATAATTTTACAGCAAGGCATATTGATGAGTCCTGCTTTTCAGTGGCAGCCTTCTAAGAATTAAGCTTCAAAACTGATCCAGCTTTACGTTCTCGTTTTGTAATCATATTCCACTCCACAGTGGAAATTTTTTTATCTCATACCTTCCTGCTGTCCCTGGTGAGGTTGCCTTATCATAAATTCATTAATTTTCTTGTGCTATTCCACTGAAATTACTGACTGGTTTGGTTTTTCCTGTCTGTTTTGGTATAACTTGCAAAGATTTCTAATGAGTTGAGGAAGCATTTGAAAGAAACTGTGCTCATTTGATTTCTACCTTGACTTTTTTTACAGGGCTTTGTAACCTGGGAGTAAATGATTGTATTAGGAAATACGTGGTGGGAGCAATCTGGGACAGGATAACCTTATGTGTTTCTTCTGCTTTTAGCTTTTGGAATTTTTTAATCTTCTAGCTCAGACGAAAAATTCAAATAAAGTCACGAAAGCCCATAAGTTTCTGGTAGCAGTAATATCTCATTTTTTTATTACTATTGCTTTATGGTTTGCTCTTAGGCAAAAATAAGTGAAAGAATAGAGTGCTGATCATGTAATTCTCATGCAGCCTGTCTTTGGGACAATGCAGCTACAAATCTCACTATTATTTGTAGGCTTTTTGAAGCCGAAATGTATGGAGTGGGTAATATTCCTGTCTGTTTGTGAAGTATCTTCTTTTTACTGTCGGCTCCAATCTCAGCTGGAGGTTTTGGTGATGTTGCTGTACTACTAATCTTGTAACTGCAGGCCAAATGTTCAGCCTTCCTCTGTGAAAGTGTTTTGGGTTAAATCAAGGGTGGTACTTGGGGTCAATCAATAGAAGATCCTTGCATAGTTATTGTAGGGCATCCCACCTCTCTGGATGTAGCAGATGGAAAATGAATTTTTTTTCATACTTGCTGGGGATATGTCTGGATGTATCTAATAGTGTTCATTTTCAGTCGAATTACTACAGTTATTTTGGCCCATCAAGATCAGTTACTGTATACAGTGAAAAGATTACAAAGCTTGTAGGAACTAAAACCTCAGGCTGTTATACCCTTATGAGGGCTGCCTTCATGTTAAGACAAGTTTTATGCAGGGATTATGCATGAAATGTTGGGAGTGGCCATTCTGTAGAGCAGCTCAGTGGAGAGTCCCTGAGAAGAGAATCACATATTGGTGCAGATGTTTTGTGGTGGAAATAGAGTAAAGCCACTGTGACAGTGGCTGTCTTGTACTTGGTTTTAGAGCAATAAATCCCCCATCACTGTCATAGGCAACTTCTGTAATGAGAATGACATGAAGATTTTGAAGATGAGAATTCTTTCACTCCTTTCCTTTATAAAGGAAACAGTATTAACAGAGGTTCAAGTGGCTGCAGGATGCGTGGTGACTGTGGAAGGGCAGCATGTAAAGAGGCTTATACTTGCCACCCATTAAAAAGTGGTTTTTGAAGGGAAAATCCAATATTGCCAAACCAAATATGCTTACTAAAATAAAAAGGCACCTCTCAGAAAGAGGAAGCCATCATAAAACAAGGAAACTTGGAAAAGGGCATGAATTCTGGGAAGTTGAATGTGAGGATAAAATAGGAAAGTCTGCTTCTGAAATTAAAGATCAGCTTATTAACGGATGTAAAGAAAAATCACGATTGAAACCTTTTCCAAGTAGATTGGCTTCCAGGTGCAAAAGGAGCATTTAATAAAGGTAGGAAGGAAAATGTTGAAACTAAACTGTTTCTTTGCATGTGAGAGGATTGCAGAATGATTGTATACCTTAGACCCTTTTTCTTAAAGAAGACTTTTCTGAGGAACTGTCTCAAATTGAAGTGCCAGTGGAATAGGATATATAATTAATTCATGAAAGGAACTGTAACAAATCATCAGGACCAGATGGTATTAAATCAAGATTTCTAAAAGCATTTGAATGTGAACTTGATGAGCCGCTGACTCTGGTGTGTAACCTATTACTGAAGTTGGCCTTGATGACGAAGAACAGAAGATTACAAATGGGATGCCAGAATTTTCCCCCCTTTTTCTGTCTTTTCTTTTTTCCTTCAGAGCTTGATGAGTACTGCAAGGAGATGCAGACAGTAAATGTACAGGGCATATTGATAGAAACTGTAATAAAGAATAGACTTAATGAGAACGTGGGGAAGAGTCAATATTAGCTCTCAGAGAGGAAAGTTGTTTGAAGGAGCCTGTGAGTATGTGGGTGTAGGCGAACAAGCTGGCACAGCAGGCATAGCTTTCCAGGAAGGTTACCAGAAGGTCCCTTGCTAAAATCACTTAATATTGCAGAACTTCCAGGTAGAGCTTCTGCTTGACCAGTCACCAGTGAGTTATAAGCTCTGTGCAGTTGAGACAAATATGGACAAAAAGGGGAAGGAAAAGATGATTGCTAGTAGATTTCAGACTAGGAAGCTTGTCTCTGACTCCTGTACTGACACTGAGGTTCTCATACAGGGGTTTGAATGTGCTGGCAGGAATACTTTAAAACTCAGAGCAGTGAGATGTTCAAGCAGAGAAATCTAAAGGAGGGTGGTTAGTGCCTGCTAGATCCTGTAACATGAAAAATCCATAACTGACGATTGTTAAAACTGATGCAGAGAGATTTTTTGATACTGCTACAGTTTTTACAGTTCACTTGCTCTAGATCACTTTGAGAGCAAGGCGCTTAGCTGTGCTTTTGGATCTGGTGTGGCCACCGGATGATTCTGCCTGGCTGATGCTGGCAACAACTCAGTTAATACAGTGGCATTGCAGGAGAACACAGTGGGTTGTAATTCTGTGGCTTGCAAATATATAAATATCTATTTTCTTCTCAGGGGTGGAAAAGAGAACATATAGGTTCCCCTCTGGGTATTGTAGTCTTAACTTCAGGTTCTGCAGTGCTTGAGGTTATTTGAATAAAAATATTTAAAGGAAAGAATAGAAGCCTTTTAGAACATGTGAATCTTGAGCATTATGACAAGATAATGAACATCTAGCTTGTTGAAATTATTCCTTTTTTCTGCCACATTCATGAGGTTTAAAGTAAAAATGTTCAGACGCTGCAGAGAGTAGAAGGAGCAAAGATGGCATGCTCAAGATTAGGAATTCACATTCCCAAGCTTGCCTATTTTCTTGGTGTGAAGAAGAGAAAATGGGTTTGCACTGCCTGTCCAAAACCTGTTTGGATGTTCTGGCAATAGCTGTCTATTTAATGCTGTATTTTAAGCATTGGATGTCCTGGCTTCTTTCCCTTGCTTCTCGTTATGGTTGATATGTTGCTTTTGATAATCACTGTATTGGGCATAGAGCAGTTCCTTCAGATGCATGTGTTGTTCACGTTGCACAGGAGAGGTGTTACACATGTTGTTATTCCTATACTGGTGTGCAGAAGAGGGACTGCAAATGCTGGAGTGTTTATTACCATTCAGCAGCACTTTCGCTTGAGGTTTGTGATGGAATTTACCAGCTCCTATAGGACCACTCTTACTTGGTATTTCTGGCAGCGTATATTTGCTTTTGTTAGAAGAAAAACTCCCGGAAAGCAGGAGTGTGTTTACAAAATGAAAAGTGTTTCATCATGGTGTCTGCAGTTTATAAAAGGCTTCAGGGGCTGAATGTGTGCAAGTCTGTATAGGAGGCAACCTTACCTTGAATGGTCTGTATCAGCACAGGTTGTGGTGGGGCTTTTCCCCCTCATTTTCTGGCTCCTGACTCCACCTTTTTGCTCTTTATCAGGTTGCCTCAGCCTGGGATGGCTTCTGGATTTAAAAAAATGTTCAGGGAAATGTGTTGTTCAATAAATGGCAACTAATGTAGATTATTAATTTTTTTGTTTATATGCAGTGTAAGGACTTCACTATCTTTGTACTGGAAATACATATTTTTTTCTGCGCAAAAATGATGCATCTTTTGCTTTTCTCAGGTTGAGATACAAAAGACAATAGCTTATTTTAAGGGGCTTGCTCTTCCTTTTCATCAGTGGAACTTCAATTAGGGTTATTTCTGAATAGGAGGAGAACTTGCACTAGTTAAAACATGGAAAAGAGAAGTGGAAATAATTTTTATATACATCATTATTTGTGTAGAGCATGTTGACTGACATACTGTAGAATTAATAAGGAAATATTTACATAGTAATCATTTCTGGAATTTGCTGCAGGAAAGATTTAATTTTTTTCCCTCCTACCACAAGAGATGCCAGCCCGATCAAAATATAACAGTATGTTTACCAACAGTAACAGATCTGCAACACAGAATAATCTTAAGCAGCTTTTATTTCAGCAGAATATATGATTGCTTGTTTGGGGGATCAGAAGATGTTGTTCTCGCTGTCTGATATTTTCTGCTCACTAACGTGCCTTTTCCTTGGTGTTACATGAGGAGCACTTAGTGGCTTGCTGGGGGCACTTGTACACGTGCAGGAAGCCATCTTCTCTCCCCTGCTTAAGTGAGACTGTACTAACTAGATTTTAGTCTTTTACAAATTTTAAAAATGCATTTTAATTCCTCATAGGACTTGTGGTGGCTTGTAGGGCCTAAATAGCTCTTGTTTTACTAGAGGGATGCTGTTAGGTTTATTATCTTATTTTCAGCAGCCAAAAAAAAAAAAAAAAAGGCAAAAAGCACTGACTTGTCAGGAACCCACATGTGTTGAGTACACCATCCAGGCTGCCCTGGTGTTCCCAGCTGTTGACATGTGAGTTTTCTTGTGCAAGGGAGATATTTGGTTGCATTACCTGGGAGTTATTGCAGCAGTCTGAGTGAGGCAATGCTACTGTAATGGTTATTCCTCAAATCAGTTATCTGTTGGAGCACTTGCCTCTGGCATTAGGTTGATCTAAGGGAAGTCTCTCCATTGGATTTGAAAGTTTGTTCCTAAATTAAAAACAAAATATCATTCCTTGTGCCCTCATCTTCATGTTATTGAAGTGCCTGTAGTGAAGATAGAAAAATGATGTTGAGGTCAATGTCAGGAGCTAGAATTTGACTGAAGAAAAACATTCTGGGAGCATTTATTAGGGAATTAAGGAATACTTATGACCTTTCAGGTTTGCAGAAGGCACTGGGTGACACCACAGGTCTTTTTTTACTTTGGCCTGCAAAGTAAAACAAATCTCTTGCTATTCCTATCACTCTGCTCTGTCTCTACTTGTCACAAACCTTCTTTTAAAATTGAACTGGTGTGGGAACAGCAGTTTCATTGGTATTTTAGGAAGAGAAAAGGATACAGAGAACTGTGTATTCACTTTGCTGCTTCCTATACAATCTGGTTCCTTCACTGGCATTCCCTGTTTACCAGCACCATTTTTCTTTTGCTGAGGTATGTGCTGAAGAAGCTTTTAAAGAGAAAAGCAATGCCACTTCAGAATTTTCCCTGTTTTTTGCCCTTTTACCAATACATGTCACATCTGGTCCACTGCTTTTGCAGGCAATTGCATCAAAGCCCTCCTTGTCATCAAATCAAGTACCACTTAAAAAAATTATTTTTGATGGCTGTTTGTCCTGGGGTGACTGTATGGTCTGGTGCACTGTTGCTTGCTGAATGGGTAAAGCATTCACAATAAATTAAAAAAAAAAAAAAAAGAAAATACAAGAATGTGAAAAAGGCTCCAATTCTTAGCCTAAATGTTTTCAAGGATTCTTCATCTGTAACGTCTTGTTTTGAAGTAAGGTTTTGTGTATGTGAGTGGCCAGGGCTGTACTGAGCCTTGTGTAATGCAAGCAGCAAAAATGATTCTCTGGAGCTTTTCTCTGAACTGTGACCTACCTGGTCTCTATCTAATATACCAGATTTTTAATTTCTTAATAATTTTCTACATGAGTGTCCCAGAAATTCTTCTTGTTTCCTTCTCAAGTGCATAGTTTTGTCTGTAGTACTAAGTATTTAAGTCTATTATTTGTTATTTGTCCTTAAATTTACAATATTCTTAATGTGTGACAGATATTATTCTCTACACTGACGTTTAGCAAACCTGAGTAGTGTTTTATTTTTGTCTTCAAGTTGCTTTTATTTTTGTATATATATGTGTATGTATATCAAATTATAACATGTGTCTCAGGATAAACTCTTGGGGAAAAAAAATCTAAAAAAAACCACTACAGCCTCTCTTTTCTTGTGAGTTTGACCTTTTAACTTTAGCCCCCTTCATTTGTCTTAGAATTTTTTTTCCTCCCACTAAATTGTTTATTTCCTATATAACATTGCAGTGTAAACAAGACCTGCCACATTATGTTTAGAAAATACTGTGTTTTATTTGCAAAACATACTGGGAAAATGTGGCATGAATTATTGCTGGTTAACCCAAGTTATGTCTTATCCTGTTTTTTTTTTTCCTTTCCTGTAGTCTCTAATTATCTGTCTTTTGAAATGTTTTAAAACATTTCATTACTCCTGAGATCAAATCAGCCAACATTTAGATAACAAAATTAGTTTTTCGGTTTTTTTCAAGCAGACATTTGCATTTGGTGTTCTGTAATCCTCTGGTACCAGTCTAGCTTGATATATTTGCTATCAGACCTGCAGTAATCACACCCCATGTGAGTGTTTGAAAGGCTTTTTTTTGGGTCCCAGATGTGCAGTGCATTGAGGGTTGTAGAGCCGGGCTTACCCTCTGGTTACAGTAATTCCCTGAGTGCCTTCAGCATTCTGCTTTCATCCCCCCTCTCTCATCACTGTTGCAGTCACTGAAGGCTGATGGAAGCCATCCAAGTGGTTTTGGATAATTCATCCATTCATTGAGCAACACAGTTTTCTTCCAGTTTGCTCACAGGGCTTGAGAACAAACCTTTTTTAGTCCCTCCCCTTAATGCAAAAGAAACTGAAACCTTGGCAGTTGTCATTTTGTTCTTGGGCTGCTTGTTCTTTGCCCATCAGTGCTTTTCTCCATTTTATTTGAGTTTCGAGCATGTTCCCCCAGTCTCGGTGGAACAGCTCGATTTGCAGCAAGGTGTGGAACCCTTCTTTCAACAAGTTTTTCACTGGTGATTAGGATCAGCATTCCAGAGAACTTTCGCAGCTTTGTGCTAGAGAAATGCCAAGTTTGCTCTTAATATAAAAGTAACAAGTAAACTTGCCTTGCAAGCATGTACATGTGCATACATGAGTACCTGTACAAAATCATGCTTGTTCCAGGAGCCTGGAAAAAACCCCACTTCAATCCAAATGTGCTGCAGAACTTACTCAGGGATGGAGGATGTTTATAGTCAACCTAGCATTCATTAGTGTGTAGCCTGGCTGCTTTTTCAATCTGAGCTACTTTTCCCATGGTTGTGCAGATGCTAAGCTGGCGGGAGGACATTGACATCTTCAGAATATGAACTGTAGGCTTAGTTAGTTGGCGGCACTGAGCCTAAATGACTGAGGAGCAGTTCTCGGGGTGTTCCTTGGTAAGTTGATGTACAGCACATGAAGCCTTTGAAGCATGGCTCTAGAGAAGGCCTCCGGTGAGAATGCATTCCTAATAGCAGCACTGGTTAACAGGTTGTCTAAGCAATTTAATGACCCAACTTCAGAATAGCTTTAATATATTCTTGTCACCCCATGTGAATAAATTGATATACTGATGAAGATAAAGCTGCCTCATTATTCAAATATTGATAGTTGTGGGGTTTTTTTCCTGTTATCTATCTTTCTATTTTTATATTCTTTTGTACTGCTATGCATATTCATGTTCATGGCCTATCAGTGGGAATAAAGGACCCAAAAGAAGGTCTTTCTCCTTGTCCAAGGAAGTAAATATTTGGTAACTCGAGATAAACGAGAAATAACATTTTATTTTCATAAAGAATGAAGGCTGCAGGATTTATTTTGAAACAAGGCACACCTTGCCAGCAGACTTTTGAGATAGTGGTATAATCGGAAGTATTTGGCTGGGTGCCATATTACATATATTTTGCTCAGAACCCCAGATTCAGTGTATTACAGATGATATTTTTTTGACGATGAGCATTCAGTAATAAAAAGATTCCAGAAGAGAGATTGTATGCATAGTCTTTAGCTTCATTTCTTGGTGCTTGGTCGTTATTTAGTAGATTTGTGGGGGTTTTTTATCTCTCCACCTGTGATATTGCAGTGTCAAGTTTTATTGTCACTGTTGGTGGTTCTCTTTTGGTGGTGACCTTGGAGACAGGTTCTACACTGCAGTGTCAGCCCTGGACAAGATTTCAGCTTGGATTTATAGGATATGGTTCCCTCCATCCTCCACTGTAATATGTGACAAAGGCCATTACTAGTCCTTAAACAGCTGTCTTACTCTGGAAGAACAAATCAGTCACAGTGAAGTGTGCCTTCTGGAAAGATGAATGTGGTCATGGAAAACAACTTGAACTTGAGGTTAGTTTTGTTTGTTTGTTTGTTGCATGCTTTGAGTGTTAAAAGTTAAATTGCTGAATGTCATACTGCACTGGATATATGAAATTGAGGGATTTCTACTTAATTTTTATTGAGGTAGTATCCAAAATGGAAGATCTCTTCTCCCAGTGTTCTCTTAATACAGAAGACTATCTCACTAGGCTTACAAAACCATTGGTGGTGATAAGGAATGAGTCTTGCAAATAAAAATCTACACATTTGATTTGGAGGTTTAAATATACAAAGGAGGAATAAGATGAGTGAGCAAGGATGCTCACAGAAATCTGTGCCTCCTTAGATTGCTTTGGGAAAGAGGCAGGTGGCCTTTGCTTAAGGCAGGGAGAAACCTTGGTGAATGTAGTTCGTGTTGAAAATACAGTGAAACTGAGTGACTATAATTCCCCCTTTCTCAAGTAGCTGTATCCTACTTGCCTTTAATGAAGGACCTTTGTGTTTTGGCAATATGGGAATGGCTAAACAAACGAAGAGGACTTGAAGGGGGTTGTATGATTTCTGGCTACTTGATCACTTGCAGCAATTCTTTTTCAATTGTCTAGAAAATAGTAAGAAGGTAGATGGCTTATTATTCCTCTGCCACAAACTGTTAATGTTGAAGATTATAAATTATATTGCATAATGCTAATTAGGGTTTGTGTTTCAAAGCATGTAGCTCCTTCTCAGAACTATTTAAGTATTTGCTCCTTAAAGGAGGGAGCTCCTGTGGTAGCTACTATTTCTCTTTATTTGCTCCTTGCCTAGAGGGATTTTTCAGTAGTTGGAGAACTAACTAACTGTGTCTTTAGCTTGAGGACTTCCCACTCTTGCCTTGATTGCTCATTGTATTTCTTTGTTGCATCTTGTCTATATTAGATCATAATGTCTTCAAGACAGGAACTGCATGGTGGAAAATCCAGGATCATGGAGTATGATCTTGGTTTATAACCTTCAGGCAGTATTTAAATACAAATAACTATGCTTGAAAGCTGCTTAACATGTGATCTAAACTTACAGGGCAGCAGTTTACATTCTGCTTGAGCTTAGCAATATACAGTCAAGTTCAAACAAGTTGGAAACTGACTATCCTGACTTACAGTTCTTGCTTTGTAATTTACCTGCTTTTCGAGTCTTAACCAAGCTCTGTTATCAGCAAATGAAGCACAAAACAGGTATGCTAATACAATATTTATTTGGGGATTTTAGTTACAGGAAAGCCAGAGAATTCCAATATTTCCAGTGGCAGTTTCTCCACTGTAGTGCAGCTCTTCACAGTGGGATTTTTTATATGCAGAGTATGTAGTAGTTCACATTCAGATGCCGTAAAAGCAGTAGAACTTTATTTAAAAAACTAATTTCTTCGTAAGGGTAGGTGCTTAAAAATTGGACCACAACATTCCGTTTTATGCACATGTTAAAGCGTAGTAAACAGCGACACTATTGCATTCTGTTTCTCAAATGATCAGATAATGTAATTTTTAATAACTTGTCAACTGCCAGTAACAAACAGCTGTATGCAATTTGTATAGGATCCTCAAAAGTCTTCAAAGTGGAAAAATGTACAATAAAATACCTGTGCAACATGCAATGCATTACTTAACATCATAAAGTGCTGTAATGTTGCAAATTTACAGCTGTCTATAAGGCACATTAATAGGGTGGTAAGTTACCTTCAGAATGGATTTGCCTGGAATGGAGCCTCTCAGTGCAGCTGCCTGTGCCTCTTCCATGGGAGCAGAGGGGGTGCCAGGCTGAGCCTGCTGCCAGGACCTGTGGAATCAAGACACATCAGGATTTTTTCCACTTTAATTCATTTCTGTGTCCACTGATCTTGTGGCGATTATGAGGACAGTGAAAAAAAAAATCTAAATAGAATTGAACAACCTCCACTGGTGCAGCTGGTTGTCCTTACTCAAAACCATTTTCTGTTGGTTGATAGGTTGTCTTATCGGGAATTAAATTTTTCAGCTGAGGAAGCCATCTAACTGGAAATGGAAGAGAAACAAGGTTAAGGTTAACTGAACTGTTGGAAAAAAAGGTATTAAAAGCATTCTGTTGGCTTTCCTATGGGAGGAGCTGGGTCATCCCTTGACTTGCATGGGGAAACATTTGATGCACTGAATGTTACTGAAGAAATTACTGTGTTTGACAAATTTGTATGTAGGGTAGGGCTGTGTAAAGTCATAAACAGACAGATTAAGGGGCATCTGAAGCAGAGTTTTTATGTGAAATTTAATTTAAAGTTCTGTAAAATGGCCAGTGCTGCTACAACACAGTTTGTTCTTCGAGCACTAAGTGTGTCCTTATGGCCAGCCTGATTGGTTTAGAGATCAGCTGCTGAGTTTTAATACTGGGAGAGCAGGTAGGGTTGTTACCAAATAAACCTGAAGTGAGGCAGTGAGTCCTGTGGGTGGCTCCTTGCTGTGGTGGAGATTCAGTCATACCTGGTGGCAGGGATGGGGGTATTTTGGGGTGAGAATTTGAGACAGAGGTCTCCTTTGCCTCCTGGCCATTTGTAGAAGAAAAGTGATCTGTGGGTTTGCTGGTGGGTGGGTTGTTTTTTTGTTTTGGGTGTGGGTTTTTTTTTTTTTTTNTGTTTTTAGCTTGATGGGAAACTCTTGAGAAAGAAGGGGCCTTTGGGGAGGAGTTTGTGATGCCTGAAGGCAAGACAGTCCTCTGGCCTCGGTGTGCACCACTGTTGTGTCAGGTATACTTTGCACTTTTTTGGCTTAATACTTTGTAATTTTTATTCACTCTGCTGAGGTTTTCAATACTTGTTTATTTGTTTTTCTTTTTTAAATACTTCTTTCTTCTGAAAGTTTGGGAATGGATGAAAGCAAGTTGGATAATAAGGGGTAGCCATAAAACAAAGGTAATAAAGATGTAATATATTGAGGTTTAGGGGAGTGAGGAATTGCAACCCCCTTGGAAGCTTTCAGATGATCGTGTTGTTTCTCTGGCACATTTCAGCCATCTATCCCAGGATTAAATTTTCAAATGACTGTATAAGTTATCTTCAGGTCTTTTAAAAGGATGGAATTACATAATTAAAGATAACTTGACAGAATGTTATACCATGTTTATATATAATTTTCTAAATGTGATTCACCTAGGATGTGACTACAGCTATAAAATTGGCCAGGTAGATAGCTGAATAGTTCAGCATGAATTTTTGTATTATCGCAATTAAAAGGAAGCAGATTTTGGGGAAATGTGGATTGTTAAGGCTTGATTTTGTTTTGAATGCCAGAGAAATTCAGGATGTTATTGAAAAAGAAAGAAGTAATAGGGCCCTGGGAGATCTTAAATGTGAATATTAGCAGCATGTTTCTGGGTGAAATCCTCCCAAAATGTGCGCTGTGTCTTGGTGTTACCGTGTAATTGCCCCTTTGTTGGCTATCTGGGAGAGATCACAGGGCTGAAATTATTACTTTGGCCTCACACAGAGCCTAGTTTGGGCTCTTTCATTGCTATGTTTACTTTTTAATAAGTAATTCACTCTGGGAAATTACTTCTCCAGATCTCTGAAATTGGTGAGGGGAAGACTGAGAATTAGGTGAAACATATAAAGATGTGAAATTGAGGCGGAAACCTAATATCCAGAAAGGCTTTCTGTTAGCGTAGAAGCAATAGAGTTAAAGCAAATATAACTTGAAATTTGTGTAAAAGAGAGAGGGGAAAGAGAATACTTTGTAAGTTTCAGGAGCACCACTTGGACAGCTATGTTTGAGAAGAGTACTGCTTGTCCCTCAGTTTTGTTCAGACTTTGAAGACAAGTAATTTCTAAGTCTAGAGTCTGGTGTAGTAGACTTCTGGGTTATTTCCAAAAAGTACAGGGCAATTTTGTGATGTGAAATTGTTCATTTGCTACTCCCATTGTTAAACTTTGCTTGTGTTCAGTAACTAACTCCATAAATGTGAATATAAGTAGCCTCCCTAAAATGCTGCCTTGCAATTTAGTTTGAATTTGCATTTGCCTTTTTGAAAAAATGGTGAGTTTGGTGAGAAACTTCTCATTGGTATAAGTTTATTTAACAAAAACCCCAAACTTCGACAAGTACCACGTGCTGTTTTGTAATTACTAATATTATGAAATAACATTCAAAAGCAGTCAGGTTTTGAGTGTTGTCTGCCCTTACCTATATTGAATTTGTACACTGTCATCCTGGTGGGGTAAAAGACAGAGAGATCCTGTTTTCTTCCTTACGTGTGCAGTTCTAGCATATCTACGCAGGATTTAAAAAAACTTTTTCTAGCAGTATCTGTAGTGCTGTTGGAGTTTGTTACCTAATGTAGTGCGAGTTTACCTCAAAAGCAGCCTCTTGTTATCAAAAAAATTGGTTGCAATGAAAAGGCCTAAATATTGGGAAGATACCTTTCTGGCTGGATACTGGGAGGAAGCCTTTTTTATGTCTTTCTGTTTACCTTTGGTGTTTCAAACTGCACTGTTCTGATAGTGGGAGTAAACAGTGGTGGATAAAGAGGAAGGCAGAGCTTGGCATTACCTGCTTTCAGGTGAACATAGACCGATCCCATGGTATATAATTTGGTTTCACCAAAGATTTGACTGTACTTTTTTTACAAAAAGTAAAAACCCAGGAGGCTGGTGAATGCAGTGTGGAGTTGAGACTCATACACAGGTATGCCAGTGGGAATTGCTGAAGAAAGAAGTGATGTTTTGCCAGCCCACTGGTCGAGTGAGGACTGGACAGCATGTGGATGAGGTGACCGGGTGTGCAGTCTTGCTTGGGATTTGACAGGTCTTCTGTCAAAATATGTCAGTATACATTTTTGTGGGATAAAAGCGGATACTTTTGATTGCTTAAAGAGAAATAAAGGTGAACAATATATAGCTGGAGTATCAGTCTGTCCCAGACTTTGTCTGTCCCCCATTGCATCTGGGGTCTGGGTGTGTGCCCTCGTACGGGTACAGGGAGGAAGGTGTTACCCTGGGCATTCAGTATTCGTTCTGATCAGCACTTCTTTGTGCAAACACAATACAAATATTAAATTACTCTTTGTTTTATTTTGTTTGTTAAATGTTTGCCTGCACAATGCAGACAAATTGCTGCTGGCACAGCTATTGTCTTTGCAGGGTTACTCTGGGGATGTATCTGACAGATCTCTATTGCGACACATGGAAGAAAATTCTGAGTGGTCTGTCTCTTCTTTTAGAAAATGCAAAAGCTTTTCACTTGGTTTTGTTGTATTTAATTAAAATAAATACACCCGGAGGCTTGAGCAATTGCTGGATGTTTAAAAAATAGAAATAGGAAGATTAAACAATTGAAAAAAACCATTGTAATACACAAGTGTATTATACAAAATGTATAAACTTATGTTAATAGGATGATAAAAATTCAGGGGGAAAACTGGCTTGAATATTTAAAAGTGTATCTTTAGATCCATTGCCCTTTAGGTCCTGTGCCCTCTTTCAATATTATTTAATCTTTGTATATATATTTTAAAATATTTAGATAATTAGATTTTATATTGCATTGTAGAAAATTGGGGTTTATTACATAGGTACTAAGATTTTTTCTGTGTATGCATCTGGTGAACTTGGTTTATAGTTCTGTATGTGCATTTGATGGAATGTTACTGGTTTTGTTTAAGGGCTTAATTGGATTGGAGGGTGGTGGTTGTTATTTTCAAAGAAAACCTGTTCCTAAAGAACATGGTGGCTGTTCTTAAAATTACAAGTTACAGGAATCATCTGACAGAAGTGAGAAGAAAGAACACATAAAACTTTCTGAATGATTTGATTGCTTAAGCTGTCTGCAGGCAGAAGCGGAGTTGTGGCCTCTGTGTGCCTTGGACAGCAGTACAGGTGATGCTGGCCTCCTGCCCAGCTGGTGCTGCAGGCTGCAGTGGTCCCTGCTGAGGGATTTTTATCTATTTTTTTACTGTACATAACAAAGTGAATTTGGTTTCTCTGGTCCTCAGTTGTCATCTGGAAGTAGACTGGTGAGTGCTGCTGAGATGGAAACAAGTGATGCTGGTGAGATTGTCCACAGGCTCAATGCAGAGTCCTGCTGAGGACTCTCACCCAACTCTCTTGCTTCTGGAGAAAAGATCATAGGCATTTAGGAAATTTGAATGAAATATTGGAGGCTTTCTCAGTATAAATATTGTCAGCAGAGATCAGAACATTTCACCCTTTGGTGTCAGGAGGTGGCACACATTGAGATCTAAGTGGCACATCTACATATTTCAACAAAATACACTGCCGCTCCTGCCTTCACATTTACTTTTACATTTCATTGGCAGACTGATTGCCTTTTATGTCCTTTCTGTGCATGTTACACCAAAAGGTTCCTTTGCAGAGATTAAATTTATAGTCACTGGCTGATAAAGGTCTTTCCACAACGATCCTGCAGAAACCTTTTTGGAGCCATCCTTCCCATTGTGGTGGCATCGCTCTGCCGTCCCTCACCGGAGGTGACAGTCTACCTGCCGTATTTAATGTTGTGTCTTGCCATTGCAGTTTTTCAGACCACGTCAAGGAGAAACTGAAATTTGTAAATTAAGACATCTTGGATAACTTGGTGCAAACTATTTTGCTGACTTGAGCTAGGCACTCTCATAAAAATGCTTTTTTCAATTAGGAGCTTCAGGTTTATTTGGTTATGGGCAACCTTTGTATATGTGCTCAAATGCATACATGTGTGTGTGCATGTACAATATTTACTCTTCAAAACTGACATTTAAGCAAAGGACAAATCACTTGTGTTCATGGTGTGCTACTTTGATTGGATGCCAGTGAGTGCTGGAGCTTTTCTGTGGTTAGCAGTGCCATTGTTTGCCGAAGCAAGCCCATGTTCTGATAACATTACTTTCAGGTTTTGCAAACCATAATCGGTTTACATATGTAAACTATTCAAGCTTTTAAAGTCTATCAAATCTGTCATTTTACATGCTTCCTTCTTTTTGTGAATAGAGGTAGGCAAATGGAAAATAGCCTAGCAATCAGAAATTGTTCTTCACAAAAGGCTAGTAGTGAAAGTGGAGGTGTGAAAACACCTTTAAATAGCAGAGATAGTGTATGGCATGATTAAAAAAAAAAAAGCAAACTTTTTTGTCTAGAGTTCAGTTAAATTGAAAAAAATCTGTGGATATAATGGAACAAAACTGCTTTTGTCTCCTGTGTTGCAACATTCTGAACAGAATTAAAACCAAACAAAAAACCAAACAACTGATTTGCCATAATTTGCTGAATTCTACATCTTGTTATTTTGCAAGAACAAAATATTGACTAAAACTGAAGTAAGAATTCTCACTACGCGTTTATTGTGTTAATATAGTTAGGAAAAAGTACTTTAAGGTTTTGTTAACACTAATCCAGTAACAAGATGTATTGTGTGTATTGTGATGACTTAAATATCTTAATAGCAAATTTTTCATCTCTTTAATAAGGAGGAAATGTAAAGAATACTATCAAAATAGTCTGTCTGACATGCAGAAAATGTTAAACTTTATCGCATTGCAACAAAAACAAACTCATTTACGGCCGCACAAAAAAATTATTATGTCCTGTGTTATTATGCCTGCTATAAATTTGATTTATTCCTCTAGCAATTACAGTCGCTGATTTGGTAAAAGTTGAAAACATTTCTTTTCCCTGAGCTTAACAAGACTTCTGCATTACCATTGCTACTGCATTGCAATACTTTGAACTTGCTTAGCAGACATGACAAAAGGTTTTAATTAAAATACTAGTGAGATAAAAAAAAATCATTTGTCTGCATTAACTTTGTACATTTCTCATAATTCTTTAATTCTTGTAATAAAAGAAAAATGCCATGACAGTGATAAGAAGTTGTCCTCCCTCCTTTCTCTCCCTCATCAGTAAAAGATTGTGTTGGAGCTCTGGGATGTTTTACTTAATCCCCCTGTGGGCTCTGTAGTATCATTCAGATGTTCCTTGTTGGTGCAGGATGAGGAGATACTTAGAAGGCTTCAATTCACCAGCAGGAGCACAATCCCAGCATGGTTAGGGGTATGCTGAAATCTGTTCAAGCACCCCAGCATTCCCAGCTCCCAAGTAATTGTAAAATAACTCACTCTTGAGTGTAATCCCATCCAGTATTCTGAAATTAAAGACTATCAGCTACAAAACCAGTAGGATAGCTCAAGGACCTTCCGGAGTGTTTCTGCCAAATATATGGTGATTTGGGTATGATGCTAAAAATAGAAAACATTGTCAGAGTTCATGAAATCTTTCCACTTTCTTTTTTTTTTTGCTACTTTGTAATAAATGTCATTTTCTGAAACATGATTTAAATAATGATGTAAATCAAGCAGAAACTTTGAAGTAAATCGGTTCCTTTGATCTTACTTTGTTACATCTCTCAAAGGGGAGGTTAATTATTAGTAGTTTGGTAATTATTAGATTGCCTTGATTTTTACTAAGTACAGCTTTTACAGTAAGGTAGCACCTTTTGTCAGCCTTCTAAGCATATGTTATAATTGTCTGGCTATGCCAAATAAGCATCCAGGTACTTCATATTTTTGGTAGTTAAATAGTTGTTTAACATATATTGAGTGCTGAATATATAGTTGTATTGATGTCAAAATTTGCATTTAGTTAAAATACGATAAACAATACTGAATAGTTAACTAAGTTTTTCTTAAATTTATTTGGTACATAAGTCAAAAGCAACAGTGCATTCTGCTTTTTGAATTGGTAAGGGAGGACTTTCAAGTTTTAAAATAGTTCTGGGTATTAATTCTAGACAGTGACTGGAAAACAATTTTGGCCCCAGAGAATTTTGTAAATGGTAGATTTCATCCTCTTGCTCTAAATGTTTATATCAAGATTGGAGAATGAAAACAAAGCTTGATGCTATGTTATTTCATAATTGATTTCTTCTTTTGAGAAAAACAAGTATTTGAATTGAATTAACTTGATAAATTGAAATCAGGAAAAAAGCTATTTTTGCATCAGTCAAAAGGTTAATCGTTATTTAGAGTTGGTTTAGTGCATTACTTTCAGTTGTTTAACCTGCTGATTTGCCTTTCTTGAAGACATGGCAAGCAGACGGTTTTTAAACATATATTAAATTTGAATACTTTTCATTCATAAATTAATTTTAATTTTATGCCTATTTACAAATATATAAAATATGTTGTAATGCTTTAGAAACATAAACCTTATTTATATTAAGTATGTTAGGACATCATTTAAATAAATATTTATTTTAAACATTTATTTTGCTTCTCAAGGAAAAATCCTTAACCATGTGAAAAGAGAAATTAATGTATCTGAGCGTTTCTTTTATACTGTGTCACTTATAAAAGCATGTGGATAAGCATAAGGATCAAAAGACATTAGGAGTTGCTGTATTTGTGATTACAAGAACTCTGACTATCCAGAGGCCACTGTTATTGTATTGGTACTGTTCATCATCTGTCTGAACACGTAATGGTGATGCAGCTGTTACAAGTAGTGAGAGAATCCATGCTGTAGTGTTTGCATTTCACTTCATGATGGTATAGATGTGAAATTGTAGGGAAAAATAGATATGGGATGCGTTTATTCTACTGTGATCAGTATATTCAAATTTTGGTGGTTTATTCTGATATATAAAAGTGAAATACAAGTGTTTCTGAGACAGAATTCTGGCTTATTTTACTAAGCATAAACTGGAATGTTTGTATTGTAAATAACTTTATAAAGTGCTCTTTATTTTAATACTTTCTGTTACAGGAGATCACTCATTGGGGATTATAATTTATGGTAATTTTGGTTTGGGAGTGGGGAAGGCTGTTTATTAATTGAAAATATGCTTGTCTAAACTTCATGAGTATATTCATCCACATTTAATAGGCATCTATAATAGATGCTCTGTAGTAATGAATATGTGATAGAGTAAATGTGTCAATCTGTGTTCACTTTAGACACCTGTATTTCAGTTTTAAGCTGCATCTCACCTTTGGTAGGGATTGGATGTTACAGTGTTGGAATTCCAGCTCTTGTCTGGGATAGTAGCATTGCTGCTCTGAAAGAAAAACACGTTTGGTTTGTTCAGACTGATACTATTTCTAGTTTTTGTTACCCTTTTAGAGGAGGTAGAAAGAAAAAAACCTAGTACGTTACATAATGGTGTTAAAGTCTGGTTATAAGTAGAGTGGGGTTTGCTGGTAGCAGTTTACCAGTTTGGACATCGCTGCTGATTGTACAGTGTTAATGCATTCTTTGGGTCTGCAGGCTTTGTGTCAAAAGCCTTGCAGAGAGACAGATAAACATCAGCTCTTCGCTGCAGTGGAGGACACACTTCTGCAACACTGATGGGAGCTTGGACTCATTCACCAAGTTGTGATGGATTAAAACTAATCAAGCCATTACATTGTATTGCATTAATTTTATAACATTTCTTCTAGCACAAGGGTTCTTTTCATTACAACAAGAATTTGCTGTCCTGTGGAGATATGCCACTGGGCAAGCAAAGAAAGCTGAGAGCCATTAATCCTTAAAAGAGCAATCCTAGTCCTGACTTCATGCTGCCTGTCCTGTTGGTGTCACTCTTAGGAGTTTGTTTGTAATTTAGTTGTTCAGATCTCTTAATTTCTGCACACTAGTGCTAGAGCTGCTCTGCTCTACTGGTGTTGACCAGATACCTGTGTGCTTTTCTCTTGTTCTTAAACCCTTCAAAGTTCTCTAGAGTCCCTTAAAGTCGGTTCTGTGTGGGAATCTGCTTGAAGTGGAATTAAAACCTTGCAAAAGAGGAGGTGGGGAACCACGGAGCAGTGCTTGGAGAGTGCTCCTTTATAGCCCATCTTGGACAAAGAGGCAGCAACCATGTTCTGGGTTTTGTTTTTCTTTTCCAAGCTAGCTGGGAATTGGCACAAGTTTTTCTGGGACAACAGTATAACTGTGGCTTATACAATGTAGAGAGCTGAGATTTTGAGCTCTTGTGTATGGAATGACATACTCCTTCTGGTTTACCCTTGGCAGATTCCAAGGTTGGGTGACTGTTTGGGGAATGGATACTTTGGATGAAAAGAGATCCATCCTCTTATCCTATATGCAAGAAAAGATACAGTAGGCTGATGTATAGTAGTGAATTTCTTAAAAAGAGTAACTCTAATCCTAATTACTAATAATTAGCTATTCATAAGTCTTGAAACATGTGTCTTTATCCCTTTGATTACTTAGCAGCTAATAATAATTTGTATGCCAGTCATCCATGTTTCCTCGTAATATAAACCTCTGTTAAGTTCTTCACGATCCCATTCATATTATACATTTGTCTAAAAAAGTTCAGTACTCTGAGGAGGGGAGAGGAGGTGCAACATGAGAAACTATATCAGAAAGGACGTTCCTACTTTTCCTTCACTGTGATGAAGAGGACAAGTGGATGACTTTCTGGAAGAGTGAGAAAAGGTGTGAAATGAGATTTCTAGTGAAAATGAGTCTCTTCCAGAGTAATTGTTCCTCTTGTTCCAAGCTAGAGCCTTGTTTTGCTTTGCGTCCTCTCTTTTGAGGGAACAGTCAAGGAGCAGTATAGAGTCATGTAATAACTTAAAAGATTCTAGGAAACTAGAAGGTGAACATGGCCTACGTGTGCTTGATGCCATGAAAGTCCAATCTGGTTGCTTCAAACATTGACAGCAACTATTCCTGTTTAGTCATGGAGAGCGTTACTCTGTAGTGCTCTATGTACAGGAATAGCACGAGTAATGAGAAAATGCACTTATCTTGCATCAGCTCCGTGAAGAGCTCCAGCCACTTCTTGCTTTATCAGGCTCATGCGTGTATTGGTCTGCCAGCCTGGCTCTGTCGGTATTGCTGAAGTAGAGGAAAGTCTTTAATCTGGTACATCTCTGAAGAAGATGACGTAGCTGCTGCCCTTTGGTACTAGCAGGATCTGTGGGCTGAATATTGATGTGCACCTCTACCCAAGTGGTGCGTATCCGTGATTGTTCCTGCTCCTTTGACGCTATTGGAAATGGGGGCGAGATGTACAGTTGTGCTTGGATAAAATAGTAATGTGTCAGTTGGATGTATGTGAAAAAATTTAGCCCCCCTCCCTGCAGCAGTACAGACAGACAAGTCTTTGACTCCACACTGGTTTTGCTGATCAATATAGGGAGCCCTGTAGGAATTACCTTGTTACAGTAAACATGTAGCAAGTAAAACATAGGCTGGGACCTTATAGGCGTCTGAAGTAAAATTCCTGGTCAAACTTCGAGAGGCTCAGGGTGGGACATGAATTCTCCCTGTTGCCACAGGATCCTCAGAGAAGACAGACCACATGACCAATGTTCCTAGATTTTGTCCGAGTGGGAGTAGTGGTGTCATTTCTCTCTGGAAATCCTTGTAACTTATTCATCAAACTTAGTCACACCTGGCACTTCTAGGTAAGAGAGATTGTTCAGAATCTCTCAAGAAATGTTTTGCCTTATGTTGAGAGGTTTGTTTGCTTTGTGCCCAGAACTCTCATATTTTCATGTTTGACCTGCTCCAAGAACCTACTATGAAAATAGCTGACAATATTTTAGAAGACAGTACCAAGAAACCAAATGTTAATCACTTCCCATGGCTTTTTTTTCCTAGAAGAAAGCTGTGAATGGTTAGGCAAAGACATGCATATATTTCAGTAGTCCAGCTTGGGCTGAAGAAACCTGGGCTGCTGATGGTTTTTTGGATGGTGCCAAGGGCTCATTTGCCTTCTATATGAAAGGGTTCTGCAACTAAAAAGGTTTTCAGAACGCTGATACTCAGTGCATCTCTGTGGTTATCCTGGGTCTTAATTAAGCCAAACATGAAATGTCAGCTCCTTCAGCTCTAGAAATACTCATGTGATTCACCATAGCAAAGGGCCTGGCAAGTATTTGCCCGGTGGTGCCAGAAGAAAGGATATGTTTATGCAGTAGTGTTGTATTCTTTCTGACATCCCTAAGTGTGTAAGGGTGCTATGTTGGATGGCCTAGAAACTCCAAGCCTGTTAGTCAGCATTCTTGCAGTAGTAGGCAGGAGAAGGGTTTCTTCTCAGCCACATGCCTAGGATTTTTTGAGTGCAGCCTTTTGAGCCCTTCTAAAGCACGTGGGACTCCTCTATACAATCATGGCTTGGTTCTCCAAGGTCTAACTAGCCCTTCATGTGAATGGTGCATTTTGTTGTCTTTTGTGTTTTGTAGAGATTGAAGACTGAAGCAGTTGCTGAGCTGAGAGTTCCCTTGTGACACAGAATTGCATTTTTCATAGAGGGAAACTGGCACTTGAAATCATAAAAGATGGATTTTATTTTTATTTTAATTGTTCTGTCCTTGTGCCCAACTCTGTTCTACGCTTTAGGGGAACCATGTTATTCTTAAGATATCTGCAGAGTTCTTGAATAAATTAATGTAGAATTTGGAAAACAAATTGACTTTGTTGTTTATTATCAAAGCAGGAGATGCCTTAGCACTAACTCTGTCTGCATAGCTAAGACCAGTGTGGCTCAGATGTGTTCAAATGCTTCTTTATCTTCTTAAATAAGTTTTCTCACTGATTTGCAGAATATCGGCTTGGTTCTTTATTATACAATATACATTTTCTGTGAACTAGATATTCACCAAAGGTAACATTAGACACTGAGCAAATAATTGTTTCCTGTCACACTGCATTAGTAACTGGGAAGAAAGTGTTTCCTAATTTGTATTTGTGCAGAACTAAATATAGCTCTAGTGAAGCTTAACTTCAGCTTCAACCATTCAAGTCTCTAAGAAATTGAGTACTGTGTTTGTCAGTCACTGGAAACATGACTTCGTGTGTTTGTGCTCCTTGCCCTCCCACTTTTCAGTTTTATGATCTTAGAATCTTGAATGTGAAGCTGTCCAAACTCTGAGAAAATCCTGATAGTCCTGGGTTACAGCCGTCTGCAGGAACTATAGCGGAATTTTTTTTTCTATTAGGAGTTTGAGGATGTGAAGCCCTGACTGCATTCCCCATTCCATATTATCAAAAACAAGGTTAAGTTGTCCTGCAGTTACGTTTTCCAGCAAAAACTGCTCTGACTTTCCATCTAAAATCTGGAATTTATTAGCTGTTCTATTCTAGTAGTTCTGTAAAGCTTACAGCCTGATGCACAAGATCTTCAAAAAACTGTTAAGACGTATTCAGATTGGGATGTACCAGTGAAATCATGCTGGTAAGAAAAATCTGATGTTACAGGAAGGTGTATTAAATAGCTTGTGTCTCCTCCCTGGGAAACTTATAAGCTTGTGTCTGTGCCTTGGTATTGAGTCTGGCAGCTGCGGGATAACAACCTTCGTGCTACATTTGCACTGAAAAGGCAGCACTGCTTCCTGAGATGATGGAAATGCCAAATGCTGCATTTCAGAGCTAGCATCTGTGAGGAGAATGCTTCAGGTTCATCTCTTTCAGTGAAGCTAAGTGTGAGCCCAGGCTCAATATAGTCCCATTTTTTTTGGTATTAATTTGAATTCATCAAGATAAGTTAATCCTCCCTGGCTGTCTCTGCTGGACGCCGAATGGGAGGAATGTATTTGAAAGGTCTGAGGGATCTTCCATCCAGGGTTTGTAGAGAACAAGACAGTACTTCATGGTTCATCTGTGTCACTTCAACCTTAAGTGTACTAATAACTTGTGCATTTTATCCTTGCTCTGCCCAGTTCCCTCGCTGCTCTGCTCAACTGTGTCATGTTATCGGTGATACACATAATTAGGAGGAGGTTGTTGCTGGTGGGGAGGAAAAGGAATCCCTTACCGTCTGTCTGTCTGCGTCTGTACTTCTTACTACAGAGAGATCCTTTGAAGAAGCAATCTAAAGAAATCCAAAGAAAATTGCCAAGGTTTGTAACAGCTTTCCTCCTGGCAGTCTGTGGTTTATTTATACTGTAGGATGTGACAGGCAATTCCTGGTGTCTCAGCTCTGTCTGAAGTGTGAGTGATCGCTGGAAACACAAGTGATTGCATTAGCAGCTTTCTTCCCTCCATTGGGGAGAAGTTTTGAGTTTGAACTCTCCCCTCACTGGGATCTTTGAAGTTGGATCTTTAAAATCATTCTCCATTCCAAAGACCTACTAGTGCAGTTGTCATCCTTCCCATCTAAGGAGGACTGGACCAGCCTCTCTTCAGAGGCCATTAAAGCTGCTCGTTTCATCTGCCAGAGAGGTCAGCAGAGAAAGACATAAGTAAGTAATTATTCCCTTCCTCTCCTCCCAGTAGCTGAGTGAGCTCTGGAAGTTGAAACATCATTAAATCTCTGAGCAGTGTGGATGGTCTGCAAGCCAGCCATGGAGCCCATGTCACATGGCAGAGGGAGGGCCGAGTAACAGGTGGTATTTAGAAACTAATTAATATTTGTGAATAACAATGTGCTGTTAGTAAGAAAACAATTCAGTCTGCTTGTGAATATTTATGATGATGACTTTCAACACTGCTTGGATCATGCAGTGCTTTTCCAGCTGCTGCACCTCCTCTTTGTGTCACAACATTTCACACCAGGGTGAAAATGTTCTCTGCTGTGTGGATCCGTCCCACAGGGCAGCAGCTGGCTGAGCAGCACTGTGGAGTACACACTCTTAAAAGAATATTCTCACCAGTTCAGTATTAGTGGAATGCTAGATCCCAAACATTTGAAGTATTCTTTGCTGGTGGGGTAAGCCATACAAATTAGCTTGAGATTTCATCCCATTAAGAGCTAAACCATGCACAGAGGTAGTGCTATGTTTGAAGAGAAAGCAGGTGTTAAAGGTTGTTGTACCTCTTAAGGTTGTGTGCGAGTGTTTTACAGTAGATCAAACTTGCCTAATGTAATCTTTGTAATGCTTTCATTTAAAAAGCTCCCCGTGGTTTGTATTTTTTGAACTGAAGGAGCAGAATCTACTTTGTAGCTTGGTGAGGCGGGGTGTTCCACTGAACATGTGTTCACACTGTCATTTGGGAAAGATAATAGGTTTTTAACCTCTTGTCAGTGTTAGATGGAGGTATTTATGGGGCTCTGTTGGAGCTGTGCCTAGGCAGGTAACCTTGTGATGCAGTTTTTTCACAATTTGCCATTTTCTTGTGGTGAGCTGTGGCTTTTCTTGGCCCCTTGCAGTGCCTCTTGCAGCGTCAGCCAGCATGGGAGCTCACCAAGAGATGAGGAATTCCTTGCTGTTGTCAATGCTGCATAGAAAGCTCATGGCTGCTGGTGTTGTCTGTTCAGTAAACACTGTCTCACAGATTGAAAACTCAGCCTTGAAGAGTTCCATAAAATACTCCTGGCTTGGCACATGGAAGCTGGCAAAACCCACGGAGGTGTAGTGCGCATGTTTTCAGCAGCAGAGGTGTCCAGGTGCAGCCGGAGGTGCTGGGCTCTTGTTCAGAGTGCTGCAGGGGACGTGCAGCATGGCACTCACTCTTGGCAGCCTCCCCACTGCTCCTGATGGCCTTGAGTTTAACTTGTGGGAGAGAGGAAGCTGTGTGTACTTCAGTGTGCTAAAATCCTGTTGGTATGGTCTCTTTCATCACTCGAGGCCTCCAGCAGCCTAAATTAGCAGATGGAGACTGCAGCATGCTGCATGGAGGAGGTTATCTCCAGTGAACTGACATCACCACTTTCGTCACTGCTGATTAATTGTTTTTGTTAATATTTAATCCTCAACAGCAAATACCTAATGTTTATATGCCCTTTCCCTGTACAAGCAGAACATCTCCTTTGTAAAATCAGTTAAGACATCCAAAACCGAATCAGTGTAAAATTTTAAGTATATCTGTCAGACAGACAGATGCAAAGAAATCCAGAGCAGAAGTGGTCACTTGGGTGTGCACAGGTCCTCTTGTGGCAGGGATTTCCAGGAATCTTCAGTTGCCTATTAAATAGTGCTTAATATGACTGAGAATATTCTCTAACCTCATCTTAAAATTTGTTGCTCCGTCTTAGTATTTTCAATGTAGAAGAAGTGGTTTGGTGGGTGGTGGTGGTTTTTTTGTGTGTATGTTTGTTTGTTTGTTTGGGTTTTTTTTCTAGTGGCACATTTCTACTTCCTTTTCTAGCAATAGTGTCACTGTGATGTAGCAGAGAATAGTTGACTTGAACTGCGCCTGTTACACAAATGCAAAAAGCTGCTTAAGCTTTTGGGAGGAAGTTTCTAGTGAAATAGATGAGTGTGTGCCATGAATGACTGCAACTGCGTGTTAGAACTACAGCAAATTCATAGGGTTTCCAAGGAGTATGTTTAAAGGAATGCCTAAAAAGCAGTATAACAATTAGCAGCAGAGAGTGATGTATTTAAATGAAGTCATTAATTTAAAGTGTTGGCTTACAGAAATTTCAAGCATTTTTATGCATTTAATAACGGGTTGCTTTTTAAGTAGCTTAAGTATCCTTGTCTGTTTGCAACATGTCCTGGGAATTAACAAACCACTTACTGCTGGATGGATTCCCCTCTGATGCAGCTGCTATTCCTGCAGCAAAGACTGATAAAGCAATTGGATAGAGCCAGTACTGAAACGGTCATACTATTAGTCTGGGGGAAGGGAGAAAACAAATCTGTATAATCTCTCTTCTGTTTATTTTGCATGCTGATCCGTGCCATGGGCATCAAGGTGGACGTGTGCATGCCTAAAAGAGGGCTTTCTTTAAATTTCAGAGAGCCTGACAGGAGGTGCCAGGGTATTTGTCTAAAATTCTCTCCAGAGCGATGGAGACCAACAGTGTGGGACAGCTGAAAGTGGAAGTTGGTGGTCTGATAGTGAGGGAGAGGTGCTGGGGTATAAAATCAGGACCCTGTGTGAAAGGAGGAAAAATTTATGATATGTTCTAGACAGAGGAGCTTGCAAAGATAGAAGAAAGAAGGACAGTGTGGTGAAAGTTAAGGAAGACCTACTGAGGAGCATCGTGCATAGATATTGGCAGGGTAAGACCTACAGGTTTAGAACAGGAGCACGCTCAGAATAATTGCAGCCCAGGCTGCCAGTGTGTGCCAGAAGTAAATATAGTAGTGTAAGCACTGCTACAGAGTCATTGAAGTCAATGCTGCATAACATAAATTGCATAATATATTTGTTTGTGAAGGTTATTAGAGCACAGTTTTAAATGGCTCTGAGTCCTTGGAAAGGTGAGTATATTCTGGTTTCCTGGGCTGAGGTTTCCAATACATCCCAGTCTGATGTGGGGGCAGACTGCCAGCAAGAGGGGGGAGGTTGCTCTTCCCCTTCTACCAGCTCTAGTGCTTGTCCGAGCAGCTCCTGAGCTGGTTCCAAATAAAGTGCCAGGAGGAAAGGAACTGCCCTCTCCCCTCAGAAATGGAAAAGTTTTGGGGGGATTTTTGTTGTCCTGGTCAGCTGAGTTGGTGAGGGGATGAGAGAGGAGTTCCAGGGGGTGTGTGTACGAGGGGAATAGGTGGAGGTGTCTCTGAGCATAGGGGGTGACACTGGGCAGGTAGGCTGTTCAAGCCTCATGTCCCACCTCAGAACTGGAGCAAACCTTCTCCCTCTCTCACCAGAGATGTGATGGTCAGTGCATGATGCAGCAACCATCAGACACCCGAATTTCAGGGTGCTGTCACACTCTCCATAAGAGGGCTGAAACTGTTTACAAAATGCGTACTTTGTAAATGATAAAGACAAAATAATGTATTCTGTGCATTTGCATAACTTTGAATCACTTATCCTTCTGAGGGCTGCAGTCATTTGGCTCATGTTAAAGTATGCTTAGCAATGTAGTTGAGCTCAAGCCACCAGCTGCGGGTTGAACTGACACTGAAGATAGGAGGTATGTTTTTAGGGAGACCACATGTGTTCCCTGTGATGTCCCTGGCATCACAGAGCAGTGCCCTGGGGACTCAGAGGTGAGACAGGTAGGAGGCACAGTCAGTGTTGTGAAAGGTCAGGGTGTCTTTCAGAAAGAGCTTGAGACCCAGAGCAGTCAAAGTGGGACTTATCTCCATGGTGATGGCATGCTGGGTCATAACTTTAGAAAGCATTAGGAGAGAAGCTTCTACTCTGCACTTGGGATGGAGGGGGTTACCAGCTGAAAATGCTGGAGAAACACCTTTGGGCAGTTGCGAGGTGACAGTGAGCCACAAGGGTGGGGTTGGGCAGAAGATGCTGATGTGGGGTGGTACAGGAGACCGGTAATATCAAAGGTGGCGAGTCACCAGTGAGCGGACTCCAAGAACTTGCTTGATTTGGGTGGGCAAATGAGCCCTGACAAGGAGGTGGTATAATTCATTTTATATTGTCAGGGAAATAAACTTAAGGGATAGGGAAAAGCTGTTTAAGCTGCTGGATCAATGTTGGCATGAAAACAAATGGATAAAAGCTGTTCAGGAATAAGTGTTAGGCTGAAAGTTTTTTAACTACTGGAGGAGCTCAGCTCGGCAGTTAGAATTGGATGTGGAGGCTGAGGAAGAGCACTGTCAGTATGTGAGGCTCTGTTGCTGTGATTGGGGTTCTTGGGTGTGATACCTGTCATGGAGGGCTAAGGTAATGATCTGTAAACATCTTTCCTGCTTGCATCTGGTGGTGGATTATCATGATTGTGTCATGTGCAACGAGAAAAGGGGAAATTGCCTGTTGTTGTCATGGTTTTAGAAGCGCTGTATGGGAATATGTGCTGAACTGAATTGCTTCTTCCCCAGGGTGGAGAATTCATGTCATTAAGAAAAGTTTTAATCTTTGCTGTACCTTTAATCTGTGAATGTCTCTGCTGTTTTGGTCACTTACGACACTTATTCTTATGTTGTTTGTTTTTCCCCTAGGTATTTTTATGGCCTCTGTCACAGTGGTGTCTCAGTGTCTTCCAGGCATTTATGGATTTATTCTGAGAACGTTCCTGTGAGGTAAGGAAATATTATCACTTGGTTTTACAGACTGGGAACTGAGACAGAGGGAGACAAAGGTTGCAGGAGTGTTGTAGCATAGCCAGCAGTCAAATACTGATTGCCAACAAGTTCATTATTGTCCTGATCCTATACCCAGTACCTATCTCTGGCATTTTTTCTTTCTTCCTCTTTTTACTTCTTTGATTTTTCTTTTCCTGTCTCTTGTCTGAGTTTTAGTAGCAATAATCTGCTTGGTGCTGGGAGGACCTGTGGAAAATATGATTAGGGATACTGGTGTTCTTTATTTAACATTGTTACTTACGAGTTAAAATTCCTTTCTAAAAATATCGGCAGATCTGTTTATGTTAAATTATTAGCATGTTTAGGCTTCCACAGATAAGCTGCCCTGCCTTTTTGAGTCAGTAACTCCTTTATCCTACCTGTCTAGGCTTGTGGCTGTTGAATTTTTACCCTCCCTAAACTAATGCCTTCCCAATCACCTAAAGCAATGCCAAGAATTTCATCATCCATGGAAAGATCTGGTTCATGTCAAGACAGGTGTAAAGTTTCTCAAGCACGCTTATGTATAATTACTGTTTAACTTTATTTTTCAAAGATCTTTCCAAGCCAGCTAAAATGTGCAGCTTTGAGCTCCCAGATTCTCCCAGAAATTGGATTTCAGTGCCTGATTAGTGATGCTGATCCCTTTCAAAAGTATTGCAAAGTTCCTGGCACGTGTGTGCACTGAATTACAATTTAGATCATAAAATCAAATATCATGAATAACAGCTTGAAAAATGTCTCTTTCCTTTCTCTCCTTTTAAGTAAGAAATTTTTAAGTTAGGTCTCCCTTGAGCCCTTTTTTCTCTTCAAGATGGTATTTAAAGTGTGACTTTTACTACTTCAAGAATTTTCTTAGAGTTACAGCAGTGTTATAAGTTAGGAATACACTAACAGGCCTGAACAATATCTTTATTGTATGTAAAATCATCAACATTATTAAAAATATAACGTTGCAAAGAAATATTTCATGCCATCTTTCTAATTTCACGATCTGTAAAATACATGTACTAGATCACATTTATGCTCTTTATTAGTGTGTATTACATGTCCTTGTGTCCCCAAGAATAAGGCCCTAATGACTCATGAACTGTCTCAAAGTGTACTAAAGAAGATTGAAGAGCTGGCCAGTGACCTTAACAGTCAATTAGGTTATATGTTACTCAGCCCAGTATTTGTTGAGTGTAGAAGAGTAGCAAAAATTCATTAGCTAAGATGCTGATGCTTGAAACAAGCAACGTTTCTCTAATATGAGAACTGGTGTTGCTGCTTAAGTGCAGATAGAAGCACATAAGGTAGGTATGTCTGTGTATGTGTGTCTGAAAGTGCTGCTGATGTGGTCCTGGGGTGGGGAGAAGGCTGCTCCAGGGCTTTTGGGCTCAGATCCTTGTGGAAGAGATCCTGCCAGCACCTGGTGCTGGGTTGAGCAGTGGCAGGTGCAAGTGGAGGTGGTGCTCAGGGTTTGGGATGTGCTGCGCAAGAGGTTATGCAGAGACAGCACAGTGGAAGGTTCAGAAACCTTGTGTTTCACAGCAGCAGCAGGGCAGGGAAGATGTGTTGGTGTGGTGTATGGCATGGTTGGTTTTCCTCAGAGGTGAGCCCAGGTTGGCGTGATTGCATTTGGGTGCAGGAAGGGGAGTGAGCAGGAAGGCTCTGGGCTGCTGTGCCCACTGAAGAACAGAGTTTGAGTACTGGATGTCCTTCTCCCTCAGCTCAGGAGATGGGACATGAGCAGGTGTTGAATATGCAGAGGTGCAGACAGGTCAGATTCCTTGTTTTCCACCAGTTTGGTTGGAGGCTCACCTGTCCCATGGAGCTGTCAGCATGAAGCCAGGCTGGCAGTGGACAGCAGGGCCGAGTATATCCCAGTGATGGGCAGCCTTGGCGAGCTGCAAACCTGGACAGTATCTGAATTATGATAGCATCTGTCATCTTAGGTTCACATTGCTTCACTAATCATATGCATTTTGTTTTGTGTTGTGTTTGGAAGCATCCTAGAGCAGCCTTAGTTTGGAGATGGCCACTCCCCTGGGAGGGCACTACGTGGTGACAGAACTGAACCAGGAGAAGTGACATTACATGGGAGCTGAGGCGGCAGCTTGGTGATGTGGCTCCTCAGCAAAACAGCTGTCCTTGAGGGCTTCTCGGTTTTATAGCACTTCTTTTCTGGTATGTGCAGTTATGAATGCTTCAGCTGACCCTGAGAAAGCCTTCTGTCATTCTTAAAGTGAACTCAGGTTTTAGGAAAGAAAAGATGACAGACTCAGTCAATAAAATATGTGGCTGAAAGTACAGTTTGAGTGGCGTGCAATAATAAAAGTAAAATTTTAAAGTAAATCAACTTTCTGGAACATAAATTGGGCAGAATATCCCTCTTCTAGGTCATGCTTTATCTGTAGGGTTTTCTTTTAAAATAATTTCCTTAATAATTATTTGGGAGAGGGAACAGGGGAACCTGGGAACAAAGTGGATGAATGGGAGAAAAGAGAGAAGGAAGCCTTTTCAATCATGTCAGGCTGAATCTAAAGCATCAAGGAATGATGTTGCAGGAGAACCCCTGGAGATAAACTCTAACCTAGATTAGCAGAATACAGATTAAGTTTTCAGGAGTTTTGAGACAGCACTGTGTCCTGAAGCAGTTTTTTGTCATTCATTTAAACTAAAATTGTTGTATGGTTGCATTTTCAGGGATATACAAAAATACCTATCTATTTGAATGTTACAGTCATGGAAGTTAAGAAATTTATTAAAGTGAATACTGCTTGAAAAGATTTAAAGAAAAACAAAGTTAAGATTTTTCATTTGAACTGGCTATTGCTAGGGAAATAGTGTATATCTATGTGATCATGGTTTGGGGGATTTTTATACAAGCAGCATTACCACTGGAATTCCAGTTGAAGCTGAGACTTCTACACAATTAGTTTTTTTCATTCTGACTTTAAAGCATAAAACTGTTGTCATTGGGTCACGTTGTCCTCTTATAATACTTCAAACATTTTTATTCTTTAGTTTATTTACATTTTGGAAAATGTGTTTCCATACTGTATTCTAACTGAAGGGTTGTTTTCTGTTGGCACAAAACGTACGTGATTCAAAGTGATTTAATTGTGTGTTAATGCCATATTGGCTGGAACATACTTATAATCAATACAGAACAGTGAGTTACCCCTTACTTTTCAGTGTAATCCAGTAAACTGTTTTCTGGCTATACTTAAATGACAGGCTCAAAAGGGCATTGGCAGAATTTGTTGGCATAATTCAGTCTTACTTATATATGACTATATATTTTTTGGACTTAGGAGTCTTTGCAAGTCCTTTTATCTCACAATTAAGTAGATTGCTTTAATATATTTTGAAACCCGAAGGGCACAACTACTGGCCATTTACCAGGCTTCGCATGATGAGTGCTGGAGAATGCATGAGGAGATGGAAGGGTGGAGCTTAAAGCTCCAAATTTACACTTATAAAATTCCCTTCTGCTTTGAAGGTGTTTGCTTTAGCTGTCTACAGGGATACATATTTTCAGAAGTTTATTTATGAAAAAGAGGCTCAGGAGATGCTGGAGATGTTACAGGATTTAAACATATTTGCAAAATTGAACACGAGCTTTAGCCCGCTGGTCTTTTTCATTTCCTTTTGTATTTTATGATGAGTATATTGGTAGGTGGCTTTTGTGTTGTCACTTCACCTGTTTAATTTAAATTTAGGTATCTGAGGGTTGTGCAATAAAGGTAGAATCTCCATAACTGGCAACATAACCTTGTCATCTTGCAGAGTCAGCACTTGCTCATGCTCTGGCGCAATGGCTTTGAATAGCTGCCACCCCGTGTGTGTGTTTCCTAAACTCGAGACAAGTGCTGAACTCATTAAAAATACATGCAATATAAGTTAATGTGCATAAGGAGTTTTGGTGCTGAGATCTCCTTTGAGGCTACATTTAACTCTAATTAACTTGGTTTCGTTCTGTCTGCTATCAGCACGGGCTTGGCTGAAACCAGCCAGTATTGGTTAAACTGTGGGTTTGAAGTAGAGCCCAGCGGGGTGATGGATTAAAAAGCACGGAGTTGTGACTGTGCTGGGGTTCCCGGTGCCTGTGCCAGCTCCTGGGGCTGTGCTGGGCACAAGCACCAGCTGTGCCATTCCTGGGGCACAGTGCCACAGCAAATGGATGTGCATCCCATCGTGCTCTCGGGCAAAACTTTGGATTTCTAAAAAGGCCTGAAATAATGAGGTTTGTTGAGCTGTGACTGAACAATTGCATGACACCAAACTCCTCTGACTAAAATAGAGTCTGAATTTTTTCTGCTAGTGGAATAAGGAACAGCAGCAGAGATTACCAGTGTTTTACTGTTCTGACTGTTCTCTCTATTTGTACCCTGTTTTTATTCATCATTAACTCCAGGATGAGATCCAGGGGTTCTGCTAATTATGATACGTTTTTCAGGAGTGGCAGGCAGCAAGACAGGGATTACTGATGGTGGCATTTGCAGTAGGGAAAAGTACCAGCAATATATGGATTGGAAATATGGGGTGGGTTTTTTGTCCTGACAGTGTTGGAAATCAAGCTTTATATTATGTCCAGTGAAGTAGGTTTCACTGAAAGCTGATTATAGTATTTTGTGAGAGAAAGTTTCCCATGTATCCCTCTGGAGGAAAATACTCACAGATCCGTATTCAAGGGTAGGCTGCTGTACTTTGTGTAACTGGAAGAATGCAGGGATTTGTTGCATTTTCATCACAGCTAGCAAAAGAAAATTATTTCCCCCCTTCTTTTGACTAGTACTAGGGTTTTAGTCTTGCAAAAGGATTTTCTAGGTAGAAATACCAGGTAAAATGGGTTCTGGATTTAAACACCAAGTGGGGTGGGAGCCTCCACCCAGCAGTTCTTGAGTGTTCATTGTTTCTTGAAAATTGGACCTTGTAAAATGTGCGTACACTAGAAATTGAAGCATTCAAATCACTAACTGCTTTTAAAAGTGACAGAATCTCCCTTAACATTGCATCTTCTGCCTAGGGGATCACAGAACAGAGCCTTGATTTGTGTTTGAGGATGGAAATGAAGCGGTTTAAGAAGTTACTGTGCTTCAGCTGAAATGTGGTAACAGCACACAACCATGTCTAGTTCATTTTGCTGAAAAACAAAATAGAAATCACAGAGGATGATCTAAGGCTGTCTGTTTTGCTTTGTGTAGAAGCTGACTAGCAATGATCCTGTAGTGTCTTGCCACATCTCAGCCATGAGGATGGTAATTTCCAGCTGATGAAAGGTAAATTATGGCTTGAACAGGTGGATGTGTTAAAATCTTATGTGCTCCAAGATACCTGTTAGTGTTCATGGAGGAGTGGGACTTGCTGTGCTGGATTGGATGAGTGGTCAGTGTAATTCAGTACACTACCCTGGCAATGATCAGTGCTGGATAACTTAGGCAATCACCAGGAAATTGTGCTATTGATTATGAAATGTTTTACCTACTGGGGAAGTGTTGGATTATTTTTCTTTTTTTTAACTTATAAAACCAAACCAGGCTGATTTAGTAATTGAAAGAGTTCCTTCTAAAATGCAGTTAAAATTTCTCTTTCTATCTTCCTGCACAGTCAAGGAGTTTATTGACATCTCTTAGTGCTTTCTCTTCAGACACTCCGGCTTGAGGATTGGTCTAAACCATTTACAGTCTTTTTACCATGCACAAGTCTAGCTCAGACTGATCTTTCTAAATGTTCTTCTGTATCTCCAAAAGGCCACAGTCATAGTACATGAATAGTGTGGAGTTGGTTTTTTGCTAATGTTATAGCTGAAAGACAAAATATAAAATGGATATCATGCAGCTACTGTATTACTTGAGTGTGTCTTCACATTAATTCAAATTAATTTAAACAAGGTGATAGGAGTAAAGTGCAGAGTAGAAAAAGGATAGATCAGAAAAAGGAGATAAGATAGGTGTATTCAAATAGGCAGAGCCTGATGAAATTTGCCCTAGGGTACATCAGCAACTAGCCAAGCAACCTTTGAACCATTTACAATTATCTTTTAGAAATTGGGAAGGCCAGGAGAGGTCCTGGAGGACTGAAAAGGGCAATGGCATTACCTCAGTTTGAAAAAGGGAGATCCAGGGAATTGCAGACTAGTTAGTCTAACTGCTGTGCTTAGAGAATTGGAACAAAATTTTTAATCAGTTTCTAGGAATCTGGAGGATAAGAAAATAAGGACTAGGTGATAGCAGTACCTGTGATGTTACCTTACTTTTATCAGTAATTTCTGATAAAACCTCATGACATTTCTGTGGAATAAGAAAATATATGTATTTAATAATATGGTAAACAAATAATTGTTTAAGGACCATGTTTGAAGTATAGTTACACATAATTTACTGTGAAAATCAGGGAAAGAAGGGAGATGGCACGAGGAATTGTGTGAATACACCCATGTTTGTCTTGGGCTGAGCTTTATTTGCTGTTCTCTTTACTGCTGTGGACAAGGGAATACTAACTAAATCTGCAAGTAAGACCAGACTGAGAGGTGCTCAAGCACTGAGAAGCATAGTTCAGAGTTAAATGGCTATGGTAGATTGAAAAGGCATGTGGAAATCTGCAGCTTACAACTTAATGAGTTGAAATGAGGAAATACAAAGTGGTGAGGACGTGGCAGGGCTGCACAGCACAGGAAGACTGCTTTGGGACAGGCACTGGATCACCACCTGTGCACAAGCTGACAATTGCAGAGAGAACAAGCTGTGTCTGGAGTGTGTGCCCAGGACTGTAATTAAAGGTAATGGTGCTGCTCTCTGTGCTGCTGAGGCCCCAGACATGGTGCTGTGTCCAGCTGCAAGGATGGTGCCTCAGGGAATGTGGGTTGGCTGCAGGCTGGGAACTGGGGTGAGAAGTGCATATTGTTGGAGCTGGGTCTGACCAGCCTGTGGATAAGGAGGCTAAGTGGTCAGTTGCCATCTCAGCCAAGAGATGGACAAGAGGTGGTCCTAGTTTATGGGGAAGCTTGAGTCCCACTGATGGTCACAAGTAGGAACAAGACAAGTCAAGCAAGGTGCCAAAACCATATGAATGAGGCACAAGACTGTGGGTGGCTGGGGAGTGGAGCAGGAGATGTGTGAGTGGGGTCCAGGGGAGCAGGGCTTCCCAAGCGTGGGGGAGGGGTGGGGGGTCTGAGCATGGTCACCCACCCCAGGCAGGTGGGTGGGGTGATGGTAGTGTCCAGGTTTTCCAGAGGGATTGTGGTGAAAGGAAAAGAGGGAAAGTGCACAGGGTGCAGCAAGGGAAGTTCCCGTAGCTCAGCTTCAGAGCAAAAGAGAACTGAGCAAGAGTCCTGAGAGCTTGTAGTGTTTCCATTTTAGAAGGTATTCAGAAATCAACTGGGCAAAACTCTGGAAGGCATGGTCTGACTTCAGAGTTACTCCTGCTTTGAACATGGATTTGGACATGCCAGGTCCTTTCCCACCTGCTTTATTCAGAGTTTTAATAAGTTACTTCCTTCCTCTTTATCTTTAGAGGATGAAATTTTTGAATATGTGTCTCAGGTGAGTGGCAGTGCTTCTCCATCTAATCAGTGATTCAGAAGGGCCAGGTACTACTGGGATTGCATCTCTTAGTGTCTATTAATAATATAAAATGTTTGTTTTCTCAGTCAGGTGTCAAGAGGAAACAAGTAATCAAATGTTTAAATTTCTTCTATGCTTTGGCACTTTCTTTGTTAGAAGCACCAGTGTATTTTCTAGGAGACAAGTGTTTAAATTTTAAGAAACGTTTGTGTCAAGCACGTGGATTGGATTGGGTGCTTGAAGGAAGTTGCTGCCTTATAATATAATAAACATGTACCTAATCAGAGAAGCTGATTATTTCCCATCACAGTAAATAGAAAACATGTGATCAGTGACATCAGCATCTATTTTTTTCTTAGTGTTTTGCACAAGTAATAGCTATGAGCTTGTAATAGTGATATGTAATCTCTAACATGCAGTGGTTAAATATTAATATACATTGGCTGTGTTTAAAGATCAAGAATGGTGTTTTAGGTAATGAAATGTTAGCTCCATCGAATTTTGTAAAATGGCCTGTAGACAAGGAGTGTGTTGTCATCAGGGTGGACATCTCTTGCATGAACCTTAGCAAGAGTTCCATGCAGTTATTAGAATATTGAGAAATTGACACTTAAGGTTTCTATCAAGATCTGATTTAATCTATTGAAAACATAGCCAGGCTGCTTAACAGGGATCACATAAAGAATTCCCAAAGGCTCAAGGTCTGTCTAGCTCATCTCTCTCTTTTCCCTAATCATGTCGATCGGGTTTTTGGTTTTGTTTTGATTTTGAGGCTGACATGGCCATCTTGTTCAGGGCTGTGTCGGTCCAGGGCTTATTTTCTGTGATACTGTGACAGTCTGTAGGGTCATGTAGTTACAGAGCTGCCCCATTTTCCTGGTTGGGACAGTCTCTCCTGGCACTTGCACAGTGGCATGGAGACTTTAGGCCATGTGTGTAATCTCAATTGTGTTAGATATTTGTTCTCCTTGTTTAATGTTTGTCAAAGTCTTGTAAATGAAGTTGTTACAGTGTGAAATTTTATGGTGTCCGAGTTGGAAATGATCCCGCTTATCTTGTTGACTTTCTTCCAAGCTGTTTCTGGTGGTTCTGCTTTGTAGGCCAGCATGCAGGAGTGGCAAGCAGGTCTTCCTCCTGAGTTTTACGTGATAGTCATTAACTCCAGATGGCAAATACGATTTTATGCTCTGGTAAAAGGTGTTTTGTTCAAAAGGAGTTCTGTAGCACGTGCAGTGGGATTGAGGTTTTTGAAAATTTCTCCAGGGTGGAGACCCTGACTGATGAGGCACACAATGAAGAAGGGCTGATACAATGTACACTACAGATATTATGACAAAAACATCATATTTTTTTCTGGATAGCAGTGGCTGATTGGCTGTAGACATTCCTGACACTGCCTGACAGAAAGGGTTATTTTATCTGAAAACAGTGCCGTTACAGATGAGAGACCTCCTGAAAAACATCACTCACTTTTACTGCCGACATCCGTCACTTCCTAATTATGGATGCTTTCAGGTGGAGAAACAAGTTCTTTCCATTGCTCCTCCAGAGCTTTTCTTGTCCTTCCAGCAGTAGCATAGGGTTAAAGTTGGCCTTTTATCCAGGGGCAGAGTACCTGTGGATTAAATGATGTATACTGATGTCTGTATGTGTTAGATGGGTATTCCATTGTTAAAGGAATGGCAGTAGCCGGTAACTATGGAGAATGAATAATTCTTTGTAGCTTAACTCACCTACATTAAAGCATAGAAGATCTATTAAACTCACCTGTTTGAAAGTCAGGGCTTTTCACGGTCTTCCAAAAGCTGAATCAGATCAGAGCAAGTCATATGTCCAGTGAAGAGAAAAAACCCTGATCCCTGCTCTGAAACAGGAGAGAGTGTCTGAATTGCCGTTTTCTAAAATGTACTAATTTTGGTGACAAAAGCAAGGCTTCCCTTAAAGGTCCAGGAGCTCTTGCCCCTCTGGATGTCCCTGGAGCTGCCCTGGCCACCTTCTTCCCCATCCTCTGCTGGCTTCAGGTTCCTGGTGCCCCCAAGCATGAGGTAGAGAAGGGTTGTCTTGCACCTCCTGGCCTGCCAGACAGCACTTGGCTTTGCTGCCTTTTGGTCCACATTCAGGACAGAGACTAAAGTGAGTTACTTTTTCTCACTGAATTTGTTGATCCTGGTACCATACTATAGAATTTTTCAGAAATTCATATACCTCTTTTTTGAAAGCCATGTGCATTTTCAGTGCAGTCCCTAGCATTGCTTAGAGATTTGGTGTTGATTCCAAACTTTCTACTGCTTCCTGCCATCAGAGCAAACACTGGCAGCTCTATCCATTATACAATGACCTAATTGATTGGAAATCATTGTATCTGCAGGAGCCTTTTCTGTGGCTGGGTGTCTTACATTCCAGTGCGCTGCTTCGCCCACCTTCAGTGCAGGGCTTGGATTTTCAGCTCGGCTCTTAAGAAATTTACTTTCCTTTGCCATACTAGATAATTTTCTTCTCATAGTCTTCCAGCAAAGAGCAAGGCAGAAGGTTTACTTTCTCTGTGTGATTCTGTTTACATACAGAATCACACAGAGTGTTGGTTGAAGTATTGTTTGTTTTTATGTATAGATTGAGCCTTTGCTCCACCCATGACTATGCTTCTGCTTACATTTCTTTGTATTTACTTTGTGTGGCCCATGGATCAGGCAGGTGTGGAGATGCTGAGGATACTATGGCAGTATGGTCAGCATAGGTGCTTGTGTGCGTGCTGTGGCCAGGGAATAAGTGAGCATTTTCAAAATCGTTATTTAATTCCAGTGACTCTGCAGATGGCAAAGTATTTACAGTTGCTGGAGTAATCTCTGCTGCCCTGCTCTGCCTTTTCTCTTTGAAGAGTAGCTGCCTTGCAGCCCTTCCCTGGCTGCCGGTAATAGCAGTAATTAAAGCACACCTGGTAATGACAACAGACATGCTGTACCTTCTGCTGCCGAGGACACTGATGTCCTGAGGTTGGGAGTGCTCATTGCTGCTTAATACGAGCCCTCAATTCAAATACAGGCTGAAGGTTAAAACCACAGTCCACAGATAACGTGGGAGTGGACAGCTCCTTTCCCCGAGTACATCTCTGGCTTCCTCCTGGGAGTTGTAAGTAGGATAGATACTGTTCTGTTGAACTGAGTTGGTATTCTTTTGTCCTTAATTTTATAGTGTTACAGCAGGACCTTTTAGCAAGAAGACCTAAAGCTATATCTGTTCCTTCAGATAGAAAGAGGGGGAAAGCAAATTGAGATGAAAGTAATTTAAACCGAAAGTGTAGGCTGGGTGATGGTGTGGTCCCCAGACTTGGCAAACACCCGAGGCGCTGGTTGTGGATGAGCGTTGCCCATGGGTTGTATCTTCAGACTTCTGGAAACAGTTCTGGATATCATCTTACACATAGAGTAAAAACCCTGAATGTAATTGAAGTTCTAGAGAAAGAAGTGAAATGTGCTGATGGCTAAATTTACCTTTTCCTGAAAGCATGGTTCAAAGTTTAATTTACTTTAGGGAAAGGGGATTGGGGGAAACAACTACAACAAAACCCACCCCAAAATACCCCATCCCCACTTTTTTGTAGCCTCAAAGACTGAAATGGGTGGTTATCTATTAACTCTCCAAAGACTAATTTGTGGGGAAGGTGGCTCCAGAGCAGAGGCTTTTGCAGGGAAAGTGTGGGAGAGCCCATCTGTCAATATTGTTCTTACTGCTTTTCCAATGCTTTTACAAATTGATAGTTTGGGAATTGTCTCTGCTGCAGGTAAAGCCAGTTTCAAGCCCGTGCATGCTGATATTTTATTGAAGTGAGACATGAATGCTCTGGGGGAAAATGGCACTGTGAGATAAAGGGCTCTGATACATGCTTATAGCTTAAATGTCATCTTACAAAAAAAAGATAAAGCAGATGTTAATTGTAAAGCTGTTCTTTATGTGCACTCTTTTCTTATTGAAGTTATTTAATCTAATTCAGCATATGTGAACACATATGAGGCCTCTGTGTATCCATCTTAAAATGCATCTTTGAAGCAGTTCTGTGACTATGTAAATATATAGTTTTAGCAGAAGAGAAAGTAGATTTAGTAGTGTCTGATTAGAGAGAATATTTTTTCCAAGATTAGGAGTTTGAAATAACAGTTGATTTTATAATTTATTTTGAAGGAGAGCATTGCAGGTACACATTTTCTTCAAGCTTTAGATAAGCAGTCTGACTGGAATAGCAGTTTTAATCCATTTTAATGATGTTTTTCCAATATGAAAGGGGCCAAGAGATGCAGAAGTCTAAAGGTCTACTGGTAATGGTTGAAGTGATGGGAGTTGTTTACGGAACATAGTGGCTGGATAGCTGTCTCTTGCTAAGAGCATATGTGTGACCTTTGTTCTTGGTTTAAAGTATAATTAAGAAATACATGCCTATGTGTACTTAAAAACAATAAAACTAGCCCATTTGCAGACTGTAAGGTATTTAGGGTTGACAGATACAGAAGCATTTGAGTGAGTGCTGGTGTTAACTGTTTCGCTGTTACTGATGTTGCGATGCCTTTCTCCAATTCAGCTAAAATGAGGTCAAATCAAATCTTTATTAAGTGTTACTCATAGGAGTGAGGTAATTACCTGTTGTCTTATCTATATAGGTAAAACTCTGATCTTTTTTAGGTCATCACAAAGTGAAAACTGAGAAATCCCAGCTTAACCTGCCTTTTGCCATGACTCGTGCAGATTTGTTATGGAGATATTTAGTAGGCTTTGTTTTTTTTGTCTTGCTCCGCTAGTTAAGGCTGTGTGCTTTCAACATGTAAAAAACCTCAGGGAGGCAAAGCTGTGGGCAGTTCACTTCTGAAATCCTTGAAGATTGACTCCTAATTCTTCATATCATTCCTCAATGGCTGAAATTTCTTTGGCAGTCAGGGTTAACACTAGTCACTTTGTTGACAAACCATCTTGCTTACTCTGTTGTTTTGAGTTAGAGCAGGAGCTTTTTGCTGCTGGAGCTTTTGATACTGTGTGTCTGCAGCCCTCTTCTTACCTGGGAAACAGAGGGAATATATGCCACATGGCAGGTTTGAAAGGAGCAGCTGGGAGTTGCTAGGAGGTTTTGGAAGTGCAAACCTTATGTGCTAGACACTTTTCACAAAGCTGTTCTGTCAGCCTGAGGTCCACAGGAAGGCTTTCACTACACCCAGGGCAGTGATGAACTCGGCCAGCAGGGCACTGGGGCTGGCAGGGCCTCGCTGCTCCTGGAGCTCCCTGCCCAGCCCTGCTGCTCTTGTCTTTCTGCAGGCCTAGTTTGCTGCTGACCTCTGCCTGGAGGGACGCTTTGCCCTCCCAGTGCTGTCTCCCTTCATCCTTCCTTGCTCCCTAACAGCAGCAGCACAGCATATGGATGGGTTTGATGGAGAAGGGTATTCACTGCTGCTCAGGCATTGGGGTGGTTCAAGTGTGCTGGTGCTTTGGCAGGGTGGGCACACAGGAAAAGTGCTGGTGAAACATTCCCCATCCTCAGCCCTGGACTCGCTAGCTCTGCAGCAGTTGAGCCATACTGACCAGGGACCTAGCTGGACAGGGTTCTGTTTCACAACTGAATTAACATAAATGTTTTCAATAATGTGTTTATGTGCATAAATATTTTTTTTCCTAACAGCTGCAGTTCTTAAACCACAAACTGCAAAGGGAGTAATGTAACACCTTTAAAACAGAGGAGGCAAGCAAAGGAAATTTCTTAATTTAGCCTCTTTTAGCTGGATTGTGAAACTTGGTAAACAGCTGCCTTAGCATATGGGAGGAAAAGGGAATCACTAAGGAGGGGGAAAAGACTCGAAAACAAATATCCCATCTCAGTCCTCTTACAGCAGAATATGAGCTGGAAAGAAACCTAAGTTCTTGGTAAGAGGTTAAGCAATAGCATTATGAGAAGTGGGCATTTTTTCACCATCCATATAGCCACAGCTTGCTGACAACATGAGAAAAGGCCTCTGGTGTGTAAATATCTGGTTTCACTTGTGGTGAAAGGGCACCAGACCTACTGTCAGTACTGTGCACTAACTATGGTGCAGACCTTCTTTTCTAAGGGTTGGTAATAAATAGAAAATGGACAACTTCCAGAGAACTTATTAAAGAGGAAATACTTTTTTAAAAGTTTTTTTTGGCCCACTTGGAAGAAAATCTAGCCAGGAATCTTTCTCATCTCTCTTGTTGCAATCCAGGATTAATGCCCAGACCCTTTAAAGGCCATTAGTACAAGGAACAGAAGTTAAAAGAAAACAAAGTCTTGTTTTCAGTTGCTTTCTCAGTTATTCATTTCGGATTCAGTGCATGAACGACTTGTAGTTCACCAGGGGTCTGAGTCACAGGATCAAGGCTACAATGGAGGTATTGTGATCACCTTTCTCTTTCCCCCACCCTGTGCAGTGGAGTTGAAATCCTGCTTTTTGGCATCCAAGCTGTTGCTTTGGTGACCAATTATGACTCCAGAAGTATACATTGTGGTCTCACTCAATAGCTGAAAGAGTGTAAGGAAAAAGATAAATGTGTTCAAACACAGCTCTGTTTTGCAAGCCTTCAAGGTGATTCAGAATAGAGCTGTTGGCATGTTTGATTTAACGTGGTGTATCAGTGCAGTGTTAGGAATTCAAATGTCAGTGTTACAAATCCAGAAAACATAATTAAAGGTGATTTAACACTCAGAATGCTGTGCCCTTTACATACACATTATAATTACCTCTAATTTTTGTTAGCATGGAATTCTTGGTTTCTTTAAGCAGCACTGTTTCTCTGCAATTATTTAATTTTAGAAATCATTATGTGTTAATCACTCAAACCTTTGTTTTCTAGAAACCTAAGATGCAGTCTGTAATTTTGGTGTAGTGGATGCATCTTGTGCTCCTCTGTCTTATTGATGGTCCTCAAAGTCTTCATGTGAACCCAGCAGGGTTCTGTAAAGTATTTTTGGAATCAAGGGGGAATTTTATGAAAGTGACATGCCAGGGGTGAAAGAGTGAGAAAAATGGTAAGTTCTGTAAACACTTGAATATAGTAGCTTCTTCACAAGTGAAGGAGAAAAAAAAAGATGAAATTAGTGTACAAATACAAGAAAAATGTTTAATTTTAGGGAAAAGAATCATGTGATGGTTAGGCAGAATTTTCTTTCTTTGAGCACTTTCAGCAGTGGTGTTTGCAGGACTCCTTCATTGCTTCCCAGGACATTTAATCTCCTTTTCTTTGTGTAGTTGGAGAAGTCCCTGGGTTGAAGATGTCTTTTTGTTCAGACACCCCTGTCCAGGCCACTTGCACTCACAAGTTACAATTGTAGTGATTTAGTGACTGTGTCCTCTTTAACATGCTGACACCACAAATGCTCTTTCTCGTCTTGTGAGTGTGTCTGCTGTCCATGCTGGGGAGATGCTTTGTTTGCCCTCCCCAAAGACTGGTGTTTATGTTCCCTTGATAAAAGAAGCAGCATTCCAAGCATGCATTCAAAATGAAAACTCTCGCAGATCTGGCAGGCAGAACAGCATCACTAATAGCAGCAGATACTTAAGTAGCCTATTTTCATAATCCCACAGGTAGTTGTTAAGAGCAGTTTCTCCTACTGGGAGAATATCTATCCTCCTGTTGAGCTTCTTGTCAATTATCTCTGTATTTATGACCTTAATGGAGTTTCTAGCAATCATACCAAGATACAGACGGCTCTGTGTATATCTGTAATTCAGTTTTTTATTTTACACCTAGTAGCAACTCATGTTGGTGTAGATGAGATATTTGGGTTTCATCCATACCGGTAACACAGACTTTCCCATGTCCTCATAAATGTTCCTTCCTTGGTGGTGAATCTAAATTTAGACTATCTTTGTAGCTGCATTTTGCTCTTCTAAATGAGATGATTCTCTTGGGCTAGATGACATCTGCTACTGAAGTGGTAGCTAGGGCAGAATTAGTAAATCAGCCTTTTCAAAGCATTTTCCCAAAATCTGCTGTGTGGAAGAGTACAGATTGACAAACTGCTAACTTCTCACTGGGGTTTATGGAAATTATTAAGTCAATTACAGAGTGCAAGAGAGCTGTACAGTGCAGCTCACTTTCTTTTCCTTGTATAGTTTTTAAATACATTGCAACAGTGTTGAACTGGGAATGGCATTTTAGGAGGAGACGCTTTGGTGCCACTGTGAGTGCAAACCACACGGCGATGAAGGACCAGATTGTGCAAAGGATTTCAGAAGCTGATGATAAAAGACTGTGCTCATTGGTGATACAGGAGTAACAGCTATGTTGCAAGTCAGATTACAATCTCTTTATTTCAAAGCAAAAGTTACCTGGGATACATATTCTTGTTTTGATCAATAAATGAATCTTGTGAAATACCAGTTTTACCAGGAAGAATTAAGACTTTAAAATAAAGGATCTGTTGCTGAAATCTGAGCCTCCAATCTCTCTGTTTAATAATTTGGTAAAGGAAGACAGAAATAAAATATTGTCCAGGTTATTTAGTTTAAAAAAATACCTTTTTTCTTTTTTTTTATGTTGACCAGCAATTTGTAGGCTCTGAGAATGGGATAGGACCCCTAAGTATCATGACTTAACGTTCTATTAAAACTTTATAAAAATTAGCATTTTAATAGGGTGCAGCCTTTGTTGCCCTGAACACTTGTCTAGAAAGCAACATCTAAGCATCAGATATGAATTATGTGCTACCTCACATTGTTCTTGTCAGAGTTTTCTGATGAACAGTTTGCTCTGATCTACTTCCCAGAATAACTGGGAAAATGTCTTAAGAACTTTTGAGAATATAATCTACTCCCTATGGGTTGTTCTCTGTGTTTTACCCAGTTGTTGGGGAACTACAGGTCCTGTCTTGCCTCTGCACTGCCATCAGTTGTGATTCCTGGGTCAAAGAACAGGGCACAGACACGGCCTTTGGTCTGACTGAGAAAGGAGACAAATCCTCAGGGGTATCTTTTCAAAGAGGGGATATCCTCATTAATAGATCTTTATCATGTGTGCTGCTTGAAGGAACTTGGTCCAGGTGAGCTGTAAATTCCAAATACTGCAGTCTCTATTAAGTTTCTCAGAAAAGGTAAGGAAGAATGTGGCAGTGACTCTGGTCTGGAAGAGAAACAGAAAGTGATTTGCTGAAACACAACACTTATCAGAAGATTCTCCCTCTGAAAAGCTGGCAAAGGCTGTAACCTCCTGGCGGTGTTGATGATGAGGGAAGAGCAGTGTTCCGGCTGTGGAAGAGTGCTGGGATTTTCCATAAAGGTTGTTTTCTGCAGAGGGACATGGGTTTTTAAATTATTTTTTTTCTGATGTTATTGAAATGTAACCATAGACCCTAGGTGGAAGATTGTTTTGCAAAGGAAAATCAATCAAAACACTGCCTTAAAATATTTTTTTAGAGGTTTTACGGTATGCAGTAATTGGGCTGCTGTGGTAGATACAACCTTTCTTGCAGAGATGATCTGGGCTTCACCAGTCTCTGCCCATCTCTTCCTGCTTACCCTAAACCTATTTTGTCACTAGCAGCAGGGTAATAAATCAGGATAATAGTAATGCTTCAGGTCAAAGAGAATTGTGTTCTGTTTCTCCCTCTTATTTATTTTTAATTTGGACTAGTTCCCCGATCCAGTCCATGGCACATGGTTGATGCAGCTGGGGAGGTGGCTGGACTCAGGCACTGTCACTGCTTAAGCCCTCAGTGTTGCTGAAAGATGCCTTTGGCAAATGATTGCCTCAATTACAAGAGGTGAATATTCTGTTACACTAGAGACTGTTGTGAAAGCTTGGGGATTATGTGCCCTTTTAGCAGTGAGCCCTGTTGATGTCCAAGAGTCCTCTGCTTCTCTTAAAAGAACCTGCTATGGGTTTTGAAAGCATTGAAATAAAAGTTAAACTGTCTGAAAGCCATTGTTAGTACTCTTAAAGCAATCAATGCTAGTACTACCCTATCTTACTGAAGAGTTTTGGCACCATGAAGTCAAGTCTCAAAAAACAAAGATTTTTTTGTTTTCCCCCTCTCCTTTGTAGATATTGGGCAGTTGGCTTTCAGTAATGTTCTCTGTGATTTGCCAGTGATACTATCACTTAAAATGTTTTTTTGGAGGAACTTTGGATTTTTGATCAAAATATTTGAAGTATAAAAGATGTAACCTCAAAACAGATTGATGTAGTGGCTCTGCAGTGAAGGCTTGTGATTGACAAAATTTTCGACTTGAAGACATCTTGCAGGTACTTTTTCCAGAAAGTGTATGCACTGGTGGCTGCATTTGCATCTTGCTGTCAGTGTTATCCAAGAAGACAACTGGTCATTACAGGAACAGTGCCTTAGTGTTTTCAGATGGGCAGTGAAGTCTTTTGTTGTCCATTAAATCTCTTGGAGGACATAAACTTCTAGAGGACTGGAAAGTAATGGGAGGTGGTTAGAGTTTTAAACTTGTAGCTTGAGGACTAATTTTCATTTCATTATTGAAATTGTAGTGATGAATAAAGCTGAAATCATATTTGTCCATATTAACTGGAAGCTGGCTGATTGTGCCCTCTCTTGAAGAAGTAGGTACATGCTTTTTTAACTTCAAGAGCAGATCTATGCTGAATCTGAAGTGACTAGACTCATACATGTGTAAAGCATCTGGATGTAGTAATAGCAATAATTTTGTTCTGCAGATTTCCTAGAAAAAATAAACCAAATGTCATTGCTACATTTTTATTAAAAATTTCAAGAAGGAGAAGATATCTTACCTTCGTCAACTCCCCACTCTCTCGGCACAGTCATGTTGTGCTTGATGCTCCTGATGACAAGATTTATCATTAAATGGTGATTTTTAAGTTGTTTATATAAGAGATATCATGCTGTACTGTGTATTATTACTTTGCTTTTTACCTCCCATCCCAAGATCTGTATTTGGCATTGCACAGCACTGGTCCTAACTCTTGTTTAAAGGCGGCAGAGATCTGGAATGCAGAAGCGGAGCAGCGTGTTCAGTATTAAGGAATGTCTTAAAAGAGCAACAACTAATCAACTAATTATATATATACACATTTTTTTTTTTAATCTTGTCTTGTTTGGGGTTGTAGTGTTAAGGCAGTGCCTGGAACAAAGGCAGGGTGCTTTACTTGGGAGAATCCTGTGGAGTAAAGTTACCACCACCAAGGCCTGTCTTCTCTTCTTCACACTATTTCTCCATCCGCCTGAGAGAAAGATTAGGCATTAGTGTTTGCAGGTCATAAATAGAATTATTGTTGCTTTTCCTTCATTTTCCCCTTCATTAGATGCGGGGGGAGCCTGTTAGATGCTTTAAGGCTGCGTTGCTATATGCCCCTACAGTGACATCAGCCAAGAGCTTGTAGGGACATTAGTTTCAAGTTCTGTATGTGGTGTGGGAGCCGAGATGTGCTTTGGGAGGGCACGAGGGGGGCGAGGCCATCGCTCCCAGCCCTTGGATCTGGGGCTCTGGCACACCGGTGGGTCTGCTGCACCTTGGCTTGTGAGAAACAGTGGGCTGCAGTTTCTTTGGTTCACTTAGACACTGAACTGTAATAGCCAGGCAGTGCTGATGTTGTTAAACCAGCAGATTTTGGGGTAAGATAAAGGTACACAATTCTTTAAAAATATTTTTTTGCTTGCACAAAAGAGGCTGAAGCAGTTTCATGTAAGACACGGAGGAGGATGGGGGAGAATCAACATTTGCCAAACAGAAAGGGATAAAATCTGGTGGAATAACAAACTTTCTGTGAAGCTAAGAGAAAGGCAATAAATAAAAAATGAAACCCCCAAAACCTGAGGAGATTTGCAGGGGAGGAGAGGAGAAGTGGAGGCACAGAATCTTTTTATATTTGAAGTCAGTTCACGCAGATCAAGAAGCGTGCTTCTAGAGGCCATATGAGTGTCTCTGAATAATGTGTCTCTGAATATTTTGATGATTAGGTTGCTCTTTTGTGTGTGTATGTGTGCATATAACAAGAATTTTCCGAAAGTGCTTGGTCACTGAGGCATTCAAGCTGTGCAGCAGCTTGGCAGTATGTGCTTTGCTAAGTCAGTGGGCAAGCACTGTGCTAGCATTTGAAATTTTATTTTTTTCTTCTCTCTGAACCTTGGGTTAAAAACAAGCTCAAAACAAAACTGGCTATGAGACCCAGGCAGTGGAAAGGTGTCTGCGAAGCATTGCGTAAACAGTCTTTGCTTATGGCTTAGTTGGTTCATTTTTTGGTGTGTGTCAGAATAGGTTTATTCTTGTAAGGCTGTGTGACATCATCCACTTAGCAGGGAGGTGTAAGACAGCAGAATAGTGTATGAGGTTATTTGCAGCTGTCCGAGGGGTAAGCATTTGCTGAGAGAAAGCAAAACAAAACCAGCTTTTTAAGGGTGGTTGGTTTTTTGGTGCTTCGTTGGAGAAAGTGTTAAAAGTCCAAATTACGCTTTTCCTTCTGGAAAGAGAAATAGAAAGTGATTTGCTGAAACACAACAGCACTGTTGTGTTGCTGAGAGCACCCTTTGGAGCAAGGATGTTGCTGAGAAGTGTCTGTGTATCAGTGGAGTATTTGTAAGAGAGCGGCTGCAGGAGCACAGAGGTCTGTTTAATTCTTCTCTTCCATTAGCCCATGAAGCAAAACGAGTAGGAGGTCTGTGAAGCCAGATCAGTGTTGATCAGGGAAAACACAGTTCCCAAAGCAAAGATTTAAAAACTCTTTTTAATACTGCATGAAAAGCAGAGCTAGAAGGTGTGACTGGGTGTGAGAGCCAGCAGTACTTTGGCTGGAATCAGCATATCTCTTGAGGACAGGGTTGATAGAGAGTAGTGCATCCCTTTCATGTTGTGATGTCTGTACTGGGCATCAGTCTGGATTCCTCCCCTACTGGGAGTCTTAAAAGAGCACTTAAAAGAGCCCAAAAAAGACAGGATTTAAAAAAAAATAAAAAATCAGTTGTTGCTCTTTTAAGACAGTGAGTCCAGATTTCCTGAAGTCAAACAAGATTTGGGTTCAGGATAGTGGTAGTTGCATGAAATGTCATGTGCCCGAAGTTGTGAGAGGCTGGGCTAATAGTCCAGACTAGTCTTCTGACTTGGGGCACTGTAAATCTGAACTGGAGGGCTGTGCAACAAGCACAGTTGTTTTTGGCCATGTGGATCACAGCGGCACTGCTCTGGGCTTCCCCATTGTAAAGCAGGCAACTCAAGAACCCGAAGTTTTCCTCTGTGTGGACCTGAAATGGAATGACTGGGATGTGGACGTTTCTGGCCTTGGTGAGGTTTTTAGGAGAATGGTTTGATTTTTCTGAAGAGGGAGCCATGTGGTTCAGGGAAGATTGGGCTGGTGTGTGTGACTCAATGCATGGTTTGTTTTCCTCTCTGAGGTATCTTTGTTTCTGTTTAGAATTCTATCTGCTGTGCTGAGACCTGGGTCTTGTTTAATCAGTTTGGTTCTGATTACTTCCATGTATCCATGGGTCTCATCTTGAATTCAGTGTTTTGCATTACAAATCTGCTCTCCAGAGATGGAGAGGATATATAGCTCCATCTGCCACATCCAGTTTTAGCCCTTTTTTACGGGGCCCTGTTAACAGGTGACATGCACAGTCCAACGAGATTCCAGCTAATTGTTGGTGTATAATTAGGAAGATGAGTGCTGAGTGGACCCTCTTCTGCAAAATGGAGGAACAGCTGCAGAGATGGGGAGTACTGGGAGGACCTCCTGGTGCAGCCCCTGTGCTCACTCCATCCCAGAGTCTGCCTTGGCATTGAAGGGTGAGATGAGGCACAGGAGCTGGATTATTCTCCTCACGTGCCAGCTTCTAAATGCCAGAGGAGACACAGGGAAGTAGATGTATCATTTGTTCTCTTTTGTTTTGTGACATTTGGATGACAGTGTTCTTGAAATGGTCATTTATGCTGTTACTGTTGTGAGAAAGAGGTTAGTCTAAAATCAGTATGTGGAAGTGCTAATAAATACAGTGTTTATGCACTATCAGTGGATAGATGACTATTTTGATTTCGTATCTCATTGTTCTGCTAGAGCAAAACCTCTTATTGCTACAGGATTATAAGAGAGAAACGGTGTATTTTTAGGCTTTTCTCAAGGTTTGAAAACTAGAATTCAAATGGTTTGCAGCCTTTCTCTCCAAAGTAGTGGTATAAATTGTTGCACTTAAAACTCAAGGTTTAGTGGAATTCTAAGATTAAAATTAGTCCAGAAAATGTTTGCAGGGTAACTTTGTTTTTATAGAAGCCTGGTAACTGGAGTAAGCATCTGTGTCTTCAAGATAGCAGTATTTGCTCTTCAGAGTTTCATAGCTGATTTTGTTTGTTTATTTTTCTGGTTTTTAAAATCTGTTATCACTAAATAGTGTCAGGGAGGCAGAGTGTTATCACTTTATAGTTGGGGAGTGCAAGGTGCAGAGATGAAGGCACTTGACAAGGCTGTGAGAGTCCCTGCACTTGAAAGCAGGGTTGGAGCTCTGGATCTGCCTGGCTTCTGTGAAAACAGGCACTCTGCTCCACTGTATCAGATGGAAAAGCAAAGCACAACAGGGATGTTGGAGATTTTCAAAAGAAAATTACAATGTGTTCACCATAAAATACATGCATGGTGTCATTTTTATAGAAATATATGCATACAGATGTAAAATACACACAAATGATGTGTGTTCACATCATGTTTAAAAGTCCTTTGGAAAGAAACTCTTAGAAGATCTCTATTGGAGTCAAGTAAAAGAAGTGAGATCTGCTGGTTAAGTAAAATCAGGAGAGGAACCAGAGGAAGCCTGACAAGATCTTGTCCACAGGCTCATCCCTGCTTTTAGGGAGCCTTTTCTGGGATTTTATAGCCCTGTGCTGCTGTCTCATAGCATGGACAAAACCTGGTCATCCAGTCTAGGAAGGCCCCAGGGAAGGAGCTTTCAAATTGTATTTCGAATACAGTGAGTGGGTTTGTGTCCTCTACCTTTAAGTATACATAATCTTCTGTATACTTGATGGCTTGGACAGTTGAAACAATATATTGAAAGATGAAAGTTTTGAACAAGGGCTCTGGCAGGTAGTTGTGAAATACAAGTGTAGTTTAAAGCTGTTCTAAACCAGCTGTAATGACAGTACTATCATATATTGGTGCTGTCAGAGAAAAACACTATTTCTTCCTCTGTGGGGAGGGGGGGAAATAGCTGGTTAACATCTACAAACTTACCTCCCGAGATTTACCTTTTCAGATGAAGTGCTGAGGAAAAATGTGAAGCTTTCTTACCAAGTAGATATTCTTAGCTGTATTTGTTACTTGCCTTGCTGCCAGGGTTAATGAGGTGATTGGAGGCCAAGTAATGTAATGTATTCATAGGTAATGGTATTAAAAATGAAACCTGAAAAGTCTGGCTGGCAGCCAGTGTGGGGTCCCCTCTTTTCTCACCATTCCACTTGGAGATAAGCTGTGAAGAGGAGCATCTGTGAGAAAGGAGAGGTGAGGCAAAAATGTTTAAAGTTGTAGCTTACTACTTAATTTCCAAACAACACCAGGACTGCTGGTGCCTGTTTGGTAGTCTGTTGGGGACTGTACTGTAAAGTTGTTTCAGCAAAGGGAGCTGTGGTCTGTCAGAGTTGCACTCACCACTCACTTCCCACGGCTCGTGGAAACTGATGTCCAACTTGACCCAGTATTTCTGCTGATCTTGAGTTGTGCATAACACTTCTCAGCAGAAATACAAATTTATCATAAAATTGGATATGAAGTCTTACATAGCAGCCTAGTGCAAAACATAGGTGGGATGAATTTTATTAGTATTTATATCCATAAAAGTTAATTTTAGAGATTGTAAAGGATGAGAGCACTACTGTAGTGGATTTATGGTGTTTCATGAAAAAGATCCCTTCATCTCCAGTTTTAGAAAGCATGATGTTAGAGTGTGGCTTTTAAATTATTACTTAGGCTGTTTTGCCATCCCCCTCGTTTATGGGGTGATGCTTTGTGTTTTTAATGTATATTTCTGCTTTGATTCATTCTAGTTTCACAGCTATGGCCTTATGTAATCATTCTGAATAATGCAAATCTGTTTTGGTTACATCAGCAGGGCAGTTAACGTCCACACAACTGACAATCATTCTTCAATTTGTGCAATTAGAATAAAGCTTGGGTCTGAAGTGGTAGAAATACGAGCAGCCTGATGCTGCTATGCTCTTGTCTGCTCTTGGTTTTTGTGCTGCAGAGGTGATTCTGGTCTGCTCCTGAGCCAGCGTGTATTTACTTCAGCTTAATTAAGCACCAGCCCTCCCAGTGCTTCGCCTCCTAGTGCAGTCAGTGATCTTGATTCATTGGTTGGTCTGGAAGAAGATAACAACCATGGCATAAAGGATGGGGTGTTTTTTCGTGCTGGTATGTGCTCATCACTGCTAAGTGCTTCCATTGATTACAGCAGCATGAACACAGCTGAAAACAACACGGTTGGTGGTTTCTAGGAATGCTTGCGCTACCTTTACTGAACCCTTGCCTTGTTGCTTGAGGACTTTATTTTGAAACAGAAGAGGAAATGTCAGGCAAACATGTGCAAATGCTTGTTGTGATTGCTGTTTGGAGGGGGTACCTGCTGACTCCTTCCCAGCTGTACATACTGAGCATCTTTAGCAGTCAGGCTCTGGTTGCTCTTGCGGTGTTACTGGAACCAGTCTGCAGGTACAGGCACAGCTGGGGTAGCTGGGTGGGTGAGTGGAGGTGTCCACTGTGCTGCAGTGGGTGTATGTGTGTCATGTCATGTTAGCCTGAACTTTTAAATGGAAGGTGAAAAGCTTCAGCTAATGCTCCTTTAATAATTAATTGATGTGAACAGGCACATCTTTAAGCCATTTTCATTTTATATGGTATGATAGACTTTTGATTAATTACCCTGGCTTGTAGGGTTGTAACAGATAAGTGTCTTACTTAAGGGAAGGAAAGACTGTACTTTCCTTGTCATTGAGCAAGCGCTAATGGATCAGGTAGGCTGAAGTGCATGCACCCTCACAGGCACGCAGCTCCCCTGCCACGCCACATGAAAAACGTCAGTCTCTCTTGAGTACGTCTGTTTACTTTGTTATGTGTTTGGACTGGACACACTGCCATAGGCACTGCTGGAATAGAAATTAATTCTTGTAAAGGGGCAGTAAGCTAATTTAGGCCCCTTCTCTCTTAATCAACTTGGCTACCTCATGTTGTGCTAATTGAGATTACAAATTGCATCCTCTCGACTGTCTTGGTATACACTGAAGCATTAGGAAATGCGTGAGGAAAGAGAGCAAAGGGAGGGGAAATGCAGACATAGGCAGTGATGTATGGGACCTCTGGGGCTAGACCTACTGCAGTCAAATTGCCCATGTCGGCTTCCTGATTAGGCTGGTTGCTTCGATTAAGGCAGGCCATGCTCTCAACAAGGTCTTAAATGCTGCTGTGAGACCCCTTGGTGCTGCACCTGTTTAATCTAAATTAGAATGGTGTGTTTTTATTGAATTTAGTATGAAAATGAATGATACAGTGGCCTCTAGGGCACTCTTGTAATACAATTTTGTATATAAAAATGCTTTTTCTCTTCCTCATGTTTTTGTGAATGGACGGAGTAAAGACAGCCCTTTTCAAACTAGTGTTGAATTGGGAGTGTTTGCAGTTTGATCTTGTGACTCCATCCATCTCCATCTCCCCTAGATACTATTAGTCTGAGATAACTTGGCACTGCTTGGCAACCTTTAATCTCCAGCACACATACGGCTGTCTCTGAAAACACAGCAGAGTCAGAAAAAAGCTTGAAAGTGCTTATTAATGGTTCTTCCTTTTTTTTTTTGTAAATGGTTTCCCCCACAGGCAGGGTAAGCGAGCCCAGGAGTGACAGAGGTGCTCTCAGCAGGGGCTGTATCAAGCACCTGACAAGGATTTTCTGGTAGCACCATGCTGGAGCTGGTCTGGTTGTGGCCATTGTTGTTTCACTCTGTTCTTCCGCTGTGTGAGCTGAGATGAAAGGGTTTGTTATCTGATGCTTTCTCCAGAAGTTAATAAACGTAAAGGACATTTTGCATTCTCTCTGCCCCCTAGATTCAATTGCTGAGTGTGGAATGGTTCAGAAGACTTTGTGTAGTTCAGGATTCAAAGCCACTGGAATAAACTCAGGGTTTAATAAACAAAAGATGGATGAGACAGTTCACTGTTTTTCCCTGCACATTTGCCTAAGGCTTTCAGCTGTCCAGAAAAATGACAAACTACATCAAACAGAACCAGTTATTGGTAGCAGGAGTTCTTTTTTTAATATTTCATTTTAAGAAAGTTGCTGCTAAGGTGTTTTTTGTAGCTTGTGATACACTCTATCGGCGGAAAAAACCCACCAAGTCAAAAAATCCTGTGTGAAAAACAGTTTAAAAAGTCAGTGATGGTAATCATGAATTTACAGAACGTCTCTTGATAGAAATCTTTCTATATTAATGCTAATTGGAAATGTTTTAAAGGTAACATTTAGTAATATTTTAGCACTGTTGCCTGTAGTAGGATTTTGACCTTTTCATTGCCCCTGTGAGCCTGGGTTATTAATCAGGGAAATTGCACATGAGACATGAGGAATGTCTGAGATAATTTATCAGATTTTGCAGGTCCTTTCTTGTGGACAAAAATACCTAAATCTCCGGCTTCTTTAACTTGTAGAGGAGTCAAATTACAATAGTTGTACATAGTGTGTGCTTTAACTCTCAGCTTGCTAACAGCTCAGAGATTGCTGCCTGCTCTGAAAAACTGGAGGATATGAGTACGTGCAGTTACAAACTTGGAGGGGTTAAGAGGGCTTGTAGTTAATCCAAAATATAAAAATGCTACAGCAGCAGAATTGCTTCAAGCTCTTTTAAAAGTCCTTTCAAGTTAAGATGACATTGCTTTTGGTTTAATATAATGAATTCAGTAAAGCAAGAAGGCACTAGCTGTTCTGCTTGTTCTCACTCTCTGGTGAGGAAAAGGGGGCTTATAGGATTCTCGTTCAGCTAAATAAAGTTTGGCTTGCATGTAGTGTGATAAATTCAAGTGGCATGCTTTCAAAGATAAAGAGCCAAGAGTCTGCAGCTTTTGTGCCTCCAGTAATTTGCAAGCAACTCTTTTGGACAGTTGATGGAAAAGGTTTTGGGGATGGTGGGCTTTCCCAGGGTAGTTGGTCTGTTGGAAAAAAATAATCAGCTTTGCGTGGTTCATGCAAAGGACTGTCAGCTGTTATTTAGTTTTGGTCTTAACCATGGCTACTGCCCCTAAGTCTGCTGTGCCTGTAGTTTCACTTGCCTTCCTGTGCATCCTCCCTTCAGGCAGTGGTTTGATTCCTTTCCTGTTTGCACAGCTGAAAAATGAAGTCCTGCTGGCTCCACTTGTAATGCCGGTGCTGCTGGGCAGTGAAGGCTCTGGAGGTGGCTGCAGGACGGGCACTTGCAGGTTGTGTGATGGAGTTTTCCAGGCCCTTGAAAGGATGCCCTCCTCTCAGCCATGGTACAGAATCAGGATTGATTTTGTAGCTGAACACCAAACAGGACTTGGTACAGTCCTGCTGTGGATCCCTTCCTGGAGAAGGTTGTCAGGACAGGCACGTGGCAATGGTTAAATGTCTGGCGGTCAGTGGTGAACTTTTAAGTGATAGACACCACAGTATGTCCAAAAGCTTTGCCATGTAATCAAAGGATAAGGGTTTTCCATTTTTGCTGGCAAGGAAAGGTATGGGAGGGATGCTTGCATGTGTAAAGCTCTGACTTTATTTCAGCCCTTGGGAGCTCTCATCTTGCCTATGCTCAGAAAGGGTCCTGTTGGCCAGGGATGGTCACTTTGGTTCAGGGAGCTCTGAGTCTTAATTGGATTTTAATGAATACTGTCAAGGGAGAGACATAGTTTTATTTTGTATTTTTAATAGTTCTATTGGACAACAGATCAGCCTGGCTTCCTTAGGAGATGCCAGGTCTCAGACACACTCATTTGGGCAAATGCAGGTTCACTTGACTGTCTGAAGCCTGTAAGTCTTGGTGGAAGAACAAGCACAGAATATTTTCTCACAGAGATCTACACCACCATGACCCATCTGGTGTGAGGCTTTAGTGCTTCTGTGGGTAGGACAGACGCGTACAGAGCGGTGAAGAATCTGCAACACCTTAAGCAGACTTATACTGTTGGTGTCCTCAGTGTGACCCAGAAGGTTAATCTGTCAGGAATTATGTTGTCTGTGAGCTCAGAGAGCAGAATAAGCTTTGTTCTGAACAGCACTGCTTCGTGAGGGATAGCTATTCAAATTTCTTCATGTATTCTTTTTTAAAGGGTTGTACACAAATTATTTCTCATAAACCACCTGCATACATAAAGCACATTTTCTGTTGCCAGCATCTCCTAGAGTTGGATTGCTGATCTAGCCCTGACAGTGCCTTGGGTACTTTGTTCTTTTGCTTAAAAAGCTGATCATAAATACTTTTCCAAATGTTTCCATGTCTTTAATGTTAGTTGAGAATGTCTAATGCACTGATCCTACAAACAGAGAGGATACCAGCTGCATCAGGCGAGTTCCTGTTCTGTTGTCTCCTCCCCAAGAGTCAGGAATGGCCCCTGTTCTTTGTGGAAAAGGTTTGAAATTAACTTTCTTTAGAAGACCTGGAAAAAGTGGTAAAGGAAAAACCAAAAGACAGGTGCATGAGTCTGTCTCAAAGCCCTTTACAGAAATCTTGTCTACACTCTGAAAAGATAAAATTACGTTGTACATTGGATATAATTTAGGCCGAGGTTTTTTCCTTACACTTCAACTCTAAAAGCATGTTTCTTTTTAAAGGATAAAATAAAATAAAGAAAAAATTAAACTCAACCGGTCAGTAAAGGGTAATGCATTCTGAAATAAAGTCTCTGGGCTTTGAACCTTTGCTGGTTGACCCCTAAAATGCTGCTAGTGGGGTACTTCCCTGCTATAACTATTTCTGGAACACTTAGTGGATGCTTACCAGGTAGAAAGACTTGGCTTACTAGCCATGGAGTAAAGAAGCAAGACTCTTCTGAGAAGTTTCTGGGAGAGCATCAGGTCAGTGGGAAATGTCTTGGAATTTCTAACATGAAATCTGTGGCTCTGTCTACAGTATCTACCTTTCTTCTGCTTGGAAGTGTTGGATGATTCTGAATGATTGACTAATTTTTTCAAGCCATAGGTGGGCTGCCTTTACTACAGGGAGCGTTATGGCTTCTGTATAAAGAAGAGACACTTCTTCATTGCTTTGTCCTCAACCCATCCTATTTTGGCATCTTTGCTACATGAGATGGGTGAGAACACTTGGTTCTACTGGACCTGCCCTGACCTTCCCCATCAGTGACACAGTGTTGGCGTGTGTCACTGCACATGAACACAGCACTGGCATTGTGGGTGGTGTGTGAGGAGCAGAGCTGCCCATTTCTTGATGAGGATCCAGTGATACAGAAAGTCCTGTACATGATGGGTGATATTCCCTACACTTTCTAAAATTTAATGCTTTGATGTAGAAATTGGGGAATGAGTACATTCTAAGCACAGACTCCCTTGTGCAGTGTGCATACTAGCAGCTCCTTCTGCAGGACTGTCCTGACCTTGTTTATTTTGGACTTAAACACCGTAAAATAGCTTGTTAATTGCTGCTCATTTAGAATTATAATTAGGTGTTACCAGATGAGTTCTGTAATACACAATTAAAATGTTATAAAAAATTTTGTGGCTTTTAATACTTCATTTATTGGTTAAAATTTAATTCAGAGTACACTGATTGCAAGCTCTCTGTGTATGTGCATAATTATTAAAACCCACAAGGGTAAAACCAAAGCAGGTTTGAGTGATGCAGAATCCATGCACTGCCTGGAGGTCAAGCAGCCAGGGATATGAGCTCTGGCATTGGATGACTTTGTCCTGCTTTTCTGTAGCCTGACTAAACATAGGACTGGTGTGAACGTGGTGTTGTGTGCTCTTGCTGGTTGGGTAAAACCACCCCTCTGCTCATGCCTGGCTCAGGTCCACTTTAATAGGCTGGACACACATCTAGAAGTGATGGACACAGAGCTGCAGACTTGGAAAACAAAGCTTTCAGAGGGAATGTCATCAAAGCCACTTAGATGCGTTAGTCTGCAGGTAAGAAAAAGCTTGGGCATCTGGTGGCATTGCATATCCAGAAGTAAATGCTTAAAACTTGGAGCATGTTCTCCATATGTCAGTAAGAGCTTCGGAGCCATTGTTTCTTGGCTGCTGAGGAGTTGCTGTGCCCCTGTTAATTTAATATGTTTGGTTTAGATGAACAAGGTGCTGTATTTTGTGTTGTTAGCCCCCACACCAGCATCAGCCATGTGGAGGAATAAGGGGCTGTTCCTTTTCTTGAAGCTGTAGATAACCTGGTCCACCTTAAGCTTTCCTTTGTTTTTCATTAAGCTAGGTAATATCTTTCCCCTTTAAGATCTGTTCTGTTTTTCTGCTGGAAGCTTTTTTCTCTTCAGGATTTTACATTCTGGCAACTAACAAATTAAAATAGCTTTCCTCCTAAGTACGCTGAAACGTACATTGAATCTGATTTCAACGGTGCCAAGTATGCGTTTCAGCACACTAATGCACGAATGGATTGAAAAAACAGCTAGCAGTAATTTTCTTTCCTTAGGTTTTACTGAATAGAATCCCAAGAAGCTACACATTATGTATTATCCTCTTTATGTGTTACTCAAGGTCATGTAAAGGTGGACGCCTGGAAGGAAAGAGTGAATAATTTCAATAGGAAAGCTCAAAGTTGCTGCAGATGGCATATGGGATGTCTTATTTTTCAAAGGTCTTTCCATCTGCTATTGGCAGAAGTCTCCATTAGAAAAGGGCAGTTTTGTGTGAGGTACATAATTTATTTATTTTTCAGGTTGATCTTTTATTAGAATTCAGGTTTCAGACTGTTAGCGTGGGACCATTCTCCTGGTAGAGGGAATGCACAGAAGTTAATAAGATCTGAGTTACATGGGAAGTGCTCTCAAAGTTTTGAGGAAGAGGAGCTTTTTAAGACTGAATTATAAAAGTCAAAAGCAAGCTACTGTCTTGTGGAAGCAGATGTGTTGTGGTGGTGAAATTTGTTTCCCTTTTTTCCTTTGAATACTTCACTTGAGTATGAATTGCAAAACTTAATTGTTTTGGATCCATAGGATGTAATGGAGGACCACCAAGAGGTGAAGAATGTCCCATGTGTCTCTATCTGTGCCATGTGTGTGCTGTGCTAAATGCGAGAACTGATCTCTCCTGCTGCCTCTCTAGTGCAGAAATAACAAAGCCACTGGAAGTAGCTACATAACTGTCATGCACTGAATACCCTTGGTTAGCAAAGCATGCCTTTTCTAGTAGTCAGAAAATTGCTGGATATAAAAAGCAAAGTCGCACATGATCTGTGAAAAATTTAGTGTGGATTTTATGGTGGATGAGGAGGGTCCGTGGGAGGTTCAGGTTCACGCAAGATGCAAAGGAGCAGCAAGTGCTGTGTAGGGGTGTTGATGTACCCAACTTACCTGAGAGGTAGTAATGTTTATCTTTGCTTTATGTTTTGGATTTCTTTCTGAGGCTGGCAGAGGCAATCATTACAGGTTCATTAACATGTGCAGAATATTGTTAGCCTTCCCACCTTTTCTCATCTTTCTAATCCAAAGCAGATGAGAGTTGTGCATCCTTGTTAAGGTTCCAGGCAGCACAGATCCACAGCCATGTGGAGCCTTCCTATCTCCTGCCTGTAAGTGCTTGGCACTTGTGTGTGGTCCCACATAAGAAGAGACTTGCAAAATGTGAGTGTGGAAGCAGATTTTGGGCTGTTTGAAGAGTTCTGGCATTTGGTTTGTGGCATAAAAGATGGAAGATGGCTGGTCTGCCCAGAAAGTGTTGGATTTGCTGCAGCCTTGATGCAGCTGTTATCTCAGTCCCTCTGGACAGGAAGTAACTAGGAAACTACTGCTTTGATCTGACAAACAAAGAAGACTTGTAAAATATATTAATTGATTTTCTTCCATCAAACAGTTTTGAACACAGCCTCAGATCGGAGTGAGACAAAATCTGATGTGTATATGTTTTGTGTGTCTTACTGTACAGAATGTGATGCAAAAAACCTGAATTTAATTTTTTGCTTGTGGTGCTGTGGAAGGAGAGAAGTCGCTTGGAATAAGAATTTAGAAATAGAAATTCTTGTACTAAGAGTTAAGATTGACTTGCTACCGTTAAATCAGGATTTGACAGTTTGCTGACCTTTAGCTGCTTCATCTTCAATAAGCATTCTATTACACCTAGGGCTTTTTTTATTTACATCTCTTTAATATGTCTTAGGTGCTATGTCATGTATGCCACCTCAGAGGCTGTTTTCTTTCAGTGAAGCAAAGCTAGGAGGCCGTACTAGAAGGAAAAAATAAAAAGGAATAATCATAAATTTAGCATCTTATTACAATAAGCTTGATTGCATCTTGGTTTCTTTAGAGGTTACAGGAACAGTTTTCATTTTTCATACAGAAGGCAATTGCATGAAACTTGTGCTTTCATAGTTCTTGCTTATTAGTTGTGGAGGGAATTTCTGGGCGCTGTCTTCCAAATGCCAAAATGCCTCCAGAGCCAGTGAACTGCAGGATGCTGGGGGCGTTCTGCATGGAGAGAATTCAGTTTAATAAATGTAATAAGTCCGTTTACCCTACTGGGCTCTGTTAACTACCTGCATATAAACCGAGCATACATAATGTTGGGGCAAAGGTTATAGAAGCAGTTTGCAGGAAAGGCTAGCTCTAGAGCACAGCGAAACAGCAGCTATTCTTATTGTAGCCCTCAGTAACACACACAATAATGGGGTTCAAGCAGTATCTGTGCTTGAGACAGTAATAACAACTATGATATAATTAACTTCAAAGCCCTTTGGGAGAGAATAATTCCAAAATCTAGCATTGAAAATGTTCATAGTTTCACAAGATGAGAATTACAGGAAGTTTAATTGGATACATAAACCCTCCAGTAGGGCATAAGTTGTCTGCTAAATGATGGCATTAGGAAGAAGCCAGCCCTGTGGCAGCCTGCTGCTGTCTTCTCCTGCATGGGTTAGTGCTGCTGACAGGGGTGGCTGGGACAGGCGGGGATCCCGTCTGGCGGAGCCGTGCTGCTCCTCAGCTGGTGGTGCCTAGGTCTAGAAAGGATGGCAGCTAAGATGTATTTGGGAACTTGGCACTTTGTGTGTGCTTAGTGGGCCTGTGAAAAAGATTATTGCCTCTATGAGCAGGATCAAAGCAGTAAATCCTTTTTTACTCCATTCCATGTGTGACAGTGGCTGCGAGACAGTGGGTGGGGGGGGGCTTGTCACCAGCATGTGTATTCTTTCCAGAGCCTGGCTTAAAATAGCTGCAGAGAGTTGCCCAGGATTATTTAATCACCTGTCTTTGTCAACATGCTGCAGCATCAGCAAGGTTGAAGGTGGTTTTGGGCTCCTCACATACGTCTTCATGAGTGACCATGACTGTGGTGAATGAAGGGAATGAATACATCATTGAGCTCAGAGGGGTGAAGAAGGTGAAAATGTTGTGAATGATGGCAAACTTTAGAAAGGATAACTTACAAGAATGTTAACAAGTTAGCGAAAGCATCCCTAATACTATAATGGGAAAAAGTAAGAGCAGAAAAGAAAAAGGGAGGGTGCAAGGTGGGAGTGAGTCAGTTCCTTGAAGTGGTTTGAAATCAGTAGAGGAACATAAGAAAACAAACTGGGAAAAGCAGTTTAATTAGCAAGCAGTTAGCTGGGAGTAATTCGCTCTAGGTAGGTGGCAGGCTTGAGAAGCTGTTTGAGATGAAAATTTGGAAACCCAACTCTCATTTATCAGTAGAAGAGTGTATAAAGTAAAATGAGTATAAAAAGAAAATTGAAAGATCCAAGGTGGACTTTGAAGAACTGCTGACTATACAAAGAAGATAAATAATTTAGGCAAATCAGTGCCATTGTCTTATGTGAAAATTTGTCTTGGTGGATGATGGGAGGTTAAGAAAGGCAGTTAAGGAAGAGGAGTGTGCTGCCAAAGAGGAAAATTATTACTTTGCATCAGTTTTTAACCACTGAAAATATTGTAGAAGACTTTGTACTAGTATTGTGCCCACTAATTCTAAATATAAAAGCTAAGCAAATTCCAGAAATTGAGGTCTTGGCAAAAGCAGATTTAGAATAAGCTGTTAATCTGAAAGGCATTAAGTGAGCAGACCCCGGTAGTATGCTATGTTACATAAAACATAACTGAACCTTCAGCAAAAGTAAGGTATTTTTTGTTAAAAAGAACAACTTTCCCCCTCCCCCCCGAGAAAAGTTCTTTATGTACCTTGTACTCTGGATGAAGCAAAAATTACTGCAAAAATAACACAATACCTGAAGATCATGTTCTCACAGGGCCCAACTTTGATGGACTCTGCAAAAAAGGAAAATTTCTAGAAGTTGCTCAAAATCTCCAAGCCAGAGAAAGGGCTTGTTCAGATTCTGAGAGATCTCTGAAAAAATTTGACACCAAGGCCTCTAAGGAAGCTGAGTAGATATGAGGATAGAGTAAAAGCATTCTTACAAATGGGAAACTGATTTTAATTTTGAATTAGAATTGATTTATGATTTAGTTTGGCTTCAAGCCGTTAGACAATATGCAAATCCTTGAAGGGATCGAAGGACAGATTCCCTCTCATCTGGTTAATCATTTGCATTCTTGCCATTTTGGTTAAAATTAGTTCTGGTGCTCAGTGGATCTTAGGTCTGCCCTGCCTTGCATGTTCTGTCAGTCTGAGAGATGCAGAACCAGTGTGTTTGGCACTGCTGGAGCCAGGTGCAGGAATACCAGGACCACAGCTGTACAGTCAATGGCACTCAGCTGTGATGTGTTGCAAGCAGCAAGCCCAGAAGAACTGTGTTTCTCAGCTCTCCCTCTCTTCAGTTTAAAACCACCTGTCTGCACCCTGGCTGTGCCGAACTTAATGCCCTGGCATTGGGTTTAGAGGAGAGTACGTAGTGATTTTAGTCCTTGCTCTGTTTTCTGTTGTGCTGAATTCATTTAAGCCTTCTATAGCGCAGTCATTTTTATTAGGAATATATTGTCACGTGTACAGTGACTTACAGAAAAAGCACAGAAATTCTTGCTTTGTGGAAATGTTTGACTCATGAGCATGTTTCTTCGCTTTAGTGGAGTTTGCTGATAGTTAAGGTGAATTTAGTTTTTTTTCCCTATGGGGACTTTCTGCTGCCCTGGATCTTTAATTCATGCATCTGGATGCAGTCTGGGGCTATTCTGTAAATGTAAGAGACCTCTGTTGAAAGGCCAATGTTCAATAGTTTACTTCTTTAAGGAGACTTTACAGCAGGCATTAGGAGCCTTTACACTTGGGTAGGGTGATCTACAGCAATCTGTGCTCAGTGCTCACTGTGGGTGATGGTTGGGCTTGTGAAGCTCGAGGCTGATCTATATTTTAAGTGGATGTTTTAACTTATCTCCATAGTTATTTAACGGGGCCCTTCATAATCCTTGTTCCAGTGGAAAAATTCCTCTTTCTTATCTAGTATTGTCTGCAGGCAATGACACCTTCAGAAATTAATGTCTTCAGAACCAAATGTAGCCAATAAAGCTGACAGGAATATTCAAGCACACTTGTATCCTGTTTAAAAGTGGCTCTGCTCCTCTCCTTGGGTCAAATTGGGGTTGCATGTTCAGGATCACAGTGACCTGTAGCTGAGCCAGCTTATGCCTAAACACTTCTCACTTTTTTTTGTGCTTTATCAAAATAAGGGGAATCTTTTTAAAGTACTTCTGAGTTGTTCTTGCTGTTACGTATGTTGCTCCATACCAATCTGCCTGTATTAGTTTGTTGGTTTCGTTTGGGTTTTTGTCCCAGATTATGGGATATTTTGCGTTTTCTTTTTGTTTCTTCCTACCCTATTTTTATTTTCTTTAGAAACAGGGGATGAAAGATTTTCCTTCTGGGAAAAATACTTCTGGGGAAACGTGTGTTTCCCTCCTTTTTTTTTTTGACTGCTTACTGAGAATATTCAGCATAGACTTTTGTTTGCTTTGTCTCATCCTCACAGTTTCATGCCCATGGCTAGTTATACTTCTCCACTCCTTTCTTGGTGTTTTAAAACCTTCTTGTGCTTACAGATAGCTATCAAATCCTTAGCCAGTCTGTCTAGTGCTTATGACTTGACAGAGATTTTTATCCTTCCTCGTTCTTGAATTGCTTCGCTCATCCCTCCTCTCCAGACGGTTTGAGAGTCTTGCAACTGAGAGCACCAGACCGATGCTCTGGGCCTGCTCACACCTGGGTCCCAGAGGTGGTACCTTTGTTCATGTGGCAATTTCTTTAGCTCTTGGCCTTTTTATTGCATTGCAACCTCATAGGAAGTTCCTCCCTAAATCTATTCTAGTGTTGCCATCGTCACCATCTTCATATATCTCCCCACCGAGTCTCTCTAATACATTCCCTGCATGTGGGAGTTCGGAGTGAAATGAGACTCATTTTGTCTTTTTTGGCCATATTGCTGTACTCCCCAAGTCTCTTTATATTATATTTCTCGCAGAAAGGCACAAAGAAATCTATGCTAAAGGAATACTGATGTAGTGAAGTGAAACATTGAAAAGTCATTAACTCGTGTGTAACTGCTTCCACAACTTTTAATGTGTGCAATATGATGATCTTGAGTTATATGGTGTGTCATGGTTTTCCTGTTCCTCCTTCTGGGCACAGATGAGACATTATGTACAGAGCAAAGCAGCTGAGCTGTAGCCAGTTATTGTTTTCACTTTTAACAGAATAAAGAGCTGCCTTATTGCTCTGTGTGGTACATGATCACCACTGCAGATGTGACACCCCAGAGTTGATCAGGTGGTATTGTGTTGATTGGGTCCCTCTGGAGCACTGGCTTCCCTCCAGGTACTTGTGTAAGATATAGAGAGTAGGGGTCCAGAAGAAAAATTTCATTGTGTCACACCTGCAGTAGCACTGGGAGAAGCTGATGTAGTTTCAGCCTTGTCTTTACCATAATCTGGGTGTGCCCAGTTGGTATTTTCTGCATCCTTGGGCTCACCTTGAGAATGCTCAGGAAGTTTCCACCTTGAAAAACAAACACAGTTGTTTCAGGTTCCTTTTTGAAAAGACACTGTTACATCCCCAGGTCAGATAAGGACATTGCTTGTGCACTGGGCTCACCTTCCCACCCGGTAAGTTTCTCCAGTCTTTTAATGATGTTTCACAGCAAAGGCAGTGCCAGTACTCACACACAACAAAACCTGGCAGTTCCGTGGATGTACAGGGGTTCCTGGAGGGAACGTTTTTGTGCTGACTTAGATTCTTTGGGTTGCAAAACAGCTTAACCTAAAAAGCAATTTTAGTGCAGTATTTTTGTCCCTTTGGAATGGGCAGGATTGCTTTGGCGATGCCTTTCTTCACTGTGCCGGTCTTGGCTAGTGACCCACGTGACACTTGTTTCAGTTCAGTTTATCTTACGAAAGAGTTCATAGAGGACATAAGCTATTCAGTGCTGGTTTGAAATTCCTCTTGACTCTTTAAAGTTGACTGCTTTTTCTAATCTCTTTGCAATCTCCTGTGAGACGTACTCATTGCCAGAATTTCTTAGTACCATATGAGCTGTTGGTATTCTTGGCTCTGTTTTAAATGAGTCCAGCTTTTTCTGCCTGTCTGAAAGAATCAAACCATGTAGGTTTCAAAAAATGTCCTCAAGACCGCCTCTTTTCCATCCACCTGCCCCGCAGCAAAAACCTGATATGTTTAAATGAATATTGCTGGTTTTCTGTTGTGCTTTCCTGCTTTCTAGTCTTCTGCCAAACTAGATCTCGGTAGCTCTAACACTGGGTTTGGAGCAGAGGCAGGAGTTTAGCTTGCTAAACTCAAAGCTGTTTTTACAAAGCCATCTGGAGTGCTTAGCCTCAGCCTAATTTTGGGTTATGTAGTCTAGAGTTTATAATATTGCCAGGACCAGATGCAGAAGAAGAAATGAGAATGTACATGTGTTTTTGAAAAACCTTCTTGTACTGTGTCTGGGCTCCCAAAGGCAATATTGGTTGTGAGATGCCGGCCAAAGCAGTGAGATCAAAGGAGGCCTTCAAATGAAGGGACTGAGATCATCAGGTGCACAGGAAATCAGTCCAGAAACAAGAGAGAGCAGCCTGAAGAGGCACAAGACACATTAAGAATTGTAGGAGAATTATTTGGTCACTTGCTGTTGTACTTGATTTTGCCAAAGCAATATCGACTTTGTTTAGCTTGTTGCCAAAATCTACCAATATTTTTTGAGTCTTAGCTCCTTTCCATCCTAGGCTGCCTTCTGCCCCAGGAAGGGAAGCCTTTAGCATTGGTTCAGGATTGCTGTTTAACACTCTCAGAGTAACACTGGCCCTTCTAAGGGTTAACTGAGCTTCAGCTGACACCCTTGGCTTTGAGTATTGTGTTGTCTAGTTGGGAGAGAGCATTGTCCCTTCTAAAAAATGTGAACGCTGAACCACTGGGAGAAGCTTTTAATATTTTCACTTTCAAAAGAACATGACAGCTACTGAGATTTATAAAATTTTAAAACATTCCAATTTAAAGCTCTTTAATTATTGAATACAGACAACTTTTCCATAGGCAGAGCAACCATGGAAAGAGGAAGTGGGAAATTTTGATCCTGTTGAAGGCCAAAGGTGGTCTGTTAACTTTGGAGGGACAGACTGCAGTCTCGCATAAGAAAATCTGGCTTTTCTACCAGATGGTAAATTATTTGGAGCACTAAACAGTTGAAAAAGATCAAGTCTATGAAGCATCTGGTAGGGTATCTGGCAATTCATTGGTTTTTCATAGTGCATGGTGTATGTATCTCATGAGCTAGAGAGGAAAGTTATAAATCTGTTGAAACTGGAGAGAAGCTTGATCACATTTACTGAAAAAAGAGAGAAATCAAGAGACAGACCTATTCTTTAACTGAGGTTTTTGTGTTCCTGAGAGTTACTTCTGAATGAAGGCTGTGGAGGTGCCATTGACAAGACTCCGAGCAATCTGTGCTCAAGATACACCGTTAGATGAGACACTTTTGTTGTTAATGGAAGTGAATGAAGGAGGAAAAGCTCTCTGAAAGCTATTCATTCCCAGTGTGGTCTGACAAATACCTAAGATGTTTCAGCACCACCTGTAAAACTCGTTCTCTGTCCTGATCTTAGGCAGCTTGACACACAACATTAGTTTTGACACAGTAATTTCAACCCCTGGTGTTTCCCACCCCCTCCCCAGGAAGAGTAGCCTCTTAGGATTCTGGTGGCTGTTGAGCCAGATATAATGCTGCTTAAAGTGCTTCAGTGGATTCCCTTCTCCAGGCAGCACAAAGTGCCTCTGTACATGCAGAATTTAGAAACATAATCATCACTCTTGATCCAGGCATTTCTTCCCATTCCTGTGTGGGCCATATCTGGGGAGCTGGCTAACACTTGGCCAACTGCTTGGGGACTGAACTATTCTGTCGTTGGAATAGAGCTCATGCAGCTATAAAGATACATAGCAAAGACAGATACAGGTAGTTGTAAGACATGTACGTGGTGCTTTTAGTAATCCTTTGGTGAGACTTGAGTGAGGATGGGGAAGTTGGAAGGCAGCAAAGATAACTGAGTGTGTGGCTGGTACAAAGAGCCTCTTCTGCAGTATTCAAAATTTTGCTGCTGAACTTAGTTCGATTTATGCCTTCTCATTGAGACAATAAAAGCAGGATGAGGTGATCAGTATTCTCTCTGCATCTAGGTTAGAACTAGGTTATTTTGTAAAGTATTTTCAGATGTCTCGGCTGCAGAAGATGTTGCATAAATAAAGATTTCTCTGTGTTGTGCAATATTATAACATGTGAAAAGATTTACTGTGCAAATACAGTAACAGAATGGAGAAGAATCATGATCTCCTGTTTGTTAGTACTATGCACTGTAAATATTTGCCAAGGTAGATTCTCTTGAGATTTCTTGTGGATTTCCCTAGGCACAAGCATTGCTGCCATTCTTTGAGCACCGTGCTTTTGTCAGAAGTAGAGCTGTTTGTAACTTGTGATACTTCCATCAAAAGCTCAGTGGTTTCCAAAAAAACAATACACTTCCAAACATAGCAACATTCAGAAATATCTTTGTTAGAGCAGTCTTGAAGATGTTTTTGAAATGTCTGCCAGCACGAGTAAGAGTGGCATGTTGGGCCACGAACAGTGTGCACAGTTGCAGGTACTTTGCTTCAAGGATACTTTCGGAGTCCACTCTGGCTGGCATCTGCCAGCATGAGATTTTTTCAGTAATAATGCTGTGCTGGCAAGTTTGGTAACTTCTGCAGCTTACTGGAAAATCACATCTACTTTTAAATAACCCTTGGACTTGCACTGAGGTGCCTGGCACTGAAAGTGTGAGCCCCTGTCACTGCTGAGTGTGGTCACTGAGGGCATGGTGCTTACTAGCTCCTTTAAAGTCTTAGACTTAGATCTTAGATTTTGAGATGGAAGTAAAATGAGTATATTCTTATTAAAATATAAGGCAGATATACAGAAATTGTATTCTTTTTAAATACTTGCCTTGTTTTGGTTGGTTTTCAAAGAATTTTCTGTATTTCAATATTCAAGCAGATGCACAAGTTAAGGCAATTTGCAAGATAATTTGCTTTGTTTAGGAGAGGGAATATCCCATCATGAATCCTTTTAGGTAGTCATTGCCTCCATTTTGGGGAGTTTGAAGCTGAGGTGTTTGCTTTGGGTAACGCTTCTCTTCATAGACTCTTTCCTTAATAATATTCTGCTGGGACTCTGGTGGCCCTGTGAGCCGTCAGCTGATCCAACTCAGCTTCTGTTTCTTCTGCTTGAACCTGCTGAGACTTGTCTGATGTACACCAGCCCAGCTGGATGGTCCAAGCTGTGCTTCACGTGCAATTTGATTGCAAGCCCTCCCTTCATACACAGTCAACCACATCCATCTAGGGCACATGGAAGGAGAGTTACAAGAGCTTAAGACTCTTTCTTGTATGTAATGTGCAGCTTTGGAACTATTTGTTGTGAACAACAGCAACTAAAGGATGCATTAATGGGCCATAAACCAGACTGTAGATGAAGGTAAACTTGGAGACACACGCATTTATGCCTGCTGACCCTTGAAATCAGCTTATTGAATTCAGAGGCGTGTGTGGTGCTCTACTGCTCATGCAGAGAAGATAGGTAAATTTCTCTTCAAAAGTATCTATAATGATGTCTTTGCAATGCAGTTTGGTATACTGACAGTTAATCTGTGTGTCATAATAATTTTACTTTTCTTCCTATTTTGGTTTGCAGGAGTAGGTCTGTGTCTGTAATACTGGATGTACTGACCACTTGCCTCAGACTGAAGAGGACTTGCTCTACTTTGGAATATGGTGCCTAACTTCTGCATCCCAGTACTCACTGTGCCAGCAGCCATCCTCTGCTGCTTGATGCTGCCTTTAGCAGGAGCGGACAGTAAGTGACATTTGGTTTTGGAAAGCTTGAATGTCTTGCAGAATTTCTTTCCAGAAATATTAAACCTTCTTTGTACTGGAAACTGAGGGCTAAGAGACAACTCCCCCCCAGTCTTCTATTTCCCAGTGTGCGCATTGCAGATAAACAGGGTGTGTGTGAAGGGGCACAAGTAGAACTAAAAAGACTGACAAAATTTATTCAAGTGCAGAAAGAATTTCTGTAGTAGCTGCAAGATCAAAACCTGACAGTTTGATTTCTAACACGCACAGATGAGTAAAGAAAATTGGGGGCGGAGGAAGAAAGAAGTATTGGGGTCACAGTAATCCCTGTTACTTTTTCCTTGTTCTTTTGCCAGCTCTGTAATTTGTGTAGCACTGAGACATCTCTCCTGAGTCAGCAGGCAGTTGCTGTTGGAGAAAGCTGTTGGTGAAGTGGGTGCGAGTTCTTACCTTCTGGTGTAGCACTCCTACACCTATATTTTGGCAGAATTGGAATACAGTGTTTCCTTGTGGTCATACTTCTAGCTGTTGTGTCCTTGCTGTTGTCCTGGTAGTCCCAGAGAGTTGTCGTGACTGGCTTTAAATAGCCCTGTCCAGCCAAGGGGAAATATGTGCACAAAATGCTGTTGTGGACAGACAAGAGGAGAAAAACATGGCTAATGGTAGCCTAGGAAAAACACCTTATAGTGGGAATGTCTTTATGGAATGAGTTATGCAGAGAGCAGGAAATCTCGTGGCTTTTTTGCATAACCTTGGGATATGTATTTATTAAGCAATCCCCAAGTATTTGTGCAGACTCCCTCCCTTTTTTTTTTTAAATCTATACCCAGATTTTCAGTGTCCAAATGTCTGCACATTCATCACAGACTCTGGCAGTTGTGAATACTCTTGCCTCTGAAGTACCCAGGGCTCCTGGGATGCTTGATTTGGAGCTGAGGTGACTATGATGCACCTCCTGAGCTGCCAGCACTCATCTCTTTCTCACTGCAGCTTTAGTCACCGGGGTTATAATTAGATGTAATTTTGTGAAAGTTGAAGGACATCTTGATTCATGTTGGTAGGAGCCTGGCTGGATGTAGGAAACAGACTGGGGGGCCCTAAATGCCCTTGACTGAAAGAAAGACCTAAATTTAGAGAAGCTAGAGAGAAGAGTGAAGAAGGGATATGAAGAAACATATAAATTCAATTCTTTTATTGTCATTAGGGATGACTTACACAGGCAGGAGATTGATATGAGTGTGTATGTCTGTATGAGTCTGAGCTGCCCAGTTAAACTGGGGGCAGCAGCTGTCTCTTTCCTCAGCTTACTTTGCTGTCTGCTGGTGCTGTTCAAAGGTGCTTATGCAGATCACTTTGTCTGAGCACTGTAGCCCATTTGGATCTGTCACAGACAAGCATTTGTTTAGTGTTTGAGGTGTATAAAAATTCCCTGAAATCTATTATCTTCATATTGGCTCCTGCAAAGGAAAGAAGCATCACTCACATCACAGATACGCAGAAGCTGGTGGAGCTTGAGATGTCCTAGGACAGTTCTTGGCCTGAGGATAACTTGTAGAGGTGGTTTGCTAATTTTGTGGAATACTTCCACATCCTTAAATTTAACAAAATTGGCTCCGTTTCTGTGTGGTGTCTCAGATGTGGAACATTTCTGTGTTGAGCACAAGTTTATCTGTATGTATGTCTTTTTCTCTGGTGCAGACTGACTCAGAATTGCTTTTTCCCTAATCTGGAAGGCAGCTCTAGAGGGCACCGACCTTTTAACCACCGCAGCCACCATGGATTAATCAAAGGTTTCCTAGGATGGAAAGTGTTGCTCTGTGTATTTTAGCAACTTAGAGTTTTTCTATCATCCTACCCACTGAACCTTGCCACTGACCCTCAGAGACTGGGAACTGTGTGAAAGGACCTGTCTGCTCTGTGCCTCTGCAGGGGTAAAATGTCTGCCCCAAACCTTGCATTTTATGGGAGCTGCCATCAGTGATGCAGACAGGTGATGCAGTTGTGAGTCTGGCATTGCAGAGTCCTGATTCAGGACAGTAGTGAAGGGCTAGGGGAAGATATGACAATATGAGGACACTGAAGCTTCCAGAACAAGCTAGAGAGGGATGCTGTGAAAGGCGCACCCCATGTGCACACTTCTCTGCTTTTTAGTCCCCATAGCATCCTGTTGGCTTCCATGAAATAGCATTTATTTGCACTGGTTATGGCTGTTCCCAAGAAATGACTGATTCTTCCTTTACCCCATTGCAGTGCTGCTTGAAGTCAGTGAAGGGATGGGCAGGCTCTGTATCTGCAAAGCATTCCTGCATTTCCCCCACTAAAAACAACAGGATAGTGGGAGCAGAGTTATCCCCAGATTTTCTGGAGTCAGTCCCCAAATTGCTTTTTATAGGAGCAGGAAAGGACTGCTGGAAATGCATCCCTGGCAGCAGCGTGGCTTGTGGCTGGGTGCGCAGGGAGCACCCACGACTGGGTCTTCCCTACCTTCCCCACGTCCTGTTGTTGTAACACATCTCAGTGTCTCTGCTGTAGCTTCCTGACAATTAAGGCAGCTGGCAGAAAGCTGGATGTTTACGCCTGAGATAAAGCAGATTTAGTGTGTGTATTGCCGAGTGGAATTAGCACCGGGCTGTGCCGGTGCCTCCCCTGGAATCGAGTTCACAGGAGCTGTGAAGAATGGCAGCGATGAGGAGTTGAAAGGGCATCCAAAGGTTAAACCGAGTGGCAGAGTGTCAGAAAAAGAGGGGCTCTCTGGGTGCCTCCCTGGCAGCAGGGGGGGAGTGGTGGTTTCCTGGCTGCTCTGGTGGGGTGCAGGGAGTGGGAAGGGGCACATGCGCACGAGTGGTGGATACAGGAGTGCTAATTTGGCAGACAGCTATTTCAAATCCTCCCCAGCTTTTACAGACTGCAATAAGAAACTATTAAATTTTCTCTGTGATCTGACTGTGTTTCTGTCAGGGTGACCCTAATTCCATTAGAGCAGCTCGGAGCTGATTCAGGATGGCTGTTTTACCCATTCTCTCTCAGCTTGCTTGTGTGGGTTTTTTTATACACTCTGTGCTTCCCTGTCTGTCAGCTTTTGATTGTGCATAGGAAAAATGGCTTTGCAGATTCCAGTTAATGTTCACTGCAATTGTCAACTAAAGATGCTTTTTTTCAGCTTTTGAAAATGTGTCATTTATTCTAATAAAATAAAAACCAAAAAAATCCCCTCTCAAAAAAAAGATGCAGAGAAAATGGGGAAAAATGAATACTGTCATGAGAAATCATCAGCAATATTTTTTGTTGTTGTCTTGGTTTTTTTAGAATTAGGCTTTGTTTTTGAAGTCCTGGGCACAGGTTCCATTAGCCAGAGGAAGAGACTAGGTGACCCATCCTAGGCCTTTTTTAACTGCAGTATATTTTGGTTTGTCTTGCACAGAATTTCAAAGGGCTTAAGGAATAAAACCACTTCAAAAGTGACCTTGTAGAAGGCAAGAACTAAGGCAGAATTAGGCCAACTACCTGTGAATTGATACCTGGTAAACAAACAATTTGCACCTTTTGATTTCTAGAGGTAGAGCAAACTTGCCTTTTATTTCAGGGGGTAGGTGAAACGTGCCTCAGTGAGCTGGTGTGGTCAAGGCAGAGCTCGGGCACCGCCCCTGGCCAGAAAGGAACATAAGTCTGAAGTGTCTCAAGGCTGTCTTGCCCCTGAAATAAAGAGTTACTTTATTTCTGAATGTGCATGTCATACCTGGGGGGAGCTTTTGTGTTGTTTTTTTGGTGACTTTTTTTTTTTCCCCATGCAATTTCTTGGTTGCTAATTGAATTGAGGAGACACATTAAAAAAAGAAAATAAAAAGGTAGGACGCTGATGCTTGTGAAGGTTGGGAAAAGGAAGAGTACTAAGATGGCTTTTCTAGATATGGTGATGTCTCAGAGTCTAAGAATAGCAAGATGGCCTTTCTAGCTTCAGGTGAGCTCTGTTTTGCCAGGGTACCTGAAGTGCTGTCCAGAGATTTTGGGTAGAAGAGCACTGGAGGGAACATTTGTTATGGCACTAGTTTCTCCTGGTCCCCTAACTCTGCTGTCTGCCCTTACTGTTTGTGCTCCCGAGACCAGCTTGGCTCGTTTTGACTCTCTGATTCAGCTCTGCTGCCTTTGCTTCATAACACGAATGATTCCTCAACAACAGCTCAACCCCAAATACGGCTGCTCCAGGCCATGCTGTGGGACAGACTTGCTGTTGTGCAAGCTTGGAAAATGGCCACTTTGCAGAGTTAGGCAGCAGGATCCTTTTCCAGCAGATGGACCTGAGGCTTCTCCACTACTGCCTTGCATCAGTTTCTGTGTCCAGGTTTCCTGCTTGCATGCCTGTCCCCAAACACTGCATCTAGTGATTATGTGTAATTGATGCGATTGGATCCAGGTATTGCAGCACAGGTAAATACTAATTTTCTGCAATTCTACCTTGACTAGCTTGACATATTCCATCAGCAAAAAGAGCATGGAAAATACTGTTTAGGAAAACCCCTGTACCTGAGGCATTGAGGTGGCGTCATTAAGGGCCAGGTTGAAATATTAACCACAGTTATTGTGCAGTGCTTATTTTTGGTGTCATTACTCATGATCTATAAAATATATATATACTTAGGTAGGAATGGATTCTGCACTTTTGTGTAAATACCTGAATGCTGCCTGCTCGTAGCTAAATTTTGCAGACATCAAGGTAGAAGGGATGCAGTGAGGACAAACATCATGTATAGAGCAGACAACAGATCTTTTTCTGCGTCTATAGCCCTTTTAGCTTTAGCACTTGCAGAGAATATGAATTCGTTTGGGCTGCTACCCTCAACAAATCACAGCATGATGATTTGTCTTTTTTTATGTATTGTTAAAGCCACCAGCATTCATCAATGTCAGCTGGCAGGTCAAAGGTCTGCTTAGCCCCAAATCCCTCATCCAGCAGTGGTCAGTATGAAGACCAATGGAGGATGTAAAAGCAGAATAAATATATAGTGATCTCTTCCTGTTGTCTCCTTGGAGCCCTCAGTGAGTGGTGGCTCCTTAACCCAGAGAGATGCTGTAGTAACTGCAGCCAAGCTTACACTGGGTTTTGCTGTCAGGCAGCTCTGAGCACGTGGTCAGTCTGCAGGGATGTCTGGAGGGCAGTGACAGACCAAGGTGTAGGCTCTGGCTGTTGCCCCTACTTCAGGGCTCATTGTTTAAGCCCCTCACTGCTGCTGTGCAAGGCTGAGCATCCTCACTTGCCATTTGCACCATTTGGACTCGGCTGCGCAGCCATAGTTCCTCTCCTGCCTTCACGAGGGGAATCCGTGTATATTATTCAGCACAGTGACAAGTGTTGAGGGGATGATGTATTTAATGCTTGTTCTTTGAGAGAGTGTGTGCTTACTGGCTTGGTGATACAGAAAACAGATAAAACTACCTGCTTATAGTTTTATCTTCAGTGTAGATTCATAGATTTTAAGGCCAGAAATCAGATCAGAGCAGTCTTTGACCTGTGTAGCACAGGCTGTATAATTTCAGTAGTAATTTCTGCGTCTACTTTTAACTGCTGTGGATGAGCTAACATGTAGCTTTTGGGAGGCTGTCCAATCATGATTTGAAAACTAAATGATAGAGAATTTACCCATCTCCTATATGATCTGTAAAAATAGCAAGTAATCATTACTTCTCCAAATGTGTATTTATTTCAAACTACCTTTATGCATTTTTAGGGTTTATACACTGGGTATTAGAATATCTGTCAGTGAAGCTGGAGACTTCTGCTATGTAATGCAATCTCCTGGAGGAGCGACTTGAAGTGGAGGAGTTAGAGAACCTGAAAGTCTGTCCTTTTTGTTGTAGAAAAATGGACTTATCTTGTTTTTTTTCCTGACTAGATATAATTTTTATAGTTCTTCACTAATCCTCCAGACTTCTCAATATTTTAAATTGTCAGTTTTTTGAAGTCAAGGGTCCAGGATCAAGACAAGCAAGTGGCTGCATTTTCCAACAGTACAGTGGCACTTTAGCTTTTTTACCCACAGCATTCAGCTGGGAAAGTGGTCCTCCACTGTGACCTCTGAATTCCTTTCTGGACCTCTGATTCCCAGGACGCAAACTTGTATTTCATTAGTGTGACTTGGCTTTTTGCTCATGAATATCTGTCCCTAGGTACATTAAAATGTGTTTTGCTGGATTCCAGCTCATTTAGTCATCTGAGTAATTGCTGAAACGTAATTTTCCCTTTCTGTTTTTAACTGACTACCAATCTTGGTAAAGCTTACCCTTTACTTTCCAAATCTAATTGCAAGTCAGTTGCAGTTCATTCACAGATGTTAATCAGTTGTGGCTATTTGCAGAGGCTGCTATGCCTGTTTTAAGGAGATATTTTAAATACCCTATAGTAGTGATGGTAACATTCTTTGCAGATGGAAAGGAGTGCCAGGAAACCGATAAAATAATATGGTTTGTCGTGATGCTCCTGGCTATTACTACTACTGATGTCAGAAAGGGAAAAAGTACAAGATCTGCTGGAGTTTTCAGTGTTTTAGCTGAGTAGTTGTAAAAAGCAATGATGTGGTAATAGGAATGCTTTTTTGGTTTCTTTGATTATCTCTTCATTATACTGGTGCTTTAGAATGATACTGTAATATAAGATGATCAAGCTCATTTTTATGAACAACCAAGAGCATGAAATTTGTTTGCTCAAAATGTTAGTCAATCTTTTTTGATGTTGAACATGCCTGGTTTAAAAAGGAGTGGGAAAAAAGCATCTGTTCATGGGTGCTTTTTCTCTGGTAAGTTGTCTATCTTTATGTATCAGGAGCTGAAAAGCAGTGGTGTACTCTTAATTGAATGCTCTGTTTAGTCCCTTGTGAGAATCAGTGCTTTGTCTGTGCCAGAGACAAATCTCATTTATTTTGTTGGTGTGAAAACACTGTAGGGTGCTTAGTGAAACTTCTAAGTCATAGAAATGTCTGTTGCCCTGCACACTTTACTGACATATGATCACTGAATTAAATCAAAGCACTTTTTATAGTGGATGATGACTTTGCATTTGTATACGAACTGTAGGCTGCACTGCTAGAGCTTGGAATGTGTGTTAGTTTTGTCTTTTTCTCTTGCATCATAACATTGGGCCTTCACAATAAGGGGCATTGACATGGTATTTTAAAAAAAACCTGAATATATTCCATTTTGTGTAGTGCAGACTGGAATGACTTTGCAGTCCTACTGTGCTTTTCCGATGGTCCTTCATTGCATATATTATTCATTGTTTCTCCCCTTTCCCCCCTGCAGTAATTAATAATAGAATTTCCAGAAATTTTGTATTTTGTAGGATTGGATTGAGACATATAGGTAGTACCTAGTCAAATCTTAAAGTAAATGGAAATTCCACCATTTTCCAACAGACATTCATTGCACCAAGGGTGACTGTTCTGAGTTGGTGCTTTGAATAAAGTCAGCATGTCAGGAAGAGATTTGGAGTTGTTTTTTCTTTGCTACATAAGGTTATTTTACTTGAGCTGATAGTGGATTCTCTGGAAGTAACTGGGGTCTCATGGAAAGGACTATCATCAGTCCACTGTTAGCCCTGGTAAATATTGTGGATTTAAAAGGAGTCACTCAGAATTCTTGCTTGGTTTTGCTGCTTTTCTTGCAGATTGTTTTAAATTTTTTTACAAACTCTGTCTACATTGATAACTTTGTTGTCTCATCTCAAAGGTGAGTGATATAAGCCCTTGGCAGTTAATTGTCACACAGGGAGAAGACAGAGACCGTTGAGCCTCCGCTCTTTGTTATAAGGGTGCAGAACACCTACGTGTTTTCTTTGTGCTTATTTTTAGCCAAATCCACTTCAACTGTTGTATTACTTCTGTTAAAGGTTGTTTTGAAATGGGGTTTTAAAGAGACCAGGAAATACTCAGCAGCTTTACACTTGTAGGGATTTTGCCCCTGAAAAACTCTACTTGTAATAACCATTTTGAGCCTCAGCTAATGCTGAGGCTGTGCCTGGCAGGTGGGGCTGTTCTTTTCACCCACTTGTCAAAAGTTGGGGGCTTGTGCGAGTGGGAGGCAGAGTGTGTTGCAAGGCTCTCACTTTGGCATTGTTCCTAAGACAGGGCATCGCCTTGGTTTTCAAACCTGAAACAGAAATTCTGTCTTTTGAGGTAATTGCAAAAGTTACCATGCATTGATTTCAGAAAGGGTGTCAATCTCTGTGTTTGGGGAAAAAAGACAGTTTGGAAGTGAGGCAGCTATAGTGTATTGTACTTACAGCGTGTTTAATTTACAAGAGAGAAGATTCATTGAAAGAACAGAATGATGAGTAATGAGATTCTTGTTATATGCTGAAAAATGTTAAAATACTGATCCGATGATGGTGACTATGTATTTTAAATCCTATCTAGGATCATACAGAAGCTTTCAGTTTTTCCAGGACACAGGAACACCGTTAGAGAAGCAAACTTATCTCATAAGCAAATACTTTCATATTCCTGTTTAAAGGACTGGGATGCCTGATCCTGACACAGTGTTCTCAGTCTTGGCATGCTGAGTGCAGAGTTTAGTATGACTCTCAGGAGGATGATGATGGTAGTCCAAGACCTGGAAAGGCTCCCTTTACCTTTGTTTGATGTAACAGGTAATGGGCCTGGTTGCTGACTTGTCATTTATACTTGCTGTGTATAACTTCTAATGCCCTTTTTTATGCTCCATTACACACAGTTTATCAGGGGTTACCATGAAGTTCCTTAGTTATAACCTGTTCTTTTCAGCTTTTTATGAGTTTGTTTCATGGCTGAAATGTGCCCTGCTTGGTCTTCAGGCAGAGTTCAAGTTGAGGGACTGTATTTTATGGCTTGGACATTTGTTTTTGGTTCTTTCTGCAAAAGTTGTTTTCAAATGCTCTTAAAAACAAAGAGTGGAAAAATATTTTTGTACCCTTAAAGCTGACTGTGGTGATATTTACAGATCTCTAATCTAAAGTGTCTGTGAAAACATTTGACCACCAAAGCGCATCTGTAGTAATGACCAGAGAGAATGGAACGTGATTTGTGGAAGGAGTGACCCACAGAAAAGCTGCTGAATAGTATAAAGGGAATTTCATGCTGGATCACTATGTAAAGGATGCTGTGTGAGCTGGTGTGCAACTAAATTGCCTGTATATTCATTCTGGGCTGCTGTGATCTCAGCCTTCCCAAGAGCCAGAGGTGCACAGCAGAGGTGTCCTCCAGGTCCTCTACTGCCCAGCCTGGAACGTAGGCAGAGAGAATTAATTTGCACTGACACCGTGAGGTTCCTCTTCTACTGCATTTGTCTATTTCTTCAGGCAGTTGTGGAAATAGAGGATGTTTTTTGTTGAAGTTGCTCTGTGGTTGTACAGAGGCCATAGGGGCCTGGTCTTGTCTTTTTTGGCAATGCCCGTTGAACCTTTATTCTCTCTTAGTAAATGCATGAAGCATTTAACATATTTAACTGTCAAAGTTTTGTTGTTGTTGTTTTTTGGTTTGTTTTGGTTTTGGTTTGGTTTTTTTTCCCCCCTCAAATGTTAAAATACATCACTATCTGTAGGGCTGTATGCTCTATTTTAAGAGCAGAGTATGATTTGGGAGTTTTTTACACATTAAGGCAAAGTCCTTATATTGTTCAGTCGGCATCTATGCAGTGCTCAACATCTTTTTTATTAGACACTCAGCCTTCTGTTGCAGTTAAAGGGTTATTTTGGAGGCAAATTTAGCTCAAAAACTCTGGTATTGTCTGTAATCTGTAGTGTTTTGTGTGAGAAGAGCTTCCTGTGTAATTTTGTGGAATTTAAGAAACCCCACTTAACATATAAAGAGTTACATGCTGTATACCATGTGGTGTTTTCCAAGTTTATGTCAAATTGCAGAATTATTCTGTGTTACAATAATTGCTGGATGGTGTCAAACTCTAGGTCCATTTATACCAAAATTATCTCAACATAAGCCTCCAGTGATGGCCAACAAATGCTAGCTAGATGTTTTAAGGAGGTACAAAAAAGATCATCTCATCCTCTTGCCTTTACTCCCCACCCACATTAGTTCCCATTTCCTACGTAAAATTAGAAGTTGTTCTCAGAAACTGGACTTGTATTACTCCTTCTGTAGAGCTTTATTAATTGCAACGACTCTAAATATTGTTTTATCCACATGGGCAAAGGAATAATACCCAATGTACGTTTGTCAAGGTCAGATCAATCTAATTTCCTTTAATGACAGGCTAACAGGCTTTGTGAATGGAGAAGCAGTAGATGTCATTTATCTTTAGTAAAGCTTTCAGTGCTCCCTCATGAGACTTTTTCCTGTGAAACATCTGCTCATAGGGTGGGTATTTGGCAGTTTGGTAGCATTCAGCATTTGCAGTAATGATCTCTCTGATAGAATAGAGAACATGCTTATTAAATTTGCAGGCAACAACAAGCTGGGAAGAGAGGCAAGCATGTTGGAGGACACCATTAGAATTCAAAATTATCTTTACAAATTGGCAAAACTGTCTGAGAGGATGCATGTCAATAAGGAAAAATGTGGATAGATGTTTGAAAATAGGAGTAATCAGCTACATAAATACAGAATGAGAGACAACTGCCTAGACAGCTGGTATACAGAAAAGGTCTTGCAGTGCTAATGGATCATAAACCATACAGGAGTCGACAAAGCAGTGCTTTATTGAGGGGGGCAGACATCACAGTGACAGGCAAAAATGAGAAGTACCATCCTGAAGACACATTTGATAGTCTTTCTGCTCTGCTCACATGGGTAAGGCCCCCGGTGAAACATCTCATCCTGAGCATCCCACTGCCAGAATGGAAGGATTAACTGGGTGGAAGCCAGTCTTTCCTGTCCACTGCTAGGAAAAGAAATAATGCTTGAACTGCAGCTGGGAAGTTCAGGTCAGGCACTAAGCAACACTCAGACACATGCAGGATTGTTGGGTGCGGAATTGAATTTCCAGAGGAATTTCTGGAATTTCGTATGCAAACAGAAAGTGTTCCCTCAGATATGTTTTGAATAGGCAGTGCTATCTTTTTAAATGAATGTTTCTTTGTCTTCATTTATGAACCAGGAAAGGTACAGTCTCGTAGCCTGTCTTCTCTAGGTCACCTAATAACTCTTATATTTTTATCCTGTCTTTTTTTATCCTCCTTTCAAGTGACAATCACTCTTTCCTCTGACTTTGTAGCTTTGTGTGAAAGTGTTTTCCAGGCCCTTAGTCCTCTTCAGTGCCCTTCTCTGACTTTGTAGCTCTGCTCTAAAGGTGCTGGTGGGTGAAAACGGGAGAATGTGAGACTTGCAAAGATCCAGTAGTTTTCTCATGAACCCTGGCAGATTTGCTATCCTTTTGCCCATGTCTGTGCACGACAAAAGGTCAGCTGCCTGTTCCAATGTGTGGCTCATCTTCTGAAGCCACACAGTTAACTGAGCTCTGCAGATCGTAGCAGGTAATTCTGTGTTTGTTTTTTCCTCTCAGTCCATGTTATGTATTTATCTGTAGGTAGCTGGCTGCCCGGAGACTTTACCATTCTGTACATCTGTTCAGAGGCCGGTGTCTGAGCTTTAATGGTTGCAGGGGCTTTGCTTGCCAAGGCAGGGCTCTGGTGGTTGGTGGTTGTGGTGTGCAAGAGCCCATCTCTCTGGCAGCACCAAACACCTCTGCTGTTGTGCACTGACTGTCAGATATTCCTAAGAAAGGCAGTGTGGCTGTGCCAGCCCATAGAACACAGCACCCAGAGCAGCGGAGCAGGTCAGAGGGTCTGCATGTGAACCACTCTAGGCCAACAACGCTGCTTTGCTGTCCAGGGCAGCACTGACCAGCAGCTCTTGGGGGGAGATTGAAACAGCTTCTGGCAGCGCAAAATGCTTTGAGAAACAATTGCAAAGGATGCTGTAGGTCTTGCAAGATCTTCTGATTAAAATATATTTAAATGCTTATTTATGTGTATGAAAGGGAAAATGTATTAAAAGCGTGTATTTGTATAGAACGCTTTTAATGATAATGGTAGTGGAAGGGAAGATGGGTAAGGTTTTTTTACCTTCTTCTTCCAGTAGTCGTTCCTGCTGTGAATAGCTATACATCAACTCATGAATTTCTGTCTAAGTGAGGTCCCAGGGCTGTATGAGATGGGAGTATCTCATGCTTCATGTTAAAAGATTAGGGTTAATTTATTGCGTGTTTGTTGTGGATAAGAAAAAGCTATTTACCCACCTAGACTTTTGCTTTCCTGGGTTTCATAAAAGAGCTATGTACTTCTTGCTGAAGAAGTACAGATCAGAAGAGATTTGTCTTTTTAATGAATTGATTTAAATCAAAATGCAGGCCATTATCTGAGTTCCTGAATTCTGGAAACTCTAGCCATTATGTTGGGTGTTTCTTTGCCATCAGACTTTGACTTCAAACTGCAATTATTTTTCACAAGATGAAGAATGAAGTCTGTTGCCTGTTATGAATAATAGAGTATGGTAATATCACAGCTATATATGCAAACTCTGCAGACTGGCAGCACAGCTGCTAAACGTTACGTTTTTGAAATATGTGCAATCTGTTGTCAACAGAATTAAAACCAGGAACATTACATGGTTTGTTTTGTAGGGAAATTTAGTGATGAATTGTTCTACATTTTGACCTTTAAAATTTTTTGGAGTCTCTGCACCTTCTAGTGAACTGGGGAGATTCTCAAATTAAGACATGTGGAATTCTGATGGCCACCCTGACATTTCCTAGGCCTGGCTCCATACCTGGTCTTGATCCGTTTTCTAGTGTACCTGCACTGCCAAGCTGGAGAGGCTCATACACTTGCACAGCTGTGCTTGAAGTGATTGCACTGTAAACCTCATCCAATTAAAAGGTGAATCCTGTTCTGGTAGTGGAAAGTTGTTTTACTGTTCCTCTCCCCTGATATGGATGCGAGTGGAAGCGTTGAAGGGAAGCTTTTGTAGCTTGTTGCTATCTTCCATCTTCATATACAAAAAAGTGAGAAATGCAGCCTGCCCAGCTGTCTGAGAGCGAGTGTGACTCGGCAAGATAAACCATCACTGGCTGTAATGGGCCTGACTACAGATGATCATTCAGCTCCTCACTACCATCTGGTAGTGTCCTGGTTTGAACCACAAGCAGCAGGAGAAATAAGGTGGAAATACCGCAAAGAATAGCAGTTCGTCATTCTGGTGCTGAGAAGGGAATAATGCACACTCAGGACATGTTCTGCTCTCCTCCTCCTGACTATGGAGTGGGAGAGTAAGAGGGAACAATCTAGGAATGTGAGAAAGGAGTAAATGTGAAGAATATAGAACATTAAGGTTTACTGTCCCTCATCAAAACAGTCTTGGAAGTTCTGCTGCTTGAGAAAAGATGCAGACAAGCATTCCCAAAATGCCAGTTCCAGGGTGGGGGAGCCTGGCACTGCTGAGCAGCTCCTTCAGTGTTTCTGTGCTCCATTCCTCTCACCTGCATAAAGAAATGCCAACATTAGCAGATCTCTGATTGTGTCTGTGCTGGCAGAGGGTCCCAGAACTGATTTATAGCACTTGTTCAGCTTTCAGCGAGCAGCAAATGCATTGCTTAATTATTCATGGCAGATGTATTATTGCAGGAAATTAAGACATCGAGGAAACAAGTAAAAACTATTACTGAATAGAGCTATAAACAGGGTAAGGTGGAAGGGAATGCAGTAGAAAAGCTCTCAGATGCTAAAACCCCCTTGTTCTCAGAAATGTCTCCCCCCTTCCAGAAATAATTGTTTAAATTCCCAGATATGCAAGTGATCGTTCATAGTACATAATTAAATATTCTATTATCTAACAAGTTGGATTTAATTTGCTGCATTTGTCATCTAAAATATCACATTTGTGAATGTGTGGAACCTTCTATGGCTTCTTTCAGCATATCCACTTACATAATGACACAATTCTCTTTGTCTTTGACTTCCCTGAAAAGATTTGACATTTTACTTGTGCGGGGGAATTGAGGTCAACCTTTGGCTTTCTGTACCAAAGGAGGAGGTTTGGGGTTTGCATTTTGTGTCCCGGAGGTATTGCTGTGCCTGGAGTAATGGTGTGCAGTGCTGCTGCAGAGAGTGTGACCCAAGGCCCATCTGCTGGCACTGGATTTCCATTGTTTGAAACGCCTCTGCAGACAGGCACACGTGCACCCAGCTCTCTTTCAGATGCTGCTGTAGCTTTATTCAAAGGTTTATTGGTGTGTGTTGGTGGCCTGTGCTGTGAACCTGTTCTCTAGCCTGTACTGAATGCCCCACACTCACACAGAGGCCAGAGCTGTTGGCTTTGAGGAGCGCCAGCACTTTCTTGGTCATCAAGTGGCGTAGGAGGAGCCTGGTGTTTGATTGCTCGCTGTATGCATAGAGGGAGTTTCTCATTAGTGCTGCTCCAAGTTCTCAAGAGCTTTAAACCTTGCAGGTTTTGTGACAATTTTTCAAATATGCATTCAGCAACTGACTGAACTTCACTGAGAAGGAAGTGGTTTAAACATGCTTTCAACTTCTCTTTCAAGAATAGAAATATTAGTTTTATTATAAAAGTTATGGGGAGCATCTCTTAGGTTTTTGTGTAACCTCAGGCTCTTGAGAGCTTCCATTTCATTACTGTTCATAAGCTCATTATTTTGGTACATATGTAGTAATTTTGGAGCCCTTTACTTTATAATTTCAGTTATGTAGTTTGAAATGTAATGATATTAGAAGTTCTATTATAGAGAATTCAGAGCAATTTTAAGGTGAGCAAATGAAATTTAGTGATATTATAGCCTTGTGTAGTTCATTCCTGTGATGGGAGGTGTTTTAATCCATTTGCAAACTTCGGCTATTTGGTGATTGCAGATACAGGTGATGGAAGGAAAATAATCTATAACTTGTCCTGTAAGGTTAATTTTCCTGACTCTTGAAAGCATGGTGCAGCACATATGTGAATATAACATTTCATACAAGTTGGGCAAAAAAGCAATCTTGCGGGAATCACACTAAACCATCAGCACTGAGGAACATGCTCCTGATGGTGTTTTGCAAACGCTTGCTGTTCTGTACACGTGCATCTCAGGATCGCCTAAACAGAGCTTTGCTTCCAGACCTAATCAATTGGTTCTTGAGCCGTTTAGCTTTTTAATTACTCTTGTCAAAGTGAAAATTATGTGAAAGAACTTGACTGTGCAATTAGCTGCTGAACATTTTCTGCAGCAATAGTGGGAAAACAATACCAAGTCCCAGAATAGCAGTAGATACAACCATAGGAACAAATCTGCTTCAGCAGGGAAAGAGATATTCTAGTAACTAATCTGAATGAAAGATAATTTATTTTTTAAATATGCATATATTCACAGATGTGAGCAGAAAAGGCTGTTTGTGTGAGAAAAGCCTGTCTCCAGCATAATGCCAGGTTAGTTATCACTTGCTGATTTCCCTCTGATTTGATGGTCCTGCTCTTTCTAGGCAGAGGCTTCAGCTCTGTCCTCAGTCAGGGCTCAGCATGTTGGAATAAGTGCCAGATCTTAGACCTCCAGACTGCTTGGGGCTAAATCTTAGAAAAAAAAGGGTTCACCTTTCCTGTGCTGCAGCCATGGGAGAGTGCACCGTGTGCTTCTTCTGTGGACAGCAAGAGCCTATTTAGAGTTTGTTTGGTGATGTATAGATGATGTGCTCAGACAAATTATATCTCTCAACAGCTTCACACTAAACTAATGTGGGCATTCAAAAAACAAATAAATGAGGCAGTGTCTATAAAGAGCTTCCATCTAGTGAAGTGGAGCAGTTGGAGCCTGATTAATGAATCCCATTTGAACACACTGGCTGTGTGTTCACTGCTCCCCTCTGCTGAGCTCTGTCATCCAGGACAGCCCTTGCTGGAACACGCCATGCATTGCTGGCACCTCTGCCTGGTACCACGAGCCACCGTGGTGAGGATGAGACTTACACCACCATGGGTGGTTCATGACCCCAGTGAAGAAGCCAGAGCTGGTCTGGGATATCCCTACCATTGCTGGTGCATCCCGGGAGCTGCCTGGTGCTCTCCTGGCTCTGCCACGTCCAGGGCCAAAGTGCAGGGGCGCATTTTGGGGAAGGATCATTTGGGGAAGGATCCATTCAGTGCTGGTGCCTCTCAGATGTGTAACTCATTGGCTTTCACCAAGCTAAAACAGTGTTTTTACAAGTGAGATTGAAAACACAGGTTAGATTTACTGGCTGTTAAATTGCTGAGCTGATGGAAGGGAGCTGAGTCACTGCATGCTGACTGACTGAGCCCACACTCCTTCCCTGAGAACAACGCAGTGAGGGCAGCTGAACAAATCCTGGTACTCGTCTTCCTGTGTTTGGAAATGCTTAATAGATTTGGAGGCTCAGAATTTTAATGCAGTTCTTTTCTGTATTGATAGAGGTCTTTGAAGTCACTTTAATGCTTTACTAAGCATACATACGAGAATCCAGGTTATTTGTATCGGTGCGCTTGATGGTTTCTGATCTTCATTAGGCTGTGTACCAGAAGGTCAGTGTGCATGCACACCCACATGCCTAAAATAATTTATTCTGCTGCCTTTTAGCACCTGCTACACATGAAAGTGTTACTAGAAAAGTGTATCTTTTGAATAGTGAATAAAAAATTTCTTTCAAGACACAATACTTTTTACAAGGATTCAAGTTCCAGGACCATACATGGGTCGGATTTTTTGTTTTCCTGGGAGGTGATGAGGGCAAAACCATCAGTAGCAAGACATCCATTCTTTGTGGAGGTTTGAAAGCAGGTGAAAGGGCTCAGAAGCCAGAGGGATACTTTTACTGAGTCTGAAATAGTCAGCACATCAACATCTGGTTTTGGATTATAGCTGGAGGCAGCAAGGTATGAGTATAGAAACTTATTTTTAATTATGTAGAATGCATTGTCTGGGTATGTGTGTCAGCTGGCTGCAGTGAAATCAAGGAAGCCAACATATTTTAAGCTTAATTGTATGTTTTGAACAATCTGAGAACAATGAGTATGTGATAGCAGCTCCTTTTTGTGCCTAATACCTATTTAATTCAGTGCTTGAGACAGAAGGGCTTTGGCAGTGAGTGGTCTGTGTGCAGAGAAGGACGCAGGTGCTCTGAATTGCCAGTTTTTCTAGCTGAAGAAGCTGGAAGGAGTGTGTTGGGACTCTGGGAGGGAAAAGTCTCCTAGTTAAAGCAGGTTTTGATGTCTCAGAGGTTTGAATTTCAGAAAGCATGGACCTGTCTGTAATTGTCAACGGGCAGTAAATTTTTTTAAAAGTAGTAAAATGTAACCTAAGTGCAGAAGATAGTGCTATTCCTCTTACACCATGAGAGCGTTTACTAGCAGAAGAAAACTGCATCAGTTTTTGGATTACAAAGAGTTTCAGATTGTCTCCAGTGCTTGCCATTGTGTCAGTGTGAGTGCTGAGGTGTATGTTGCAAGTTCCTTTGGAGGAACAGTGAAGGGCTACATTCTGCCCTGAGATTTGATTAAAATTATGGAAAATTTGAGGCTAGGCTGTGAGCCTCAAGTTTTTAAGCTGCAAAAAGGGTGAGTAGGAGGGAAAACCTGCATTTGCTTGGGGAAACTTAAATCCCTTTTCTCAGCATGTTTGCAGATGGATCACCTTACAGGTATGTGAGAAAGATTTGCATTTTAGAGCCCTGAGAAGTGCTTGAGAGATGCTCATCTCTCTTCACTTCCCTGCTCCCCCTTTGCTTCTTGTCATTTAACATTTTTGAAGTTCTTTGGGTAGTTACATTTTTGTCTCTGTAATAATTATCAAATTATAAATTATTTTTAAAAGCAAACCCTCTTGACTGTGGATAAGCAATCTTCATAAATTATTTGGTGGGATACTTAATTTGAAGTTTCTTCATTGCTTATGACAAGATGTTTCTGCTGCTGTCACAGTTGATGATTCATAGCTCAAGTGAAGTGCTTAGTGCTTCAGAAAAGTTGTAACACAAGCATCTCTACTCAAAGTCTCTCCATTTATAAAAAAAAAGAAAAAGAGAGATGTGGTGGACTGTGCTGAAATGGTGTGTGAGGCTGGTCTGCAGAATTGGCTCCAAAACGCAGACAGGTAGGCAGGGGCCATTCACTGATACTGAATCAGAGAAGAAGCTGAGGTAACAAATGCCCTTAATTCCTTTATTTTCTCCAAAGCATGTTTATGAACAGTCAGGGGAGTTTGTGAGTCTGCTAATGTTTATACCTAAGTGGGAACAGGGTGCTTCCTGCAATCCCATATGATTTAGGGCATTCTGCTTGACTGGCTGGGCTCATAGCACTGGGTTTCATGTTCTTGATTCAGCCATGGGGGTTTTTGGGTAGGTGATTAGAAGGAAGTGGAAAATGGAAGAGGCTTTAGACTGGTTAGAGGAAAAAAGTGCAAGGTGGGGTATTAAAGCACCATTTGGTTGTGGCTGATGCTGTGCTCAGTCTGTGTGTCTGTGTTGGAGCAAAAAGGGATCTCTATTAAAATTTCAAACCTTTTAGGGGCTGGAGGAGGAGGTCGCTGGCTGCTGAAATTCCTGCTGTTTTGCCATTCCTGATGTTTTCCTTTTGAGAAGCTTCAATGAGGAGGTCTGACAGATGGCAACAAAGGGAAAGGTAGAAACAAGGCACTCCTGCAATATAAACATTGGGCTTTAACTGTTTCATTGAAGTGTTTAAAACACATATAAGAATTTGGGCAGAACTACACAGGCATGTTACAATAGTTAGGTGAAATTTCAGAAAAAAAAGCAGTGACAGTTGTTTTTTCCCCAGCCAAGCTGAATTCCAAGGATGCCACTGAGAGCAGCTGCATGCACTGAATATTGATGGGCAGCTGGTGCAGCTCCTGTGCCCCCCACCAACTTCCTTCATGTTTCAGGAAACCTCTCCTGATCCTATTTCAGCCATCACATTATAGGAGTGCATTTGCAGCAGTACAAGTTCAGTGAACAAACAAAATCAAGAATGAGCCAGAAGAGTTTAAGAGGGAGCAGGGTGGATTCTCGCTGGTTAGGACAGGTGGTGTTCAGTGGCTCTGTACTGGCAGCCAGTCAGAATTAGGACAAATCCACTCGTTTCAAATGATTATTCCAGGTTTTGGTAGGGTTTTAGCTGTTTGACTGCTCTTGTTCTCATGGAGGGTGGAAGAGACTGGAAAATTGAAGGGTGTGTTGTTGTGACTGGATAAGGTAAATGTAAGTGGAGGAAATTTTAGATAAATTGAGGAGTTCATAATGTGGGCTGTTTATAGGGTTCTGTCTTTTAAATCGACAGCATTGTTGTAGCTGTTGTGTGTTTGTAAGCACTTAAGGTTTGAGTGGACCATAAAAATTCATGCAGATGTTCTTCCTTCTTGACTCTGAGCATTTAGGATATTCAAACCACTGCAGTGGCTTTCTTCAGAAACTGCTTTATGGGCACCTCCAGAGTATTTTAAAACCAAAACAAGACTTTCGTGCCAATGGTTAACCTTCACTAGAGACACCATGTAAAAAACCACCCCAGTGTGTGTTTCTGTACCTATAAACTGCACCATTTGCACTATAAAGAGAAAGCCCTTTCAGTCAAAAGCAAAAGGTGATGAAGTGTAAAGGTGAGCTGCTGTCCCTCCACATCGCTGCCTGATCTCTGAGTGCTGGGTTTCTTACCCCAGCTTTGTGCTGCTGCTGTGGAAGGTGTGACTTTGAGCTGAACTTATTCTGGTTTTGATTGGGGGTTTTTTGTTTGGAAGTCAATGAGGTACTATTGAACACAAACTCAATTTAGACTCTCCTAGGACCTTCTTTATTGCCTGTTGCTTATTTGCCTGAAATGCTGACAGAGAAACTAATGTTCTTTTTTAATATTAAAGAACAATAACAGCTTATTTAACACTGAGTAAGAAAGAGGCTTTAGCAGCAATGTACTTCAGTGAAATAACGAAGATATTTCTGTGAGCTGCTCTACATCAAAGCTTTATGAAGCAGGATTTCTCTGCCACAATGTGACCTCTGCAATGCTTCAAAGTGCTGGTTCTTTGCGCATCAGCCAGCTCCATGTTTTTACTTTGACTAGTGGTGTTCCTGCTTAAACCACAGAAAAGGACTTCTGTCTAAGCACTTTCTGGGAAAACTTTTCTTTATGCATATGGACTTTGAGAATCAAATGCCACAAATGCTTTTTTTTCGGTTGCCATATGAGCATACTTGGCAAAGATGGAAGGAGCTTGAATACAAGGGAGCTTCTTGGGGAAGAAATTCTCTCTTTTAGTGTTTTCTTCAAAACTGAATGCGTGTCCTTTCAGTGGTATTAATTTTTGCTCTTTTGGAGTGAACTTGAGTGGTTTTGATATATTGCTGATGTTTTAGCACCCTTACTCATCAAGAAGCTCTGTCTCATTTGAACATGTGAGCTTTATTTCTTCACATTGTGTCATGATTGTCCCTATTAATGGGATGTGAGATGTAGATTAAAGTTCTCATGGAATCCATAATAGCCAGCTGTTTATCAGTTGATTCTGACCAATATCAGCCATTTTTCCTACAGGAAATGAAAATGTTCCATCATTAGGCTGGGGACCTAATCGAGTTTCCTTCACTTTGCTCCCTTATCTCCATATTTCCATCGTGTGTTACTTTGCACTGGAGACTCCTCGTGTGCCATACAGCTTGGGTTTTAACATAACCTGCAAATCTGTTTGTTTCCTGTGGATCTTTACACGCTGGTAACTTTCCAAAAAACCTGATTCAACCCATCAGTCTCAGAAGCTGTTCTGTTTTGGGTGAGGATTCCCTTGCAGAGGGCTGCATGGTGGGGTACCCTTCTCCATATGTCTTTGGGAACTTCTTCCCTCATTGCACTTACCCAGGCAGGGCTCAAGGCCCATGCTTACGGTGCTTTACAACTCCTTGTATCAAACACAGATAAACCCATGGTAGCCCATCTATTTTCTTCCTTGAAGAAAGTAAACGAAAACCAGGACTATCAGTTCAAGTGATCTCTCTTTGTACAGACCCCTTTTCTTCTTGGAAAAACCACAAAGAGCATCTGAAAGCAGCTTAGGTGACACTGCTTCATCTGGATGTGCAGACAGCTTTGGATTCTGCTTCCCACTCTGCTTTTGGCTTGCTGGGAGGAGGAAGGACTTGGCAAGGATGCTCAGAGTGGCACAGACTTTATTTGTCCTTCCAGACATGGGAATTAAAATGCATCAGCATTTATGGAGGAAGGTAGTTAACAAGGCTAGTTACAGTTAGTCTCCTTATGCGGATTTCTTTATTTTTAGGTATGTTTTCAGCTATTGCTAATGAATTTAAGAAACAGATGAGTAATTTTTATTTTAATTAAGAGTAATCTTGTGATTTGAAGTAATATGTTATTTTTGCAGTGGTTTTTTCCGCTTTAAAAGCTGATATGGAGAAAAAGCAGCTCAATAGACCATTTAATGAAGGGTAAAAATTATCAGGTCATGCATTCTCTCCTTGTATTGTTCGACCATAACATAATATATATTCCGTCATTATTCCCACCCCATCCATTAGCCATCACAGTTCAGAAATAAACAAATTACCTGCTCCCTTCTCCATTAAATGCAATTTTATAAACTGCATTATAACAAAGCTAACTGAACTATAAGTAGAGAAAAAAAACCCCCTGGTTTTCAACGTAAATGGCATAAATTTGGTTGTGCAGAGAGGATGTGTGGGAAGGTACTGTTGCTGTAAGAATATCAGATGAATAAATTTTAAAAAAATTAAAGAAGTGTTTTGAAATTCAGTAGTTGCGATCAAGAAGTAAATTTTTTGAGGAGGTAAATCAAAATGCTTCTGATCCTAGAGCTGCATACTGTGAAACAAGGGTCAAAAAATCGCAGTTTGCAGCCACATGATACGAAATATACAGGGAAACTTTTTCATGGTGAGAATGGTTATCAGTTGGAACAAGGAACAGGAGAGGCTTGGGAGTCTTCATTTGTGGAGATATTCAAAGCTTAGCAGGATAAGGTCCTGAGATACCTTTTTTTAAACTTTAAACACTGCTTTAAAGTTAGTATTTCTGTGAGCAGGAGGTTAGAGTAGCTGATCTGCATATGTCCCTTCCAACTTAAATTATTCAGTACTTTGTGCAAGAGAGTTCATTTAAGAAATGTGGGACACAACTTTGTTGATGCTGTGAGCTTCTGTATGGATCTACTCAGAGCATATTGCAGTGGGGTGAGGGGTGATATATTTCCATGCTACCTCGTTTGCAGCTTCTGGGGACACTGGTGTGAAAAGAGCAGGTGAGCTGGAAATGCAGAAATAAAGCTTTCTATCTATGAAAGTAGTACTGAATAGAATTGCCTTAAATTTTACCTTGGTTCAGATGTTGTCTTCCTTTTTTGCTGGGGAGTGGGGGAGATGCTTCTCTTATTTCTCAGCTTTTTGACTGCATTTCTGTTTTATGGGGATGTTGAAAGCTGGGGCATAACATTATTCAGTACAGCATGGGGTGTGCTGTAAATGAGTTTGGATCTCTCCTTTCTGGGTTTTGCATTATTTATAGATCAGCCTCTGCATAATTGCATTTGAATACTAGCAACTAGTCATGTTTGCCATAAAAATAGAAAATGCATGTTTTAGACAATTTCTTTAGAAGTGTTTTATCTTTTTTCTTTGGGTGTCTCTGTCATTCTGAACTTAGCTAGACCCCAACTCCTCCCCAGTCTGCATTGAAGTGATAGCTCCTTTCCAGAGTTAGCTTCCAGCACTGTCAGGATACCCATGGCCCTGAGCTGCCCCAGAAGTGTTGTTTCTTGTCCTACATCCCAAAACCATTGTGGAATACTGTGCCCTCTTGGGGATCCTTGTCTTTGGTGACCTGGTGCTTTCTCCTGGCGTCTGGTGCCAGCTTTTGTGGCAATACCACGGAGGTGACTCTGCTTCCAGTGGTGGGGGAGTCATCTGGCCCCAGTATTTCTGCTCTCGTTTGAGTCACCCTGAAATAGAAGTTTTTCTCTTTCATGCTGATCTGATTCTTTCATTATAGGTGAATGTGTGTAAGAATTCAGTCTTGGAGAATCTTGGAGCAAATTTGTGAAAAAAGTGATCTGACGTGATAACCCAACAGTTCAAGTGAGAGCTGTAGGGAAGGTTGAGGTTACTGCAGTGTTTGCTAATCAGGAAAGGAGGGAAGTGCTTTGCCAAAGAGTGACTGAAAAGCTGCTGACCTGCTTCTGTATATCCATAATGCCCATTGTTGTGACAGAACACTTCAGAGTGGTTGTGCTTCCATGGCGCTGAGCTGAGTCCTCGTGCCACTTGTGTCCTCCTGACTGATCAGTTTTGTTTCTGTAATTGGCAGGCAGTGATGAATGCAGTCCTTGAGCGAGTTGCTCTTGGTTTTCCTGTGTTTAAAAATGTCAAGTGGACATGTTAAATAATGCCCTTACCTTCCCTTCTGTGGTTGTGAAAGTAGCAGCCACTGTATGGCGAGTGAGTTGGGTGGCTTTGGTCTTTCAGCAGCCCATATCCTATGAGGAAGGCATGAGAACTTCTCTGGTAATTCTTTGCTATTATTGTACTTATATAAAAATATAGTATTCATTTTTAAATCTTTCTCCCCACCTCCAAATTCCTAGCCCTGTGTGTTTTCTGTGTTGGGAAGGGGCTGGCTATGGAGACTTATCACCATCAGCCTAAAGCTCAGGTGTCTGCAGTGATTAGATGTGGGACCTGATTATCATTTCAGGGGCAGAAGACAATCAACATTACACCTAATTACAAATGTCCTTGTTTAATCTCTTAACGTTTCTTGTTTGACCCGTGTCATGCCTGATCCTTCGAACCATGTAAATGGTGTTAAGGATTGCTGCCTCCTGCTCACTGTGCCTTGCTGTGTGAATCCGAGTCAGTCCTCTCTTTTTCAGATTGAGGTTAAATCCATTTAAGGTAAACAGATTAACACATTTTCTCATGTCTAACGTGAGAGCAGCGAGTCTGTCATTTCCCTAAAAGCATTACATGCGACAGGTCCCAGATGCTGAGTTTTTCTGGGCAGCTGTGTTATTTGCTTGACTGGATGGGTTTTACAGCTGGTGTCCGGCTGTTCTTTGTTATGTTTATCTGCAGTCTCTGGGGCTAATCAGATTAGCAGATAGCATAATCTTGCTAAATATCTGATTCCCTTCTGAGCCCCTGGGTGTTAGCATTGCTGGTCCTTGTGGTTTCTGTGGGGGGCTGGTGGAGGTCGCTCAGAGGCCGCAGCTGCATCTCACTGCTCCTGCACTTGAGTCCAGCGTGGGCTTGTTCTGGCAATTTCTGTTACAGCTTTGTGCAGTCAGTGTGTATGTGAAGATAAACTCAGCTAAAAGGAATTAGCTTGGATGATAGGCCTGAAGATCTGTCCTTGGTCCATGTTTTTAAGTTCTTTACTGCAGGTTTTTTGACACAAGTTCCTGTTGCTCGCTTGTGAGACAGAGGCTCTTGGGTCTCCAGGAACACTGCAGGTGGCTTGGGCTGCTTGGAAATGGCAGTTGGACCTGTCTCCATGACTTCTCCAGCCTGGAATGCCCTGGTGTGGGCTGCCAGCATTACTGGACATAGCTATAAAGATGTCACAGAGGGTAGGACTGGGACAAGTTTGCTGATGTGCTGTGACCAAGCTCACCTCTAAAGTGTGTTTGATGGGATGAAGGAAATGAGTGGAGATGAGAGATAAGAGAAATAAAAAATCCACTCTATCACTGCAGAAATTGGAGGTGTTGGCATGTTTGACTTGTCTGCAACATGCCATGTACTGAAACTGAGCACAGCACTTCTCAGCGTGAAAAAAATTGTTTTAGTGACTGTAAGAAGAATCAGTATGGCAGCACTATGTATTTTTGAAGCACATCCAGCACATGCAGTAAGAATATTTAGAACGCTGTTCCTTCTATATAAAAATACTTTCGATTTTTTTTCGTTTTTGAAGAAGTGTGTCATGCTGTTAATATAGCTTAGAGCTCTACACAGATTGAAACTGTGTGTTTTAAAAAAAGTTTTGGCTACCAGAGTCCAAAGTTGCAAAAGTCCTGTTTGTACTGGTAAATGGTTTCCAACTTGAAAGTTTTGCTGAATGTCTTCTACTTCTGCCCTCTGTGCAACCAGTACCCAAAGCCCCACATTTGCTGTAGACTTGTCTGAAGTGGGAGAAAGCTCACCAGTGTTGGTAATTGATGATAACGCTCAGATAAACCCAGTGTGGATTGCTGGGAGGAGGAGCACTGCTATTAAACAGACTTCACCTGCTGTCATCTCCCCTTGAAATGATGCCAGCTTTGTTGTTGGTAGATGTAAATTAAATTGTTTGCAGTCTTTTGTGAGATCTTAGAGTTTGTTAGGTTTTTTTAGATTGTATAGAGGACCTGAGCTGACTCCAGCCCTTTGCTAAAGCCTCAGTGCTTTCCAGAGAGGAAGGAGGGTCCCTATGCTGGTGTCAGACTCTGGTTCTGTGAGTCTTGAGTACAGACCAATGCTGGTTCTCTCGGAGCAGCAGCAGTGTCTTGCCTGTCTGTGCTGGCTCCTGCCAGCATAGAAGAAACTTCAGTGTCTCTCACAGATGCGAGGATCCTTTTCTTCTTTCTCCCTTGTAACCTTTGGAATGTCTTTGTGGGGCTTAAACAGAGAAGTGAACACTTGGAGATAAGGCCTCAACGGAAGAAAGTAGTGGAAGCTCTGGTAGAAAAAGTACTGGATTGATGAACTTTGTAATGCTGTCAGGGGTTTCCAGTCATGCTGCCTCCAGCACTGGAGGTTTTTTTACTCATATTTATGAACACCTTCATTGTGTAACAGCAGTAGGAGAAAAATCAGCAAGCCTAGCGAGATCTCCTGGAGGAGGACACAGGTTTCATCCTCAGGACCTCTCCACACAAGGTGTAAGTGGCACTTCATGATGCACATACCCCATACATATTTATTTAAACACTTCAGCTAGTCCAGCCTGCAGTTTCTGAAGGAACCCCACTGTTATGGCTTGCTGGTTTTTGCTATTTTATCCCTTCAAAGTGCCAAGACTGATCTTCACACCACAGATCTCTGACCTAAGTGGTTGCCCTTTAAATTGAACTGCATTTTTGAGCATCTGTAATTTTGGGGACAGATGGTTGTTGTTGATTAAAAGGGTTTCCAGGACTGGTAATATATTCCTGAACTGGCAGTAAGTGCTGAGGCCCTTCCTTACAGAAGTGTTTAATGAGCTGGAGAGGAAGTTCAGCATTTCAGAGGCAGCAGAGTGGAGAGGAGGGACTTGCCCTGCCCTGATCAGCAGGACTCAGTTCCTGCTTCAAAGATCAGACTTGATCTGTTCCAAGCTCCTTGGAAGCAAATTTTTTGCCTATGTTCATTGACACTTAGTTTTCCCATCAACAAGGCTTATGTAGGGCTACAAGTGGAGCAGTGCAGTAACTTGGTTGTGCATTGTAGTCACCAAGTGCTTTTACTGGACTCATGTCCTGTCAGGTTCCAGTGAGGTTTTCCATGCTTTGGCTCAGGGAATGGCAGGCAGAGCTATGGATCAGACACCAGAGGAGAGCTAGCATTTTAGAGCAGTATACTTTTCTTCTGTATTTGTCTGTCAGCTGTCATCAATATCTGAGGGTGCAGTTGCTGCTGATGTGGCAGCAGCTTTGCTTTGACAAATGACAATATGTGGCTGCTTTTGTTCTTGACCAAGAGGTGTAAAAGTGATGGATGTCCCTGTGTGTGGTCTCCACCATGGCTGGACACAGGAGTAGAGGCAGTGGAGCAGGCACACATTCTCTGCAGCTCTGGGGTTGTGATACAGGAATGAGTCTGCTCCTCTCTTTCCTCCCTTCCTGGATTTCACTGTAGGGGATTCAGTTACTCTTTGGTTCTTAGACAGGTAAGCATACCTTTTTTATTTTTGACAATTTCTGTCACAGAGGTATCAGTCTGAAGGAAAGTGCATCAGGGTAGAAATTACTGCTCTTCATTTCCATAAAACCCATAGTGAGTTAGAAACTGTTGGAAGCTACATAGATTTAAAAAAACCCACTTAAGTTTTAGGTTCTTATTTTCTGAAAGGATTCCTTTTGGGTGGATCTTAATGTTTGTATTGAAACATATTTAAGCTTTGCAGTTCATAAGAATTAACCTTTTCCATGAAAGGGTCACCCAGAAGCTGAACCCTTCTAAAATTAGGAATACAAATCCTCCTCTTTTTTTTCTCAGTGTCACTGAGGTGAGAATAATTTAAAAAAAAATTTAAAAAAAGAAAAAATGTTTGCTTCTTGGGTACTTTTGGTCCAGAATTGCTTAAAAACAAACGTGTGTTTGGCCTGAACATACTGCCATTCCAAAAGCATTAGCTAAGGGGGAGTGGTGTGAATCTATCATCTGTAACATAAAAATATTGCCTACATACATCACTGAAAGCCCCACACTGCATTTGTGGGTGGCCTCCTAAAGGCAGAGCCACACCCTGAAAGGGGTCTGGAGAGGGAACGGGAATGTGCTTTCATCACCTACTGCACGTGCTCGGGTATCATTTCCCTTTTCCTGTTTCTTGGATTATTTGACACAACTGTAGGGTTTATTTAATTCCTGACACTTGGATCTCAGCTCAGTGCTTTATCACCAGATCTTGCTGAGCCAAAATTTGCATTACAACCTCCTTAGAGTCTCTGTATTACAAGCAGCCTCTTTTGACCTAGCAGAGAAAAGCCTAACAGGAACCAGAGGCTGGAGGAGCTGGCTAAAGCACGTCCTGTGTCAGAATGGAGGTCAGGCTGGATGATAGAGTAGACCATTCAGTCCTGAAAATCTATGAATATTAATATGCATCTATTATAGTATAGAGTATAGTGAGGTCATTGATTAATGCCATTCCTGCCCTAAGCCGTTGTCCTGTAAAGGGATTCTCCAAGCCTCCTGCTTCTGCTGCTGCTCTGGGGCACCTCACTGACTAGAGGTTAATTATCTGTTGTGTGGCTATTAAAACAAAAGACTTACTGTTTCAAATTTATCACTTTTACGTTCAGCCGAATTACTGTTTCTCTTGCAAGTATGAAATGGGATCACCCATCTCAGCCTTTTCTCACAGACAGTTCTCAAAGGTTTTGTCAACCCTGCTGTCCAAGGGCAAGTCACAGTTGATGTAGGTATTAGATTATTTTGCCTTAAAAGTTCTCTCGCTTTTTCGCAATAATGTAGTTTTGTCTTCTTCCAAGTCCATGTCTATGCTCTTTGTACCTTCATGACCACAACTGCACAGGGCACCCCACTGAAAGCATCTAGGTTATGCACTTATGTCCAGTGCCTTTCTGAGTGGTTACAGTTAATTTAGAATCCAGGAAAGTGTTTGGTTGGTTTAAATTGTTCTCTACAAAACATGTTACCTTACATTAGACAATGCTCACTTTCATCTGCCTTCGTTGACCATTTATGAAATTTGTTACGTGGGTAGATAAAACTCACTGTACTTTGTTATGATTCTGATTTAGTTCCATCTTGAAGAACTGGCTTGTGCTCATTCACTTTTCCAAATTAAGTAATGAGATCTGGTTTCAGGTCAGAACTTCAGGATTCTACAGTGCTGGTATTTTTGTTGTGCTAAAAAAATTAAGTAGCTCAAATTGTATTGGGAATTTCACCAAGTAGCAAACAGGCCCTGAGTTAACCTTACGGAAATACTGCTCAGAGAAAATGGCTAATTTTACATCATCACAAAAAAATAGATGTTGCTGTGCCTTTTGCAGAGGACTAAGGACTGTCAGAGGGGAACCCTTAGGCATGAGTGGGAGGGAGTTGTGTCCTGGCAGCTGCAGATGAGAACAAGCCTTGGCTGCTCACTGCCATGGGAAGCTGCCAATGGTTTGCCCAGGTCATAATGCCCAATTCTGGGGACAAACCCAAATCAGTGCAGGGACTGAGATAATGCCTTAGCAACCTTGAAAACAAGCATTAATGTGGGCATTGTTAGTTCCTGTGGGTGGTGCTCATCCTGTGTTGCTGGCCAACCATTATGGTTAAGACTTCCTCAGATGGTTTTCCTGTTGTCTGCAGGAGCCTTGCAGGGCTTCCCGGGGCCCAGGCAGAGCCGCAGTGTCAGCAGCCAAAGCTGTGTCATGCACCACACAACAGGAGCTAAATGCTGCTGGGGTTCAGATGGGAGGAGCTGCTAGGAGAGCCAGGTCCTTTGTTGTGCTGTTTGGGATTTTTTTTGGGTTTTTTTTAGCTGCAGACTTGTCTAAACCAGATTAGTGAATAAAACTGACATTCAGTTATTTATTTATTTCACAAAGATTTCCATGATTGATTTGTAGAACAGGTCTACTACTAAAGTAATCAATCAACCAAACAACAAAAAACCCCAAAATTTTGAGACTTGTGCTATGGATGTTCTTCAGGCATGTCTAAACAAAGTTTGTGCCAAGATTTGTTTCTAAATATCTTGAAAGGAGGATCTTTTCAGTAGCCCTTGTGTTGAACACCAGAGTGTTAAGGAGCAATGGTGGTGGTAAGCTTGTAGAAAGTCCAGTTCCTGAACCTTGAAAGTTCAGGTTATTGCTGGTTTCAAGCTATAATTATAAATAACTTTAGAATTCATGTAATTATTAAATAAGTAGTCCAAGATATTACTGTTTAAATGTTTATTTTTTTAAAATACATGGAGGACTTAATGGGATTCCTTGCATTAGAAATTTTTTCCCTCTAGCTCAGTAATCCCTTACGCTGCTCAGGAGTTTTCCCTGTATAGTTTATAGATTTAGTAGTCTGTTGCAGAGCTGTGGATTCATAAACCATTCCTGTAATCTGGTATAAATATTAGGTGGTTTTGGCTGCAGTCTGGTTAAGTTAGGAGCAGGAGGTGGGCTGCCTGCAGACCATGTCCATGTGCTCAGTGTGGGACAGCCCTTTGCAAGGAGCACTTCTTGGGACCCTCTGCAGGTCCCTGGTCCAGGCTGGGGCTCTCCTGTCTTCCGGAACAGGTAAAATATGTCTACAGTAAAGGAATACTTGATAATATGAGGTTACCATTTGTCAGTGCCAAATATTTTCATCCCTGTGGAGCAAAGGAATGTGGGGATACCTGGCAGCCCTGTTGCTGCAGGAACCTGAATCTGCTTGACTTTCGTTGTCCTCCTGCAGGTATATTGCAGCCCAGAGGTTACAGCTGTGGCCATGACTGAGCTTTTCTGCAAAATTTGAAATAAAACTATGTTTCTTTACCTTCAAAAAGGAATAGAACATTTCTACTCACAGAAAATAGTGGTGGAAGGGAATTTCATCCCTCCTTTTTCTGCTCAGACAGGATTGCTCTAAGCTGTTAACAACAGATGTTTGTCTAGCATGTCCTTAAAAACTTCTGGTGAGAGAAGAGCCCACCATTTCTTCAGCAAGCTGTTCCAGTGTTTAACTGTCAGTATATTTATACCTTGGGAATGTGGTATAGAATTTACCCCAAACATCCTAACCTTAAACTCCCTTTCAGCAGCTTTGTGGCTATGAATAGTTGACCATTTGCATGACTTGCAAAAAAAGAAAATGAAAAAGGATTTTTTTCATCTTGTGGTTTCTTTCCAGATCTTTGAAGACCGTTTTCACCCTCCCTGCTGCCACTACTCGTTTTTTCTAAGCAAGATAAACTTCATCATTGTTGTCACCTTGTTTTCCTCCATTCTCATCCAGCCTTTCCTGGCTGCTGAGACTCTCATTGACAGTCTCCCCTCTGGTTGTTTCACCCATAGTTCACGTGAGCTGTCTCCCACTCAGCTGGCGTTATTGGGTGGTTTTTGTTCTACTCATTTGCTTTCTCAGAGTAGCCAAGGTTCCCAGCAATACACCGAGTTTGTGACAGTTCTTAGTAGTATTCTTGAAAACCATGTGTGCTTGCAGTCAGTATGATGCAATTTACTATTGGAGACGCTGAATTCCATTAGAAACAGGGAAAAAGCAGGAAGATAACAACTGGCTTGATAGGAAATAATTCAGAGGGTTATGCCAGTTATGCACCTTGAGCTGTTGTTCATTTCCTTGTACATAAAGGTGACTAGCCCATGACTCTTACCTGTCTGGAGTAGTTACTGCACACCTGCTCCCTCCTCCACAGAGCTGCAGGAGGGCCAGCGGGCCCAGCCTGGCTGCTCATCCCTCCCACCTTCAGAGTCTGCTGCCCTGCTGCTCTGTGCTCTTCAGCTAATGGATGTTAGTAGCTGTATTTAGCTGCATCCTGTGGGCAGCCTTTCTCTAGTGGCTGACCTTACAACTAGATGGAATCACTTGTCATGGTGGATATTTCCTCAGTGCAAGGGTTGAATTGCTGTGGGTATTGGTAGGAACAGTCTCCCTCATTTCCCAGACTTTCCAGTGAAGCTATTATGCTGCTTCTACAGTTAATATTTTTCTTTTGAGAGGGCATATTTCTTGACAGTTGATCATTCCTTCTCCAGGAGGATGCAGCAGGTGAGAAAGGCCCTTTTTTATGCCATGTCCTGGGTGTTTAAGTACTAGAATAAAAGGATTTGCCCAGCCTGAACACATTCATCAGCTCCCTCTCCAGCCAGCTGGTTCTCAGTCTGAGCTCCCAGACTGAGCTTCAAAGACGTTAAGCCTTAGCTGCTGTGCTAGTCTCAGTAACATTTCTCTCCACCTGAAAGATTTAATAACCTCTTCACTTGCACCACACAAAGCAGGTTGTCTTAAGAATCCAGACAAGCAAGGCACATACATTCTCCTCCAGCATGTAGGTTATTACCTGGAGATTGCAGATGGGCACTTCTGCTGTCTCTGCAGAACCCCTTCCATGTTCCAAAGAGCAAGGAGCTAGCCATTATGAGAGGACAGCAGATACCCTTGTCTGTTCACCCTGATGGATGGCTAATCAAGAAGGACCCTTCCACAAATGATAGACTTGACAAATTCTGCCTCTTGTTAACATTGGAGGATCGCAGAACTGCCAGGAAAAAGTCAGAGTTCTTAGAACAGGTGGTGGTTACACACTGGCAGTTTCTCTTGTCAGTGCTCAGACTTGAGTCCTTGTCAGTCTAATCATTGTCTGCTGACTTGTACACAAACTTCCATCAAGATCCCATTGTACTGTACTGTGTGTAACACAAACTGCTAAACTTTCCTGTCCTGTCCTGCCATGTAAAACAAAGTCAAGTTAAAAAGTAGTAATAGCTCAGCTTCTCCAGGGAGGAGTTTGGAGTCCTGACCATTAAATGAAGTTTCTTCAAAGGCAGGGAGAAAAAAAGATGGATTGGGGCTTTGGTTTTGTTGGTGCTGTTTGAATACTCCCATCAGTGCATCCTCCTCCAGATGTTTCTGTAGAATCTCTCCCATACTGGGGTTAGCAGGCCAGCAACTCCATTACTTGTCAAACTGGCAAGAATGTCACATGCCTTGTGTATAAAGAGTGAGAAACCAGTGACTGCTTGTCATTGCTCACCTGCTTTGTTGATTGATACTAAGCGATCTGCTGGTAAAAAAAATGTGGTGTTGAAAGTTCACTCCTTGGTGTCCATGAATTAGCTCTTGCAACTGAATGTGAGTGAGAATTAGAAATGTTTGTAAGAGCTGGACAAAATGGGAAATGAAAGAGCACTTGAGAAATAAGAAGAAAGATCTGTTTATATGAAAATATTTACAATATATTTCCTATTGCATTTAGTTCTTGTGATGGTGCCAGAGTCTAAATAGTTTAGTTTCTCATGGGCAAAATTAAAGAAATTCTCATGTTAGAGGAAAAAGGCTGTCTGCTGTGATTGCTGCTGGCAGCAGAGCCTGGTCTTTCCCTATTTCCATGGCCACATTAAGTGGGTTGGGAATTTGCTAAAAGCAGTTTCCTGAAAATGGAGGCTTGGCAACCCTGGCCTCTGTATGCTGCTGCTCTTACCACATGGCTATTGATAGTCTATGAACAGTCAAAAACAAATAAAAATACACTGATGCAAAGAGTTAATGGAATTGCCAGTCTGGGATAGTGGTCTCCTGCTTTCATTTTTTCATGTCAGAATTGATAAAGTTTGTTGCAGTCATCATTCACTTTTGATTAACTGATACAGCCTTCTTTTGAGCATTTTATATCTCAGATGTCAACCTCTCTTTTTGCAGTGACAAAGGGCTGTTTAGTATATCCAAAAAAGGCAGAATCTATTGTTTGTGGCTCTAAAATGCTCAGTTACTTGATTACTTAGTTGAAGTTGCAACTGGGATTCATTTGGTGCATAGACTTAACATAATAACTGAATGTAAATGGAGGTGATGTGTTGAAACAGAAGTGGGAAGTGTCTTTTCAAGTGTTTTAACGTTAGTAGTGTGTGTAGCAGTCCTGTGCAGCGGGAGCCCCATTGAACTGCTTTTCCTTTACAGTGCCAGCATACAAGGATTCTGAAATTGTAACGATTGTAACCCCTACATTTTGTGGTGCTCTGCAAGAGCGTGAGGAAGTACAGCAGAAGAATTATTTGTCTTGCAACCAGTAGAGCAAGTAGAAATCTGATTAAAAAATAAATAGAAGATGTGTTGTCTTGCCAAAGGTGTGTGGAATATGAGAAACACCAGGGAATAACACTGTTCAGGGGTACCTGATGATAACACTCTTCTGAGGCTTGCCATTCCCTGAGCAGGGGTTGCAAGATGTGAAAACATTGGAAATAATTGTAAGTGAAGTTTATTTGGAAGGGATGTACCTGGTAGTCAAGTAATATTTCTGTGTAAGAGAGATAAATTTGGAGGTTGATATCCTGCACTGTTTGTATTATCTTGGAAGTATTGTAAGAAGTTATCTTTCATTAGCAATGGTCATACTTTATGCTTACAGTCGAGAGCTTGTATATGATTCTGAACACATTGAAACATTGGAGATGTGGAATGACTCCTGAATGTCGCCCTTCCCGCTAAAGATAGATAGCAAAAAATTCCGTCTTCTGATGAGAAAAGGAGTGCAGCGTCATGGATTGGTGTCTGGGCACACTACACTGGTACTGAGCTGGTTGAGGGAATTCTGAAGCACCAGATGTTCCAGGCGAGATGGGAGGAGATGGATTTGTTTGGCTTTAGGATGAGCTGGTTGGAAATGGGACCTCACTGCTCTCTTCAGCTGCCTGATGGGAGGGGGGGGAGCAGAGGGTGTAGAGCAGGAGTAGTCAGGCTCTTCTGGCAGCTTTGTGGTGATATGATGAGAGCCAACAGAGACATAAGCTCCAGCATGGGAAATGGTGATAAGCTGTAATAACTATGTTTTTTTAAAATTTCCCTTCCATGAAGATGGCCAAGCATCATACCAAAGCCCTAGGAATGTTTTGGAATGTCCACCCTTGAAAATACTCCAAGCTTGACTGAATGGGGCCTCAGGAAACCTGATCCAGCTTCAGAGTTGAGTCCAGCTTTGAAATTGGCTTTGCTTGGAGTGGATGTTTGGAAATGATGACCTCCAAAAGTGCCTTCCAAACGAAATTGTTGTATGAATCATAAGCTCTTGACACGCTCAAAACTGTGGCAGGGTGGGGTGTGTGTGTGTGTGTGTATACAGAATGTATACAATGAGACAGAATGTATACAATGAGACAAATTCAATGTCCATTTTGTTTAATTTCTTTTGTTGTTTAATCCACTGCATTTGATTGCACTCCAATTTTTCTTTTATCTTTGAGACATACAGATGGAGTAGATCTCAGTGTTTCTTGAAGCCAGTCCCTGCTGCTGCAACATGCATCCAACCATGTCAAGGAATCCAGTTAATAAGTCTATTGATGTGGTGATTAGCCATGTTTGAAAATTGTGGGTTTGTTTATTTAAACGTGGGCTCTGATGGATGCATGCAGTCAGAGTGTCTGCCATCTTTAGTCATCCAGTTGCTCAATAGCTGTCATAATAGATGAGTTTAGCAGAGATGAGGTGGAGAGACAGAGGAGATGGTATTGAAGTTCACTATTAATAATTGAAATACGCTTTTGCTGTTGGAGGGCAGGGCAGACCGGAGGAGGCTGTTTAACAAGGTGGTCTGTTCTCATTCCTCAGAGCTTCCCGAGGTTCAGCTGGACATCACCACCACTCAAATGACCTAGTGTTAGTGAGGGTTCCACTTCAAGCAGGAGGTTATTCTGGAGACCTCTTGAGATCCCTTCTCAGCTATGGTTTTATGATTGATTGGAGTCTTTTCTATAAAGAATGTTAGAAAATAGTTTGCATTTTCTCCCCTTGCTCACCTATATTGTTACAGAAGTGGTTCCAGGCTCCATGAAATCAGTTATATCTGATCTGATTTTATTTGTACAGCATATTTTTCCACCCTTTGCAGGTGCACCAGTCGGAAGGGATCTGAAAACGCAGTTTTCTCAAGTAACTAGGACAAGAATATTTTAGGAAGCTCTCACTTGCTTAGGTGAGAGGAAATACAGTCAAGTTTGTTTCAACATTTCCTCTGTTTTTCAGCCTGGCCTATAGCACTGGACGTTAGGGTTCAGGTTGTCACTTGTGGCAAGCAGAGCACATTCTGGGTTCTTGGTGGTGAATGGTAAGAGCTGAGCTGTTCTTGGAGCAGTGAATGTCTTGCCGTTTCAGAGAGCATTTATCTCGGCTGCTTGGTCTTGGCTGTTTGTCATCGAAAGTTAATGAAAGATGATAGAAACAAAACCACTTGTCTCCTCTTAAATTCCTGATACTAAAAAACTTGAAAATCCAACTGCAAGTATCTACTTGCAGGATATACTGGCTAAGATGTTAATAATGTAATTTTCTATGATTTTATATAGAAAGTTAGTAGAAGGATAGAAAAAAGCAAGTTCTAGGAAGTATGTGAACTACTTCTGCTTTGCTATGGCTTTCTCCAGATAACAGCCCTTTTAAAACTCCTAATGCAGGGTTTTCCTTCTTTCTTTCATAAATGGAATGGTCTTCTCGATGTTAAAGAAAAAACCACAACACAATGAAACACAAAAGGTTTGCAGTACTCTGAATCATTTAGCTACAGTCAGTCTCTTTAAATCATGCCAAAATGGCAACAAACCTGGATTTTAAGGAAACTTGAGAATTTTGAAAGAGGAATTACAGAGCAGATGTCCCAAACAGTTGAGATCTGATTCCTCAATAAAACGATGAGCAAAAAATTGGAAGAGAGAAAGGACATAAAAAGAATATGCATTTCTTCTTAATCCTGCTTGTCAAGTCCTAAATTCAGGTTTCTCCTTCCTGTGCAACTGCAAACTCACACTTGGGCAGCAGTGAAGCAGTAATGGAGCTGTTTCTGTCCTCCTTCCTTTCTGTAGCACGCTTGACAATGTGTGACAGTCCTGCATTCAATTTAAGCTGTTTTAATTTTAGTAGTCAGCGTTCTGACTGATCTATTCAAGAATCATTATTCCAAAAAGGAAAAAAAAAGACATTAAATCTCTGCATCCAAGAAGGAGATAAGAGTAGAAGGGCATCTCCTGAGTTTTTCTGGAGTTCTGAGGTCTGTGTTAAAGAACTGCTGTCCTTCTGCCCTAGGTTTCCTAACCAGTGAGCTGTTCTGCTATCCAGAAGGGATTCCACCAAGGGTGAGCTTGGTTGCAAGGCAGCCCATAAGTGCCTGATGGCATTATGTGCAGTGTGGATATAGTCAGAAACCACTCTGCATGAATTACATACATGGGTGCTTGTCAATACAGGAAGAACAGCACTAATGCTGCTCTGTGTAATTTTGTGAAGTTCAGTTATTCATAGGTGGAGCGCCAAATTAGCAAAACAGAAGTGGAAACACTGCCCCCCAAATATGATTTGGTGCAACTCAGTGAAAACACTGTATAGATTTTAAGATGCCTGGAATAGGAGACTTTCTTTTCTTAGGGTGGTGGATTGGTGTGTCACTTCTCTCTGGGATGTGGCAGTGTGATGACTTCACAACAAGACAGTCAGAAATTTTAAATTAATGTGTGATTAATTTCCATACTGTCATTATCCCTTCTCAAGCCTTTAATTCATGTGCCAGCTTTATCACTAGTAATAGTGGTAAAATGCTTGGCTGAAGGAAATGTGCATCTCAGATTATGACTGGTGCTGTTGGATGATTTCTGCATTTTGCAAATCGTGATGTCAGCCTTGGTTTTATGGTCTAAGCACAGAGAATGTGGGCAGCTGCTCTTGTGCGGGTGGCCCTGTTCTCCCAGATTACTGTTCATCTGTTTTTCTACCTTTATCTCACATTTAATTATCTGATATTATACTCTGACAATGCTGAATTACATGTTCTGTATGACTCGACAGCATAGTTTTGAATTTGCACAGTAACCATGCCTTTGAGGCTGCTAGCGAGTCGTGAATAAATTTTTTTGTTCCATAACCATGGTTAAAATGGAGATCTGGACGTGTACTTGAATATGGAAGTACAGGGATAGGTTTCTAAGTAGTCTTGTTAACAAACACTTCTTGCACATGATCAGCAGAACTGCAAGTTTTCTTGAAGCTTGAAATGGTATTTCATGAGGACATTGTAAATGTGATCTTATAAATTAAAGTAAGACTGAAGGGGCTCTTGATTCAGTTTAAGTTACACAAAAAAATTAATGAAAGTGACATCCAGCTACATAAGTTAATTTAAAAAAAAGAACAAAAGAGGGAGTGCAAAAAAAAGGTGGTGAGATGATGAATGGTGATCTTGAGATGCCCAAGCCCAAATGCATGTTTTTAATAAGATGATGGTGATAAAGTATTATGGATTCTGTCAGAAGAAAGTATGAAGCAAATTTGAAGAATTCTGCAGGAATCAACACACAGTATCTTTTCCTCTTTTGTTTTTGTTGTTTGGTTCTTTTTTTAAAATGAGATCTTTAGTCTGTGGAGTCTCAAGGGTTGTGTGAGACAGAAACATTTTACTGTTTTAAGAAGGGTGTAAAAATGGATCTGAGGTGCGTTTTGGAGGAAGGAGAGAAAAGGCACAGAGATGGAACACAACCTTTCTCAGCTAAAGGATTGTGTTTAGTACATGAACAAGTGAATATGAGTGACAACAAATGACTTTAAAAACCAATCTGTTTCCCCACAATGTTTCCATGACCATAATTTTGGAACAGGTTTCCAGTGAGAAGTGTGACTGAAACTCAAACCTATTTTAAGCTGATGCATGATCCCCTTACAGAGGAGGTTGTGCACTGCAGCCCTGGGGAGGCGTGGGACAGGACTGTACTTGAGAGAGCCTCTTCCAGCCCTCTGTCCGTACATTTTGGCTGTCCCATGTCACACTTGCTCTGACAAGCTTCAGTGCTCAGTTGCTGCTGCTTAGTGTTTGTATTTCAAATTCCTCTTTGATAACAGTGACAGGCAACAACCCATTTGATATCCTGTTGGTGTAACTAATTTCAGCTTAGCAAATGGCGAGCCCCCCTTTGATAAACATTTATTCTTGGAGAACACAAGTGGAGTTGGCAGGCACCTACCTTCAAGTCAGACTTTAAAACACAACATGAAAATCAACGATTGGTGATAGGCAGGGGATTATTCCTGCATGGGTGATTCTTAAGCAAGATCCATTTCCCTATATAAAGGTATGCTATCCTCACTGTTAATAGACCTGAGCGACTAATAAAATTCAGTTGAGGCAGGCATAATTGGACAGGCTCTTTCGTCTCTTCCTGTTCTTTCTCAGCTGCATTATGGTTTAGCAATGTGCTGACTTGCAGTAGGGTAGAAAGGCTGACGTTCTTTCAAGCCTCAGATTCACACAGAGATTTGTGTTTTACCCCAGTGTATGTCCTTCACGAAACATACTGGGATGTCATATCCCCAAGATGAAACAGCGCCTTCCTTCTCTTGCATATAAAGCCTGAGAGGTGCAGTGGACTTGCTCTGAGCTAGCTTGTCATCCTCTTTGCTGGCCTGGATTTTAGTTCAGCAAATTGAGTGTAAAGCCAGGAACCTTGGGACTCAGTCAACAAAGCAGTGATGGGTGAGGGAGACTTAGACACAGCAGTCTAGAAGACAAATTTGTTTTCTAAATATATCCTCTATAGTCTCCACAAGGAGCTTGAAAACAAGCTGAATCTTGCAGGTTTGATATCCATGTGTGTGTCCCATAAGTTTGTAGCACGGGATAGTTTTGGCTGGCAGTGAGAATTAAGTGGTGTAGGCAAATACATTTCTGGCAACTACAAATATGACACATCTCTGTAAGCAGCATACTTGTCTTCTGGCTCTCATGGCATGTGCAAACTTCCATGTGTTCATCCCCAAACCTGAGGCACAGAAACGTCTTTCCAGGCTACAGAAGTCACTGTGAGAGCTGGTATTTCCAGTTCTGGGTTCTCCCTGATGGATTTACCCTGGTGAATGTATGGCAAGGAGTCAACCCCTCGCAATGCCTGGCAGCCTTCTGTGATCATGAGAATCATGCACAAAACTGGGACTTACTGCTGGCATGAGGAGAAATGTGGAAGATGCTGGAGGCCTGGGTTGAGGGAAAATGGAATACTATCTCCAAGTTGGTTATGGCTAAAAATAAAAAAAGGAGTTACACTGCATGAGAGACTACAAACCAAAAAATGGCAGGAGCTTCTGGATGCTGTTCACTGTTCATAGACATTCCAGTCTTCATACTGAGCTCCTGCTTGGTAGATGTTACTCTTCAGGCACTCTTCCAGCTGACAGGGCTCGTGGCTCCGAGTGCAATCGGAGCAGTGAGGTTCTCTCAGAGGAAGCAGTTGCTGAAGGATACCCACCCTGAAAGGTCATGTCAGGAGTGCCAGTTTCTCTGAGTTTAGTCATATGCTGGAACTTCCTGCCACCGCTTTGTTGGATTTTGGTCTGCTAGTGTCCTAGGAATTGGTACTGCAGGAGTTGGTGTCACAGTGGGGTCTATGACTTGCAGGAGGACTCCATGGTGAGCAAGGAACATGTACTCCTAAACAAATGAGGATTATAGTTTTGGTGTTTTTAACTAGGGAAGTTTGTTTCTGGGTAGCAGGCAGTGTTCTGGCTTGGTGAGAATAAAATATACTGTCTGAAATACCCCTTCCTTGATATAATATATGCACTGCCTTGCCAAGATACCTACTGCAGTGGTGATTTTAACAGGTTTTCCCTTTTCCCAGAGATACAGATATTGTCAGAGGTGCTGAAAAAGAGATAATTCCTGACATGGAAGATTTTTCTCCTTTAGACAGATCAGTCCCTGCCGAGCCATGTGCTGCTGAGGAGCCTGTGACATAACTGGGTTCCCCAGCAGCCCCAGTGCCACTCTCTGGGAAGGCTCCCACAGGTCCTGTGTGCAGCCTTTCCTCTCCAGTGCACCTTCCAACCTGTACACACATCCTCAGCCAGCTCTGGTAGTTGAAACTCAGCACCTTGTGGTCCCATTACGTGGTCTGCTAGGCTTCAGGATAAACCTGGTGGCCACTGCAACTTTTTACAGCGTGGTGAATGGTAAATTCTCCATGTGGACTTTGGCTTTCTGCATTTCTTGCAACTGCATAATCAGGTGAAATCATGTAAATGTTTGGTGCAAGCAAAAGTCCACAGAAAAATAAAATCTGGACCCATGCCCAGTAGCTGGAGATTTAAGAAATTCAGTTTAGAAGCAGAGGTTGAGCTGATTGTCTGCACAGAGAGAAGTTATTAAAGTGAAAAGAGGTTTTCATTTTAACTGTTAAAATTCATAACACAGCAAGGAATAGATACTAGAAAAAAATAAGAATGCAGCAAACATGAAGGTGATCAATTTTGATGCTTTTCTAGAACTCATTCCTTTCTGAACCAGAAAGCCCTATGTGGTGGAGGGAACTGAGCACCTCCTGGGATGAAACACCTGCCCTGCCCTGTACACAGGGCAGAGCTGGGTTGTGGCAACTGTAGATCTCTAAATCTCTGCTGTCTGTCACTGGTTCTCTTTACTGTGGGGTTTGGACATCCATCAGGTTATATGGAATCAGAGGTTTTCTGTGTACATATAGAGCTATTTAGGGAGAATTTAGGGGTTGTTCCTGGACAGGACACAGTGGCTTCTGGAGTTTTCCTGGCTTTATCACATCTCGGCCTTCCTGCAGCCCCCAGGTGCTGTGCAGTGTGGCTGTGACACTCTGTGTAGTTCTTGTTTTTCTGATGTGGAGGGTTGGAATTGCTCAGCAGCCCCCTGTCAGCACAGCCTGGCTGCCAGATGGAGGTGGTAGCCCTGACATCAAAACTCTGCTCAAAGGGCATTTCTGTTGTGTGAGGCTCTGTGCCTTCCATTGGCCATTGCAAAGTATGTCATTACTGGGTGAAAAATGCTCAATGGTATCTCCCAGAAGTTTTCAAACCTTCATTTTTGAACCTCTATCCAAGCTTCCAAGGAGTTTGACTTGGAGGAAGCCTTTTAATGGAGAAACAGACTTGTTTTTCAGGGAATTTCAGGAAAGACTGAGTCAAAACGACTGAGACCCTGGGATTAGCTTAGTTGGTTAGAGCATGGTGCTGATAACACCGTTCACTTAAAGTTGGACTTAATCCTTGTGGGTCCCCTTCAACTCAGAACATTCTGTGATCTGCGATCTACTTCTTTCTTCTTTCCTCCACTTGAGAATATTTTGCTTGGGTACCTAGCTGTGTGCTCTGGTAAACATTTAAATGTGAAAATTATATTTCTTGGTTTTTTGCAGACTGTACTACAGCTGCTGCATGATAAAACAGTTGACACAAATAGAAAAAAAATTACTGTATTACAGAAGTGCCAGTAGACACTTGCTATCATTAAGCAGAAAGTCTTCTTTTTACCAGTAGATGAGGCAGGAATATGGTTCATTACTATAGGAGGAGGACAGAGCAACATACAGTGGCATTAAAATGAAATGCAGGTCCCTTCCTGGGAGCCCAGAATGCCTTTACTTTAGTAACGAATATTCTGAAGAGGTCACTTATTCTGCCTCCCAGTTCTGTGAGAATCATTCTACTATGATATCTGTTTACAAAATAAGGTTTGCACTTGCTTTTAATTCTTAAAAGCAGAGGAAAAACCTGAACTTGGCAAAGCCTTTCGAACTGCTGAATCGAGAACTAGCTGCTTGCAAAAAAGGATTAAAACCTTTTAATCCTTTTGTGTGGGGGGAAAAAAAAAGTTTATGTTTAATGTGGTAGGCATGCTGGCAAAATTAATTTTCATGTTTTTTCAAGCACAAGATTTCAGTTTTGTCTGTTTCCTGGTTCTGCATATCTTAGCGGGTTCTTTATACTATGCAATATGCTTTATTAACTTTGAAGTTTTGAAGAAATTTGCAAATAACAAAATACAGATATGCAAGGAAAAGTAAGTTGCTAGGAGCAGGCACAGCTGTTCTGTGCTGCATTAAGCAATGTGGTGATGACTTGATTTTAGAGTCCCTTGTATAGGGGTTTTATTCTCTTGTCCCTTGTACATATTGTGTGCAAGAGAGAGGCAGCCTGAATTCAGGTACTGAATTTTGTGCATTGTTAAATGGATGTTCTATATGTATGCATTTGAAAGCCCTTAAGTGAATGTTATGTAAATGGTCATAATTGGAGACTGTCTCCCTGCAGTCCTTTCTCAAGCTGAATAAGGTCTAAGGCCAAAGGCCCAAATGCTTAATTGTATTAAACACAGAGGCTGAAAAATTTATTAACTCAGAAAGTGTGTATTACCAAGTTAATTGGAAGTGCCTTTAAGCTATTACCAGGTGGAAATTTGACTTCAGGTTTCAGTTTTAAATTAAAGCAGAAAACCATTCTGTGAGGCTGCTGGAAGGTCTGCAGTTAGAGCAGCACTTCTCTGTCTTCTTTGTTTTTCTACTCTGTGCAATGCTTAGTATAAATGCTGGGAAGTTAAAGCTGAACCCATATATAGTTCTGGCTTTTCCCCAAAATACGTAACAGGCTGCACACACAAGCTGCGAGTGCTCTAGGGAAACGTAAAAGCAGAAGATGGAAAATGAAGGCAACCTCAGGTTGTAGAAGGATGTTTTACTGGGCTGTTTTTCTGCTTTGTTTTTAATCAGTATTCTTCAGTTGTACGCAGGACTGCTTTATGGTTCTTGGAATATTTTCCTTTTTTTGGTTACGTGTTATTTCAGGTATTGGAAACAAGTAAGAATGATGTCATAGTAGAGGGATGGATTTACTGCCCCCCCACCCCCTTCCCATGGACTTGAGTCAGTCAAAGCTCAGGGATTAGCCAGAGTTAGGGATTTTCTTACTGAGATGTAAAGCAGCTCACACTGATAGCCAGCCAGGCACTTTGAGAAAGACATTGCAATTACAACAGCCTGGAAAAATAACGGAGAAAATTTGCCACCCTGTGTGCAAAATCTGTAGGCCCCCTGCGGATGTGATATGGAGAAAAACCACCTCCCCACTGCGTTAAGGTCTAAGTTGTCTGCATAAAGCTCCACAAATAAATCAGCACCCAGAATGTGCCTTGCACAGCATCCTCGTGTGATGGCTGTCTGAGACAATTCTGGTTCAGTATCGTCAGTTAATTTTAGGCGTTTAAACTTTGTCAACAATTTCCATGATTCATAAAGAGACAGAATTAGAAATTTACTCAAGTGCAATACTGTGATGACAGGCTGTTGCTGTAGTTTATTAATATCCAGTAATCGTGGCCTTAACACTTGAGTGAGCTAATGGCTTTTAACCCATATTGCTGTGGAATAAGCAGGTTTATCCAAACATCAGCATTTAACAGGGAAGGCTGAATTTCTGCTGGTGAAGGGTTGATTGATGCGTAACTGTCCAGACTGGAACTAGAAGTACACAGGACACAGGAGGTTTTAAGATGTTTCCTCAAGAAGAAATTTTAAAATACTTGATTTTACCTTAAACTTGTGACTATAAATGCTGTGTTGGGAAAAGGGAAAAGAGGGCTTGAAAATGCCTGCTGTGTGTCTGCAGACACCTCAGCCCTGTCAAAGGCTTTGCCTTTAGATTGGGTTTATGCTCAGGAAAGAGCCTCTTTGCCAAGATGGTGAAGAAGCAGGAGTTGAAGATTGTCAGAATTTCTGAGCTTAAGTCATTACAAATGCTGATAAAAGTATATGCTTAACCTTACGTGTACCCTTGCATTCTTCTTTAGTTAAGCTTACTCCAGATAAACAAAGCACAGTGGGTCTTACCTGCTGAAATGAATGCCTTGAATCTTAGTTCAGCGTGTTTCCTGCTGGTGTTTAGGGAGAAGCACAGCTTCTGCTGGATGATTGCTTTTGTTATTTTTGTAATGTAATTGTTTTACTGAAAGTTACAGAGGTCACTGAACATGTTAAAAGATCTACTTCTTGGAATTTCGGATATTAATCATTCACTTTATTTGATTTCATTTTGTACAAACTCAAAAGTTATCTCTGAGTAACTTCGTGGAAGTCAGGAGAAGGTGGCGAGGAGAAATGCAACTTGCTCTGAGATAATGTTTGTAGATTTGATTATCATGGACATTCACACTTGGAGCTGGAAAACCCAACCACTAAAATTGGATTGAAATAGCAGAATCATTTGTCCTAGCTGTTGGGAATCTCTTAAGCATTAAAACGTAATAAAATAAGATCATTTAAAAAAAGAGGAAATATGCAGGTAGCATGAGGTAACCTGTAATTCAGATTGATCTGAGGAATATGTTTGATTTGGAGTGTCATTTTCTGTGATTGGGGTGCTGTTAAGTGGTTTTTTTGAGTGGATGGGAGAAAGGGTTATGATCCATACCCTGGATGAAATGAAAATCATGTAAGTATCTAAGTATGCAACACCCTACCACATACATTTGCACTTATTTAATAAGTACTTTGCACCAAATAATAAAGGACAAAAGTTTCATTTACAAAGGGCTATCATCTTAGTGAAATAAAGCCAAAATAAGAGAAATAAGGAATGAATTAGCATTGTGCTCACTGAGACCCACAGAGGCTTTATTAAGCTATTCTTAAAGAAATGTTATTACAAGGCTCAAACAGGCTCTTCCTACGTATAAATTATCCAAGAATAAAATGTGCAAGTTTCAAAAAATGGGTTTTTGCCAAACAACCTTCCTGCTAACCACAAAGGGGCAGGAACTACGTTTAAACAATGGTGGGTATATTGCAAGGACAGCTTAAGGATAGTAAACATAAGGATAGCTGGAGAGCCCCCTGGCTTGTCCCCTGCCCTGAAATGGATGTTTAGGAGAAGAATCACACACACATTAGCTTTCTCCAGAGTATCTTTCCAGTATGCATTCACCCATGTGCAGATATCAATCATCCAGGATCACAAAGGAAACTGAGAAATACTTCAGTTGTACATAAAAGCATGGGCCACCTCTGTCTTCTAGACCACGTTATTTCCACTTCAAAGTCAGTCATGAACATGAGAAAGTCTGTGTCATTGTTGGTTTCTTCAGAGTGTTATAACTGAGCCACATCATCATTTTTTGCATATTTGTCCTGACAGCAGCCATGTGAGAACAGCAGGTTAGTTTTACAGAGGAAGGTGAGGCACAGTTGTGCCTTTGTGTATGTGACAGGGAAGGTTAAAGGCAGGGATTTAAACCTGCATTTCACAATTCTCAGGCTCAGGAACTGATTTCATTGTGATCTGTTCATTCTGGTGTCAGTAATTTCTTGTTATTCATTTAGCCCAGGCACCTAAATAAGATTGCCCATGCCTATTGTATGTCCTTATCCAGTTCATCTTATATTGCAACTGTAATTTTTTTGTTCACAGAGGAGTCTACTTCGAATCTTAATTTAGCTCAAGTTGTAAAAGCTTTTGGATAAAAATATAAGCTTCCCTCTCCTACAACACAAGTCTTATTTTTGGCTGCCCATCTATTTAGAGTAGTGAGAACTTGCACCATGAGGACATAGATTTTTTTTCCCTTTAAAATCTCTCACAGCAGGTGGGTGTTCATAGAGCAGTTAATTGCAGACATGTTCAGTAATACATTTTTCCTCAAACCTTTGTGTGACCCTTTGGAAAAATGACATCCGCAAGAACAGAAGAAACATTATGTTGCCAGTCCCTGAACAAAAATTTTTGGATGAGGAATATTTGATATGGGTACTAAATACTGAAAATGCATCAGGATTCCATTTAATTTTAAGAAAATGATCTTAAAAATAAAGAAATAAAACAACATTTGTGTACATTATGTATATTTGTATTGGCATGTATTAGGTTTCAGCCACTTAAAATTTTTGGCTCTTACAGAATTACAAGGAAACATATTTTATGTGACAATTGTGTGCTTAATGCTTATCAAAATGCAAGCATCTGTGCTAAATACCCAGGACCCAGCATTATTTTTCAAGGATCTGGCTCGTATTCAAGTCAGGTAATGCAGATCGTATGTTACTCCTCAAAGACCATGGTTCATAGAAAAGACACCTTGCCAAGTTAGAGGGAGACTACACTTCTGTCCTCAGCCTTGAAAGAAATCTGACAAGGCATACTTTTCTCCCTGGGAAAGTCCTTTGGGTTCACTAAGAAGCTGCAGAGCCTAAAAACAGCGCATGCAATGAAGTAACACCTGGTAAAGAAAGGAAAACCTGGAAAAGGGAATTGAAATTTTACTGTTCTGCTACGGATGTTTGGTAGGGCAGATTTTAAAACAGTGCTGAGGTGGTTTTCTTGTTTATAAGACTTGTTTCACAACAAATTTTCTGGAATAGCAGGGAGCAACAGTGATTTTATACATAACATACAGGTGAGGGAGGTGTCTTCATGGCTGTGCCTGGCTTTGAGGTGCCCTGTAAGGACAGGTGTCAGTGGCTCGCCAGGAAACCTGAGGTTCTGTCTTTGAGGGCTTCAGGTTCCCCTCCCAAACCCACCACACTTTGTTTTGCAGGGAAGGGCAGACAACAGCCATATTGCTTAGAGCATACCTGACTGTCTCTGGCTTTTTTTGCATGGTCTTGCTTACCTTTTAAAATACAATTCAGAGGAGCTTTTGTTTTGAACATGTAACATGCCCAGCTCAGGACACTGCATGAGTTTTGTGCTGTTTTTCCAGGATAGTTCAGTAGAGCAGTGTGTGCCCAAATCTCTGCAAGCATCTCGTGCATACCATGAGGCTCTCCTTGGGATTCACTTTATAGGATTATCCACAAATCTGTGCTTGCTCGGCAAGTGGCTTTTTTAATACTACCAAATGTGAAAGGAAAGTCCTTTCCTTCTGAAATGTTGCTTTTTGGTTTTATTTTAATTTCTCAATGGAGAGCGTGTCTGAGCGAGTTGTTATTTTTCTGCCCCAAGCCAAATAAGATGAAGCCAGTTTCTTACAAGGGAAACAAATACTCTATTTTTTACAGTCTTCCTCTCAGAACTGTGTTGTTCCCGTAAGCTTTCCAGAATAATTTTGTTTTGAGCAAAGACCAAACAGGGAAAATTTCAGCCAAGAAGGTGAAAGTTTTCCCATTCTCCTGCCTGAAGCTTATGAGTGAATAGAAATGAGAGCAGTGACTTCTAGTCCTGGAGTAATAGGATCTTGGTTTTGAAGTGAGGAGCAAGAATTAGTTCAGAGTGCTCAGCCTGCATGTGCTCCAGGGATCTGTCACTGAGCAGAGAGGCTAGGGAGAGAAAGACTGGAGTAGTTTGGACTTAGGGGAACTGTGCCAGTCTGGAGTTGTTACTCTGTGTGATGGAGTAAGTGAAGGTGGGTGTGATGGGCACCCAGCCATCCGGCACCTCTCCCTGCTGTCATCCAAGACTTACTCAGGAGATTCTCTCAGGCTGGTATTTCAGAGATTTGTCTTTAAAATACAATAGCTCTTTTTCCTTCCCCCTCCCCTTTAAACTTTCAACAGTAGTTTTTCAGCTTTGGTCCATAGGTTATCAGGGAAAGGACAGGTTTTCACTGCAAAAGACACTTCAGTTCCTTGTATTTATATGTAGTATGCTTGAGCAACAAACAGTTAAATTAAAACTTCCTACGTGCATAACCTTTTATGGACACTCTGGTCATTTTGAATTCAAGGAGAGGAAAAAGACAACATGTAGGTTACTTCTGTATTTTCAGTACATCCTTATTTTTTGTGACTGTGTTTCTAGGGCTACCCTAAGGGTGCAAATGTTCAAAATGAGCTAAAAGAGACAGCTTGTACCATGATCTGGCCCTATCCCCAGTGTTGCCCCTTGGAGATAACTAGTGATAGTCTCATGGCAGCTACCTCTGGGCAGTAGAGTTACAGAGATGCTGGTTGGAGGGGAGATATGGACGTTGTCTAGTCCACTTAACATGCATTTTTCACAGACACCAAGAGTTTAGTGGATGCTCTGTTGCACTTGTGTTGGCTCTCACTGAGATAAGTTTTGGGATTTGCTGTAGCAGTTACCAAGCAGTATAAAAGTATGTATGCTCATGCTCGATTCTATTGTCCTGGGGCCAGGACTCAGGATTATAGGTTTGCTTAATTAGTACTTTCCTTCCATTTCAAAACTTCAGGGCATAGACATGCTTAAAATGTCTTTGCAGAAATACCCTTTCTCAGACTGAGAATTTGGTTTATATACAGATGTACTTCTGTGACCAGTCTCGGAGGATTTAGATGGTTTCCAGAAATCAGTGTCGCTCAATTAAATGTGCAGGGGAAAAAGATTCATTGCAACCATGTAAAATCAAGGCAGCAGGTTTTTTAGGTTTTACTGCAGGTGAACGTTCAGTTTCCTTTTGTTCTGGATTTAATGGTATTGATTTTTTTTAAACATACAAAAGTAAAGTCAGTCCTCAGTGTATGTGCTGGGGAATAAGTATATAAGTCAGAGATCTAATTGCATTGTATTCTTCAAGGACAAAAGTTTTTGGATTCTGCTGTATTTGCCATTTGAAAAAAATTACACTGTTTTACTAAGATCACAGAGTAAATAACAGAAAATCAGAAAACCAAATCAGCTGCTGAAGTGCAATACAAGACATCAGCTCAGCACACTGCATAGCAAAACAGTCAATCACAATGCCATCACTAGCAGCCTGAATGGTAAATTAACATTTCTTTGGAATAGATGAGAGGTGAATAAACAGAGATATATGTAAATACAAACTAAGTAGAAATAGACATGATTATAGATGAGCAAATATGTGGAATCAGCATCAGTTAAGCAAGCAGACTTAATAATTGCTTGCTGTTCATGTCAGGACAATGTGCCAAAGCCTTTAGACAGCAGCCATCATGTCTTAAAAGGCACTGGGTTTTGAGCACAGTCCTGGGGCTCTCTTCATCAAGGACGGCAAAATTCAGTACACTTCTGTGAGTAATTTCTGTGGTGAGCCCAGGTCTGTGATACTCCTTCACAGAAGCTTGTTGAGGATAGAGCATGTGTATTCACTTCTGCGCAGGCAGTGCTGACCTTGGTGGATCTGCCATCCACCAAGGCCTTCTGGAAATCAGGCTGAGCAAACAGCAGTAGCAGAGGTCCAGGTCTGCATTGTGGTGTCTCAGCTGTGACCTCCAGATTGGCTGGGGTTGGGGCTGGCATGTCCCCACATGGGTGCTTGGTGGCTCCCCAGCACACGAGCATAGCCCATGTTGGGCATTGGATGTTGCAGGTTTTGAAGGGTTCTGCTGTCCTGCTGCCTCCACAGTGGCTGACCACCATGTGTGGCCTCAGCTGCTGGTTGGGTCTCAGGTGGTGACGGCTGGTCTGGCCTTGTCCTCTCACTCTGAAACCAGTGGGTGACCTCAGCCAGCTGCAGACCTGGCTGTGGGCTACCAGGAAATACCTGCTTCACTGAGGTGTCTCCATGGGTGCAGGGCAATACCTGCTCAGGCACCTGGAGCTCCTCATGCCCCTCTGGCTGGTGCTCACAGGCTGTTTCTCACACTTTTTACCTTATTCCTCACACCTGTGAGGTGTTTGGCCCTTTCTTAACGTGTTACCACAGAGGCACTGCCATGACAGGCCTGGCTGTGCCATGCTGTGGGGCAGTGGTGGGCCTGCTGTGTCCAGCACAGGGCAGCCCTGACCTCTCTTCACAAAGACCATCTTGCAGCACACCCTGACACCACTCACAGGTGGTGGGGCCATGTGACAAAACCAAGCGTCCTGGGCCTTTGGCAATCTCCCTGGCCTGGGACACATGCACTGGGGCAAGGCAGAGACTGGTCTCTGGGCTTTGTCAAAAGCAGGGAGGATTGAAGTAGTTCACTTGGTTGAGTGGCTGTGTGTGTTGTCACACCATGCCATGCTGCCAGGACCAGGGTTCAGTATAAGCAGTTAGTGTGGGCCAAACCAAAAGGTGGAATTAGGGTTGAGGATGTGCCACAGTTTCAGCCAAGTCTCCAAGGACTGCAGTTTAGGAGTGAAACTGTGCACCACAGCTGCTGAAGAGGAGAGGGAGAGGGAGGCACTGTTTCCTGGTCTCTGCCTGATCCTGCCCTCAGCCACTGCTTTCCACACCCTGCTTGGAAAAAAAGAAGAAAGCATCTTTCTGCCAGATTAGGAGACCAAATCTGTTCCATGGAGGTTTTGATGTCCATGGAGCTCCTTGTAAGGGTTCAGGTGCCAGTGTCTGGAGGCGGTGAGGGGGGGTGAGGAGCAGAGCACTGCCTTTTCCCACTTCAGTAGCTGCCACTACCTGCCTGGCTCAGCTGGAACTGCAACTGCACCCATAGAATTTAAATCTCTCGTATGTAAGAAAAATGGATTTCAAGTCTGTCTCCTTTTGGGATCACTGAATTTGTATCTTTCCTAGATCAGGGAAATTCAGCCCTCACTTTGTCTAGAGTTCAAAGCACCTGGACTGATAGATATCTTGTTCTTCTCCCCCAAGGACACACTCATGGATATGTCTAGAATGTGAAGGTGTGAAACCACCAGCAGCTCTGCTGGGGTCATTATCTTGGGTTGAATAGGTTTCTTCTTTTACTCAGGCTCCTTTCTATGTGCCAGCAGCTGTCTCTGACCTGTTTATAGGTCAGGTTCATCTTTGAGGTGGTTGATCAGAATTATATTCAAAACATGGCTATAGTGTGACCAGTGCATAGAATGGCATCATGAGTGGATTCTGTTAACTCTCCCTGTGGAGTTAAATGTTTTAGGGCTTTATAGGAATATGGGATCATCAAATGCTTCTCAAGAGGACAAAGCAGTGATTCAGGATGATCCTCAGATCACATAGTGCAAAATTTTCCCATACAGCAAGTACAGAAGAAAAATACAATTATTCAACCTTGATGCATAGTTTTATCCATCTGAATCTGTTATGTAAATCTTGAAGACACAGCTGTATTTTCATGAGATTTTTAACTGATTATTTAAATGTTTTATGATTTTTTTTTTTTATTTTTGCTGAGTCTTTCATGCCTGAATGCCACTTTGGTTTCTTTGCTGACTTCTAGTGATCAGTTCCTTAAGAAGCATATGCTAGCCTCTGCTGGTTTCCAGATACTTAAATGGTAGGATTTTTATGTCAGTCCACATTTAAAATGAAACTAAAAGTTGTTATTTGTATACTTAAAACTGTGTCTGTTAATTTTTATGGATGTGTTAACAGCTTTCAGTAAAACTAACGTCAAGCTATGGTGCATTTCATAGGTTTGGAGTGTCAGGTGTTCTGTAATTTCCAGTGCTATGACCATGGTATAAATCTGCAAAAATCCATTTATTAAAAAATAAACCGTAAAAATGGTTCCAATTGTCATATACCTGAATGAATGCCCGGGGCGGGGGGCAGGGGACAGCCTTCTATTGGCCTCATTTATAGGGAAGACAGATGGACTTTATTCATTTTAGGAGTAAAAGGTACTCAAGCAGAAACCATCCTTGTCGTGTTGCAGTCTGCACTGAATTTGTGTGGCTGAGGCCATACAATCCACTACCTGGATTTGTAGTAAGAGCACGAGTTATCTTATGATTTAGATTAACATGACACATTCCATGCTTATCTGATGTTATGTCCTCATGGGAGTGATTTGGTTATTTTTCCAGGCAAGCCAACGTTTATGAAAGCTCCTGAAGATCAGATTGGGATTTCTGGAGGAGTGGCCTCTTTTGTGTGTCAGGCAACAGGAGAGCCCAAACCTCGTATCACGTGGATGAAGAAGGGGAAGAAAGTCAGTTCTCAGCGGTTTGAGGTAATTACCAAAAGAAAAAAAGCCCAAACCCAAAACCTTGGTAATCAGTCTAATCCTCACAGGTCTTAATTGCACAATAATCATCACTGCAACCTGGGTATCTTCATCACTACAATACAGAGTGTAAAGCTTTAGTGTAAAGCAGGTTTCCTTCCCTGCAGCAATGCCAGCTGTAGAGCAGGTGGTGTCCTTTGAGCATGATGCTGGAAACACACCAGCAGGACATCCTCCTTCAGATGGGAGACTGGGGCTTACAGAGAATTGGTTGGCTGATAAGAGTTGGATCTAGCAGTATTTTTCTGTTTTCATTGTCAGAATTTATAAGGCACCTCTTTGACCTACAATCCCCAGTGGAATTCGAAAGTGAGATGCCAAAGCACTATTGGAAATCTTTCTAAGTGATGGCTACTGCCATCCCTCCCACAAAGGTACTTGGAAGGGGAATGGCGAAGAGTTAATTGACATCCCTGTGAGCTAAAGAGAGAAAGGAAGGGAGAAGAGCAGGTATCAGAAACATCTTTGGAAAAGGATCCAATTTGGTTTATATTTTACATAATAAATATATTTTCACTGACTTTCTCCACCTTTTTCTCTGCTTTCCTGTTTTGGTGTTTGCCTTCCTTCTCTAAAACTGCCCTTGCAAATGTGACCCTTCTACAGTTCTGCTGCCTTTCCTCTAATCCCCTGTCTTTGATGTTTTTGCTTTCCTGACTGGAGCACAAGATGACTTTGCTGCCCAGAATGGATTGATTCAAGTCACCAATTTTAATCATGATTTCGTATGTGAGCAGAAAACCTTGATTAAAGTAATCAATTTTAATCTTGTTTTACATTGTTATTTTTTCCTGGTAAAGGTTTTGTTGTGTACTAACTATTTAAACATTCTAATTTGTAAGTAGATGCAACCTTTATAGTGAATTTGGTGCTTCTTGTGACTGACCAGAAGACTATGCCATATTATATGCATTTATATGAGCAATTTCATACCTTTGTTCGCATTAGTTTGGATGCATAGTTTGTGTCAGGAGATAGTGAATAATTTTTTTTCCAAAGTAACTATTAATTTTGCGTCATTATTAGTCTTAATTAGGGAAATTTCAGAAGTAAGTTTAAATGGAGAAAAAAAACAAATTTGATGTATACATGCTAAGTTGTGACACAGAAGAGGTATCCATCATTAGCAAATTAACAACATTTTGGCCTCAGTGTCTGTCTGGCCCTTAGTAGTTGTAGTTCTGTACCTATCACACAGTGTGTGTTCAAAGGATAGTGAGGCCAAAGGAGCTTTTTTGCTGTTTCATCTCTTAGCTTTTTAGTCCTTATCACTGAAGTGAATTAATCTCTGTAACTGACTTTGTCTTCTTTTAAAATTTTTCAGTAGCTCTGTCCTCTGTAAAGATTTAGTATATTGTCGCAGTTTCATGTTTAATTTAAAAACTAGTATTTTTAATAACTTAATTTTTAAAGTGTATTATGGTGATATTCATATTTCTCTTTCTTTACCTGACTGTATTAGGGGTTATTTTTGAAACAGAAGGGCTGTTCCTTCCAGCATGAGGAATAACAGATTTTTAGTGGTCTTGGTTACCTTTTGATTTCTTCCTGTCTCTCCTGTCACTGCAGTCTTGTGGTGCATTGTTTTCCCCCTTCCTGCTCTCTCTTTGGATCTTTATGCTGTGGGAAGTGCTCCTAAACAGGCCCTTGAAAACAGGGTGAAAGTTTTACATTGGGGTAGCAGTCCTAGGTTGACATCTGTGTCTCGAATGAAGGATCCCTTAAGTCTCTTCATCTCCCCTTCAGTTCCCAAGGGGAAGGAGTGGGTGGCATCTGCCTTTCCCTCATGTTGTCACTATCTGTAAATCAGGCAGTATTTCCAACTTCTGCTGTACTCTGTAACAGGAGAAGGGTGAGTTTGGCATTAATAGTGGCTTGAGGCTGTGCCTTCACAGCCTTGCTGTTACGAAGTAGTGATCTAGCTACAAACTAATACCTTTTTCTTCCATGTATAAGTCAGAGGAATGCATTTTGCAGCTTAGCAAGATGGATGGAAAGGCAATGATTTATTAAAGACTTAATTTATTATGCTGGGGAAGGAAGTGTAATTACATCATTGTTGATTATACCAGAGTTGCAAAGTACCCAGTGCTGAGGGACATTAAAACCCCTCACTCTGCTGGAGTTAGCATGCACTGTAGGTGCTCCGGGTTTTATTCAAGTTTTGTTACTCTTTCCCTGGCAATCCCACAGGAGTATATCATTCTCCTCTTCCATCAAGGTGAAAGTTGGCACTAAATTGTTATCAATGATTAGTAAAATCATTAGTGCAAATATGGCTCAGATGTTTTAAATCATCAGATTCACATCTTTATTACCAGGTTGATAATTTGTCAACCTTAATTGATCCATAAAGAACCTCATTGGATCTTCATTTGTTCTGGCCTCCTCAGAGGACAAATACGTTCTTGACACTGAAATTTTTGTGCTACTGGATTTGGAACACTTAACATACTGCTTGGTATTTTAGAGCTTACAAGGCTTGTTTTGGTTTTTGTTCTTCAGCCCCTAGATTGTTTTGACTTTCAGTGTTTGTTGCAGAGGATATCAGTAATCAAGTGCTTTCTTTTCATTTTCAAAGGTTATTGAGTTTGATGATGGCTCAGGATCAGTCCTGCGGATACAGCCCCTGCGTGTCCATCGAGATGAAGCGATCTACGAGTGCACAGCCACCAACAGTGTGGGGGAGATAAACACAAGTGCCAAGTTAACAGTGTTAGAAGGTAAGGGGGAAAATTTTGCATGCCTTAAGTGGCAAGAGATGTGGCTTTGGCAGCTACATGTTGATGTGCTGCATTTAAATGGTGTGGTGATATTCTAGCTTGATTTGGTAAAGCTGTATTTTCCCTGGAGTAGTTGCTATAATTTTTCCTATAATAGAACATCTTATTTTTGAGACAATCATGGAAGGATTGCAGATTCTGAGCTGTCTTTAGAGTGTTTTTGTTGTCAGATTGAGAGGTGTCATTTCTGACTTGGAGGGCTATCTACAGAGACATTTGTATACTTTTCTCATCTGTTTGCTTTCACATAATACCCATCTTCAGGGTATCCAAGTATTGTACCTGACAGTCAGAAATTTAATCTATGTTGCTGCACCTTCTGGATTAAACCAGCACATGGATTCTTCAGGTTACTCTTCAGGTGTTCAATCTCATGTGAATTTTAGTTGTCTTTTATTTTTCACTGTACTCACAACTTTTAATTTTATCTCTCCTGTAAAGAATAGATTTTCCTCCTTGTCTGCTATACAGGCAGATTTTATTTTGTTTGCTATGTTGTTTCTGCTAAATGTTCGTGGAAGAACAGTTTATTAGATGTAAACAGGCTTGTGAACACTTGAGTTTTTAAATATTTGTCAGAATTATTTTCTGCTTTTAAGGAGAGATGCGGATTTTCCAGCACGTCAATGTGTTCTATTATTTGTTTATATATAGGATTTTGTAAATGTCCTGAGGGGTTACAAATCTGGGGCATTTGGCTGAATGGATTTTTACCTCTTGCTTTTTTACCCCGTACAAGCAGGAAAAGGCTTAGCCAAATTTCTTGTTTATAGATTGATGCAGAAACTTATAAGTAATGAAAAAACTAGACTGGAAAGTGTTCACTGTTGTAGGATTTTGAATCAGAGTGGTTATCCCAGTGGTGAGTGTGCCAGCCACACATGACAAGTTGCCTATTGTTCCTTGTTCTCCCATCCTCATTTATAGCATAGAGGTAATCATATTTTCCTTTCTGCTCTGTGACAAAGAATACATTAAACAACTGTAATGTGCTCAGGCACCGTGGTGATGGGAATCATAGAAATCATTCAATACCTGATGTGATTGTGTATCCTGTTTCTGGAGGTGGGGCATCTTGGAAGATCAGCTTGCTCTCCAGTAATAGCATTATTAAGAATAGGATAACGAGTGCTGTAGACTTGAAATTTATTGGGGGACAAAATTTTTTTTTTTTGTTACTTCTTCACTTTGCAGCAGTGTATGCGAGTGCATAAAACCCAGTGGAGCTCTTTCGGCAGTTTATGTGCAGATCTGCATTTAAATGCTTCCTGCAACTGGATTTTTGTGATACTGGAATGCTTGAATACCAGACTTCCATGCACATTCCTGTTTCCTTTGGTTGTAGTTGCCTTTATGTATCTTGGATATGTATGCACATGCACACACACGCTAATAATTTATTTGCTCTGTGTTAAGTGTTCAAAGGCCCACAGAGACATGCCTTGCATCAAGGAGCACAACAGTATTTCTTAGCTCCATGGTGCTCCTGCTGATTTCCTGATGAGGTAAAACTTGCAGACCACCACATAAATAGGGAATTTTAGGAAACACCACAGACAGGAAAAGACATGCAGGCACACAATTTAAGAGCTGCAGAAGCAAGAGTCAGTAGCAGTCAAGCACCGAGCCTGCTTTTCTGTTGGGAAAATTTGTTTAATTGGGAGTAATGACAGTTGAACATGATCCCATAAGGTCAAAAACGATCTGCAGGCTGGGGAGGCTGTGTTTTCCACTCAAACTGAAGAGTATCGACCCCTTGCTGGGCACTCTTGTAATGGGCAAAATTAAGAAACATTTGCTGCCTAACAATTTGTATGTGCTCATGCATATAGAGTTGTGAGCTTGGCCACGAGGATGAAGAGCTACTTATGCCTTTTATGTTGGCTTAACTGACAAAGAATATGGATTCTGTTATGATGTGTTTATATTTAAGAAAAAATGTTTCACATGTCCCTTTCCTGAGACTTTTCTATGGACAGCTCTGTAATTTTTCAGTCATGTTATCTAATTTCCTGCATTGTCTGATAGTGACTATGATGTTTCTGCATTTTGTGAATATGATTTTTTTAAAATTACTATTAATATTCCTTTGTTTACACTTTGACAAAGTAACTACTGCCCTGGTTGTGGTTGTTTACTCTCAGTGGCTTCTAAAAAATAGTGATAAATTCCCAAGTTCTCCATTATGCCATCACTTTTGTAACATTAATTTTGTAGAGGTAGTTGAAAATGACACATTTCATGTGGAACCCTTGATGCTCTCAAGACTGTCAACTAGGATTGGATTTTTCCCTCTGCTTTTTGGGGTTAAAATAATTTCTGTGATTGGTCTCAGATGGCAGTTTGAATGATACAGACATTCTGCACTTCCTTTCAAGAATTTGACTAATGCAGTAGTCCCAGGTGCATGACAAAGCTTATCACAGACATCCTCGTGGTTACATGCTGCTAAATACACAGCATGTATTGATTTTTACATTAAAAATCCTTTATAACAATAAGTTTTAATGCTCCTTCACAATTTGCTTTTACAACATAGGCCTTAACATTAAATCCAGAAGTCACAGTTAGGATTTAACAGGCTGTTATTAGATGTCTTTGTAGCTAACTAAGCTGGAGCTTTATTTTATTTAGATTTCTGCGATGTTTTACAGATCAGAAGCAGGTTATCCTTTCTAATTGCCAACTTATTTAATTCTGAATATTAAGAGAGAAGCATGAGTCCAGTCTTCCAGGGGAATCCGGAATTCTCACATAAGTGAATCTCTTTTAACAGTTTGGTTCCCTACTGCCCTTTTATTCTTTGCTTCTATGTCTCTCATTTTTCCCTTTTAACTGCAGATCCTGTTGTGACCAAACTACGTATACTTTGTGTAACTGGAAATTATTTCTCCTGTTGATAGTAGAAGAAATAGACATGCGTATACCTTCTCTTCTCATTTCTCCTGGGTAGCTGATAAGCTGAATTATGTATGAGTCATATTGAACATTTCTATCTTTTTTCCAATTATGACCTGGAGCAGCACAGAAGTATGTTCCTGCTTGGCAGAGGAGGAAAGCAGTGCAGGGAGGGGAAAGGCTAGAATCAATAAGCTGACACACATTCTCAAGAAAAGCCTCAGGGACAGTTAGTGGCACTAACAAATTAATAAATATATTATTCAGTGGTAATGTTGAGAATTACAGAACATTTTAAATAGGGAGGTGATATGAAATATAAGTAGGAAGGATGCCAGCGTGTGAGAACGTAACCACAAGCTGATGGCAGGAATGCAGAAGTCTGTGATGTCCTTCTGTGAGACTCCTTGTATGCTCTGCATTGCAGCTGTGCTGGGAAAGCTGATGGTAACTGTGTTTGTTGCTAGTTGCCTGTTCACCAAAGGATGCCTTCAGTCTGTTTTCCAGCAGCTTCCACCCAACAGGAAGAGAAGGAAAAGCAGTGGAAAACAAGGTCTTCCAGGGGCAGGGAGAAGTATATTGATTCTTTGGGAGAGAAAGGTAACTCAAGTACAAAGTACCTTTAGTCAGTCCCTTCTCCTGGGGCTTTCCAACTAGGGCATTCAGTTTTGATTTTCAGAACTGGAAAACCAGCTAATCGCAACTGGTCTTTTAATGCTCTACAAGCACTGTTTTTCACTCCCTTGTAAACCAGAGCAGAGAGTCATATCCAAGTGACACTAAATATATTCAGTTTCATTTCCCTTTGTTTTTAAGTAGGTTAAATGAAAATACCATCTCCAGTTTCCATTCTAGTTCTATGCAAATCCCCTATGCCTCTATCCCAGACTCCTAATATGTGGCTTGTAGTTATTTGCCTGGAGAGTGCTGCCAGGCTCCACAGGAGAGCAGGTCCTGGTAAAGAGGACAGACAGAAGAGCCAAGAAAGAGTTGCTTGCACAGTGGGTTTCAGTTTCAGGGTAACCTGGCAAGTTAAATTTTTCTGGCTGACTTTGTGCTGACGGAAGTCAAGGAAGTTTAGGAGCATTTCACTACAGCCCTGGTGTTGTGTTCTACAGTGAACTGAAACGTCCTTGTGGTATCAACACTGTACTCAGCACAAATCCAGAACACAGCCCAGTACAAGCTACTATAAAGAAAGGGAAGTCTATCCCAGCCAAAACTAGCACACCTAGAAAGTTCCTGAGTGCAGCAGTTGTCCTGGGGTGGCAAGCACTTCTAGCATATCATAATTTGCTGTTTACTGAACCATGTCATGAGCTTAATTTCTTTCACCATCTGCCAGCTGCATTCCAGTTCCTGGGGTTACCCTGTTTGAAATGCTGTAAATGGTAAACATTTGACTGTTACAAATGATTTCTGCAGAGAGCTAGATCTCGGAAGGCCTGAACCAATATGCCCTTTTTGTAAACATCCATCTAAAAGTGATTTTTGTCATTGGAATAGTAAACAGAAGTTAGCTATGTTTAATCCTTGTTTATGTTTGGTTAGTTACAAAAGGATCAGTCGGATCACTGTACTTTGGCTTCATTGCTTTTGCATCTTTTTGCCAGGAAGAATTTCTTGCAGTTTGTTGTAAAATTGAAACAATTACAGAATGGAAATTGAATCTATTTGCATGTGCTCTTTCTGATTGTGTAAATTAATTAAAGCTCCCTGTGCTCTGCTGCCCCTGGGATTGGTACTATTCTCTTCATGTCTCTGGTCAAGAAAGGACAGGTCTTTCTTCTACGTGTTTCATGTTAATTAACTGTTTCAACGTCCTTTGGTTTCTGCCTGGGAAGAAAGACTGTTGTGATCCTACTGCAGAAGTCCTACTCCTGTTCTTAGCTCCCTACAGAGGCAATCCCAATTGCACTTCTTCCTTTGGGAGGCAGGCAGTTCATGGACCTCTGTAACTATAGCTTTGCTGAGAGCTCCAGCACAGTGACACTCCACCTGCCTCCCTGCTTAGGGAAACGTTCTAACATGCCCTGATGCACAGAGAAGTGAAGAAGCCTGAGTGTGTCTGCTTTTCATTGGGTCTTGGCATGTCCTGTGCTTATTAAAAAGAGAAACATTAAGCCAGCTACTCATGGTGGCCTCATTGCAAAGTTCAGGTTGTAACCTGAACTCATGTGGACTTGTGCTATTAAGACGTAAATAGTGTTCAGGAGGAAAGAGTGCATTGTGCTGCTTAACAGCAGATTGCCTGGTATTGGTTGGGTCAATTCAGGAGCCCTGTCATCGTGCTAACTCCAGTTGCTTCCCAGGTATGGACCAGCGTGGCTAAAAGGATCCTCCAAGGGGAAAGAGGTGGTCTCTTGGTCCCACTGCGGTCCCATTCTCTTGAGGAGAATTTGTGATCAGTTTCAATTAGACCAAGAAAATTCACAGAGGCTGTTTTACTTCTATTCACCATTATGTGCCATGCTGCCAAAGCTTAGATTGCCATTGTATCTGAAAAACTGTTTCAGCTAATTAAGTTTTGGTATCTGTAGAGCACCTAATATTTTAATCCAGTTGTGATACTACCAGTTCTGTGCTTAGTGTATTTATTTGCTGTCGAAGATTGGATTCAGTAACAACATTAGTCCCACTCTTAAGAGTTCATTTTTATAATACTTAACAAGAAGGACTTTCTTGGCTATGAGTGAAAGATAAAGAATGGTGAAGAAAAGTTTTAACTGTTGTTGGTCTCTCCTTCGAACAGGAGAGTCAGCAGATCTTTAGAATGTATCAGACCCAAATGCCATAATTTCCATTTCTTATCTCTGTTTAAATGATTAACTAATGGCACATAACCATGTAATGTATCTGTGATAGCAAGTTCCCTCAGAAGACTGCCATGCACTAAGGTTAACATCCAGGTTCATTCCACAAGTTTATGAAGCAAGAAATACAACCTTTGAAAAGTTTTATATGAAATATCACATTGTTAATGCCAAGCTGAACCCTTTGGAGCTGTGCACTCCCATAAAACCTTGTGTCTGAGCAGGTACTGACCTCTTAATCTTGAGAACGTTTTTCTTTTGCAGCAAATGGCTGTTTCTGCATATTACCTCTCAAATGAGGTCCTGTGGGATGACATCTGCAAGGGTGTTGTCACATTCTTAGCAGCAAGTTTCAGTGGTATTGCAATGCCCAAAAGCAGCACCTGCAATTTGGGAAGGACTTTACGGATAAAAACAAGTGAACTTCAAGTGTCAAACAAACAAGAATAGGAGTATATTCTACAAAATTCTGTAAAAGCTGTAAAACAGCTTTTTTATATTGCCAAGTAGCTTGAAGTTGTAATTGCAGTTGTATCCTGTAACAGACTTCTCAGAACTTCTTGTCTAACATAATTGATTTATTCCAAGTTTATTTAACAGTTTATAAATTCTGACTTTGGTACTGGGTTCAGCTAAGAAATTCTGTTGCCGTCAGTGGTTGTCTCCATTTTATTAGCTCCATTTCTGAAGTCCCTCATGAAGATATTCAGAAATGTGGATGTTTATTCAGAGCCTTGTAGCAACCCACTGGTGTCTTCTGTCTGTTATGAAAATGAATAATGGAATCTTGGGCATTATTTCATCTTTTTTCTTAGGCTCAGGGAATTGAGACGGGTTGCTTCTCACTCTGTGTTACCTTAGAGCTTCCTGAGAGATTGTCATGAAAAGTGTGTCAGGCTGTTCTAGTGCTGCTCTGCTGTCAAAACGTTCAGCCTATTCCAATAGGTAAATGAGGCACAAGCAGATCAGTTTAACTCTCTGCTCATGCAGGCAGGTTTCTGTCTTGCTGGAGAGGTGTCCCTGTGGGTTCCCATCTCCCAGCTGAGGCCAGGGATGGCCAGATGACTGCTTCTGCCTCTCTGTTCCAGTTTGAAATCAGACAGGTTAGATTAAATTGTCTGTGGTTTAAACTAATCTGTTTTGACTCTCTGTTGGAACAGATCATCGGTCCCAGCTGGGAGGCAGCAACCACCAGTGCTGCCTTTCATGTCCCTGCAGGAACACTGGCATTCCCATGTGCCCTGATCCCCCCATGGCCACAGCCATGCCTGGAAAGCTTTGACAGCACTGGGATTTTGATGGTGTCAGTAGGCAGTAAAACCAGGGGGGAAACATGGCATAGGCTAAAAAGAGTGGTAGTCCGAAAATGGCAGGAGGATGGAGCAGCAAAGTGAAGGCTGCCAAGGAGGAGATGTGTATCCTGTGAACTTCTTGTACTAGATATTTTGGAGGAAGAAAAGGCAAAAATAACATAGGTGTAACTAAAATATTGTAAATCTTGAAGCAGATTATTTTGGTGGGAAAATGAGTGTTTAGGTTCCAGTCAACCAGAAAGTGGCCAACTAAGCCTCCCCTTGCTGTAAAATTCCTACATGAGTTTCACTGGGGCCAGTCTTCTTTTTGATTCTCCTGGCCTCAGTGCTACCTCCTATTCTACACCTGTTCCTGTTTGATTTCAGGGACTTTTCTGAACGTACTCTACTAGAGATGTGCACACAGAGTTTTGCAAAGGCATTTTCAAAAGCACTGATGAATTGATGAATTTTGGAGCTAGACCTTTGAATGGACTCTAGGATCATAGCTGCTTTTTTGATTCAGTTGGTCACTGGCTAGCATAACTTCTCTGCATTTCTCTGATATACCCACTCTCCCCTCCCTCTCGTCTCCAAAAATTCTAGTTATGTTTTATCTTTATTCATATTATTCCTGTCACTCTAAGGTGATTTGGCTCTTCTAACTCGATTTTTTTTGACTGTCGTCTTTATTTACAGCATCTCCACAGCACTGTCAATTTAAGACTCACCTTTTGTGCAAAGGCTGCTAATGAATCTCATAATTTAAAAACTGATGTTCGAGGAACTTGTTGATAGAGGCCGTTATTGCGCGACTAATAAAAAAATAGCGAACAAGAGAGTGGAGTTGATTAGGTGACAGTGAGCCCTGATTTGGCACTCCAAATGTTTATTTGGTAATAACTAGTCTGAGGATGGACCTGGTGACTCTCAGATGATAAAATCATTTTGGAGGATTGGCAGCCGGAAGAAAATTATTTTATTAATTAACTGTGTGTGCAGGGTTCTAGAAGCCTTTCAGAGAAGGAGAAAAAAGACATGAAATCCCATAATTATAAACTAATCATTTTCTTATTGTAAAAGGCATTTAATGGAAATTTATTTAACTCATTTGGAACAGGCAAATGAGAACTTAATTCTTTTAGATAACTTGGGTAACTGTAAACTTTGTCAGAATAACCCACACACACATTTCTTGTCAGATTTAACATGTACTGGTGACCATCAGAAACTAAAATAATAGGTCTTTATCATCAGATATTTCAAAAGATCTTTCTTACTGTTGGATCTCTTTCAAGATGCCTTGTTCTGAGAGTCTGTGGCAACCTGTTATTGACAGATGTGCTCTCTGTAGCTGGTATGTCAGTCCTGCTGCTATCTCCTGCTGACTAATAAAGTTTGTTGCTGGCGTGTATTTGTAGAGTCTTTGAAGTCTGTTAGGTTGTGGCATAGCCTTCTGAAAGAAGTAGTAACTCATTGCTTAACTAGTGGAAATTAATCAGAAATGCTGCTTGATAATGCCACATGGATTATCTGCTTTGCTTCCAAGGAAAAAAACGGAAGGGCAAGAGCAAGGTGTCTGGAAAGCCTTTCTGAGGTCTTAAGTATTTTTGCAAAATTATCTTTCGTATCTGCTCATAACCAAGAGACTGCCAACAGTTCAGTGACCTATTGTCGTTTACTGGCATGCCATGGCTTACACAGTCACTTCAGATGGTGATCTTCCGTACCTTCTTGTGCAGAATTGGGAGAATGTATTCCCTTGATAAAACAGGAGAGTAAGTTCTTAAACGAAAAATGGAACTTGGAGAGTACAGAATGGGATAACTATGACTGTGAGGAATTCGGTGCTTACCTCTACAAAAGCAAAAACTCTGCATGCAAGGGAGGTTCCATCCAACCGTCTTATGTTTGGTGTCTTATCTTCTTCCTCTCATGAAAAAAATAAAGTTGCAGCCCCAATTAAGTCATTCTTGGAGAAATCAAAAATTTTAAATGCAAGCCAGAAAAATGTGAAACTGGAATAGAGGCGCATGCTAATAAATCGGTAGAAACAACAGCTGTTCAGAAGAGAGCATGTCCATGGAGGGAGTACGTGTGTTTCTTACTATACCTGTGGAAGAAGACATTCAACAAGTATTTTAACTTTCTCTCCTGTAGAAACAGGAAAATCACTTAACTGCTGCTGATGGGCCGCCTTTTGGTCTTGGTCTGAGATGCAAAGCAAAGCAGGCTTTGCACTGAAGACCTGTAATATTGATCATTCCAACAGCTGATTTCTATTTATGATGCTTATTTGCAAGTCCTACATCTAGTTGTCCTTATGATCTCTTGTTGGTCTTCTGTAGTTTATATACAGTATGATATCAGGAAGGCTCTATGGTTGTGATGCTTATTAAAATGCAGTGCTCAGATAATGAGCAAAAGGAATAATTTGCCCTAATTTTGGATGCAAGAAGTAATTATTGTGAATGTTCATTGTTAATTTGTAACTCGAGCTTCTAGTGACTAAAGTATGTTTGGTATCAAGCAAGATAACTTAAAATATATGCATTCTACATGCTGTCTTGGAAGCCCAGTGTTGTAGTGGTAAAATACCACTTTCCCCATAGAATTTTCTAACAGCTGTTTATTCTTGTGATTATTTCAGTTGGATAATAAAGTAAGTGACTCTTTCTGGCACTCCCACCTGCTCAGATTCTCTCTGCCCAGAGCTCCAGAATAGCTCTTTCAAATCCTTTATCCTAAGGAAACCAGCAGGTGTGAGGTATAATAAGATCTGTCTTTTCAAGATTATCTAGTGCCTTGATGAGGTAGGTTGGATGTTGCAATGGGAAAACACTGCAATGTATTCGTCTATCATACTAATCCTGTGCTCTGTTCCTTCAATCCTTTTATCACAAGGGTCCAGCCTGGATGAAACCTTTCCAGGTTCTTGGGTGTCAAGAGTTGAGTGGAGAAGTCTAAGTAGCAATCAGAGCTATAACTTTTTCCAGCTGTAGTGTGTGAACGTTCACTGTTGTGTTGCTGTTCCAAGGGGGAACTGGGGAAAATTTCTTTGCTGTAAGAATGCCTGTCAGCACAGCATGCAGAATGCTTTAAGTAAAACCGGCTGCACAAAGTGCTACAGGCAGTAGAACTGCTATTATGATATTTTAGCTTTGAGACCACTGGAAAGGTGTTGGAAACATTAACCTGTTGGAGACCATAAAAATACTGAGCCCTGTTTTTTGGTACTACAGCTCCAAAATGGTGTTTTGTTTACAAGCAAAGCAATACTGGAATTTATTTTTCTGTATCTCTTTGATTTAGACAATACCACGATTGGTCCCAGTGAGGAGAAAGTCCTTGGAGAGAGAACAGAAATGATAAATATAATGATGAAAAATGCATAAGCTGCACACAGGGTGGTATTAACAAAAGCTGCTGCAGGGGAAGGTAATGAATTGGGGAATGCACAGTCCAAGGTGACAAGACATCCAGTATAAAGAAGGTCAGGAGCTGGAACAGAATCAGCCTTCTAAAGAGAGCCTGCATCTCCTTCACTTTGAGTCCTGAGAGGGAGAGTAGTGCATGCCAGCAGCACTACAATTCATGGAAGTGCCTTCCAGATGGAGCTCCACTCTGAATGTGTGACAAACAAGCCAGGCTAAGCAGAGCTTGTTGTTCCCTGGAGCCTGTCTGGAAGGGAGACAAGAGTCCAGCTGAACCCCTGGCAGGTATTAATACACTGAAAGCTCACATATGGTAGAGATTAAAATGGTTTACCTGGAAGAGCGAAGAGGTCAGCAGGGAGAGGCTTTGCTTGCATGGACTTTGCTTTGTTAGAAGATGGGGCGCTGTCTTCTGCCTCCTGGTTAATTTGGACAGTTTTTCTGTAAGAACGTCTCTGATGTGAAACCTATCTGGATTATGCATGTCATCAACAAACTCAGCATTGAAGTTGTTGAATGGTGGAGGCCAGGGGGAAACTCTGTGTGTGTTCTTTGCAAATAAATTATTTGGTTGCTTGATTTGGATGTGAATTTGTCCCTTCACAAAGTAGCATTGCAGAGAATCTTAGCTGATGCTTTGCCTGCAGGAGTAATCTGGCCTTGTGGAAAAAACAGCAGTTGTTTTGCCTGGAGGTGGTAGGCTCAATCAGAGTCCACCTGATTGGCATGTAGTGCACATCCCAGCATTGTAACTTCTGCTGCCATGTGTTCCTGGTCCTGAGGAAGAAATTGCTGATCAGATGAGTAGTATCCAAACTTGAATTTAGCAAACATGAATGAAATCTTTATCCTTTGCAGTAGGACTTCCAAAAGGGAGGAGAAAATAAAAGGGTTCTGGAGGATTCGTGTTTTCACTAATTAGACACTAAAAATCATAGAAGTACTAAAAAAAATAATAAAATAAACCTTTAGCTCTTGCCCCAGGCGTGAATTTACTAGCTTTAGTTTGTAGTGCAGTTCGGTTCATTGATCTTGTCACAATTGATGATTCATTAAGTTGTGACTACTGTAGAAATTACAATGCACAGATGTAGCTGAACTGCACATCTGTGTGTTCCCAATGTGTTAATGATTTAAAAATGCACTTTCTCTCTGGCCATCCACTGTGCTTCGAGTGCCAACTGACATTTTGTATTACTGAGCCATTTGTTGTGGTTGGCAGAGGGAAAGTCTTTTGGTTCTCCTTGTACTTTTTTTGTGACTTTTCTCCATATTTCAGATAGCTGAATTGGCCTTGCAGAATGGAAGTTGATGTCTGTCCCTTCGCAGGCCGCCGCCTTTTTCATTGTCACCTCCTTTCTCCTGGTGTTTGCTTGCTCATTTGGGGTAATTTCCTGCACCGAATCATGGGGAATATGTCAAACTCCAAAGCAGGGTTTTCTGGTTTACTGATTTCCCAGGATTCTGAATTCTAATTTTTAAAGTTTGTGCAAGGTGGTGTTGGTTTTTGAGAAGGCCTCAAAAACTTTCAGACTTAAAGGCTGATTGGCACCAGCAATTCAAGAATGTGTGGCAACCATAAAATGTGTTAATTGTTAAACCTACCCCTAGCCTCTTCCCCTGCTTTAAACCACTATTCAGATTGGCCCTTATTAGAGACTTGCATTTGATCAAAGCAGAAATCTGAGGAGTTGTCTGTAATGGACTGTGGCTTTGCATTGATGAAGCAAGCTGTACCCACTATTAAGTCATAGTAAGGTTATGGCTGTGTTGTCTAGTTAATGCATTTTCTTGTGGTTACATTCTGTCTCTAATACCACTTTCCAGTGCAGCCAAACCCTTAAGACTCCTCTTGCTTCAAGCCTTTCAGGGAGCACCCAGGGAGAGCAGACTGCATCTGTTCAAACACGTACCAGCTGATGTACCTGGCTCTGTGTCCACTTCCAGCTTATCCCAGGCTCTGTGGGGGGAGGGTCCGTGTCTGGTACCTCTCACTTGCATCCTCCTTGGTTCAGCCATGCAGACATTTCTTAAAGGCAGGTTAAAGGCTGTCTTTAAGAAATTATGTACTATACCATCCAAAAAAAGTGCAAAGCAACTGTAATTCCAGCACTAACTGGTCAGTTTGTTCCAATAATTTACACATAATGCTAGTGTTGAAACTGTATAATCTCAACTCCAGTCCAAGCCATTTGTCTCTATTGAGATTGTAAACCCTCTTCTCTGCCTAGTGTCTCTGAGATCCCTTTTTCTGTGTAAGCTTCTGTAAATTCTCTTCAACAGGCTGAATATTTGAGCTCAGTAAGCCCCTGTTTTGCTTATTTTCTATCACCTGGCTTCCTTTTTAGATCATCTTGAAATTCTCTGTGCTGTTTTTTTGCTTTTCTAGAAGTACATGCATTGCAATTCACGCTGTATTTTGCTGCCATAAGAAACAGCTGCAATGATTGAAACTGAAGGTTAGTCTATCCCACTTTTTTTTTTTGCCAGGAGTCAATTATGAGTGCCAGAGAAGCCTGTAAGGACCATGCTTGGAGCGATGATTCCTCCAAGTACATGCTTTCTGTACTGATGTGTACCTCAGGCATTTTTGAACTAAAGGCAGTGGGTTTAGTCAAACTAATGAAAGAAGAATCTAGTTATGCTTTGAACTTTAACTTCTGGTATGCATATAATATTGCATATAGCAAGATATTTCCCAGCTTCACTGTGAGATCTGTGAAAAAAATACCTGTTAATATCTGATATAATTTATGCCCTGCAGTCTTTGTATTAGAAGGGACAGTGTGTTGTTGTTATTATTATTAGAAAGAACTCTGGATTTAATGACTCTCTTTGCATCCATGCTTGTGTCTTCATGCTGAAAAGTGCTGGTATATTTAGTTATGATTTAACCTATGCTGTTTGCAACTGCAAAATTACATGTACTCATGTGGTAGAAACAGGGCTTGGCAGCACTGTGGAGTGGCTTTACCTTGTCTGGCACAGTGTTGAATATTGTGAGCCCTTTCAGTTGCCATCTTCCAGGACTCCTTCCATATTGCAGGTTGGGCATATGGTTTTGCTCATTCCTGTGGTGACTGCGTATGCGTCTGGAAAACTCCAGGAGCCCTTTTTGTCCAGGTGATTCAGTGTACAGGGTCAGGCTAGACAAAAGATGGAAGTTCAGGAGGGGTTCTGTGAAGGGCACAAGGAGGCAACTTGCCTCAGTGACTCAGGGTATTTTTTTCAAATTTCATGTGTTCAGATACTTTGTAATCTCTTTTATTCAGATGTAATATGTTGGATGTTGCCTCATTAATCCTGCACAGTTTGTAGCAGTAGCCTGTCTTTGTTATTTATAATGCAAGATGCTCCATGATTGTGAGGCAGGTTGGAGGACGATGTGCTTTGCATTTTGCCTCAGTAGCTGTGGTGAGGGTGTTTCCCTCTAAGGCAAGGGCTTAGCAGCTGTGGAAGGCTACATCCAGGTCTTTCTTGCATTGATTTTGGCAGCAGAACCATGCACATTCCCCATCTTCACTCCTGACCAAGGGCTTTTACCCAGCAGAGGCAAATCTCAAAAGCTGTCAAGCACCAGGGCAATTTTTCACTCCCTACCTCATTAAAATTCAGCCCTGGATCAGTGAATGTGCCCTGCTAGTCAGGATCCCCAGTTCAAGACTTTGAGCTACGTCATGCTGATGAGAATTGGTAAATGACAGTCGCTCATCAACACTTGTTTGAAGTCAGTTTCCCCTTTTTCTTAAAACATTTAAACCTAACACAACTGAGCTGTTATTTGTGAGGTATACAAGTCCCAAACAATGCTGGAATAAGTTGAGGAATGGAGCTAAGCCAGACAGAGCAGGTTCTTTCGATCTTTTCTTCCTCTTTTATATGCAGAAAGGCAAGAGAACTCAGGAGTGTCCTGTGTCCCATCTAGTCCTGTGCTGCTGAATAGTGCCTTTGTCTGACCAGTGGCAAATACATAAAGTGTTCATGAAAAAAGTAAAAATGGCATGTTTAACAAAACTGTCTGAAACATAAGTCTCAAAACTTGACAGCTCATCTTCTCCACCTTCCTAATGACTGTGTCACTAACACTCATTGAAGCACAGAATTGAAATGCCTTCTCTTATCACTTAACCTGTTCTTTCATGGTATACATTTTTTTTTTTTTTAGAATTGCAGCACTGTTAGCCTTTGGATCAGTGCTGCTATTCTAAGCCTGGCAAGTGCTGGTTTTCTGTGGCTGAAAAATGAGTCTGCAGAATCTGGATATAACCTAGTGATTCATTACTTTATGAACTTTTCAGTTTGAGATATGACATGCTGGATTTCATGGAAACTGGACCTCACTGCCAAATAACAGAGTTTGAACTTATTCTCCTTGTGGCATTAATTTACAGCTACTATGGAAGATCAGACAGAGGGGTGCAGGCACAAGATTCACCAGCAGAAATTACCCAGATTCCAGTTATGCAGTTAACAATGACTGTGTAGTGCTGTTAGTGTGACCCTTTCAGCATTTTTTAACTTATTTTGGCATTTCTTGAAGAAGGCCATTCTATCTTCATGACATTCCTGACAAATACTCATTGAACACTGGGATCTTTAGAACTGAAGCTCTGTAGTTAGATACAAGTTTCAGTAGAGTTTTGGCTGAACCATAGGAAGTTTTGCCAGTGTTTCATCCCATCACCAGGCTATTTTTCATTCTCAGTTAGGAGGGGGAAGTGAACATTGTTTCTAATTTAAGTGCTACTGCATTTCCAGTAAGCAGCATTTAAGAGAATATGCAGAAGTCCAAAGTTTATTTAGAATAGAGGTGCAGCTCTGTAGGTTGACTGTGCTTATCTTTAGTACACCAGTCATCTGCCTTAGATGATAACCTTTCACTTCAACAATAGAATTAAAAGCAGCTTTTGTTTATTCCTATACCATAATATTTTTATAAAAGAAGTCTGCATATGATCTGCTAATGCTTTTCAGGGAAGCAGAAGTATACTGAGTGCCATTTTTCAGTACATATTTGTGTGTTATCATGTCAGCTGCTTTGTGCAGCAGTGCAGGGTAGGCATTCTACTTGCTGCTCTCTCAATAGATCTGTTGTTTTTCATAAAGATACTTTCCAAGAGCTTTAGCAGTCTGCCTTTTTAAGTAATGTGTAGAGGGTTCCCTCTATAAACTCTGAGTATTTTCCAAAACAAATTGGAAATTACATTTGGCAAACCCTAAATTCTGAATAATGCAGGTGCAACAAATGTTTTTATTCTGTTTCCTTCAGTTAGAGCTTAATTTCTTGGTGCTGAGCATTTCCACCCATCGTAGAAGTGCTCCTTGCTCTAGCATCTAGGTGTGATTGGGTGATGCTACTTGAGTAGTTGTGTCCAAGGTGACTTTTGTTCATTCTGGGTTAACTCAGTACTTGATTTACACCAGTAATGTAATTTGCTAGTCCAATTCTGAGACTATGCTAGGTGGAAAAGCTTTGGATAAAAAAGTGAGCCTTGCACCATCTTACTTGTGCAACCTGAGTTTGTTTCCTGGATGGCAGGGGAGGAAGAAGGCTCAGCTCACAGAGGGGACACATCAATCTTGTGTGCCATTGTTGACTGTGTCACTGGAGTAATGAAGGATGGGATTGTAGGACCTCACAGCAGAGCTCCTGAACCAGCATGGCCATGCAGGCACAGTGTGCTACAATGAGCTCTTCACAGCTGTCTGAAAGTCCAGGGAGGAGACAGAACAATAGGTGGATGCACACAAACCTGTGCATGTGACACGAGATAACACAGAAACAAAATGATTGCCTGGAATATCACTGGTTACAGCATGATTGTTGCTCGAATCCTGAAGAGGTCCAGTTGGAAAAGAAGGGTTTGTAATCCTGTGTCTTGGTGAATGTGCTACGGAATGGCCTGTGTCTTAGCATGGGGAAAAAATGTGCAGGAGCTTGTGTGAAAATAGGAACTGTGGGTGATGAAGCGTTGCGAGTGTCTGGTGAGAGTCAGCACCTCAGTGGAATGCCGTGTATCAGGGAGAAGCATTTGTCTTTCAAACAGAAAAATAGTGGGGTCTGTTGTCTTAGAGAGCTCAGGATAGTAGCTGGACAGCCCTCACTGAATGGTCAGGCAATTTAATGTTGGGTAGCTTCACAGCTCTGCCTGACAAGGGTATATTTTTATTCTGTTGTGCATAAGTGTAATCCGAAGAGAATTTCCAAAGAGCTTCTGAAACCTTTTTAAGATAACTGCTTTTGAGGCTCCGTGACATTCAGAATGTTAAATGCTGAAAAAAAACCTTAAAGGAACAAGAAATTTTGTCATGTGAATATTCACATTTTTAACAAAATAAAGCAACAGTAATGGAAGGAAAGGAGAAAAGAGGCAGCACAGTCTCAGGCAAATGACTGGCAGAGTTTCACTAGTTAAAAATAAGGAAGGTTCTGAAGTGTAATGGAGTGAATCACTTATGACCAGTTTTACGGTAGAGTAATCTGACATTTACTTTCAATGGTAAATACAGAAAATGATAGTGAAATGCTGAAAATGCGATGTCATAAAAGTTACAGCCTCCTCATCAAGTTTATTATGCTTTGGGAGATACAAGGTCTTGGTTGCTCCCTGGAATAGTTAAGATGGTTGAAATTTAGACACTGAAATGTAAACCAGTCCTTTGCCACCCATAGGTTCCAAATGGTCAAATGTAAGCACAATTACGCAGCCGACCAGTTCTGCTCGAGTGCCCATTGCCTGCAATTGGCTGCACATCAGTTGGTTGTGATCTGCAGGTTTCCACGGAAACTGCATGTACCACTACCTGTGAATAATTGAGAATGGCAGCTGTAATGAGAGAATTTGGGGCAAATTGTGTAAATAGTCGTAACTAGATTACGGTGGTAAAATATTTTCACTCTAGATGAAGATTTAACTTCCAGGCTTAAGGAGATTAAACTGAAGAGGTCTAGGAAAGAATCTGTCCTTGTGAAACCTGGGGATGAATGTGTTTTAAAAGCCACTGCAAATTCCCAGAATTTTTGTGCAGGGTTTGGGAAAGTTTTGTTTTGTTTTTTTTTCCTGTGTGCTGCCTTAAGGGTCTGATAGCCTTTGTATTTTAGTTCTTGGGGGTAGGTAATTGAAAGGCAAAAGCTCCGAATTAGTTGCAGCTGTGTTGGCTGGGAAGTGACTACTCAGACCGCACTGCTTAGGGGCAGGTGCCTTGTTCCTGTCCTACTTTGGAAGACATGTGAGGATACACCAGAGGTATGGAATAAAATACCCAGGTCGCATGTGCCAAGTCTCCCCTAATTTTCCTCTTCAGTTTATGTATTTTTTTTTTAAGTTAGATGCAGTAGCTTAATATTCAGAGCACTCCTGTGCTCTTCAGTATGATCTGCATAAATAGGAGGAGAGATGCTACAAGCTAGCTCTTTCTATAAAGACAGCTCTGTGTGTAATAGAGAGGAAAAGCCAGCTGGATGTAACAGGATTCACTGTGATTGCTGCTCAGATACTGTAGACGTATATTTATGTTGGGTTGAAGTGACCTGAAGAATTTCCATTGCCCATCTCTGGGCATACTGTCTCTTGCACTGAGCTTGCAGAAGAAATGTGTGCAGTCATGCCAGCAGGAGATATGTGTGTTTTGTATTAGCCTAAGGTTAAAAAGAAATGGTGACTGTTTTGTGTGCTGCAGCTAATGAAAAGGTTTGGGCTGAGACATCATAGTTAATTTTATACAGAATTAACTTGTCTTTGAAACTGATTTTGTTTTATTTTCTGCCAGCGAGAGTTTCTCAACGCTGGTAAAGCAGTAGAGTCGAGTCTATTTTTTTGTGTGAGCCCAAAGCAAGCTGTTTGGCAAAGGGTTTGCCACTACCTGGAAGAATATCTTCTTTATCTGAGAAGCCTAAAAAGTTGGTGCTAGACTCCCAGTTGTTCTCATTGCCTCTCAAACCACAGGAAGACTAGGGAAGTAGCTGCTTGTACAGTTGAGAGGGAGAATGTTAATTGGTGTAACTGAGCTTTCCTCCTTGGAAGTAGTGAATTCTGAAAACTCCCAAATCCTGAGTATTGCTAGGCTAATTGGATGGTTAAATTTAGCAAAGCTTCCACTGCGCCTTACTGGATAAAACAGAGCTGCCATTTATTATTTAAATGTCTGTTGTGACATGAGGTGGTAGTTCAGGGTGGGCTACCTTGCAAGCTATTATTAGTAAAGTTATTATTGACTTGAAAGATTGAGCTTGTCATGAATTGCATCTGCAATGATGCTGTAAGTTAATTTTGAGCCAGATAGCTGTAACCAGCTTTCATTCCACTAGCAAATACCTGGGGATATATGGGTTATGTACTAGCAGTGCTTGGCTGAAGAGGAATTAGTTTTGTCTTACAGTCAGTGATCCACAGCATCCAGCAGCCTTAATAATTAAAACCAGAACATGTCTCAAGACTCTGATCTGAGTATGTCAAAAGGAGGTACCTTAAACACTGTATTTTGTTTTAAAAAACCCTCAACTCGCCAAAGAAATGCTCTGCTGATGACTGAAAGGTTTAATAATAAAGAAGGTTAAATGGGAGGAAATAGTCTTGCTCAGGTTTCCCTCTGCTCATGGTGCCAGAGCCTTGTCAGAGTGAAATATGTAACACTGGCTGAATGGCTGAGCAGCTTCCATCTGCTTCAGGATCTCTCAAAGATAATCAAGAATGATGAAAATTGTTTCTTCATTTTTGACCTCTAACCAACCTGTTAGCCTTATGTCTATAAAGCAAGGGATGTCTCCAGACTGGACATAAATTGTAATGCCAGTGTAGATCACAGCTCCTCTATCAATATTTGAACTGGAAAGAGCTTATATCGGTATAGCAGCAGTTTGTTGTATTCATGAGAGGAACTTTGTACCCTTAAGACTCATTAATTTGACATAACCCTAATAGCAGCTTGCAAATCTTACTGCCATTTCTTGCAGGAAGTGAGGTCCTTCAGGATATGCTGTCCCAAGACTAGAGGAGATATTTGCAATGTTCACAGCCCATGTATGCCATCCTTCTGCAAAACAGGAGATTTAGTCTTTGCTAGCACAAAGATTGGTTTCATTGGCTTTACTGATAGTGCAATGCTGATGCCTAGCTGACCGTATAAAATAAAACATTATCTCATACCTCTCATATCCCCAAGTCCTGGTTTGAGTTTCTCTACATGATGTGTGTTCTTTGGGCTCCAAGCACCCTGAGGAGAAGGAATGCTTCATGTTTTACTCCATAAAGCCCCATGCAAACTGTTGGTAAGGGGTCTAACAGCAGAGGCTGACACTCTGGAGTAGCACGTCTGTGTAGAAATGCTTGCTTGGAGGAGAACAAAGCTTGTACTAACTCTTTACCTTTTCTCCAAGGATGAGTCTCGTTGTTTCCTGGAGATTTTTATCTTGTTCCAGAAGTTTAGCTACCCTGTTGTGCAAAAGATGCATTCCCGTGGCTGGTTAGCACAGCCAAGGGGCAGCCTGTCTGTCTTACACTACCAATCCCCTTGTGCAGTCTGAGCACAGTGGGTAGGAATAGTGATGTTTTCATACGTCTCCACCACACTGTCAGACCTTCCCAACTGTCAGTCAGGTGTCCTTTTGGCTACCCCATACTCAAGTCTCATTTGCTTGCATTTCTTAAACTCTCTCTGTTGGGTCTGAGTATTTCTGGGGAAATGTTGGAAACTGCTAAGCTATTGTAAGAGTGTACTGGCTTAAGAAAGATTTAGAGGCCTTGGATAACAAAGATTGTATTGGCTGTGGAAGAAGAAAAAAAACCTTAAATATTTTTGCAGTAGATGTAGAAATCCCTGGAAAATTGAGTATTTCAGCACAGAAGTCATTGAACTACACATGAACCTGAAAAAACTGAACTGGAATACACATTGTCCTTTCTGTTTCCTCACGGCTGGCACATTCATCTGGGCCTCATTTTTAGTGTGGAATGAAAGGAAAGTGCATTGCTGTAGTTGCAGAATCTGTCCTTTGCAGAAAGCCAGTCAGGACTCAGCCCTCCATTCCAAAATATCCAGGTTTCCTGTTAGAGAAATTAAAAGGCAAGCTTTGAGACTACTGACCATAAATTTGGAAGTTGTCCACTGCCATCCTGTGAACCTTCATGAGACTCCTGAGAGAGGTTGCTTAAAATGCACTTAAAACTAGCATGTTAATGTGAAGAAAGAAAAACACCTTCCCTATCTCTAATATTATAAAGAAGGCTCAAATCTTTGAGGCACTGCACAGTGCACAGGCTGTATGGGACAGATACTCTTTATCCTGAGCTCTCTTCATGGCTGAGTTTCACATGGAGTAGCTGTCCTGAAGATGCCTTTGATATTGCTTGGAGATCTCACTGTTAGAACATTTTTTTCTGACAAACACAGGAAGTGAGTGGTTCATTTGAAAGGCCTGTTTGCTTGGTGGTCCCTCTTTGGTAATTATTTGTGCTGACAACACAGCTGTTGGCTGAAGCAGCCTATGTGCTGTGGGCTTAGTTATAGGCAGCAGTGCCACTGGACTCCTACCAGAGCAATATTTGTTCACCTGTAGCAACAAAGTGAAATTGTGATTATAATCCTTGCCATTTCCCTGCAGAGCTGTCTCATCCGTGCACCTCTGGGGTTTATGTGAAGAGACGCTGTTGCTCGCTTCCCTGCACCAAGTAGTAAGGGAGGGGTTGTCCATTGCCTGACTGAATTTGTCTCCTTCCTTTGCACTGCATTCCACAGAAGCATCTTTTGTAACACTCATGGTAGCTTCTGCTCCCTTCAAAAAAGAGCAGAGTCTTGTGGGACACTGGCTGTGTTGTTCTGAGCCCTATCCTGGTGTCCCCCAAGTCACTTACTTGGACTGGTGGTGATAGAGACCAGACGTGCCTGTTACCGTGCTCATCCTGATGGTGTTGTCTCTGCTAAGGGGAGTGATGAGCATTTCCCTGCTATGTCCCCAGGATATGTGCCAGTCCAGCCTGTAGGAGCTTGTGTTCTTTGATCTGCTGCAACACATCTGCTCGAAAGGATTAGCAGAAAACTCCCGTCTCAGCAGCTTACAGTTGTCATATATTGACACCTGTATTTTGGTATTTGCAAGCTAAGCCTTGCACTTATACAAATAAGCAAGCTCAGTTCTACATGGGTAAAACTGTAGGATGAGCCTGTTTTAATTAGAGCTGGTGAGACTCCTCAACACTCCTGCTGTTTGCTATCATAAACATCTTGCATATGTTTGCAGCACAGTGAAAAAGACAGACTTACGGGGCAGCTGCTTCTTTTAAAGCAACAAATCAACTCGTAGATAATTGAAAAAGCCACAGTTGTTTTCAGAACAGGTAGAGGATAGAGACAGAAATATCATTGCCAAACATCTGGTCTGCAAATCTCATGAGAGGAGAGTGGGGAACACCTTCAGTCCTGGGTCTCCCAGGATGTTTGTCTTTGGAGCTCAGACTGTTCCCTAGGGCCTGCTTGGTAAGCAACTTTTTTGGTAGGTGTTAAAGCAAACAGGGCTCAATGCCTGAATTTTTCTTTCAGAATCAGCTTAAACTTTTCCTGTGGTCGAATGCGGGTACTTAACATTTTTCAGATTCGTTGATTCATAAATCAAACTGGGAAACTTGCAGTACTAAATAAAGATTATTTAAAGTGTTCATCACAGTATCACAGTCTGCAAAGCAGCAGGTCCATGCTGTACCAGCTCTCTACCTGGGATCAATCCCTCCTGTCACGGCCTGCAGCAGGAGCTGGTGGCATCTGCCAATCAGAATAGTGAGTTTGGTTTTTTACCTCAGAACAAAACTAATACAGTACAACCTCTTTATTCCCTCCTGTTTCACTTGCTCTATATGAAAGCTCCATTGGCCACCTCTTGCTTCAGACATCAGCTTTCTTCCTAAATAAACATCCTACTTTACCTTAATGTTATTAGGTAGTAGGTTTCTTCCTTCCAATTTTCCGTGCTTGTCACTTTAATTAAGCCCCTTGGCTGGATGTTTCTCAGTGTGAGGGGAGTCCTGCTCGTGCAAATATTCCTGTTAATATTAGTAAGTTATTCTGTTCTCCTTTCTAAACTGACTTGGCTTTGCTGTCCTGAAATACAGTACTGCTGCTCTGCTGCATTTGGAGATTATAAAAGAAAGCTGTGATCTCTCATGCAGGCTTTCTCTGGATTTATTCCTGTTTGAACTTGAACAAATATTCTAGAAAAGCATCTCGTCATAATTTGACAGTCATCTGCAATGCGCAGTCCTCTGCAATTCATGGGATATTGTTTCAATTGTTAATGAACCTGTTAAAAGTTCGGCCTTTCAGCCTTTTATCTGTTAAGTTTCTCTAGAGTTTAATCACATTTCTCTTTCCGTCATGGCATTTAGTCACTTTGATCTGGTTACCTTTCAGTCTTCTCTTTGATAAGGTGAACAGACTGAGACCCTGGAACTTCTCTGTATAAAGTGCAGTGTTTCTCCATGCTTACACCATTCCCACAGCCCTGGATTCAGGGTTAGTAGTGTCTTTCTGGGAAGGGTACCAAACACAGAGGGGGCAGTGCAGTGTGTCTGCTCCTTGCCAGTGTCTGGGTGCAGCCCAGCGCCGTCTCCTGTGGTTTTCTCCACAGAGACCAGGTTACAGCATCACGTGTTGTGTTAAGCATGTAGCTCCCTTTCACAGAGAGCCTTTTCAGACACAACGTCTGTAGGAAGAGATAACATTTTTATTAGACTGGATAACACAGAGGGAAAAAATGAATGTGAAGCCCTTCATCAAATAAGATCCTCCTCCACCCCTGCAAACTTAGCTTTCCTTGCATCTTTTCAGCTGCCTGGTTATACCAAAACTGGTGGCAAATACTTTGACCTTTGTTTTCAATCTTCATGCTATCATTTTGCTGTAGGATTCTTCTGGCCCCACCTTTAGCCTGGCAGTGAGGCTTATCGTGTCAGGCATCCGCATTATTTAGGGGATCATGATATTTCTGTTGCAGGATTGCAGTTCTCCCTGCCTTGAAAATTCTGTTGTTGACATTCTCTCCAAGCACTCCAAAAGCAGACTCAAGGTCTCCTTTTAAAATAGGAACTAAACATGCACAACACAACACAGAAAAAGGCCCTTATCTCTTAGCTGCTTTTTCATTACCTCCTGTAGCTCTAATCTGATTGCTTTGCATATATTAATAAGGAAATACAATATTTGTAATAATCGATGCATGGCATTCTGAGATTGATTATTTTCCAAAAAGGCATGTTGCAGTATTTATGCCTTTAGGTAGCCTTGGGATACTGGTGGTGGTTCCTTCATCATGATGCGATGAACTCTGTTCCCTGGTTCTTTTTGTAGGATTGCCGGTACTTGGGACATGACTTTGGTTTGTAGTTTTGTTCAATGCTCTGTATACCTACAAAGGAGATGCCCCCTTGCACAGGAATTTCAGAGCCATTCCTCACAGAAACTCCTTTTGGAATAAAGGGCTGAACGGAAGGGCTGCAGACACCCCTCCACCACACCCTGGAGATTGACCTCCAACTTTGATACTGAAACCCAAATGCTTGAAAAATCCTGATACTGCTTACTTAATTACAGAAAGCACAAGGGGAGGTGTTCCAGCAGACACAGTGAGAGAAGGATCCAGGCCTTCCATTTCTGGTCTTTTTCATGAGCACTAAATTTTTTCAAATCAGATTTACATTAGGGAAGAACAGATGCTTGCACTGTGAGAATGTGAGTGATTTTAACATTAGCTGGGGCTGTCAGTGGGTGTTGAATATTTATATGCTGTAGGGAAAGGTGATGGACTAGTTTGCTTTATGCTAGCTTTTTCTGCAGGAGTGAAAAAGGCAAGAATTCTCAGATGAGGCTTCCTGCTAGTTGTTTTCAGTGCATGAATAGCAAGGATCGTGTGGAAGAGTTTGTGGGTGATGAGAGGAAATTCCCCTGGGTTATGTAGCAGGAGATTGGGGCAATTCTTACCTCTCAGCATGTGCTTGGTTTGACAGTGAAAATAAATAAGAGGGACCTAAGAATGAGAGTTCTTCTATTTCTGAAGGAAGCCTACGGAAGTGTTTTGTATCATATTTTGTTACTGTCTATAGAAGCTGACATCCTCTGATTTTAACCTCTACAGAGCTGTAAATGCCACAACATATTCAGAAGGCATGATGATCATTGGGTCACTGATTGCCTATGGAGATGTGCCTTTTCAGACACCTAGCTGCTGCCCTGGAAAATTGTAACATAGCTACCTCACACTTGAAATGTTTTTGAGTCCTCTGTCTCTTTTCTTTCCCAGTGGTGATAACTGTAGAAATATTGAAGTGAAAACATCCATGCCTTCTTTCCATAATAGGTGAGATCCTGAGCAGATGGAATATTTTTACCAGAGGCCAGGTCAGGACAGTCTTTCCACAGTAGGTGTGTGCTTGAACAGGTCTCTGTTGATGTGTTTTCATTTCCCCTTGAAGGCAGTTTCTCTGCAATGAGTGGGCTTGTCGTAACCCTTCCCTTTGGAGGAGAAATGTGAGAACCTGCATGCAGGCCTGTAGTCTCTAGTCTCTGTCTAGAAGCTGCCTCTGTACCATGCTGGTGCTGCTTGCCCATCACCTTCTTTTGATTGCTGCCTTTGTTTTCCTGGAGACTTAACCCATAAGCAGTTTGCAGTTTCACAGGAAAGTGAGGTACCTCATGGTGTTGGATGATGAAGTAATATCTTTAATCTCACCCAGTGCTGCAGAAAAGAAGCTGCTGGTGAGAAGAAGCTGGCAATGGCAAGTTCCCTCTAGAAACAAGGCATTAAACTACACGACCTATGTGCATCTCTGTGTGTCCCATCCTGGCTGTTGTCATGATGGGGAGGCTGATCCCAGGCTAAGCAAGGGGAAGCCACGAGGAGCAACGCAGGGCTTGTCATGATGATTAGGTTATGCCTGTGTGTTTTCAAGGGAATGGCATGCTCTGTGCCAAGAGAGATCTGGGGTGCCTCAGGATGATGCAGCTGAGGAGTTTCTCTGCAGAAAGGCAGGAGATGGATGGGGTATAGAGGATTATAGATCCAGGTTTTACCTGGACCTGATGGTACCTATATGTATGTCAGTCTGAAGGTTAACACTGAGAGTGTGTGGGAATTTTATAAATTTGCTAGGACACTTAATGAGAAGTCAAATTGCCTGTGTTTATTAACTTTGTTCATTTGCAAACTAGAGTTGCTCTGAGCCGGGTATTATGGCAAGGACTGAGTTCCACCAGCCAGTCTGCATTAATTATGTATTAACACAGCTTTATCACAGATCAGCCTGGTGTTTTAAGCAGAAGGATGGTCCTAGGAAATATCATCAGTTCCTCAGCACGGGACTGATGGGCTCGGTGAGCTCTGAAGGTTTTGCCTGGCATTGCTCTGTGGGTTAGGGAGGGTGTGGGATGGAACAGATTAGATCTCCTAGTGAAAATGATGGCTGCTGTGTGTTTCACTCTCATTCTCTGCTGCAGTGAAAGGGGGATTATGGCTGTGCTTTCAAATGTCTGCAAGTTGTTGACAGGGACAGCAAGAAATCTCAGATGCTATCTCTATTGCTGGATCTCAGTTGTTTTATTCAGTTCTAGCTGCAATAAATTTCAATGAGGAGAGAAAAAAAAAGGCATGTCTGGTCCCTCTATTCTGTTTCAGTGCCTTTCGGGCAGCTCACTGTCATCCTTGGGCTGTTAAGCCATTAGCATTTCCAGTGCTCAAGTTTTGGAAGGCTGGGAAAGGAAGGAAGAATTGCCCAGGAGCCCCAGTGCTACGTGTCTTTCATGGGCCCAGCCTGGGGCAGGCCGATGTGCAGCTGCGTTTCACTTCACATAGCAGGAATGGAGGTTGGGTTTGGTCCCCTCCATTCCTGTGGGAGGCAGGAGGGGGGCTTATCCCATGCTACAGGGCATGGAGATCTGCCTTTCCCTGAAGAACAGGAATTTTGAGGGGAGATGAGGCATACACTCATCCTCAGGTCCCCGGAGCAGGGGATGGTTGGACCATGAGGACTCCTCATTCAGATGGAGCAGTGCACGCATAGATGTGGGAGAGAGGTGAGCAGTACTACACTGAGCTCAGCTGGTTTGTTCATGCTCAGATTCTGTCTTGACCAGCATGCTGTGGAGGAGATGGAGGTGGGCGTGTTGGGATCGTGGGCTTGTATGTCACCCTGCTCAGGTGGGAAGAGGCCAAGGAGAAGGCTTGCCTCTGGCACATGCCTGAACAGTATAATCCCTTTGGCACCGGGAATGCAGTTTCCCAGCCCAGACAGGACCCAGCAGAGAAAAGCTGTGCTCCTGTGCTGCCCCAGGCTGTTGAGCTGTGCTGTACCCAAAGCCAGCGCGATTTCTCCACTCAGGGTTCTGAATAAATTCCTCGTGACTGAAGCGTGGTGTTGGGTTCTTCATAAGAGCTTGCTTGAAGGCATGTGGTAGGTTCATGGAATAGATGGGAATAGTAGGGGCTGTTTGAGATATAAGAGGTACAATTGCATTCCTTAGTCTTTGACACAATCTTTTGGTACTTATGAAACCTTAACAAAAGCCACTTTACGAGCTCCTGCCTTAGGAATCCTTTTACCTGAAAGGCACCAGATTTGGACTCTAAATCTTAATCTTCATTTCATGAGGCACCTGCTCGTTTTTAGACTGAGTGTGACTATTTCAGAGAACTAAGAGCTTACTTTTAAAACCAAGATCCTTCTAGGAAAGGTTTTTAACTTTGGCAGAAGCTGTACACAGTTGTAATACTTTTCCTTTGGGAAAGCTGGCACTGATCATTTATGTTCTGAGAAAAGACTGGTTTTCATTTTACAAAAGAAGGGGAATTAAACCACAGGTTAGGAAGAACAAGAATAAAGAATTCCCCTGCTTTTGTTTGTACAGGCCACATACTTCCTTACACAGCCCCAGTGGCATGGAAACCCTATGGTGACCCTGTCATTGTGCAGCACAGAATAGAGATTAATCTGGAGAGCAGTAGGTAATGAAATGAGTAGTTTTAGCTTTTTTCATTGTGTTCGCAGTGAGGTTATTAAGGGCTCTAAGTGAGGAAAATACATTGTCTACTGTTTTGGGGGCTGTTTACCTGAAGAGTGAGCTTAAAACATCATTATACAGAAGTCTACAACCTCTTCTATTCATGTGTGTATTTTCGGTCAAAGACCAAGAGCTAGGAAATACTTGATATCAGAAGGAACTGCAGGTGTTTAAGGCTATGGTATTAACTTCAGCCATTAGGATGGCAAGGGGCTGAAGGGTTTTTTTGCCATTGCTTTTACTATTCTGCCTCCTTTTGCCTGCTTTTGTGTTCCTTAATCTCTTTGTACCAGGGCTTCCTACCTGTAAATCAGAGTGAAGATTCCTGTTAAATGTTCTGGTTTCCCAGAGAGACAAAAAGAACAGACAAGTTAGGACTGGTTATTCCTGACTAACAGCAAGTTGGAGGCCATAGTTCACAAAGAAAAATACTCAGCTGTTGTATTTGCTCTGCAGTTAAATTGGCCTCATAGAGCTTCCTGATTAAAAAAGAGATGTCTGATATTGACACACAACAAACACTCACACTCTGGAGCAGACACTTAATGGACTTGTAGCAGTTTGTTGTGCTGCTCTAAGCTGAGGGCAGTGGCTACCCAGTGAAGCAGCCCCCTCTAACCAGGGAGCAGTTGTCTCTGCAAACAAACAGCACTCACTAAAGATCTTGGAAACTGGACAGGCTGTACTTGGACTTCTGACACAGTGAGGTGCCTTCTGGACAGGATCCCAAATTGCCAGTCTCTCTGAAGTATATGCAAGAAAAGTCCACATCTTGATAACTTCTTTTAAGAAATTCCATTCTTTCAAAATCTAAACGTTGTAAGAGTGAATGTTATGTTATTCCTATGCTGGTATCTCCTGGGGTGACTTTCACACTATATGGAAGTGATGCTTTGAAACTAGTCTCTTTACTACTTTTTGTCTCATAATCTTTCTGTTCTCCCTCAAGCATCTCACACCAACTCCTTTTTGTGTTCCACTTCCTTTCTGATTGCATGGCTCTGCATCCTGAAGATTCTCAAAACTACCTAAACGCGTATTTATATGAATTTATAGCAGAAAGGATTTCCAGAAATCAAAATTGCTTAATGTGTCTCTCATAAGCAGAAGCTGCAGAGGAGGGTAGAAGGACCAAAGCTGAGACTCTTCACAGCCTTGTATGTGCTTGCCTTCCTTGGTCCCTGGCCTGGAAAAGTGTCTTTCCATTTGACTGTGGACACAGCAGCACTTGTGTTGCTGAGCTCTGTATTCAAAGTTGGGTCACTCAGCCTTTCTTTCAGGGCCCATTGTGCTCTGTAGGTGAGGTGGAGATGCTGCTGCTTGCTGTAGGTATTGACACTCTTAGAGTCCTCTCAATCCTCTCCAAGCATGGCAGTCCTGTGACTTGTGATGCAGTCTCATCCCTCCCATCCTGCAGGTGTTTTTGGCAAGACCAGCATCTGCTCTTTCTTAAAACAAGGCTGGGAGCAGTGAATGCGAGACTTATGGGAAATTGTTCCTGGGCTGGAAACCAAAGCAGAGGAGAAGCCTGGCACAACCAGGCAGAGAAGTTACTGAATTAAAGTCTGCTATCTCCCTCTGAGCACTGGATACTCATACATGGTGTCCTTTGCTGGGCAGAGCAGTACTGACATAAGTTACGTGGGGATTTTGGCTTCTGCAGCTTTCTCCCTGCTGCCTTGAAGAGCCAGTTTGGAAGTTTAGAGCCCCAGGGGAAGTAAGTAGATGTTCTGGGGAGAGGGTGAAACTGGGAGTGTCACATTTGAGAAACAGGAATCCCACCTTTTCCAGGCCTCTCTGATTTTTTGTGTAATTGGGTAGATAGGGCCAGGTGTGCTTTCTGCTCTTCACATCCCTTCAGGGCTTTTATTCTGAGAGTATGTTGCATTCTTTATGACAGTGGCCTGTGGGAAAAAACATGACAACCATGATAAAAAGGAACTGGAGGAAGGAACTGGGATTTATATTAGCTTAAAAATAATAATACCTTCTCTTCTTTTTCATGTGGCCCTGCTTATCCATGATGTTGGCTCACTCCCTCACAGCACCTCTGAACAAAATGAATTGTGCATATGGCTCTGCACATCTCGAACAGGCCTGTGGCAGTATTGTCTGTTGGGCTGTTTGCATGGGTGCCCATCACTTTTTTCTGTCTGCTTCTAACATGTGGACAAGAGACTGAAATGCAAAACGTGTGTGCAGTGGCCAGGCTTCCCAGCAGCCTGCACGTGTTGGTGCATGTGTGCACAGTTCCCTGTGGACAGAAAACTCAAGTTTATGCCCATTGGTTTGAACTTCATCTTTGAGAGATGTCATGGGTCGAGTGTGATGTGGCTGAACAAAAATGAACTCTTATTAATTGGAGTGCTTATAAAAATTGAACTTTCACGGAGAAATGCTTTTGTATCCTTCGTTTTATACAGCCTCCTCTGCAGTTAACAAGTTATTATCAAAGCATTATAAAAACATTATGTGCACAGTGCTCATGCTTCACATAACCCAGCGTTGTTTAACTTCCCCTTTAGTCCCACAGAGACTGGACAGTGAAAACCTGATGCAAACTCAGCTTGGAGAGTCAAGATAAGGCTTTGCAGTAGATGGTTAACCTGGTTGCATTTGCCTCTGTGATGAGGATTCCGTGTTCTAATGGGACAGGCTGTGGATGGCAACTTAGTTTATTTGGATCCCATAAGAGGAGTTCTGCTGCTGTACAGATCCTTTCCTGGGAGGAAGATGTCAGGTTTGCTTTCCTTTTTAGTAGCTTGTTGTCATAAGTCTGGAATGGGGGGACAGGAGTAAACAGGTTAGAAAAGACCTTTGGAGGTGCCCAAGCCCAGCCCCCTGCTCAGGCCAGGGCCAGTTTCAGTTGGTCTGTGACAAGAACTGCTGCAAACTGGGTGGTGCATGCAGCCTCCCAGGGCACAGACATCTGCCAGGAAGGGGTGATGCAAATTCCTCTCTGCATGTGTAATGAATCTTCTGCCTTTTTGTAATTAGGTGCTCATGCCTGCTCTTCCCTGCAGACATTAGAGGGAGGTGACTGGCTTTAAAAAAGCCAGATACTAAAAAAAGGAAGCCTGAGAGTGTAAGAATGGAACTTTTTTTTCCAAAAGAAAGAAATTCAGGATAAGTTAGCACTTAGGTATTCTTTACGTGCATGAGGTGTAAGGCAGTTCATTACATTTCCAGGGTTGCAGGTGAAGAGTGCTTATGCAGGTGCTGACTACCTGGAGCATTTTGGTTTTTCCTCCCAAGGAAGGCATGCCTGCAAACCACAAAGACAGACCTTCTGGCAAAGCTGAATGGCTTGAACCACCTGACAATGCTCAGGGAATGCAAACTGCAGGGTCTTTGTCTAAGAGTACAAGAAAAAGGATAACCTCCACTCATCCTCTGTTTCAAACCACTTTTTGAATTTAGTAGGTTAAAATCTCTCAGGAACTCTGACTCTCACTGTGGTTGTAATTGGTGCTAATTAGAAGTATTTCCCTAATATTAGTTGTGGGGTATCTCCAGGTGCACTACCTGAAGCCTGAGCTTTAACTACTGAATGGTGTTTCCTGGTATCTTTTTCTCATGCCTCCCACTCTGAGGAAGCAGCAGGTGGGCATACCCTGATTTCAGAGAGATGGAGCCTGTCCACCTCAGCAGTTCAGTAAAGAAAGTTAGTATTGGTGCCTGTGCTCTCTTCACCAGTTATTCAGAGCAGTTTGCACTCAAAGAGATTTCAGGGGGTAGGCAACGGTTAGTTCACTGTTGAGTTCAAGTATAAACAAAAATACAAACAGATAGTACTTAATTTCTTGAACTTTTCTGCTAATTGGTGATGCTGTAAGAAGTAGCTTGGGAAGGTAAGTCAGGACTGATTACCTTGATGCTTACAAGGTTGTACATTAAGTATTTCCTTTTGCCTTTAAATGTCTTACTCCACAAAATTGCTGGAGAAATGACTCTTCAGCTTTGGGGTGATGGGCGAAATGCATTTTTCTTAAACTTCAGATTTATTTAGGGGTAGAAGAGTGGGGTAGGTTTTTTTTTCAGAATTAACAAAGCAGAGCACGGGAAAGATGATGCTGTCCACCTACAGTCCCTGTCTATGCACACCTCTCCTTACAGGCAATCTGTGGGCTATAAGAAATGTGACTGCAAGATTCAGTAAATGTATGCTATGCACAAAAATGATGCAAAGGAAGGAAAGGAGAATTCAAAGACAAATATTCAGTAAGATGATAAATCAGAAGGCTGCATATTGTAATTAGGAGTAGCACTTCTAGATTTTTCAAGGGGTGTTAATTTCTTCATAATCTAGAATAATTGAGTCAAATGGTATTTTTATTTTCCCCCCTTCCCTAGGGAGAATAGAAGGGACTGGCTAGTTTGGTCCCACCCATACTTCATTCTTCTGCAATCTATTTATAGCCTCTGCAGAGGGCAAGGAAGGAGGGAGACCTTGGAGAAACAGAGAGGCTTAGCCTTGTTTGTTTTACATTTGAAACCCTGTCTTTAACTCCTTCCCTGCTCAGCTGCCCCATGAGTATCAGAAATCTTTTACCTTTGTTAAATAAACAAGCACATCTCTTGCTGTCAGTTCTAAAAATAAAACGTGTGGTTTTATTTCCTCGTTATTACAGAGTAGCTGCCCCTCATTATTTATGAAGCTGTCATGTGTTGTGTGTTGGCCTCATCTGTGACACTGTGTGTGGCACACACGTGAAGCTCCCACCCTCTCACCCTCTCCAGAGGTGCTCTGTGGGCTCCGCCGTGGCTGCGGGTGAAAGGGAGAGCGAGCCCGGCTGGTTCTTTCAGATTCACTGTGCTGAAGAGATAAATGGAATTGCCAGAGGGTTACTAATACCCTTTAAAAGAAGAAATATTCTCTCTCCCAAAAGGATGTGGAAAAAATTAGAGCAATTACATTTGTATCATGAACCTCTGTACTGAAGGGAATGGGGAAGGGGAATAGGGAATGCAGTGGAAGTAACAGGATGTGGAGTTCCCATTCTGTGCTCCATGCTAAATAGCTGGGTTTAAAACTGGGACAGGAGAAAATATTTATCAGTATTTTTCTTAAATATGTTTTCTCACAAATGTAGGGATGAGCAAGGGGTAGCTTTCCGGTATCACCAGGATGCAGAGTGTGTTAGAGCTGCGTGTTCTGGCACTATACAGCGCTGCTCCTGTGCAGCAGTGTTTGTGTACACAAAGAGAGCAGTCTTTCTCCCTGTGTTGGTAGAGCAGCACTTCCCAAAGTGGGAATGAAAGTAAAGGTGGCTTTTTTTCCCAGGTTAATGCCAATTGATTTTTGCTTATTAAACTGGGTTGTCTCTGCTGCAGCCTCTGCCACAGCGTAATTGGAGATGCCCTGCTTGGAAATGTCTGGGAAGTCAGTCTATTTTCCATCTGTAAGTAATGTTTTAGCGTTTAATGCAATTTATCTTCACTCACATTGCAGAAGATGTCAACACTAAAACATTTGCTACAGACATCATAAACTCGAGACATTGGCAGGCACTGCTGAACAGAGCAGAAACAGTGGCAGCGAATACATATTTTTAAACCATCTGGTATGCAAGTGGTGTTGGATCAAAAATTGACATGGTGTAAAAAACTCACCACTGTTTGTCAGATGACCTTTGGGCAGTCAACAGAGAAGTTGGTACTGCATATAAATGTACTTGAAACAGTACAGTCTGTCTCAGTTCATACTTCTGGGCCCTGTTCCCTCATTTGCCAAGTTTCAGAAACTAATAGGCTTATTTAGTAAGGTTTAGAAGTAGCTCAGATAAACGGGTGCCTCGAGGGCTTTGCGCACCACTCGCCTCTCTGCATACGCACTTCCTTCCCTCTGTGGCCTGCAGGGAAGCAGAGTTTCGAGAGCTGTGGGTGGGAATGATCCCTTTTCTTTTTTCTCCCCTTGTGTGTTTTGATGTTTAGCTTTCAATCCCGTTTTCTCTTTATTGGGAGCAGCTTACATAGGTGGTATATACACGTGAATGTGTGCTCACAAACACGGGCACCACTGTGTATTTTGTCTTTGTGGTGTATGGCTGTGGTGGGAAGAGGACTCCTGGGGCTCATCGTGTTTTGATGGAGAAGCCCCTTGAAAACAAGTAGCCCTGTTATTGCCAGTCTTTGGCAAAGGGTACCATCTATTTCAGCAGGGACATCTTGGCAGGCAGCTGTTCCCAAAATGAATGTTGCAAAGTCTCTAGATTTCTCCCCTTTTCTTCCCAGAGGATTTCTAGCTCATTTCTGACCATGCATCAGATGAATGTGTTTTTACTGCTTCCTATAAGCAGCAAGCCAGCATAAGAAATTGTAAAATTTCTCAGCTAGCTCCTAAAGCATGATTGAAAGTACAGGCCATACAGGCTAAAAGTCCAAAAGGCTGTGTGTGCAGTCTCCCTCAGTTACAGGTGTCTCAGAATGATCCCAGAGAAAAGTGGCCCATAGTTCCTTTCATGAAAAAGCCAGCTACTACAAAAGCCTGGCCACCCCCACACACAGCCACCACAATTCTGCCTTTAATGGTTAAATTAGGCTTTAAAATACACTGTATAACAAAGACTGCTTGGAATTCAAAGCATGGTAAAAACAATAAAAGAAAAATGAAGCTACCATCTTTCTGGAGTAGTGTCAGGTTGTCCTACAGCATCTCACTGTCTCAAAATGCGTATAAAGTAGCATGTCCACGACAGGCTTTTGAGACAAACACCCCATTACTCCACAGGTGTATAAAGAAATCCTCAGTGCCCCCACATTTTCTTTTGATGCAGCTCTACTTCATTTTCTTTTCCTTTGGAGAAAGAGGTAATTCCCAGATTAATGCTGTCTCTTTGTGAGCAGACTTAACTAGGTTGCTCTATATCTCTGTCTTGGAGGCTGAATAATACACAGTGATAGCAATAGGAGTCATTTGCTTCGTTAAAAGCAGCTGATACTACATTTTCATTAGGAAAAAATGAAGAGGCTCAGTATAGATTAAGCACCTGAGTTTTACAGTCTCTGCTCAGTAGGTTTATGTGTACAGGAAAGACAGCCACATCTCCTGGAACGTGAAGTTGCCCTGAATTTTCTGTCATCATTTGGAAAGTTCTTCTGTGGACAGAAGAACTTGGTGGAAGAGGACATTACTCAGTTGCAGAGTAGGAGGAGGAATGGGATGCCCAGGTCTCTCTGGGATTAGGAATGGGATATGAAATGAGGCTCCTTCCAGAGCCCTTTGCATTCAGGGGACAGAGAGATGAGGAAATAACCAAGGACCAGACTTTGCTGCTGCACACAAGCATTAGCAACCTCTGGATTTCTGCAAGTCTTTTGACAGAAATGTGTGTGAACTACACGTTCTGCCTCCTGGCCCTGCTGAGTCCAGTGGGGATGTGCCACAGTGTGTGCTGAGGCATTCTTAGATACTGCTTTCATTATTCTCATAGGAAGGATACCAATATCATGGAGATCTCTGGTTCAGGCTTTAAATAAGCTAGAACCAAACTACAAACCTGTTTTTAGGTGACTAAAATATGTTGACATGTTTACCAAGCTGGCTTCAAACCAGCTAAAACATGTAAACAGTTAATACCACATATTGCCAAGACAGAGAATTTTTGCTTTCTTGCACTGTGGGTTACAAAGTGCTTTTCTTCACCGCACGAGCACTAAAAAGGAAGGAAGATACAAATGTGACAGTGACACCTGACACAGTGTCAGTCTCCAGGCATCCTCCTGATACATGCTAGCAACACAATACCTTCTCCAAAGTCACATTTTGTATTCAGGAACACATTGAAAAAAATAAAAAAAAATACAATGCACAGCCTTCAGTCTAGCTTTCTAATGCTATATTGCTTAATAATTTAAGGACAGTGATAGCCTAAAAAATGCAGTCTTAGCAGCTTCACATAACCTACATTAGACAGAGGGGGAATATCATATTTATTACGTACTCAAGATGTCTGACTTTATCAGGACAAAATCTTCTCTGTGTTTGGCACTATATCACTTAGAAGGGCTCAGCTATATGTTATGTATTACTAACAAATCCATCTATAATCATTTTAAGAGGCTGGTATTCATGGTCTCTGCTTCCCCCAGTGCTACTCATGGGGCCTCAGTGAAATAAACAGCAGCTCTTCTGGGACAGACAGGGAGAGAGTGGAGCCAACTCGATTATCACAAGCAGTAGTGTTGTGCTGTCGTGGTGTCTTGCTCCTGATGGTTTTCCCGTTCCCACAAAGGTGCCTGCCCTTGGTGTATCCCTCTCCCTGGCAGCTGTGGCACCAGGAGAAGTGTGGCTGTACTGTCACCAGCCCTACTGGCTCTGCTGCTTGGGTGCTTTGCAGACAAAGATGGTATTTTCTGGTGAGATGCTTTTGGAAAGCATCTTTCCAGTTTTGAAGGGATTTTTTTCTGTTAAGGGAAGTGTGACATCAGTGCAGGACTAAGAGGTCACGGGAGTCACTTTTTAGCAAGGTAATTTCTGAGTTCAGGAGACTTAGAATTCAAATTATAATATATCTTTATATTCATATACTGCTAAGGTTTTATCAGTATTAAACCAGAAAAATATATTCACCTCTTGAGAATGCAGATGTTTCATGGGGCCTGCTATTGACTGTAGCAAAGAAAGAATGTTATTTCTGGGTTTAGAAGATCTGTAGAAAAAACTGATTTTCTTGGGCGATTACAGCATTTCCATAAATATGGCAGGAAATATTGTGGTATCAGCAGTGACACACACGCACAAAGATCTGTGTTCTTCCTCTCATACTGGTTCCTTCTTGCAGGCTTTGTGACTTTATCTAGGTTTTGTTTTTCAACCGGCAGTCATCCTACAACCTTTAGCTCAGCTGGAATTACCTGCTTGGATTCCTCTTGATTTTCTCAAAGAATTCCAGCCTTCTGGATTTTGGCATTACTGTTAAATGTTTGCCACCTATCTCTCTGAGCTCTGGATTATGCTGCCGGCTGGCTGAGTTGGAAGAGTCTGTTCCCCTTTTATAGTTGCGATGATTAGCTGTTAATTCAGGTGCCTTCTTTGAAAAGGGCTCTGTTTTTCAGCAAGGATTGAATTACCTCTGCTCAGAAGTGTTACATCTCTGCAGTTCTGTGCTGCGGCGGGGGGCAGCAGCCTTTATTTCCATCAGGATGGCGTGAGGCTCGGCTGGCACGGCACAGCTACAGTGCCATTCAATGCAGTCGCCAGCCCCAGTAAATCAGCACAGCCAGAGCTTGCTGGGCTGCTGTCTGGCTCAGTATATAACTCTTTTCAGCACTGCAAAACTCATTCCTGAAATGTGGCATTGGTCAGCTGAATTTGCAGGACAAGGGATCAGCTAAATGTCACCGAACCACGATAGCTCACATTGCTCTGTAATGTGGCAGCGGTGACAGGGTTATTAATAGGTGTAGGTACCTGTTCTGGATGCTTTATGGGAGCACAGTGGGCATAAATGGCAGTGAAGGGATTTGTTTGTGGGTTGAGTGACTTCACAGGATAACAAATGCTATCGGCTGCCACACTGCCAAGGACACAATTAATTCTGGTTGCCCGGTACAGTTAATTTGGTATGTATCGCAAATGTTTTCAATGAGCTTTGCATGCAGATTCAGTGGACCGTAAGAAAAGTTTCTTTTTAGCCCTCAAATCTGTCTCATCTATTTTAACGTGATTCTAAAGGGACCTGACAGTGTCCCTTTATGTGTAACAGAGCTGCTGGTTGAAGTCAGAGGCACTCTGCTCTGTGCTCTCCCTCTCCCTAGGGGCACTTGGGCTGATTGTGTTTTTCTAAGACTTCAAACTCTGCTGTATCAGCCTCCTAATCAGCTCCTAGAGCCCTCTGGGTGCGGGACCATCCCCCAAGAGTGGCCATCTGTAGCCTTCGGGGAGCTACAGTTAAAGGGTGGTGCTGGCCCTTACTAATGCAATTGAAAGTCTGGTTTAACCATTCTGTTCAAATCTCTCGTGTATTTCTAGGGCATCAAATTTAAAATTGAAGTACCTAACACAGGAACTCAGCTCTGTAAGTGTTGGGAAAAATGTGCTGATTTATTTATTACTATTCTTATTTAATTCATAGTAAGGAAATGCTAATACACAGAGTAACAGATTTTTAATAACCGTTCGTCCTAGCCATCCTCTGTCTCTTTTGTTTTCCACTTAGGTAGGAGAAAGTCAAGTTTGTTGTTATAACAGCAAATTTGGTAGTAATGGCAGCAAAGAAAGAATGAACTTTTTGTTTAGGAACTCAAGTGTGGAGAGGAGGAAGAACGCCTCGTAAAAAAAAAAAAAGGAAGACGGGGAAGGGGTAGTAACTTAAATGCAGCTATTAAGTTATATTATTGGGATCCTGGGTTTGTTCTTAATGGAGGGAAATTAGCAATGCAAATATTTCTAGTTACCAATTATCCATGATATAAATAGGTCGGAAATTTGCACTGTTAATACCAGCCAAGTTGAAACCTTTTCTAAGCAGTTCATCAGCAGAGAGGTTTTGGGGTTTTTTTCTGATTTGTATTCCTGTGGCTTGTTAAATGCTTGAAGAGGGAGAGGAGAACAGGAGTAGGAGAAAAACAGGTTTAATGGGCTGTAAGGAGCAAAACTCTTCTGTTACTTCTACTGTAAACAAAACAATCAGCTGAAGCCTGGCTTTGTTTTAAAAAGGGAAAAAATGTAAATAGCAGTGATTCTCCTGTGCTCTTCAATACTCTGAGTGCCTTCCATACAGGGTTTTATCCTTTAAATATAAACCAGGAGGCATTACAGGCACATAGCAGCCAGAACAACTCTCCCCAGCCAGTATTTCTGCAGAGCATACAATTAATCCAGACTGTGGTGAGAAATGTGGGGAGGTTGGGGTGCCATGCATCAGTCTCCAAAACTCTTTTTTGGTAGGTCTTCCGAGCTTTTCCAGGCACCCAAATATTTTTAAAACTACTTTTACCCAACAGATTTTGCTGAATGAAATATCTTATTCAGGCACCAGATGTTTCTGTTGAAAACTGAATACCCACACAGACACATGGAGATGTCTGCTGTTTAATTTTTAATTATATGAATCAAGCAATTGTGGGTTGCATGTTTTGTTCCGGTCTACTCTTTCCTGTTGCATTCCCACTAAGAAACAGCAGCTTTTCTGGTGCAAAAAATTGTGAGATAACCCAACACAGTAGTGATGACAGAAAATGGGTTTTTGTGAATTTGGATTTGTATTATGGCACACAGTAGCTCAGGCTGTGGAATAACTCTTCTGTCCTTCACCATACTTGCTGCCTCTCCTACAGAGGAGGGGTCCTCAACCCTGGGTAGTTCTTTGGAGTAGCCATACATTTAGAATTTTAAGAATAAATAAAGGGGAAGGTAAAGGAATTTTTAGGCTTATGTTCACTGTCTTCTTCTGGAGGCTATAAGTCACTGGCTTAGCCCATGGGAAGAGATAGACCCTAAGCTTCTGCTGGGACTTCTGCTGTAATAGCAACGTTCTTCAAGGTTTTATGATATGTCGCAAGTGCCCGATGACCTAGGTGAATGGAACTGAAGACTGACTGCACAGATAGCTTGAGTGCTTTCTTCCTCCTGAAGGTTTCTAGCAGGTGTACAGGTAGTATATGTGCCGTACCTGCTGTGAGGTGGGTGTCGTGTTTGAGCACTGATGAACTGGGAATTTTGCTATCCCTGAGGTCCACAAAGAGACACAGTCTGAACTCAGGCTTAAAGGCAGAAAACCATGTCTATCCTTGGTTTCATTGCAGCAACCAGACCTTGCTGTTGGAATGCAGGCACACAGAGCACTGTAAACTGTGTTATGGATTGTTCTGTAAACAATTTCTTGGCTTGCAAAGGAAGTGTTCCAGCTGACGCACTGGCTTCACTGATACTTTTGGAGTGACAGACTCCAAACTGTGGAGTTAAAATACGTGTATTGCTCTGTATCAGTTTTCTCTGCAAGGTGAGGTGGTCCTATTCCCTTGACATTTTTTACCACATTGGCTTCTGTGGAATGAGCAGGGATGCTCACAGACGTTTGTGAGTGTGGCAGCTCACAGAAGTTTGTGAGTGTGGCATTGGAAAGTCAATAACCAGTGCACTTCACGATACCATTTCTCTGTTGCTTGCAGTGGGAAGTGTTTGCAAGGGCTTTCCTTCCAGTAGTGCTTGGATCACAGCAGGCCAAGCCAGGCTGTGATCCCTGCTTGCAATTGGTCTGGACCCTTGCAAGACACATTGTTTGACAGTCGGTGTGTGTTTTACCTGTTGTTAGTCTGCATATTTGTGTGAAGCAGGGGAAAGCAAAGTGTCCTTTTTCCTGATAATATTAACCTTGTAGGTAACAAAATGTTCTGCATCAATGGTTGACCGCACCCATACATGGAAGAGGTAGCTGAAGGATTGGGGCTTATCCTCCTGGTCAGTAGCTGTATGGTCTGTGCATTATGGATCATACAATTCTATATGGGAGCAGTTTTAGCTTGATCCTATTACACTACTTCATCTAAACTCACCCTTTAAAGGAGCAGCACACGGGATGGGGGGAGAATGGTGTTCACAAAGGCTTCTGCTCCTCAACCTTTCCCTAGAAGAGATGTAGCATCTGCTCCTCTCCCTTGGCTGTTCACTGTAGGATCGTGCTGCTCTCATTACTCTCTGTTCTCAGCTGCCGTGTCAGATCAGACCATCAGTCCATCTACTGCAGGGCTGTGCCTGCTCGTGTTTGAGAGCTCATCCACACCAGTCCTGCACTTAGCTTAGTAGCTAGCACCAAACACACGCAAACAAGATGAATTTCTCCCGTCTTTGCCGTCCTATCTCCTGGCATCTGCTTGTGCCTCAAAGCACTTACCCTTCAGTGAGAGCTGAACACGAGGAGCAGTGCTGCCACAGCTTCTGCTGACAGAGAGTCCTAAGACTGTAGTGTTGTCCTGTCATCCTCTTCTGTTTTGAATTCATCATATGTGCACCTACATCTTGGACAATTTGGGAACCCACATACCTTGAGAAGGTTTTATTTTAGTGCTTTAGAAGGAAGCTTTATCATCACTTGTCAAAAATAAATTTTCAAGGCAGCTTGTCTCCACATGCTTAACTCAATGAGGGATAACAGCTCTCAAGGGATAGCAGTTCCTATTTAAAAGCTAAAGAATGATAATTTTCATTCAAATATCCTCAGAGATTTACATGTCATTAGCCCATGCTCTCAAAGCTGGCAGACCCCAAAACTCTGAAAACTGAACTAGAGCACTAATTTCTTCCTGAAAACAAAGATGACAGAGGTCCTCCCTCACACTCAGAGGTTAGGAAAAAAGCACAAGATTGTTGGGGAAAGCTAAGCCATTGCAACCACATTGAACTCCAGGAAGGACAGTTTTCACCTTGTGTGCTGTTCACTCTGGAGCCCTGTGTGCAGTTCAAGGGATAACCTGTATTAAAACAATTAATAATTGGATCTTGGATGCTTAAAGGAAAATCACCTCTCCAGAGTGTTGCTGGAGAAGTGAGAGCAGGAGGTAGGAAGTGTACCCTGCATGGGATGAAATGAGCGTGTGGTGGCATTGCTGGGCTTGACTTGTATTGGCCGTAGGGCGATTCATGGCAAGCAACAAGAACATGAGGCCAGAAACCCAAGGTTAGCAGAGAAGCAAACTTTTTGTTATATTATGCAGCTCTTGGTTCTTCAATCTTTGATTCGGTGATTGAAGTTTTTCCTGTCTGCTTGTGTGATGGGATTCAGATGTCAGACAGGTAAATGTGAAATGGTGACAGAGAAGCTTGCTGATGGCGTCTTCAAACCATCTAAATCATGTACTTCTGCAGAGAGAAAGTAGTGATGCTGCTGTGATAATTCACTTAATTTGTGGAGCCAAGGAAGTCTGGATAGCCTCCAGCTAGGGGAGCTTATTGTGAAAGCACTGCCAAGTGAGGCTTTCGGCACACTTTGTTGGCATGGCAGTGTGACAAACTTCTGGAAAGGGCAGAACTGAAGAAGAGAGAAATTGCCAAGCCCGTGTGTATTGGGAAAAGTATGTGTATGTGTGAGTTCACCAACAGAATATTGATAACATCTCTTTCCAGTGTGCTGAGCCAGTTGTCACTCTGTGCCAGTCCCTGAATTTCATACATTCATGTCTTTGCCTAGCAAGCTTGAACTTCTTATCCTTCCCTTCAAGGCTTTCATGCTCGCATCTTGGTGCTTTTGTCTGTCTGTCATGGCCTTCTCCTGTCTCCTTAAAGCTGCCTTTGTTGTCTCTTTTCACCCACAACTTCACTTTTCCTATCACACAATGGTGAGGCTGGACTAACTAGACTTGAATGCCCTGATTGCCCTGGTGAGAAAGGCCCACTACAGTACAAAGTGATGGAGAAAAAGCCTGCAGCATCTTCAGTCACTGTTTCAGTTGCTCTTGATAAGGGTACCTGGGTTTGTATTGTGTGCAAGTGTTGATCAGTGCTGTTTTCTTAAAATGAAGGATGGTAGAAGCCACATACAAAGGCTGTGCATTTTTGAACTTCTAAAAACTGGAGGCTCCTGTTTTATGAAACTTAAAATACTAGGGAAGTCCTTGATAGACCAGTATTAAAAAAAAAAACCCAAGTGGTTGACCCAGTTAATTAAACCTAATATTTGTGTTAGATCAAAATATTTTTTTTATTTTGAGACAGATTTTGTCTATAAAGACCCAGGGTGCTACTCAGCCAATTCCAGTCAGTGTAGATTTATGGAAAGTGCTTCCATCTTTTGACACTGCAAGTTTAATTTATAAAGATAACTGTGCAATAGTGACATACTAACTTTTGTAAGGCATTTGAGTTAATGCATCTGATTAGATCTCATGATGCTGAAAGATAGTGTGTCATCTTTGATCAGTGACCAGAACTAAGAAGCTATTCTTGTTGGACAGTCATCAAACAAGGGTGTTTCTAGTGGGAGTTGGCAGGGACTGGCACTGACTCCAATGCTAGGCAACTCCTCCATCAAAGAAAGAGAGATGGGAAATAAATCTAATATTTGTGGATGACAAATGTAAGGAGATAATTGATTCAGAGGGTGAAGTTTTCACATGGCTTTATAACTAAAAGCTTTTCCAGAGCCATGCACAAGGCTGCAAAGTCTTTGGGCAGAGTAATCCAGCTTTCCCTCATACAGAAGCAGCCCTTTTTGATGTGGTGTCTGCAGCTGGGTTTTCCTTGTGACTTGCTCAGCATTTCAGCCTGGTGAAATGAACTACAGTGTGTCCTTGGAGCTAGACAGAAAAGTCAAGGGAAAAGTCCTCACTTTGGTACAGGGAAGATCAAAAGAGCATTTAGTTCACAGTGTTTGAAGAGAAGTACTAAAGTGGAGGTAAGAGAGGTGCAAACAATCTAAGATCAAGAAAAATGTGATGTAACAGTAGACTGGAGGAGATGAATTTGCTTGCTTTATTAATATGAAGATGATGAGGAATTTGATTATAGTTTATAAATGATTTCATGGGGAGAAGAAGGACTTTTTAATGGTTTCTTAATTAAGTGAAAAAAAAAAGTATTACAGGGATTTAATAGCCGGAAACTTTAAATCATGGCAAACTGAAATGGAAGCAAGGCACAGGTCTCTAGCAGAAAGGTGGTCAAGGTGGAACAGTCTAGCACTGGAAGTGACAAATTCTCCATCTTCGTGTGGCTTTAATGATGCCTGGATGATATTCTTGGAGATATTTTAAAGCATATATTTTCTGTATGAATAGCAAGACTGTGCTGCTTTACAGTCTGGGATGAAACAAGGTATCAGACTGATGATCTCGTGTTCCCTCAAGACCTTAAAATCTCTTCTTATATCTGGGTATACACCTCTTCTTTGTATTCCTTGGCTGGTATATTGAATAAACTGGGAGGAAAAAACCCCAGTGAATCTGGCAGTGTTTCCAATTCAAGGAGATTCAGGAAGGTCAGCACGCAGAAATATGCAGGTGGCAGCCTTAGGCAGAGCTTTGCAGGAAAATATGGAGATCTTAAATGTGAGAGGGTAAGAAAAGCAGAAGATGGTGCACTGCTTCCTGTGGGAAGGAGCTTGTGCAGAGCTCACAAAAACCTGAGCAACCAGTAAGGATGAGGATTAGTTGGTGGTTTCTTGGGAGGATTTAGAAGATCAAGAGAAGAGCTACTGTACTCGTTGGGAGACAATCAGTGCAGTAACTTCACAGGGCAAAGATGAGAGAAAAAGAGAATGATTTTAATGTAATATAGGGTAGGAAATGCATAGCAGCCTGGTAGGCCAAGGAAGAAGGGCCTCAGGCAAGACAATAGGGGCAGCACTAGTACTGGCAACTGCCAAGAAAACTGAAAGGAGGAAAAGGAGAAGTGGGAAAGATGGGCTGCTCAGCCTTCATCGTATGATGCTGAGTGACAGCAAGGCAGAGTGTTGTAAAGAAAGGCTTTGGGGGGAGTCTGGCCATGTCACGCAGGGAGAACTTTGAGATTTCTGCAGACCCTTCTGCCTCCCCTGCTATGTTGTTTGTATCTTCTGAAAGGGGTTGCAGATGTTGTGTTGAATAAATATGGTACCATATAATGCCCCTAATGGTGGCTGTCAGTCAAGAGGGATCTTGCACTCTTGTAATATGTTTACACTGCAGAAACTAAAGGGCCAGGGATGAAGAGAATACTCTGCCAGTAATCTTGGCTGCTACTTAGCTAAATGACAGATGCAAATCCTGAACTCAAAAAAAGAGGAAAAGTTATCTGGGCAAACAGCAGTAATTTGTCTGTAGATTCATTTTGCAGCTAATCAAAGTTGGATATAACAAGATCATAGCATCTGGCAGTCTGTAAATGGTATGATGAAACCTTTAACTCTTTGACTTTTTGACAATGCTGCCATGATTTAAACAACTCTCATGTTAAACACTGAGGAGTGAAAAGACAGGACAGAAAAGGGAAAATTGTTCCGTTATGGAGTGTTATATTTTTTGCAGAGACTGTTGTCCTTTCATGCACACAGGATTCAACAGAATGAAACTTGGATCTTTTGCAAGACCTGTTTGTTTTACAAACTCCAAAAACCTACAGCTCTAGTTCTTGCCCATGGAGCTCACTGAGATAGAAAACATCTTGGTAACAGATTTTCATCTTTAGGAATTCATTTCATATCTAGTAATTGTTAGCATAAGAAGACCTGCAATTATGTGAAGTATAGTGAGACTGGCTGTTTTGTAGCTTTAAAAATGTCCTTGACCAGAAAGAGTCATCTTTTAATATCACCCCATCAGCCAGAAAGCTATAGTGTAAGCAATCAAATAGTTAAGTTGAAACGGGTTCTCTGTTTCTTCAGAGGGAATTGTGCTGGGCGAGTCATAGGTGTGTTGCCTGCAGCATGCACACCACTGGGAACTATGTAATTTCACTGCTGCTTAATGCAGAAGTCTGAATAGAAAGGAGTGGAACCTCTGGGAAGTAGCGACTTAAAATGAGAAACAATATTTTAAGGCTGAACAATATTTTGCTTGGAAGAGTAGTTTGAGGCTTTGGCTTATGTTATGCCTATATAGATTTGCACGTAACCTGATAGCAGGAGAGATTATGGGGGATATACAGTGCTTGGTCTTATTAGTTTTTTTTTTAATTCTCTTTATGTGTATCTCTTTCTCCTTGATGAATGCAAAAGGGTTTCCTTAGTGGTGTTTGTAGCTGCTCTTCTTTACTCTTACTTATTCCTAAGCACTTATCAGATGAAGTTCCCTGGAATTCTGATGCTGTTTTAATGTGGTTCTTCATCTTAACTTTGCCTTGTCCATATGTAATCATCAATCATTATTACAGCTTCTTAAGCACTGGTAATGTGCTTGGCCTTGTACATCGCAGAAAAGGAGAATGACTGCTGGCAATATGAACTAATAGGTTAGGGATGTGTGGGAAAACGTCAGAGAAGGAAGAAATGTGGCTGTCTTTAGTTTTGTGTGATTGTTACTTTTGACTCCCTTTTCCTGGCCACTCTGAGTGAGATTTGAGGACCTGACTTTTCTCGTCTGTCCCTTCAGTTACTTTGTTTTTATTCTGTTCTATATTTTAAATTATGGCAAACTGAGGCGGAGGAGGTTTTTTGTGCTGCATTTCTGCAGCCTTTTCTAATTCATGCCTGGTTTTGTATAGGTATGGCTCTGCCCCAGCATCTATTTGTGCAGAGAATTTGGAAGCAGTTCACCGAGGCTTTCCAGTTGTCCACCTGTGTAGCACGATTTGGGTAGCTGTGAACAGAGCAGGCTCTGTCTCAGGGGAGGACAAGGACTTAGGCTCGTATTCAGAGTGATTGGCAGAAAACCCCATTCTTAGAAATACAGTAGGAATGTCATCCCAGAACACTTGGGAAGACAGAGATAAATATAGAACTCCCTTTCATTCAGCTATTGTCTAATGGAGTTTCTGCCTATTACCTGAAGTTAGGGAGTGTATTCATTATCTAGTGCATAATGTGGTTGATTGCAGGCTTTAAAGTAGGCAGTGGTGTTTATAAATCAACAGAAGTTGGCCAGAATCAAAGCTGAAGTATCCATAACGATGTGTAATCAGCTATTAGGAACAGTTATAACAGCAGTCCTCTGTCAGCTTCCCCTAAAACAAGGCACGTAATCTGCCAGTAATAATGATAAATGTCCTTAGAGATGTTATGAATCCAACCTCAGTACTTCCAGTAATATTTATTGAAGATTCCATGACCTGTTCAGTGTCCCCTTATGCACTGCTTATCTTCCACTGCTCTTTGTATCCAAGATCTGTTTTGAATTTTTACAGAATACTCACTTCAGCCGTATTTTTGAAAGGGAACATGACATCTAGTCCCCTGGAGTCCTCTGAATGAGCATTTTATCAGTGAATCAGCCTTGAAATGTTACAATGCTGGTTTAGTATTTGTCAGCGTCTGTATAAAACATGCACAAAGCCAAACCATAAAGAACTCAACACTTAAACAAAGAACAGTAAGCATCTGAATTGCCCTGAGAGCTTGAGAGCTTACTTGAGCTTCAAAGATTACCATGGGCATTTGTTTCAGTGGTTTTTCCTGGCTCTTGGTGTCGTTTGCACCTTTGCTTTCAGGCAGGAAGCTAGTCCCCTTCTGCCAGAATAGCCCTGAAGCAAATTATTGGGGGAGCACAGCTTTTTCTAGTCACACAAGAGTACCCTGAATTGGTAAAACTGCTGAATACAAGCCTGAACTACCCTAGCTAACAATAGTTTTTCCAATAGAACTTGATTCTGATCCTGTTGAATTGTTGCCCCTTTTTGGCCTCTCTTAAAAGTAGGGGTTAGAGTGGATATCATCTTGTTTTCTTGAAATACAGAGATTTACTCCCACCTCCATTTGATCTAGCTGTAAGCTTGCTTCCAGCTGGAACAAAGCACTCCTTAAGTTGGGGCAGTAATATCTTGAGCTACTGGAAAGGGGCCAGTCCAAAGCACTTGATGTCAAGGAGATTTAACATAAAGTTTCTCTTCAGAAGAATGTAAACTTGCTGCCAGAGGCCTTGATGGAGACCATTTCTAAGCCTATTGGACATTGTCAGATGCCTTTCATGATGATATAATTAGCTTTTTAGGAAAGTTTAGTGTCAGCTCAGAAAAGAAATGGGGAGAGAGGGTATTGCTGGCTTTCAACAGTATGTTAAAAGTGTCACATGAGAACTCAGTTTCAAAAGCATTTTTTCAAGTATTAACCACATTTATCATAAATCATGGAGTAATGGTTTAAAAATTATCATAAACAGACCATGCTGAAGAAATCCTAGATAAAAGCTTACTTGAAATGGTGACTTGGGGTTTGCCCTCTCTGTAGGGACTGTGTGACCAGTACATGCTGGGGCATTGCAGAGGAGGTCATGGGGGATCTTCCACAAGGGTGAAATAACTAGGAAAGACAGAAAAGCTGGTTGAAATGCAGCTGCCAAATATCCTTTCTGTGGAGATGGCAGAAGGCAGGGTGGTATCTCCTTTTGTGAGAGGAGCTGTTGGTAGAGCTGCGCCCTACAGACACATCCAGGCTCTTCCTTGGGGCCCTTGCAGGCAGGACACTGCTCTGGCACTTCAGCCCTGCTGTCAGTGTGCCGGCTCTAAAGGCACAAAGTGGAAATCAGTGCATAGTCCTGCCTTGGTATCGACAGCTCTGCTTGGGCTGGGAAACTCACCTTTCATAATGTCTACATCTTCTAGAAGTGGAAGCACCACGGGGTGCTGTCCTCTGAGGTAGAGAGCAGAGCATGGAATGGGGTCTCTGACTGTGAGGGTGAGGGGACAGAAAGCAAAGCATGGGTGTGCTGAAAGCTGAAATCACAGTCTGTCACCTTGCTGCATCTACTGCTACCTCCACGGGGTAGTTGTGTGCACCACTGCAGCATGAGCAATGTAGACCTGTCGTAGGATAGGATTATAACCAATGCTCAAAGATTCTTGTTCCATGGATACCCTCAAATCATTAAGGCTTACATCTCTCTGCTCTGTGATTCTTTCTAGGCAAGGCAGACTTTTTTTCATACATAGAAGATTAAAATCTGTGTTGCCATTTTGAAAACATAGATGATGATTTCTTCGTCATCTGAAATGTGCTGTTTTCAAGTATAACAGCTTGGCTTGGAGGAGGCAGCAGAGAGGATCCCACCTGCAGCATGTCTGCACACTTGCACGCAGTCTTTACCAAACGCTGACTCCATCTGTCATGACAGAATAAAAATAATTCCACAACACTGTATGCTCTGCAGTCTCGCTAATATAGAGTCATGCTTAGTAATAAATCAAATGCTTAGGTGTCATGTTTCATCCCATGCAATTAAACTTCATAAAACCTCTGAAAAATGTATTTTAACGTAATAGCAGTTCGCTGTGAGAACCTCCAGTGTGTGTTTGTCATGGTCAATTCAAAAATTCATGTGATGCACTGAATGTGACAGTGATTAGAGGATTGCCATTTCAGTATTCATGCAGCTTCATGATTATTTAACAAAGTTCCAGGTTAGCTGTATGTAAAATACTAATCTCACATATTCTATATGTGAAATAAACATACAGTTAAGCCCATGTCAGGTCAGTTGGAGTCAGTAAGCACTTGCTTTGTTTTTTTCTGTGGAGCAGTATATTGTGACATTTACAGTATTGGACTGTGATGCCTAAACCCTTCCTTAGGCTTCCTGAGTCATGTTTTGAGTGTTACTTAACCTCATTTCTTTCCTTGGAATGCTGGCTGTTTAAAAAACACCTGATGTAATTCCTGCCAGTAGAGTGCTTTTTCTGGACGCTTCACTGTCTTACAGAGGGTCTTTGTGATTTTTGATGTTTCTGTGATGGAGCAGTAAGTAGTATAAATTTGAGGTCATAAGGGAAAACAAAAATAAAATTTGCATGCAATTCCAGGTTGTTTTCATAGCTGGTGAAGAAGTTCTGGCATTAGGATGTACTTGTGATTGACTCAAAGGTCATCAGCAGATCAAAATGAAAACTAAATATCTTGACAAAAATATCTACCATGGGTCATTTTTTTTACTTCTTCTGTGAGTTTTACTTCAGGAAAGCTTTATAATAGTCTCTAATATGTAACATTTCTACAGTAAACAGGAGCAATCTTGCTAGGGCTGTGAAAACTGGCTTGCTGCTGAAATGTTCCGTAGTAGGGAGAACCCCAACAGTGTGTTTTTTCTTAGCAAAATAGAAACCCAATGAAAGCATTTGAAGGACTTTCATAATTATTTTGTATAATGATATAAAAAAAATAAGGTTTTACGGTAGCCTGTGAAGTTACTACTTCTGGTACTCTGTAAATAAAATATTTTGACACAGTTGTGATGTGGAGTGTCAAAGCTGTCGGCTTCACATGGGCACTGTGTAATTACCCATCCTAATCGCAATTATGTAATCTAGTGTGTTGTTACAAGATTAGGATATCTATTTATGTAGCTGGATCCCTGAAACATTCAAAGCACTGAAAATTACTGTGGGGAAAAGAAGGAAACATAAACATTTGAAAATTCCGTTTAGGAAGGGCCATTAGGGTTAGAAGACGTGCTGCCAAAATCAAGGGTACGTGCGATCAGAGGGGAGACAGCACATGTAGGCACAAAGCAGTGCTGCGCCGCTGCCAGCTTTGCTCTTGTGCAAGTCAGGCAGGCTCCTGCCTTGCAGGGAGCTGTACAATCATTCTGCCTGTGCCTTCTGAGCCACCCAAAACCTGTCATACTCGGGGGGCTCCAGTGGTTCATGACTCTGCCCTGTGACTGCCCTGGAGTTGATCATCTCAGGAGGTTGAAGCCTCAGGTTAGTCTTTGCCACTGCCAAGGAGTGGCTCAGGCTGGCTGCAGTGTGAAGGCTTGGAGGTTGCTCCTTCCTCTCTAATTGTCTGCCTCATCAAGGGAAACTGTTCACTTCAGGTCAAACCTTGGTGCCATTTTTAAATTAAAGTTCATTGTTAAAGGCTCAAATCTGAAATTGCTTCTTCTGTGACAGTTTTTCAGTTAGAAGTGCAGTGACTTACTGTCTTGCTGCTTCCCTTGCCAGGTAGGGAGTGAATAGATTACCCAGGGTTCAGCCCTTCTGCTGGGAACAGAAGCTTCTTGCTCAAAGGGAGGCTGGTTTTTGTATGCCTCGACCCAGCCCATCATGTCAGGCTATTTCACTGAGTATAGAGGAGACACATGGACAGAATTCAACAAGGAAAAGTGTTTTGTGCTTTAGGGAGACAGCCCTATAGCAGGCTGGGAGAAGAAGCAAAAGAATTATTCACAGTGCTTATAACTCTATGGGTCTCAGAAGAATAGAAGTCTTAGACTGGAGGCTTTCATCATGAATGTGGATTTGGAAACAAGACCAGGTTTTTGACCTAACTTAAGCAATCCACACAGGAAAGACATCCTTGCAGAAGTGGTTAATGCAAACAGAGGGGATGATTAAATGAGTTAGACCTTGTAAAAGGATCCGTTTATCGCGGCTGTGTACTGGGGGAGCTGCCATCCTCAGGAGGCTGGCAGGGGGATTTGCAGAGCCTTGCTTTGTAGGTCATGGCTTCCAATTTGTCTTAACTTGCCGCTGATTAAAAGTTAGCAGTGAATCTCCCTGTATTAGCTGTCTGAAATGAACTTGTTACCTCAGTCTTCTCCAGCAGGTTCAGCCTTTTGCAGTGTAAGAGTTGCCAGCACAGTGGCCATCTCCCCAGCGGACTCAGCAGACAGCTAGAGACACAAAACCCTCTTTGTCTCTCCTGGGGTTGGGTCACAAGAAACCTTTCAGGTGACTGTAGAAAATTACTTTCTTTCACAGGGCTCCAGGTCTGTCAAAGGGGACTGTGGTGCATCCTCTTCTGCAAATCATTGAGCTCTGTTGAAGAATAGTGCCATGGGAGAAACATGAAGGTAGTGGGGAGGGATTCCTGGAGTGCAGAGACAGTCAGACTGTATGACATGCCTTTTTAGTGTATTTTCTAGCATTTTTTTATATCTGGTCCCCAGCATCAACCACTTGTGAAATGCCCTGACAAAGAGCATGTTCCCCACGGGTGGACAGTGCGGGGGCTAACAGCTCTTGAAGTCATCAGTACTTCATTATCAGTGCCAGAGCCCATGCATCCAGGGCAAAAAAAGTGCTCCCCTGGAAACACAAGAGAGGTGACCAACAAGAATATTGGCAAATAGCAGATCTCTTGTCCAGAGCTCTTTTGTTCTTTCATGAGTGTTTTGTTGGGTTTTTTTTCATGTACACAGGATTTCACCTCTAAACCAAATACAACTATTCATTAATACCAGTCAAGACTTGCTGTGGAGTTTTCAAATGAGACAATTGTGCTGAGTCACATAGATGACACATCCTCCTTCTCACGTTACGTTGCCTAAAATAGAGATCTTTTTAGAAGAAGAATTGGAGGGCATCTTGTCTCATACTTGCACAGGGATGCCAAAAAACTACTTCTGAGGCCACAAAGTGATTTCACTGCAGATTCAAACATCTCCTGCTTTAATAATATATCTTATATGAGCGACTTATTTCAGGTGTTGAAAGGGTAGATAACAATGGTTTAGAGGAAGACTTTCGCAAAGGCTCCAATAGCAGTTTGGTACTTATCTCCCCAGTAGATTTTAATGGGAATTAAGCACCTACAAGTCATTTTTTGCCTTAGAAAATCTTTCCTGCAGGCTACAGAAGAAGATTGGTAGCATTAAAAATGATGACATTTATCCAAGAAATGGCAAAAGGGAGCACAATAACCCTGCACTTCACAGGTGCTTTTCATCAAAAAAGAAGCCCCTGCGTCTTCACAAATCCAAGATACAAATGTTGCTGTATCCTGACGTTTGACCAATTTGGTGAATTCTTCAAGACCTTGTATCAATGCTACATGCCAGCTAAAGGCACGAAGTGAGGTATGTGTGCTGCCTCGTTTCTCACTGCAGTGTATTTTGACAGGGGAAGTCAGAGCCGTGATCTGAACAAGCAGAGTGAAAATACGATATAGTCTGAAGCATTTTATAATCCTAAGGAAAATATGAGTGGTGTGTAGGTTATCAGCATAGAAGATTCTGATGCCTCCTCCTCCCATTAGTCTCTGGGTGGGTTAGTGCTTAATTATAACCTGCCACTTGGGTTTTCCTCATGTGACTAGCAATGATTCCCCTATTCCTAGATTAATTAAAATGTTAAATAAGATCTGTCCCTAACACCAGTCTCAGGGGTAGCGTGTTATCATTCATCTTTGCCCTTTAGTTATGGACATCTAGTAAGTTTTCAGCCATCTCCACCAGGATTTAATCCCAGTCAGCTTCAGGTTTTGGGATGGCTTTAAAGAAGTGCTATAGCACGCTTTTCTTCTGTTGACCGTATAATCCAGCCAGAAGGAAAAGCTTGGTTTACTCCTCACCTGCTGTTTCTGTGTCCCAAATGAGTCCTGCATTCCTGCTAGCACTTCAATATTGACAGGTTTGTCACTCACATTTCCTGTTACAGTATTGTCATTACAGGGCAGTGATTCCTGGATCACCCTTTTTCCTTCTTTTTGCAGTAGGTTCTTTTACTTTTTGGATTCTCATATGACTTACCTCTTTACATATTATAAAGTAATTTCAATTAGTATAGTAAATTCGTTAGCTAATTCCCATTACATATTGGCGTTAAAACTAAAAGCTGAGGTTTTTTCCTATACTTTTTTTTTTGAAGTGCTGAGCAGCTCAAGCGCTTGAATCCTAAATGAAGCTCTGTTCTCCCTTTTTCACCAGACTTACTTTTCTGTTACTTAGTTCAGCTATTTTCTCATTTCCCACAACTTTCATGGCAGCACTAAGTCATTCTGGATTTTCCACTTTCTTGACTCATCTGTGCTGCTTTTTCTTGTTTTGATCCTGTGTTGTTTCTGTCATGCTTGGGGATTTTTTTAACTGCTTGTTTTGTGGTGGAGCCACGCTGCCCTCCCCGTTCCCACAGACCAAGCTGGCTGAGTTGGTGGGAGAATCTGTCTACACAGAGCATATGTGTAACAAATTTAGCTATTAATAAATGGCTGTATGACAGTTACTATTTCTGTACCACTTCCTTTTGGAGGAGCTGCATGTCAAAATCTGCGCATTACCAGAACTCTCTCTAATTTCACTTTTCTTGTTGCTCAGTGGCAATAGCATGTACTCTTTTATTTGGCCGTCACAGGGGAATGGTAATAGATTTTCCTTGAAACCATTTTCCCTCATCATTTCCTATTACAGCAGGATATTTGGGCTTATAAGGATTTGCTCATACCCTTCTGCTGAAACAGTTTCTTGTACTGCCAAAGTGGTGTAACAGAGCTACATTTGCCTTGAAACTGTCTGAAGATTTTCATCCTGTTTTTTGTAAGTCTAAATTCCATTTTAACAAATACAAAGGAAAGCCTGGGAGGAGGCAGAGGAAGGTGGTTTATTTTCTGTGATCCCACATGGACATTCCTCTGTTGTCTCACACTGCAATATTTTGGATGTTCTCAAATGTTCTGAGTTGAAATGCAGGGGGAATATGAACACACATTAAAGCTGGTTTCCCCTGAGAACTGTAGCAATCATGTACTGGTTGTTTTGAAAATGGAGGATTGCAGTAAAAACTAATTCCACCCTGTGATGCCTTAGCAGTACTTTGAGATTCTGCTAGTGTAAGAAATGATGGGCTGGTGAGATTTAAGAGCAGAAAGATGCAAGCACCTAGGAATACAAATAAAAGTGTTTCTGACTTCACTTTAGTAATTGCAATCAAAAATATATCCTGGCATTGATAACGAAAGCAAAAGAGCAGCTGACAGAAGTCAGCTGGAAGGCACAAGGATTAGCTGGTGACATTCTGATCTGTACAATTATGTGGATGCTATTAACATTTAAATAGTTTAAAAATCAGCTCACTGAAATACGGAATTGTGTGCTTCAACTGAAAAAAATGCTGTCATTCTACCTGACTCAGTGATAATTGCCTAGTAAGTGCTAAACGTAGTGAAATTGCAGCAGAGGTTCAGAAATGCAGTCTAGGAACCAGGGATGGGAATGAAAGCAGCATTCATCTTCAATTCAAAATAGCACTGAGTTTAAAGAAAAAAAAAAAAAAGGGAAAAAAATCAAAACCCACCAAACTAGAAAACAAGCTCTTAAAATGCCAAGCTTGATGCAACCAAAAAAGAAAATAAGTGGTGGTGGATTTCAGCTGAAGGAATCGGATTAAATCTTCACTTGTGGGTATAGCTGTTTTCTCACTGTCACACACTCATGCATGCACATGTGTCTGTTTATATGCATGCTGGACCCAAAGGGTCTTTCTCCAACCAGTTCTCAGCCAAAGTCAGTGCAGATGCTTGACTTTGCCTGTGTAAAAGCAAATTTGCTGCATAAATCACAGTTCTGTTTGGCAACAAGTCACTGCTCTTGTTAGCACATTTGAAAACTCACTTCTTCACTGTGCATCTTTGCTCCTCATGTTTGGCTTTGCCCGGCTTACTGAAGCTGCTCTGCCTTGTTGGAGTGGTTCCTTGGAGTTGGGCTGCCCTCTCTGTGCAGTCAGAACACAGCCCTGTAGAACTTGTCCCTTCCAGTGGTTTTGCATCTGTGCTGAGCCTCCTCCTAGCACAGAAAGGCTCATATTCCCCAGGGACCAGCTGCAGAACTGGACACAAGATACAGAGATAATCAAGAGGGTTTCACAGGAATACAGGAGATGGGACCCAACAGTGACCTCTCCAGATTAATTTATAGCCCAGTGACAGGGCACACTCCCTGTGCTGCTTGGGTTTGGTGCAGCTCAGAGGGCCAGGCAGGACACAGCAGAGGCAGCATTTGCACATTCAGGCTGACTGAGGAGCTGCTGTAGGGATCCTAACAGGATGAACAGCAGCACTTTTTTCTTTCTTAATAAGAAAGGAAGCATGCATGGGCAGCTGTAACTGTCTCTGTTTCAGAGCTATAAGTCTCTGTCAGCTTCAGTGCATGGTGCATTCCTCATACAGTTAATGCAGCAGCACCTGGGAGAAAATATGGTCTAAGTCACCTACAGGCTCAGCCAAAATAAGCTGCATCAAGAACCATCCTGCTGTCACCCCAGCAGCTGCCTCAGTGTGAGAACACCTTGGTAGGAAGCTGCTTCAGAGAAACTGTCGCGTCAGTGTGCTTGGAGATGTGTCTGGATTCGGAGTGCATCTCCCTAAATCCATTGGCTCTATTTAAAGTATTTTGCTTGAACATACATGCCAACTCTTAAGAAAAGCTTGCTTTCTTACTGTCATATTTCTACAGAGTTCATCTTATTTGGAAGGACAGGGGATGTTTGTTACTTCCATCTTTCACTCCAGATAGGGAAGAAGAAAGGTTTTGACTTCAGAATGAGAAGTTTGCTGGTGGTAGTCTCTCTGCTACCACCACTGCAGGCTCAGTAAAAAATGGAGTAAAACTGGGATATTACTTCAGCGATACAGCAATTCCGGATTTTGCATGCAATTCTATTAATGATGTATGAGCCAGAATAGATGCCAGCCTTCTCTCCTAGAGCTACATTTATTTTGCAAAACAATAGGATGGGAAGATATTTAGCTTCATTTTTGTAAATATACTTAGCAGACATGACTGATTACACACTGGGAACAGAACAGTTATGTTAAAAAAAATGATACAGTCATTTTTCTGCCTATAGCCACATTTCAGAACCACAAAGGATTATTTGTAGATCACTGAGAAATATCAAATGAGTTCATTGAATATTCTGTTAATATGCAGGATGCAAAAACAAAAGATTTAAAGGTAAGAATTTCTTTGCATCTTTTTCATCAGAGAATACCACAGACAAGACACTAAAAAAAAAAAAAATCACTTCTTGTGTGTTTGGGTAGGGGAGAATTAGAACTGGTCCAGAGAGGTAGAAAAAAATTTAGATAAAATAGGAGAAATTTCTTTTTCTTGCTTATAGCAATAGGCATTGACTGCTGTGAGCAGGCTGCCAGGACTGGGGAGGTCAGCCCCAGTGCAGAGGCTCTCCTGTGAGAGTCACCTCAACAATAGGTCCTCAGGCCAGGAAATCCTTGATCCACATTCAGTGGGTGTATTTCTGCTGAGGACAGGGCATCAACTCTCTGCCAGTGCCAGTGGAGAAGCAAGGTGTGCTTTGTTACACTGCCTGGCACAGATGGAAGATCCTGTGATCCTGACACATGTGTTCTATATTTCTGGAATATCTGGAAAGGCTGCACTGTACTGCTGGTTTTGTCAAGAGATTTCATAGTGATTAATATTTGACCAGCTCTTAAAAGGTAATGGGAACTTCTTGTGGTATCTTCCCTATTCAACTCCTGCCACACACATCTGAATTTATTTTCTTCCTGATTGGCTTTAAAGGTGTGTAATCATGCGAGACTTAGACTGTAGACAGCACAATTTTAATTCTTAACAGCCAGCCAACAGACAGTTCTCCTGCAGCAGGAGCAGAGTGCAGGTTTCCAGTCCCCTGGCTTTAATAGATGCACTGCTATCTCAGTTTCATTAGTCGTCTCACCTCTGAACACAGCGCTGAAATGTTATCAGCTTTTCTCTTGGTCTTTCATATTCCTGCCATGCGCGTGTGTGGCTGGAAGCGAGCTGGCTGTATCCTTGTAAAGCTGAGGATACACCTGCACCACATGATGTGGCTCAGTACACAGGTGCTCTGCTGGCTCTCAAAAAGGATCTTGTTTTGATCATGTGGAGATAAGCATGGGCTCATTTACCCTGCTTGTGAGTTACCCCAGTTCAGCAGTGGTGTACTTGAGCTATCTTCCATGGCTTTACACCTGGGTTCAACTTTGATGGACTTGGGCTATGCTGCTCCAGTAGAAGGAGGAGCTGTTCTGCAGGGACACATTCTGCATCAGTGGCATTCATATCTGTAGCAGGAACATTTTCACGCTTTCTTGTGACAGTAAACAGTCCACATGTCAGAGCTCAGCAGCATAAGAGCCAGGGCAGGACAGGAGTCCAATGCTGAGGCAGCTATTGTAATTCAAGTGGAGCTGCCTGGTGCCCTGAAGATTCTTTTTGCTGTTTGCATTAACTACTATTTCTTTATTTTCTTCACTTATTTTTCAAGTGCAAAATACCAACAATGTCTTTTACTTTTTCCTTTTATTTCCTTTTATAGCACCTTTAAGTGCCTCTAGCTCTTTGACTTTAGACATGTATCTATCATCAGGCAGATTGTTTTGGGTCTGCCTACATTTAGCCCACTGCATAAAGAGAAGTATTACTGCTGATCTCATTTTGAAATGTTACTAAGAGGGAAAATGAAATTACTGCAGGACATTTTGAAGCAGGAGCAGGGTTTGTAGTCAGAAGCAATGCTTCAGTGTTACCGGGGCAAGGGAACTGATGACAACAGTGAGAAGGAGGCCTTTGTTGCCTTTAGCAGCACCCTGTGCACTGTCCAGCCTCTCCAGTGACAGGGATCACTGTGTTCATAAAGTGTCCTGGGCAGCCTGAGCTTTGTTTTGAAGATTCATCTTTGAGATACGTTGATTATCAGTATTTAAAAGGGCTCAGTTAGAAGTTCAAGCATATTACAGAGTGCAGCTAATAAGAGCCATGATATGAAATACAGCAGCACTCTGGTGGTGACACTGTTACGGCATCACAGTAATGACCAAAATATTAAAGAACTTATTGAAGTTCAATCATCAGTCAAGGTAAATTGATTCTTCTGGCAAAGAATGCAAATGTGTTCTTTTGATACTGTGTGAATACCAACCAACTACCCAGGCTTGGCTCACGCTCATTTCTATGGTTATCAATTTATGAACAGCTGTGTGAGCCATGGTGGAAGGAAGAGGGGAGTAGCAATAATTAACATTCCATTTTACTAATTACTGACTGAAGTTGTTACTATAACCCTGATTGCTAGGTTTTTGCTCAGAGCGTTCCTTCTTTCTTTTTGCATGTTGTCTCCATCATTGTCTCTGTTGAACCTGGGGCTAATTTCAACAGAAGTTGGAGAGGAGATGAACAGTTCTAAGTCTTTCTGCAATCAGTATTTCCTTCAGATGCTAAACGTGTGTGAAAGTGAGACTAAGAGTCTGTCTTGGTCAAAGTTGCCATTATAATCAAGATATCAGTGGAGCAGAGGCTTGTTTCCCTGCTGTCAGGAGGTCATCAGTGCCTCTTCAGATCCTGCTCTGGTTCTCTTTAACCTTTCTCACGCAGTTTGCTCTGTTGGGCCCTGCACTTAAACATATCACACAACTTCTCCTCTCCAGTAGTTTGTTTCTTTTACTTTCTTAAAAAGTTACTGTTCTTTGGCTGTGCCAGTGCAATCAGCCTTTGCTTTGTTCACTGGTGTAGATCTTGCCTGTAGCTGTGGTGTCCTGGGCACAGGGGTTACATCATCCCTACACACTACTGTACACCTGGGGTGCCCTTGCCCTGTCTCTTTCTGAAACCTGTAAGCACAAGTACCGAGCCTACTGCTTCAGCATGATCCCTCCTTCTCCTAAGCATGATGTGTTACTGTCACGTGGGGTGAGTTTTGGGGGTTCATTATGTTTCACAGGATGTAAGCTTTGGGACAAGAAGAAAATCTTCAGAGGCTGCAGCTGGTTTCCAACAGTGTGACACACTGCAGGTCAAACATGGGTGTCTCAAACATGCCCATGCTTGGATGTCCCTTGTAACCAGCACTGCAGTGGCTGAGCTGGGCCACCTCGCAGCAGCACCCTCCAAGGGTTCTTTGCATGGGTGCTTTATTGGTCTCCAGTGGGGGCAACAGGGTCAGACTCTTACCTGAACCATTGCAGGGACCTGATTGTGTTAGTGATAGACACCGAGCTCCTCTCATGCTACTTACACAAAAGTTGCGTTGTACTCTTGTAATGACAACCAAGAACAAGCCACTCCTCACCTCACAAGGACAAGGAGCTGGCACCATGGCCATGGCTAGCCACTCCTAAAATCCTGTCAGGACTGGTAATATAAAAACCAAAATTGCTGTAGAAAGAATGACATCTGTTATATTTCATAAAAAATACCCTCATTAAGCGTTTTCTGTGAAAGAGCAAACTGTCAGAAACAGAACTAGATTTATAATTGATTTTTCCTGCATGGACTGCTCTCCATCCCAGTCTTTGAATGAGCCTCATTTATATATGGAGTGCATGTTGAGTATGTGTAGGAGCCATAGAAGATGGGGACAGAAGAGGTAAGTTGTTGCTGGGAAAGGAGGAAGCACAAATGAGAGTGAGAGGTCAGCCGTTCTTCCTAGGAGTACAGATTTTATTTAGGAGATGGTTCTTGTCCTTTGTTACACTGCCAAAAGTTACCCTAAGGACAAATGCAGTAACAAATGTTTCACATGCCCACACTTTTTTCTGATCATGAGGAATGCAGGCCCTGACTACAATATGGAGTATGTAAAAGGCCAGGAAAAGTATTCTGCAAATGAAAAAATATTCAATGCAACTAAAGACTTGAAGGTCTGTGTGCTGCACTTAGCAGGAAGAGGAGCAAGAGGTGAAATATTTGTGGAGTATGAGTGCTTAAAGTGAGAAAAGGTGCCAGCTGCAAGGAATGGCAGTTTAATCTATCAGACAGAGCCAGAACAAAAATCAATAACTGTAAGCTGAAACTAGAGAAAGCGAAGCAGAAATGGGGCTCAGATCTCCAACAGTGAGGCTGATTTGCCACTGGAAGTATTGGCTTCTCTCTGTTGATGTTACCTGATGCTGAACACATTTCTGCAAGACCTTTCAGCCCAGCATATGTGGAAATAGAGCAGAAAGCGAGTGTGAGGGGCTGCTGCATGAAATTTGCCATGGTGGGTCAGGCAAGGTGACCGAATGCTCTTTCTGGTCTTGTAATTTTTACCTGAAGATATAGCAGGTAATTTCTAGATTAACTTAGTTTTATGCTTTTCATAAGATCTTCTCTTTGAAAGCAGCAAAGAACTGCTTTTCACTTGGGTTATTTTGAAGTGCCAACGGAATTAAATTTGTGCTTATCAGTAAGTAACGTCTGATGGGGTGGCACGGAGAAAAACCAGAAAGCAATCTTACAAATTAGCAGCAAATCTTCCTTTCCATCTTTGCAGGCACACTGTTTCCATCACAAGGTTAGCTAAGTCCTTCCGTTATGCAATTGCATCTCTGCCTCAGATGGCAACTTTAATTCCTCAACAGTAAAAGTGTAGGTCCCTACGCTGGGGTCCCAGAAAGATAATAGCTGTGCTGAAACCTCGCGCTGCTGGATCAATATGTTTTGAGCCTTAATGGGATATCCGGAGTGGATGTTCTTGTTTCAGGTGAGAGTGAGCCATGGAACTGGCTCAGCAGTGGTCCTGTAAAACAGTGTGCAGTGCTGCTTTGAGACTTCCCAGTAAAGTCAGAGTAAAGGGAAGAGCTGAGTTTTGAGACCATGTTCTGGCAGACCACTAACAGCAAACCCCTATCCTCATCCTGTTGACATCAAACATAACCAAAAAGAGCTCATTCAGGAAAGGATAGCAGGGATAGATGGGATACATGTATGCCGGGCTCACACGTCATCATTTTCCCAGAAAAGGAATCTTTTTCAAGGTTACGGGAGAGAAATTGGCAGCCCTCAGAGTGGGGAATGTTGTAGCTGCAGTGCTGCAGCTGGTAAAAAATGCTGTCAAGTTTCCCCAACTGTCAGTTAGTAGGAAAAGAAAACACAGCACAGAGCTGCCAGCACATCTGGCATAAACTAAAGGTTTAACTAAAGGATCCATCCTCCAGCTTGGCTGGTTACACACTACTCTAGAACAAACAGTGGAAAACCTGACAGGTAACAGATGGTGCAAGCAACCTAACTTTGCTCGTTGGCTCTCACCAGTCATGCTCCAGTTAGCAAAAGCACTGCTGCTCACCTGAGTCAGGTGGCCTGTAGGAGCACTGCTGTGGGCTAAGCTAGGGCTCTGCCAGCAGGGTTGTTCTCAGGTTATTTGACACTGGCTGCCTTGCTTGGCATGTCAGCAACCTCAGTTGTCAGGTATGGATTTTGATATGTCCCTTTTTCCTGTGGTAATGGCTCATAACTACCATGTCACTGTTCCATTTTTAGGTTAAGAACACAAAGCTCACCCTTTCTCCTGCAGTTATTACTCACTATTGGGCTATTTCCATCAAATTATTGTATGTCTCCTGTTACTTGTATCTACAGCTAAAATAACACAAAAAGATGTTAGGGTAATTTTCATGCTTGGTGGAACTAAGACCCAGACCCCAGTGGTCCCATGATATGAACTTGCCACAGTGTTTCAGGTCAGTTGACCATGCTCAGGCATGAGCAGTATCTGCTGTACTGAGCGGGAAACAGCTAGTTAAGAGTAAATGGACCACTCAGAGATGGGAAGCAGAAATATTCCACCTCTTATTATCACCATCTGCTTTTTTCCCATAGAGGCGTGTGGCATACTTCACTTCAACCTGATGCCAGCTCTGCCCAGAGGGGTTTAGATGAAACATGAAATTCCTTTCTTCCAAATACTGTGTGTGTAAAATTGCCTGACCATAAGTCTTTGTCCTTTTGCCCCAAGGTGAAAACCAAAATAAAATTTAAAAAACAAGTTGTGGGGACCCTATTGCTTTCTACCTCTGTCTGCATTTCCATAATGACTTAATGCTTTCTGGTAATCAGATGTGGTGAGTGTAGTTTTGGGGGGGGTGGTGATGGTTGCATTTATGGTGAGACTTTCTCCCTCACTGGTGGCATTACAATCAGCTTATCTGTGCACAGTCATTGGGATGGTGTAGCTGCTGAGTTACTTCAGTTTGGTGCCTAGTTAGACTCTTTATCTCTAGAAAGATGTTTAAATATACTTACCAAACCAGTCCAGTCAACTGTGTTCCCATCCAGTCTGCTCCCATTGAAGAGAACGTGGGAAGCAAACTGGCAGCTATGGCCATTTCCACCTTCTGAGCTGAGGAGTATCTTGGAGACTCTTGTGGACTTCAGGCCTGTGGGAGCCATCTGGCCCAGCCTGCTTGTCATTATGAGTTCTTCTTTCAATTGGTGCCTTGCCTACATCTTCCCTCCTCTCCCTGCTTCTCCCATTTAAAATGGTACAGTTCACTGCCACATTTCCTCATTAGCACAAATTTCTGTGTTGGGTGAATTGTGTGCAGTATTAAAATCTGGGCTATGGTTGTCAAAGCCTGGATGCTTAGAAAAGAATGGCTTTTTACAGAGCCATGTGCCACTCAAGCAAAATTTGAAGAAGAAAATCTGTCAGTAAAGACAGCACACACTTAACTGACTTCTTTAAAATTGTATTTTAGACAGCTTGCAAATATCTAGTGTAACCACAGTCCCAGCTGCCTTATGAGCCTGCATAGTGGGCAGTTGTTTTCCCTGGGCATTTGAGGATATGCTCCATGAGGAGTAGGCAGCAGCTTTGTTGTAGACACACAGCAGCAATGTGTGGAAGCTGAGTTAGACAGTAGCATGTCCTAAACCCCTGTTCATAGAGAGCTGTGCATTGCTCAGGATTGGCAGTCCTGCCCACTGTCTTTGAATGTGCAGGGGTTAATAAGCTGCATGTGCTGCTTCAGCACAACAGCTTTCCCTCTCCTGCCCTGTGAACTCTTCAAGCTTTCTCTGTCTTCACTGCAGTTCATAAGCTCTCTCTGCCAGGGATGCTTTGGAGCACCTTCAGCTTAAAAAAAAGAGTTGTCAGGAATATTTTTAAATATAGGCAGCAAGTCTCTTAGAAGTACTCAAATACAGATTGTTAAATTAAGCTAGAATGCTTTGAGATAGTTTTCTAGGAAAGCTGTGAAAGTTTGCAGCCTTCTCTCTAACTCGAAGACACGTATTTATTTGACTTCAGAATCTCTTCAAAATTTCTGCTTAGTACCTTGTACTAGGTGATTCTTCCACTTGAAAACAGTGCAGGTAATTAGTCATAAATATGCAGTCACTGGCCAGTTGCCATGGGTAGATACATACCACTGAAATACAATCTGTGAATTTTGAGATTGCTGTAGGTGATAGAGAGCATTCAAAATTAATGTCCTCAAATGAGTATCCCATGGGAGGTTATGGTAATACTGATGTCCTCTTAAAACTCAGGACTGTTGAAAACACACATGAAATAATGGGTAATAAGAATTCATATAATCATCTCTGAGAAGTTAAACATGAATCAGCAAGAATTGATTGCTTTAAAAGACAGGAGTTTAATGATCCAAAAAGCAGCAATAGTAGTACTGTTCTGTTCCTCAGTATGTAGCCCTGCAGAAAGAATTACCATGATACCACATAACAAAAACGTTAGAAAATCTAATACAACTGTTAAAAACACCAATATCAAGACTTTTTTGATGGTTATGAAAGGAATTGCACCAGATTTCTGCTAGTGCAGTAAGTCTCTCTGTAGTACAATAAATGAAACTGTGTGGACTGTGAAACCTTAGGATTGCAGTTTCATAGAAAGAGGTGCGTGCCATGCCTCCTGCTATATTATGTATTCCCCCCAGAGTGCTTCCTTCTTGATGAGTTTCAGGGCTTCAGGTATGGATAAGATGAGCTGTTACATTTGCAAAAAATCATTGCCTACGATCAGGTATCGTTCCAAGAGCTAAGTCTTAGTAATTAGGAAAGGGAGCAAAGCACTTGCTGTGTTGCTGTGGTACAAATTGGTATGAGGCAAATTGAAACAGGACAGTGTGGGTTTTGGATTGTGTGTACATGGGGCAGCTGCAGGTAGTGTCACAACTAAATGTGTCTGTTGCCACATGGTATCCCTTCTCTTCAAAGTGTTTTATGCTGTGCTCTTGGGGGTGTTGCTTTTGCTGGCTTGGAGGTTTGTATGGGCAACTATTCCCATACAACCAGTAGTTGCAGATGCCAATCCTTTGCAAAGACAGCCAGCTAGGCCAGATCCCTGCGCTCTTCATTTGATTTTAGTACTTGTGCACACCCCCAGCATGGCCAAGGTGGGGCCTTGTGCCCACTTGCAGTGGGCTGGGCTGTCTTTGATCACCAGCAGCCATCCCACGACAGGGCTGTGAGGCTTCCGGCTGGGCTGGGCATTGGTTTACTCCAAGGTCCCCAGCCACCATTTGGGAGCTGCTTAAAAGAGGCTTTTTAGGTGAGGTGTCTATCAAAGAGGCATTCAATGTCCAATCTCCCTGTCTCCTTACAGGGTGGCTTAATTCAGAGTCTGCCGCCTATGGAGAGGGGTATCATTCAGAGTGAAATTACAGACAACTGGCACTATCCCTGTCCTCATAAATCCCTAATAATTGTGACAAATGTCTGAAGCGCCGCAGGCCTGCAGTGCTCTGCCAGCTGCCCTGCCAGCCCAGCAGCAGCAACAGGGCCAGCAGCATGTGGCCCTGTCCCAAGGCTGCCAGGACTTGCTGCTGTCACCCAGGCTGGGGCTTTTAACTGTTTTCTGTCAGACACACAGGATCAGATCTGGTGAAGGCAGCCCAAATGGCAGCGGTTTCCTGCTGCCTGATCTGTTCATATTGATTACAGACTCCAGTGGAAACTCACAGCTGTAATAGCAGAGTTTGCTGCTGGTTTCACTGCATCAGCAGAATCCTGTGATTTTAGTAGCGTGAGATCAGAGGGAAGATTAGGTCATCTATCCCAATGTCTTCACATCTCAGACAGTCACCAGATAGTCCTGTGATACACACAGGCCTTTTCTTGTGCAGGAACCTATCCCCGCAGAATGGAAGGCTCAGGGGAACTGCTCATATCAAGGTTCCTATGAAGCAAGGGGGTGTATTTTCAAGGGGCTCATGGAGGGTATTTTCAAGGGGCTCATGCCATCCCTGCAAGCTGCACTGAGCTGCTGTGGTGGGGAAGCAGCCCTTCCTCTCCCACAGATTCCATCTACGTTTCTCCCCAGAGATCTGTTACCATTTCTGATTCCTCAGCTTTCTGGAGGTTTCATGGGTTCATTCCTGATGCCACCCCAACTGCCCCCAGCCCCATGATATAGCTATGGCTGCTCTCTGCTGCTTCAAGGAAAGCTGGGAAGGAAGCAAAATATTGGGCACATTACAAATAAAGTCCCTCCCTGAGCAAAGTAAGCAGTTGTTGGAAGCCCTGGGCTACAGAAATTGATGAGAAGCCTCTGGCCCTCTCAGTGATACAGGTGCTGTGTTGGCTTTACAGCCCAGGCAGCACACACTGGCCCAGGAGCCCAAGTGTGCACTAGGGATGCAGCTTCTCCAGCAGTGAAGGAGCCCTTTATAATTATTTTTAATCTCTTCTGAAGAATCCCAAGCAGCCATCCCAGCAGTGAATCCATCATCTTTCCTGCTGATGACTAAGTTTTGACTCAGCTTTCTGAGGAGGATTTGATGCCTGTCCCCAGGGTGTCATGTGGTTCTGGGGATGGAGGGCAGCAGCAGAGGCACACCAGTGCCTGCAGAGCCATTGAGTTGGCCCAGCATTCTGTCAAGGGTCACAGGCCGTGGCTGTGTGGTGGAAGGAGATGCAGTCTTTGTGATACATTTTTCTTTCATGTAGTCATATTTGACTCTAATTTCAGCAGCTGGTAAAATACAGGCTAAAAGAACATGTGAGGTTCTGTCCCAGTATATTGTTCCTCTCCTTTTGATGTTGCATTGAACTGATTTACTCAGGAGTTTCTTTTTTATTTCCAAATTAAGGATGTGAGATTCTTTTCATTTGAAGATTTTTTTTAAGATATTAAAATATCTATAGGGCTGCCACATTGAGATCGATTCCTCCGGAAAGAGTGGTATTTAAAGCTAATCTTGCTTCAGTTTGTAAATTGCTTATTATGTGTGGTGCTTAGGTCTTCAATCGCTTTTCTTGGCCAGGGTGCTAAAAACTCTAGGGAAAGAAGAGGAGTGTGAAAGGTGCAGCTGCATTTTAAACTGAAGTGCTCAAATTGAAATATCTTCCTGTAGGGATGGGAATTTTTCTCCCCAAAACAAGTATTTGGTTTCAGGCTGGCTGGAGACACATCCTTGAGGAAATAAGAGGGAAAAAAAAAGCTGTCTGCAGATTCATTTTTCCATTACTTGGAAGTCATCTTGTATATAATTTAGATGGGTCTTAACGAGGCATAAAGTCACTTTCAGAAAATTGATGACTCTTCGTTTGCTTCTCTAAAATGAGGGCCTGGAGCCTTCCCTTTGTTCCTTTGGTGGGATCATCAGATCTGATTGCAGAAACCCGATGAGGGAAGCTCTTAATCCAAGCACCAAGTAACCACAGCTCTGGCCTTCTCTTCTTTATTGATCTTGTGGCCGGGCCACATTTCTATTTCAGCCTAGTATATACTCCACATTTCCTTATCTCTCGTGAAACTCATCCCCGGCATCTTTGGATTTCTTAACTCTTCAGTTACCTAACATTGTCTTGTAGGGTTCAGATAGTCTGGGAATACAGAGAGGACTTCTGCCATCCCCAGCTGTGAATGTGCAGTCATGTGGACAGAGCAGGACACAAGGCACCCAGGGAGTTGGGGTCTGTGCTAATCACAACATATTCATAGCCTCCAGTTCCACCTCTTTTTATCTCTTTCTCCCCTGCTGTGAAGAAGGGTGCTGGCACTATCCTTGTGGCCACATCATGGTGAGTCCCTACCCTTGCTGTTCATGACTACAGTGGATTTGCCTCGGCAGCCTGGCAGGTCGGTGAGCCCAGAGGATAGCCAGGGCTCTGAGAGATGCTGCATGTTGTACGTCCCTTGGCTTCTGATTTGCAAGTTCAAGCACACCGGAGCTGCCGGCAGGTGTGAATTTTTTATGGCTCTGTCCTCCTTGTGCCCCAGCGTGCCATGAGCTGCAGTTTGCTGCTTCGTAGCAGGAAAGGTCAGGAACCTCATAAACAAGGTGAGAAGCAGAGTGGGGCGGGCACGGCCACCCGGGCTGCTGATTCCTCCTGACATTAGAGTGCTAATGAATGTTCTGTCATGGTCCCGTGAATATTGCAGGAAGCTTTCGCCTCCTGCCTCCCCTGCCTTCGAGTTACCAAGGTTACCTGACGTGACTTTCCTGGGAGAGAGGAGCGATAGCTGCAGGTCGGCAAGCGGCTCTGGAGAGCATCCCGCCTGCACAGCAGCGTGGGGAGTGTGGCCACTGCAGCCTTGCCATCCTCCTGCCCCCTTTGGCTGCTGCCGTTCCCCTCGCTCCCACCCCACGCTGCCTAAGGAGTCATCAGTTTCATTTTATTTTAGAGTTTTTTGAGTAAGGATCATATTAATTTTGTTTTGCTTGCATAACCCGGACTGTTATCATCCGACTAATTACTCACATTTTCCTTCAGACAGCAAATGGGAGAGATAAAACTGCAGCAGGTTTATGTGATTTCTGCTTATCAAATTACTGTAATTATTTGAAGAATGGCTTAAAATTGTATGGAGTAATGAATTTAATTATGAGTTTGCAGTGATGCCTTGTGCTGCATGCAGCTTGCAAATGGGCAAGTTTACGAGGAGCTCTTCACAAAGCAGCAGCAAGGCGGGATTGCAGCACGCTCCTGGGAAGAGCCCTCAGCACCTCCATACCTGGGGGGGTGTGGCACGCTTCGCAGGCTGGCTTGACAAATGGTGCTCATCATTCACCTGATCAGCTCCCATAGTCCAGCGCTAATGCAAAGCCAGGCAAGACAAAGTGCCGGCAGCCACCTGGTTGTGGCATGCTGCAGCTGGTTGCCTTTGCTGACCTCCTCAGCCTCAGGGCGTGCGGGAGGCCAGCTCCCTTCCCGGATCTCCACACCCCCGCATTCAGGAGATCAGCCTTGCGGGGAGCTGTCAGGGAAGGCAGGTCAGGCACTGCTGACAAACCTGTCCCACCAGAGCCACAGCCTGTTGCAACCTGCTCCAAACATTAAGAGTAGTGTTTGCCTCCACTCCACACCAGGAACAGCAGATTTTTTTCAGCACAACTGGGAGGTGCATGATGACCTGCCTGACTCCTGTGAGCTGTGGAGCACATTCTCTGCTCCCAGGATGTCCCCAGACCCTCCAAGGCAATTAATCTTCCTCACCTACTTGTACTTTTCTTTACACCCATGCTTAGTTCCAGGTGCTCTAGTAACATGTGTACTGCACTTCACCAAAGGGCTCCAGCCCCTCTTGAGTTTGGTAAATGGGGACATGGCTGCTCTCCATCTCCACATCTACAGCCCAAGTTAAACAGCTCCACATTCTTGTGGGATGCTCCCTGCCTCTTGTGCACAGATGTGGAAACTTTGTGTTTCCTGTTGGTTGAGGTAGTGACAATATATGAGATTTCAGTCCTTGGTCTGTTGACTAAAACACAGACAGCAGTGAGATGATTGTAGGAATAGTGAACTCTACAGGCAGATGGTTTGGACTGGACAATATTTTTCATGCCTTTTTTCATTACTTGCTGCTGGTGTTTGATGCAGCTGGCACTAAGCAACCGGATAAATAGCTAGAAGGACAAGTCCAGAAAGGTGCAAATACAGATGAAATAGGGTATTTCAGAGCAGGATTGTTTAAAAAGCAGGGGAAGGTTCCTGACAGCCCAGCAAAAGTGGACCACACTGATATTTCCAACAAAACTACTGTGGAGATAGACATAGGGCCAATAGAGTGAGGAGATTTAGGCTAGATACAGCTGGGCAGTGGAACAAAAATACGACCCCAGGGAATTGAAACTGGATGTATAGGAAGTAGATAAACTGCTCTAACTTCAGATCTCTGCTGAGATGTTTGTTGATTCATTGAGGATTATTGTTTCATCTGGTACAACCTGACTGTCATCTTGTTCTGTGTGGCATCCCTCATAATGGGGTTGATAGTTCAGGCTTAACTACTTAAAATATCACATATGAAAGGCAAAAGAATGAGTGGCCAGGGGACACCCAATGCCTGAAACCTTTGGAAGGACAAAATGACTTAGAAATTATGTTTATAAATGGTTCTTGGTCTACAGAGCAGTGATTACACTGTTAACTTTGGGAGATTTTAAATTAAAATAAAGGTACCTATCTTAAGAGATTACCAAATTTTATAAGCACAAGCCTGCCCTAATTTGAGATGTAAGCAAAACTGGGCTTGCATGCAAAGACAAGAAGGCATTAGCAGTCAAAATCCTTGTCTTTCTTGACACGTGAATAAGGGAGTTTGTGTGCAGGATAGAGTTATACATGATATTATGTCTGTCTAAATGCAAGGTCAAAGCAGATTCTAAATGGTATTGACTTTTCAAAGAGCTTGTCACAAGGCAACCCTGAATTCTGCATAATCCCTGCAGTTTTATGTAAGTGAGGAAAAAGTACAATGAGGGCGCCAAAAAGAAATGTTGTTGAAGCCATAAACCAGGTGAAATTTTTGGCAGTCTTTCCATAAACCTGCTTAAGGCAGGAAGAAAGAAAAGCCCGCTTTCATTTGGAAAACTCGTAAAGATTTGTGCAACCAGTGCTGCAATTGTGAGTGTGTTGATGGTGGTCATAAATACAGCTGAGTGAGAGGAGATTGCAGGGTGTAGCCACTTGCCCTGGGTCTGGCTGGCTGTGACTCCCAGGCTGACCTCCAGCCTTGGCCAGCCCCTGCCTGTGTCTCCAAGGAAAGTGTGTTTTCCCCTTCCCATACTGATGTGAACTCTTTCCATGGTTCAGTGTGTGGCACAAGGGGAAGAGAATACGTTAAGCACCAGAGTGTGAGATTTCATTACCCTTAGTGTTTTTAGCCTTTGTAGCTACAAATGTTATTAAATATCATAAAATTTACCAGGTTTCTTTAAGTCCAGCTTACAGCACTTTTCCTAATTTGTGCTTAGATGAAAAAAGAAGACAGCAAAGCTTTTCTATGAAAAAATGAGAAAATAAGAGTTATCTTAGATTCTTAAAAGAAGTTTGAAAACATGAAATAAAATTAGCAATAATATTTTGCACACAAAGCCGCCTTTGGAAAGGATCTGTATCAGAACAAATAATGGTGGCTAACGTTTTCTTCTCAGTCATTTTTAAAGGTCACTTCATGATCAAAATCTGCTTGCTAATTTAATTTCTGTTCCCAGTGTAAATGTAAGATGATGCTGTTATTCTGTTTGCAGGTGGTTTGCAGGGGAGAATCAACTGTTTGTGCTCAATGTGTCACAGTTTGGGTCCAAAGCTTGTGCCTATGGTGGCTCAGTTTCCCAGGCTGGTAGGACCCTATTTCCCAACCCAAGGTTTCTCAGGTGTTTTAATCAGAAGGCTCTCTGACCTTTCTGAAAAACAAAAAAAATTACACTATCTAGTGTAATGTTGCCTCATGGTACCAAATAAAAATTGTGGTTTTTATGAAATGTGCTCCATTTATTTTTCTGGTTTTGCTTGCTGCTTGAGTGTGTGGGCAGGCAAACTGTTGATGCTGTAACAAGCCAGGGTTGTTCATAAGCCACAAGTTGAGGGGGAGCTTTCTTGCTTCCCCTGCCTCACATTACCTTAGAGATTTTCTCTCCCTAGCTCTTTCCATTATTTTAGGATGCATGTTTCTGTCACAAGACATGGAATCAGTTATGTTGCTGAGCAGAGTTCAGCAAAAATGAGAGAAAGAGAAAAAACCTAGGGAATGTAATGTTTTGGAGAGTCATATTAGCTTTGGGTCAAGGACTCAGCAGGCAATATGAAACTTGGGATTTTCAGCTCTCACACAGCTCTCAACATTCATGGCTTTTTCTGGGATATTCTCCTCCTACTTTGTCACGAGGAATGCATGGGTTTTGTAGAGAGCTGCCTCAGGTCTACTGTTTGGGAGATGTGGTAAAAATTCCCACAGCTGCCTGTCTGTCTGCTGGAGAGTCGTGTCTTCATTGAGAAGCTTCAAGAGCAGTTATGTCAGAGCACATGGGTTTGTGGTTTCCCTGCCATTTCTGTCTGTAAAGAAACCCCTGAGATCTTCCTTCAGATGCTGAGCCACGGGTCTGGTCACGAGGAACTGAACGTTGTGTGAAAAAGGCTGGGACTGTTGGTTTTCTTAGGTAGGATGAGGATCTACTTTGTTTTCCCTCAGGTAGGTCATGGGTCTAAAAACCCGTCTGAAAGGAAAGATAGTATTTTCCCAAGGAGTCTGAGGCCCCCGTGACTCCTCCTGGCATTTTGTGTTGTTGTTGGCTCAGTAAAAATGAGCAGCTGAGATTCAGCCAGTTCCATTTCTGTCCTTGGAAAGGGTGCCCGCTTGTCCCAGGCAAGCTTGAGGTTGATACCCCATCAGCTCTGAAAATCCCATCTATGTCTTTAGGGCTGCAGTAGAGTTTGCCCTGCAGAGAAAAGGGACACACGATCTTGTTTACTTGGTGCATGAAGGATGCCTAAGGCAGGAGTGCCAGCACTTTTCCTCCAGCTGAATTGTCCTGACGCCTGTGGCCTATGCACTGTATATAGTGAGCTGGGGAAATAAGGATTCACATTATTTTTATCTGCAAGGAGATACCTGCCTCTGACATCCTGTAGGAAAGTCTTACAGCAGCCTCTGCTTACAGAAAGTTTTCTTTTCTGTTAGTGGTTGCAGCTGGGAAAGCCATGCCTCATCTCTTGCTTGTAATTACATCAGTAGAGTGTCTTGGGAGAAGGTTAAATAGTCTTTTGTATATCAAATAAAGCCAGTGAACTTCACTGAAATCATTTAATGAAAACACTCCTGATTATCTGTATATACTGCTGTGTGGTATTTTAAAAGAAGATCTTAAAGGGAAACGTGGAATTGTTTAAGGCCTCTAAAGACTATAGTGCAGAGGCTATGCAGCAAATGCCTTTATAATCTGGGATCTGAAGTAGGCTTTGAATCCAATTGTGTTTTTTGCTGTTGTAAAACATGAGAGATTTTGATACAGTAACTCGGATTTGATACAGAATTTTCTTATTAACCCTTCTTCATGCGCATCAAATTTTAGAGACTGAGCTAAAGGGCTCTGCACATCAAGGATGGAACTGACTCAAGGACAGAGCTATTAAGGTGTGTAATAATCAAGAGAGGAGAATTAATTGTCTTTAATTTGGCATAAATCCCAGGGCCCATAACTTAAGTTATTAGGAATTCAGGGCGTATTTCCAATTAGTTATACCCAAGCATGCTTACATATCCAGCTTTGGGAGCTCTAATCCGTGAGTGTGTTAGCACAGCAGTGGTTGCCATGCTAATGAAGGACAGCAGTGCCTGACCCCGCTGTGTGTGGTCACTGCCAGGTGCCGTTTGCCCGGCAGTAAATCAAACTGTGCCATTGCTTTATCGTTTCTGACACCTTGCAGTGAGCAGCTCAGTGCCTGTCAGCTGCTTGGGCAGTCTGTGCAGGCAAAATCACCTGGGCCGTGCTGGAGCAGGTCAGAGAGGCTGCTGTGGCTTTTACATGCTTTTTTAGTCTTTGAGCTTCCTCCTAAGACATCTGCTCCAGTAAAGCCCGGGTGTCTGCCCTTTAGGTGTATGAAATGTAAATAGTGCAATTGTTATCTGTACCGGAAAATCTGGTCTAACCTGAGCTGGCTTAAAGAAAGATGTAGCAACGCTTTCCTGAATTGGCAGCAGCAGCAAAAGCAGGTACTGCGACTGCGTGGCTCCAAATGCAACACCTCCATGCTGACAATGTGGGAGAGCATGAGGGACTGCTCAGCCATGGGCGGCCAGTCACCCCTGCCCGTACCTGAGGAGTGGGGCAGAGGGACCACCTCCTGTGCCACAACAGGGCTGGCTACTTCATACACATCAGGAAATGTAAAAAAAACACAGAAATGTCACCCTGACTGTAAAGCTCTGTGTAAATATCTGAGGGTTTTGAGGAAATGTGGGCCTGGAGAGTCCTTAGGACTTGCAAGCTCTTGAAAGCCAAGCTGCGTGTGGCTTCTATGAAAACACTGAAAAATGGCTAGCAGGAGCAGTTGTAGCTAGTGTGTATGTGAGAGGCAGAAGGAAAGATGGTTCAGAGCAAGGGAGACAAACCAATGCATGCACTCAATTCCCCCTGTAATCATTTTCTGAGACCTGCAACCCTGTGGAGCTTTAGCCCTTGTCTGTCAAATGCTGCCTGCCAGTCAGTCAGAATGAAACAATACTCGGATAGGGCAAGAGCACAGCGTCCCCTTATAGCTGTTCTCAATTTTGTTTATCCTGAACCTTGACTTTATTGCATGAGTAGGTCCTTAGAAGTTCACAGTGGCTACCTCCTCTCTGCCCCCTTCTGTGATTTCCCAAATCAAAAAGAATAAGAACTAAGGAAACATCAATAGCTACTGTGGAAACTTCTTCCAGCCACTAATGTATGGAGCCAGTGCAGGGATCCTCCTGAAGAAAGCTGGAATGACAATGCAGTTGCAAAATAGCAGGTTGTCTTTAAGACTTGATGGCCAACAATCCTTCCATTTTCAGAAGGGGAAAAACCTTTTTAAAGCTTCCCTTAATTTAATTTTCCAGCACAGTGAAGCTGAAGCTTGCCAAATCCAGGTATCTGTATAGCTTTCTTGGTTTGTATTTCACAGATGTAACATTTGCTGGGAAAAGGCAGGGACCATATTTAATGAAAACACAACCATCCACCTGGCAAGTCAGAATTCCATGCCACCACACTGCAGCCCTCCTCACTTGCCAGGGAAAAGCAGGGGAAACCCACAATTTCTGTAGTAGTCATCTGATAAAATGAGCCTTTGACTGCCAGCAGATATGTCTAAAGTTAGGGAATGCATTTTCCCTGAACAGCAAAGGAATTTCAGCTGATTTCCTGCATTTGTTTGTATTAAGATGAGTACCACAGGAGCCAAGAAGTGCCTTTTTTTTCTTTCTTTCTTTATCCATTTGGTCTTGATGTGATTTCACTGCCAGCTTTCCATTTATCTGTTGTGTGCTCTTTAATTCATGAGGGTCTGCGCTGGGGATTTGTTTAAAACCTTGGCTGAAATTGTCAGCCACTCATTTTATTGCACATCTTTCTGAAAAGATGGGTGTTGTGGCAAAGCAGTAAATAGGATATTGAGCCTCTGCAACACTTGCTATCTGTGAAAAGAAGAGTATGTCCTCTGTTAAACTCTAAGCAGTGACATCATCCCAGCATTAAAAGCCATCACTTGTCTGGCAACAATGTCTTACTTGTGTTTGCATGTAGTCATTGGTTTACTGTGGGTCTTTGGCTGTGGGCCTTTCTACATCCTACTGTCTCTGAAAGACTGTTAGGGTAACCAGAGTCTCCATCTAAAGTGATGTTGGAGACAGTGCAATTAATGGATTTTGTAGAAACCGATGGTTTAACATAAGACATAAAACTCGTAATAAGAGAATATTTCTGTCTTTGGCTCTGGTCAAGGCTTGCTGTGTTCTCCCTTTTATAAAAAGTCAGTGCCCCACCAAGTAAATAAAGTTATTTACCCAAGATACTTTCTGTGATGGAGTATTTTAAAACTTCTGCATGGAAAGCAGTGATGCCAAGTCACTGATTTGTTTGGTGTTGAAGTTAAATTATAGCTCTTTTCACAGTTCTTAAGTGATTTCCATGCTAGCAGACCCTCTGTGCCTGAGCTGGCTGCCACTGAACAGAAAAAGTCCACTGAAACTTCACTTTTATTGTTTCATTTGAAAATAGAATTTATTGGAGAAAAAAGGTACCAGAGAAATTTTATCAGCATCACAGAGCTACCTTATGTCAATATGTGAATATTTCTTAAGAGATTTTTAAAGGTTACTATTTTTCTGAATACAATAAAGAAGTAATGCTTTGGACTATAAATTTAATTTGTATTTTACTGTATTGGCCTTTACTGGGACTGGTTCTATGTACTGTTTTTGCTAGCTATTGTGTATGATTTATGAGCATTTGCTCAAAGCACAGTTTGCTACAAGTAAGGAAATGGCAGACACGTGAGAATCTGTTGGTGAGGCGGGAAGGGATGGTGCTGGAGGAAGGGTGTAGAAAGGGAAGAGGTGATATGGAGAGGCTGCAGAACAGGCTGTCGAGCACCTGGGCTGATGTTTTTCAGCTCGTTGGCTTGCAGAGGAGCCTTGCTTTTGTAAGAATTATGTTCATCCTCCTTTCCCACACCCACACACCTTGGCTGCTAGCTTTGGTATTCAAAGTCTCACGGCATCACAGAGCAACTCCATCCCATAGCTTGGCAATTTTGGAAGTTGACTCCAAAAACTTTCATTTTAGTCCTTGAGATCAGAGAAGAGAAAGGTGTTTCAGGAGGACATTCTTTGGGAGCAGAAGGAATCCTTGTTTTCCTTTAAAGCTCTGGCTGGTTGTGAATGCCAGAAGTAGAGTATTTTTGTGCTTTCTCTAACAACTCTCTAGCTCCTCCCCAGCACAACTTTTTAAAGTTTCCATTTCCAAGGTGAGCAGTTTTCCATCCACTCTGTCCCCAGCCTGTAGCTCTGTATGGTATTGTTTTGGCCCAAGTGCAGGATCCAATGCTTGCCCTTGTTGAACCTCATAGCATTGGCCTCTTCAGAGCCTTCCTACCCTCCAGCAAATGGACACTTCCACCCAGCCTGGTGTGGTCTGCAAACTGACAGGGTGCCCTCGATCCCTGTGATGTTTGCTAACTTCCAGTTCCCTGGTGCCTCAAGGGGCTTTGTTTGGGGATCCTGAGGAGGGTGGAAGACAGACAAGAGGGAGGTTGTTCTCTCCTTAAGGAGTCAGCAGTCCTTGCTCATCTATGTTGTCCGAATACCTTCCTTTTTTGGTACCTTAAATGCAAAGAAAAGCAGTACTTTTTCTTTCCCATGTTGGAACAATTGCTGGGAAAGAAGACTTTTTCAGGAGGACATTTTGTCAAAACACACAACTTGTTCACATCCTTAATCAAAGTTTTTGCTTGAGACTTGCTGGGCAGTGATGCTCTGACAGGCTGCAATATTCCCCAGAGAAGGAGAAGCCGCTGGATTGGCAATGATGCAACAGGCTGCAGAAACTGAGCAGATAAGATTTTACCACAATCTAGCCCTTTCAGTAAGAGTTAAGTGACCGAAAATCTTGCATTCTGGCCTGTGAAGTGGAAATGAACAGATTTAGTATTCCAGCTGAGTGGCAACAGGAATGCTTTGCTTTAATCTGAAACTTGATGTTAGAAAGCGTGGGAGAGCTCCGCTGTCCGATTAACTCCGTTCTCATGCACTTTTCCCTGCACCGAACTGCAACCAAACATAGATGGATCAAAAGTCAAATGCTCTATTAATTTAACCACATGTTGGATTTAATGGCATATGGTAATGCATTATTGATTGCACATCTTAAAACTGAAAATCTTTATGCTAATAACACCTCACATCAGGGCAGGTAGTATGAAAAATGCAGTGGATTAATAAATGACTTTGACTACGAGTAAGAGCTGTTGCCATGCTTTTTCTTGTAAAGATTGAAGTTTTGGGTGTGTTTTAGTGGGGGTGTGTTTATATATTCTGTCACAAGGAAACGTGCAGTAGCAATAGTTATGTTGTATTTCTCGATATAAAATATTAAAAAGCAACAATGGTTTGAAAACAGTTCTACAGGCAGTTATATTCAACAGCTGGTACCAACAAATGGCACAGTCCTGCCTGAAAGCACAGCATGGTCGACTTTTACTGTTCTTTTACTATGGAGTCTTAATAGCTGGCTTCAAAACCCTTCTGAATTCATGCTTTTGAAGAACTTTTGTGAGTTTTTTCAATGCATACTTCCAACTGATGAGGGTTTTTTTGTAGTAGTTACTGAAAGAGCCCAGCCTTATTTATCAGCTGTTGGATATGACCCAGAAAACTCTATTTTTACGTACTTGAAATCATGCTGTCATTTTGAGGGAGGAAATAATTTTTTTTTTTCTCACCAAACAAGGATTTTAAAGAGTGCTTGCTCAGCCAGGGAGTCTTGCAGACATGTGCTATTTCTGTACAAGCTCTTCCTCATCCACATTTTTGACATTTCTTGATGTAGCTTTTGCTATACTATACACTGATCCCTTAAATGACTCTCGGTGCCTTACAGAGTAAGCTCTTTTTAGTACTTCACTAACATGACCAACTAGTTTCTCTGGTCTTTCAGGAAAATGCTTGTTTTGATGCGTCTTTGGATTTGAGTTGTTTGCAGACGCTACTTGACACTTGTGGCAGAGTGGCAGGCTTGGAGCAGAAGGTCCAGGCTGTTCCTCACATCCTAAGGCTTTGTATCACACTTCCCAGTACTCTGTGAGGCTGTGTCATCAGCTTGGAGAAGCTCTGCCCTGTGGCATAGAGTTTGTGTAGCCTGAGCAGAGAAGCTTCTGCTACAATCTTCCTTCTGGAGTTTTTAAATTCTTTTAGATATATTTGGTCTCAGTCTTGGAGAATTTGAGTTTATGACCAAGGCTGACTGTCATTATGAGGAAACCAGAATGGAAAGCTAGAAGAGGTAGCTGGGTTGACAGGATGTTGTGGTCGTAGGGATTTTGTAAATGCCACCTCTTACTGTTGCAATCTAATCTGATCAAGCTGTAAATAATTGTTTTCTTCCAGAATGGGTTGAGGTCTCCTAGTTGGCAGCAGACTCCACAGCTGACACAATACAGGGCAGAAGTTGTCATTACTTGGGAAGATCCCTAAACAGTGAGAACTGCAACAGTGGGTTGTGGGTGCACACCTTTAATTTGGCCAGGTTTGTGACTTACCTCTGCTCTGAGTCAGCTTCAGCAGCTGTTAATCATCTTTGCGTTGCCTCTGTCAAGCACAGGGTTATCTGTGAAGGAGAGAGAGGAGTTGCCTGCTCAGCAGTGCCAGTGAGCATGGCATGTGTGGGGTGCTCAGCCCTGGGAGGGGACAGGTTGCTGCAGTGACTGTGAGTTACTTTAGCACTGCAGGAGTTACTTTAGTACCGCACGTGGAGGGAAGCAGCACAGGGACTTGGCAGGAGCACAGCCTGGTTCCTCATCAGAGCAAGTTGGGAGGTGCTGCTCTGTCCTACTCTTGGGAGTGCCTGCCTCTGCAAAGCCATCCTGCTCCCTTCTGAGATAAACAGGTGCTTGGGAATGGCTACCTATACTACTGAGAAAGTATTGGTAGCTTGTAAATGCAAATAATTGCTGTCCAGACAGAGAGGGACAATGTCAGCAGTGCCCTGCTGGCGCTGGAAGGGTAGCACTGTGTCCATCAGGTGTTTTATGGACTCATAAGCTCTGGAACAAGCTGGTCCCATGCACTCCCACACTGTGAGCCCCTGGAGCGGGGATCTTACTTGACAGTTTATCCTCTTCTGCCGTGTCTAGTCTCGTATTTTCGTGAATTTTCCTTACAGTAGTTTGTTTTGAACTGACTCAGATTCCTTCTTTTGTGAGCTGTTTTGCTGGTGCTATGATCTTTCTCAGAGATAGCAAATACTTTGTTTACTGTAAGCTCTTGTGCGGCAATTCATGTGGTTACAGCGTGAAACAGAGAAGCCCTTCTGGAGCTTGTTTCCACACCCACCCATTCATCTGTGCCCTTCTCCCCATTTTCAGTACAAGGCTTCAGCGTGTCACGTTGGCATGTCATACAAAGCCAGCAGATTTGTCATTAAAAGCCTTGTCATCAATAGATGACTGTTTGTATTTTCTGCCTGCCTGAAACTGTTTTATACTTACTAACCCAGTAATTAAGGCTGTCCTGCCTTTGAAACAGGTTGGTTTCACTGCCCCACCTTTTCCTGAGGCAATTACAAGGCGGTGCTAATGTCGAGGGGGGGTTTTCATTAGCCTGGATTAGACTTGGCTCCCACAGCCAGCTCACACAAGTGCGCTCCGCCTGCCATTCCCCACATGGGCGGTAGCCCAACACTGGGCAGCCTTTGGAGACCATGAATTTGGATAATATTTGTGGTGCACCTCTTTAGGGACTTGTGTAAGAAGGATGCAGAAAGAGAGCATTGCCTCAAAATGGCTGATAAAATGCTCTTTGTGCAGCTTCAGGTGAACCTGGACAGAGAGATGTCAGGGTGTTCTTACCATGTGAAATGATGCCATTCTTCTGGGCCGCTGGATTGCTCGGCTGCTTTTGATTGTCTTGTGGTAATTGAATAGCTGTGCTGTGTAACCTGTGCTGAAGGAATCAGGGCTGTTTATTCAGCAAACAGATGTCCTGCTTTGTGGTGTGATTACAATGTTACTGGCTTGCATCTTTCATTAGTTAATACTGCCGACTACCCAGGCTATCGTCCTTGCATTGATAATTTTGTGTTTGCAAATGCGTTTCCATGTCGCAAAGGGAGATTTGGAAGCTTGCGAAATTTGCAGCGTAATTCCATTGATCCATCAGGAAAGAGTTTGTCAGTAGACAAGGGTTATCCCTGCAACATCCTGTGCTACAGCACATCAAACCACCACATCCGGGCAGGATCAGTTCAACCCTGGTGACGCGAACTGGGCGTGATCCCAGCCTGCCTCACCAAATGGGTAAGGAGCATGTGAAATAGCTTTTGGTTTGTCTATCCTGCTCCTGTGCAATGCTGACCACAGTCAGACACATTTATCAGAGATCTCTCTGCCCTCAATCCATTTCCTGACTTGTCCCTAGCACCACACACTCCTGAGTGGTTTCAGATAGCTGGCAGAACTGAAAACAAAGCAGCTTTGTCTTTTAATCATCCCTACCGAGACCCTAAAATTTATGTTGATCTGGAAGTTCCTCAGCTGATGTAGGCTGGCGACAGCCAGTGGCCCAGATAAGCCATTTCCAGCCCTGTATGGGGATAAGGCCCAATATGTCACTTGAAAGGAGTTGAGAACATCCCTTCCAGTGGGGCATGGTTTTGATGGATTGTAAGAGATTTACCCTCGCAGCTGTAAGCTGTAATGTATCGAAAAGCTACTTTTTCCTATTTTCAAATTATATTTTGTATCATTTTTTAACTCGCCCTCAGCAGTCTGAACAATTGGACTCATGATAGTAAGCAAGCCTGGCTTTTATAGGAAGAAGAATGTGACAAATAACTTCCATAAACATGTTTACAGTTTGCACTATCATTTCTAAAATACCATATCCTACGTTGACACAGAGGAAATAAACAGTGGTAGGGGGAAGGTTTTACAGGTGCCAAGTCAGGATATGACTCCCCCAAAACACAACTGCTTGGCTGCAAGAGCAGCGAGTGCTGTACATTGTTTGTGCTGGTAGCAATTTGATATTCAGCTCCTCCAACTTTTCTGTCCTGTGAGAGATTACAAGTTTTCAGCAAAATCCTGGGGGTAATCCTGCAGGATTCAGCTGTCAACAGCTGTGTTCACCACAGACTCCTCTGCAGGCCTTTTTTGCAGGCAGCTGTTATCTACACACCATTCCATGCTGGGACTGATCCGTGCTTCTTGTAAGACGTAAATTGCAGTTGCCTTTATGTCCCTTATCATCACTTGATATTTCGAGTGATGCAGAAAATAAGGACACACCAAGGGGTATGTCTCTCACAGCAGCATCCTTAGGAAAGGTAGTTTTCTGGGGAGCTGGGGAACAAGCCATGTAACTGTAGCTGCTCTAAAGGAGGTCTCAGCTCCAGTTTGGGGCTGTGGGAAAGGTTTCTTACCTTAGTTTTTCTCTTAAAGATGAGCAATGTGTGGCACAAAAGAGCTGTATGAGAGCAGGGGTTAGATTTCTGTCACCTCAGAAAGAAGATTAGCAAAGGGAGCTGTCAAGTGAGAGGAGATATCCTCTGCCCATGCTGTCATGCTAGATGCCAGAGGGACATTCCTGTCTCCTTGGTGACTGCTGCTAGCAAGACCTTAGCCTGGTTGAGGATTTTCCAAGTTTCAGTTTGTAACTGTAATCCCCACTCGTTTGTTCTTTTCTCTTTTTGTTTCCCTCTCCTTTCCTCCTGCTTCTCTCCTCTATTCTTGCTTTCCTCTGTCATTTCTGCTACTGCTGCTCTAATCCATGGAGGCAGTTAGAGCTTGCAGTGCCCCCAAAAATCCTGTTGTGCTTAGATTTTGCTTGCTCTAACCTAATGTCTACATTCTGAAAGTACCTGAAACCCAGAAATAAAAACTGGTTTCAATTGGTATGCTCTTGAAAGCGGATTCATAGCCTGTTCTAATGTGCACTGAAGGCACACTGGCTATCCTCAAATAAAACCAAGTGCCGACAACCTCATTTTCTCAAATAAGAGTATCCTCGTATTGGCTGGAATAGGAGGTTGGCTATTACTGACAAGCTCCGTGTGCAGACAAGTTAGTACAGTGAGCAAGGGCTGAAAGGAGCTGAGGCATGACTGAGCCTCGTAATTATACCTAGATTAGACTTCTGCCTGAGGGCAAGGCACGGCAAGAACAGCTCTGAACTCCTATCGTGGTCTGTAGTGTTTGAACACAGGCACATCCCTCGCAGTCCCGGTGAAGTCAGCAATGCCAAGCCCGGCTGGAAGGAAGCCCTGTTATCTCTGCAGGAGTGTTGCTGACAGGGCAGGCGTGGGCTTGTTTTGGGCTGTGCTCTGCAGTGTAACCAGCTCAGGTTTTCTCCAAAGCCACTCTTTTCCATGAGGGTTTTGGGGGGCTGCCAGAGCCACACAATACAGGGGACACCTGGAGTGGTTGAGGCTCCACATTTCATGATGATACAGGTACACCTTGGACCACCTCTGGAGAAGGTGCTTGTCCTCCTCTTGAGCTAGATCCTTGGATGTTCTGACCTTGTCCCCAGTGCATGTCCCCTGAAGCTACCATGGAACTAACGGCAGGTGAACTCCAGCCTCTGGCTGTCTGAGGTGTCGTCAGAGACCAGCTGTCAGATTTCCCTAGGCATCTCATCACACAATGATGTCACCTGGGGCCTCCTGGGGCCACACTGCTGCTCTTAAACACCAGCGCTGCCTCTGTGTTTGATGGACAAGGGATCAAGCAAGTCCTTGCTTGGTAGATGCAGGCATGCCAGCACTGCTTGCTGGAGTTTTGGTGGTTTCAAGCTCCAGGCATGCATGGAAACTGGTCTGTAGCAGTACCAGTGCTAGCCCAGGAAACGTGCTGTGGCCCTGACTATGAAGGATGCACCATTTCTCTATTACTGTCATTTGCCACAGTAGTTTTGGGGCCTATATGCAGTTAAGAGGGAAAAGACTGTGCACTGCATGAACCTTGCATGGCTGGCTGTGCTTGTCTGTGTCCAGCATGGCGTGGGGTGTGGGTTCTGAGGATCATGACGTGATAGTAACCTGTGCCCTCTGTTCAGCTGGTGAATGCCCAGTGTTCTCACCTGGGCTGTGCAATGACTTGGTCTTGCAGGGGGTGGATGGTGTGGGAGCAGCATTGTATTTAACTTCAGAGTGTAGGAAAGGCTTGAGTCAAGAGTTCTAGTACAGCTAGCAGCGTTGCTGCTGGGTGTTTGTAGTCAGTGTCTCTCTGTTGTACTCAGTGAAGTCAAGGTTAGATGGTGTAATTCTACTGGTCTTTGGCTCATCACAAACTGCTAATTTTGATTGAGCAGTCACTCCAGTGCAGCAGACTGGTTGTGTACCTGTGGATCAGACACTTTGAAGGACTCTTTGGTCTCTCTCCTGTCTGTGGACAGGGATCATTGCAGACAGGAAGAGGTTTCTTGCACAAATGCTGGTTTCAGGTTTGCTTTTAGCTATGTGCTAAGCCTCTGCACAGACTTTGGATGAAGTTAACTGGGTGATACTTAGCTCAGTGCATTCTTTGTAAAATCTTGTGCAAACCAGAAAAGATTGTCAATGGTAATCGTGGTGATTAGATTAGATCACTTCAGGGTTTCAGCCTTCTCAGAGTAAACATCTGTTTTCAATATCCTAAGTGGCAAGGTGCTGCACTGTAGGCAAACTGGCCTTAATCCAAGGGACTGTTATTATTTACTGCTTTTTTATGTATCTTCCTTTGCTTTTAAGTCTCTACCATGTTGTACTTTTGTGTGTACCCTTCTTTTGTTTCTTTTCAGCCATGTAGGAGTATAAATTGTGGTTGCTCAGTATTGAGTGCTTCTGTTGCTTGCTGTTGAATGCTGGTGCTGGTGTCATTCCAGTTAAGCTCCATGTACCTTTTGTCTCTGAAAATCAATGGAGAGCAAATTTAAAAAGAACTGGTTTTCATAGTACCTTTCATTTAAAAAAATATAATCCCATTTATGTTTGCTTATGATGAGAGAGGTTTCTCAGGAGCTCGATCAGGGAGACAAAATACAGTTTGTGCTTTTAATAAACATCAGGAACCCTTTTTCCTGTAGAAAACTTTGAATGATTCATAGTCACTCTCATCTAAATGATATTCCCAGGCATTTTTTTGTTTCTAGCAGATGTTGCCTTCTGCTGCAGTCTTGATTTGCAAACAAGTCAAGGGTCTTGGGAATTCTTTCAAGATCTTAGGTAGACATATGCTAGATTAGCTACCACAGGCCATGTTCGTGCAGTAGAGGTAGAAGGGAGCACCTGAGGTGACCTATTGCTAGTATCTTCCTGTGAAGAGTGAGGGGTACAGATGTGCAGTGATAGCAGGAAAAATCAGATTGCAGCAAGTTCAGACTCCTCTGGGACTTGGGAAGATGCTAAAGTCTTGTTTGTTTAAACACAGAGGTGAGCTGGGAGCCTTGCAGAATCAGATTTGTCAAAGAAGAAGTTTGCTTAAGGTTCCTTAAAACAGGGAAAAAAGAAACATGCTGAAAATAATTGAGTTTCTTGTGCTTTAAAAGCTTCTTAATGTTCTTCAAGTTCTTTTTTTCTGCGAAAGTATGTTCTTTTGATTGCAGTTCAGGCTTAGCGGAGTACAGTACATCTTGCCACAGAATGAATAAATGAGCTCAGTTCTGCAGCTGCTATTGAATGACGAAGTTGAAGCATGCCTTGGCTTATCAGTGAAGGCTGCCTAATGTATTCCACCCAGCCTACCTGAGCGTGCTCTGCAGCAACAAACCCAATTAACTGTTTTTCTTCCTGCTGTATGAATGATTTCAGCAGTTAAGGGGGGGGCTTGTTTCACAGTATTGTAGTAAGCCATGCCAGAGCATGCACTGGCCATTTCTCACACGCCTCTGTTGTGTTCTACAGCCCAGAGAATGCACCAGGAGCTTGCCACGGCACAGTCTGGCCAGGCAGCTCATGAGCAGAGTGTGGCTCATTAGCTTTGCATTCATTAGTTTCTAAAAGCCTTCAGAATCAGATTTGGAGGCATGAGGGAAGAAATTTACCGTCTATTTTACCAATGTGACAGAATGTTGCTAGTCAAAAAAAAAGATAAAATGGGCCTCTCTGGACCTTTCTAAGGGGTTTTATTGTTTAGTTGTTGTTTTTCAAGATGCCTCAAACTATCTGGCTTTGTGTTTGTGTGTTACCTTCACCTCAGTCCTCCCACAAAAAGTCTTAATACCTGCTTTTACTGAATTATTAGCAACAATGGATGGAGCTTACGTATCAATGAAAATTATAGACATTTCCCAAGGCAATTGATTTAAATGGAGTTAAATTTAGTGGAAGCTTCTATTGGTGTAATGAATGCTCATTATAGAGCCTAATGTGCTTTAAGGACTTGATAACTTTCTCAGTAGGGAAGTCAGGCTGCTGTTTTCCAGCAGAGGCACAGATGCTGTACTGTGGCACTGCTGTCACTGCAACTGTATCCCATCGCTAGGCTGGAGTGTTTCTCTTTAACCTTGTGTGTTTGTTCCTCTTGCAGAAGACCACCTCCCAGCTGGCTTCCCAACCATTGACATGGGCCCACAGCTGAAGGTGGTGGAAAAGGCCCGCACAGCCACAATGCTCTGTGCTGCCAGTGGTAACCCTGACCCCGAAATCTCCTGGTTCAAGGACTTCCTGCCAGTCGACACTGCAACCAGCAATGGGCGAATCAAGCAACTCCGCTCGGGTAAGGTAGCAAAGCAAGTAAGCCTTCCCAGCCTCCTCGCTCTTCCTCCTTTTTCTCTTTACATGCTGCTGTTATTTTTTCCCTGAAATGCAGTTCTAAACCCAAATGTCAGTTTGCTCTGAGCTTGTTTCTTTTACGATGGAAAAACAGATTTTGGAGCCGATCCTCTTTGGCGAGATATTGTGGCTTGTTAAAAGGAGACATTAAAGTGGACGTGCCTTTTGGAACATCACCTGGATATCTTCTTCAGTAGACTGTCTTGATATTGTCCCAAATCCTTGGTAGGCTCAGACATTTCACTACCAACTCAGTGGGTCTCAGTTATTTTTTAATAGGAGCACAGTGCAAATCAGGATAATGAGATACTGGTTGAGATTTTATAGTCAGTGGTCATATGCAACTTTACTCTTTATACAGACTCTGCAAGACAGCGCTCTGCTTTCTGTTGAGCTCACTGCCATCCTTACTATGTGACACCACAAAAATAAAGAAAAATCTAAAAAGCAGCAATCCTCAGTGGATTTCAAAGGAAGGTGGACACAGTTTTGAAATACAGGATTTCTTTCTGATTCTTTTGTTTGACAATCCAAATACTAGCTTTTGAAATACAGATGGTTATTTCTTGGGGGTGGCTAAGAATGCACTCAATTTACCAGGGAATTCTTACTTTTCTACTGCACTGTTCAGTCTCTCAGGACTGTAAGGCCCATTAGAGAATTAAAGAAAATAAAATGTTGCTTTATTCACTGATGAAGTGGAGCTCCCCAGTGTGAATTCGAGTGGCTGTTTAAGAATGCACAGCACGACTACACAGCAGCTTTAGTCTGGGGGAGAAAGCCCCCAGTGCCCTACACAAAGTACAGAAGGGACCAGAGCTGGAACAACTTCGGTCTAGCGAGGTCTCATGCTTAAATATGAAGCAGACTACCTTGCCTGGCCACAATTATTTCTGGGCACTCAAAAGCCATTTGTTACGAGTGCTGCTGCCAGGGAATCACCATCTTCTTCTAACCATGGTGAATGTCTTGAAACGTTTCCCCAAAGCAGGAGCCTTCTGCATACATTTGATGATGCTTGGATGATAAGTAGGTTTGTACTTGGAGGAGTGGGTAAGTGAGACATCACTCTCAACAAAAATAGAACCCAGCCTGACACTCCTGATCCCACCTTGATATACCAGTGAACACTAATTATATAATGCATTTATAGTTTATGAGATTTCCCAGTGACCTTTAGCCTATCTCCCCCACACCACGGTTTAATCTTGATCTGTTTATGCTGAAAGAAAATATCACACTTGTTAATTATTCCGAGAAGCTTTAGGAAGCAGCAATAGGAAGATGCACATGGATATGTTTCACTTCGTAGTTGACTAAATCAGTATCAGAATCTGCCATAAATGAGCAGCAAGGCAGCCTCTGATGCACTTGCTGTACGTTCTCCAGCCTCCTTTTCACAGGCATTTGGCTGCCTCTCTACCAGCTGCTTCACAAGTTCGGTGAGATAGAAAATTTAAAAACAAACTAGTAAAGCCTGTCACAGTGTCCAAGTTTTGATTCCTATTCACTGTTCTTGTGCAACATCTCAATTGAATATTTCACCTGGGACTCAAACTCTAGAGCTGGCTGCTTGCAGAAGACACAGTAATTACCAAGGGAGGTGTCAAGGGAACCTTTTAGAAATCAATGAGCAGCACACATCCTCAGACTCACAAAAGAAATTGATTAGCTATCTAATGTAGAATGGGAGGTTTCTACAGTTCAGTGCAAGAGACTTCCAAACATGAGTTTGAAGTTTTGTTTTCAGGGGTCTGGTGCTATGATGCCAAGATTCACCAAGGCTCTAGTCCACCCTGGCATGAGTGGGAAGCATGAAGCTTTCAGCTTCTCATGGGCCAGAGATTCAACCCCTGTTTGCATTTGTTCCTTTTTCCTGTATTTGTAGTGAACATAAAGACCTTCACTTTGAAGTGCCTGAGTCCCACTTAGGTGACTACGGCGCCCTGTATGAGCAATGTGATGGCTTGGGCAGTTTTCCATTCGTTCTGCAAGGTGCTGATTGAGCTCTCCAACACTACACCATAGTTGGGTAGAATTGCTTTTTAAAGAAAAGAGTATTTAAATAGATGCCTCATTATATGGTAGAGTTTAATAGTTTGCAAAGTCTCTGCTCCATTAAGATCATATCTTACAGTCAGGCTGGCATATCTGCATGAATGTCAGTTTATACTATCTCAATCTAAATATACGCTCATTTAATTTCATTTAATTAAAACCCAATAAAAGCGAGACAGATGTGATATAGTTAAAATAGCTGCAGCACATTGTGAGCCCAATACTGTGTATATAGTGTCCGACCTTCAATGAATAATATATTAGTATTCAGATGTACGAAATACAGGTCACGAAGGTCAAAGCAGCTTTGGAGTCTGACTTAGAGAGAGAGTTGAGGGATGATTCTGTTTCTTCAGGCTCCTAGTATGGTATAAATAGAGGTAAAGACGCAGCATGTTTGGGAAAGGTGCTCTCTTCTGACACTCACAGTTATGTAGGCTGGCAGTGCTCTGGGGGCTTCAGGAAGGTCTTTGAACTTGCATGCAGTCAGATCATGTGCCCCAGGGGGCTCTGAACGTCAGTTTCTAGAGTTCTGTTCATTTTCTGTCAAGGTGCTAGAATCTGTGATTTAAGACATCCAAGCCACCATTGTATGCATTTTTAACCCCAGCAAACTGGTGTCTTTGTCAGGAGCAAATGGACAGTTTGCCTTCTATCCTACTCTCCCTCATTTGGAATTATATCTATATATGTGTATACGCACTTTTCCTGTTACATCTTCTGACAGCATAATTCTATATTTGGAGGGCTTTTTTAACTACTCACCATTGCTTAGGTTTTTCTTCCCAAGTAAAACTTAATTCCATTTTAAGTCCAGTTCTTGGGTAGTTTTGCAGGTAAATGTTAGGCTAACAGCTATAGAGATGAGAACACAAATAAATACAGGGTTTCATCTCTATTTTCTCAGATCAAGGCAAAAGCAAGGTCTCTGACTCATGCTGGTTGTAGCAAATTCTCCCGTGTTCATCTTGCTCATACTTCCCACCTCTTGTGGGCAGGCTGCTGTTCTGCAAGTGCAGTGACTCAGGACATCTCCCTGTTCTCCCCCTGGAAGTGTAGCTTCGCTCATTGCCTCTCAGTGACACAGGATCTAAGGCCAGCTCTGGGCTGGGAAACCTCCCCAGCATGCTAACACATTTAAAATTTGTTAGGCTGAACTGATTTTAAAACTGTCCAGGCAGTGTAGTATTGCAGGTGATGACACACATGAGTTCTGGCAGCTGGAGTCAATGCTGCACCTGTAACCATGTTTTTAAATCAGTTAATGATGTGGTGGAAGCTTTCTCAGTACAGATCAGATTGTGCTGATGCTTTACAGTTCTTCTGTACAGATTCTTGGATCAGAAGCTCTTGAGGACTTCAAAGCAACTCAGTTGGAATTCATACTCTCAAAGCTCTTGAATATCTCCAGTGATTTTCATAGCTGAAGAATTGCCCTTCCATCTTGCTCTTCAGAAAATCTATGAACAAAATGTGAAATCAGAATAAATAGCTATTCTGACTGTTAGCCTAAGTCTTTGTCATGTAAGGAAACTCCAGAAATTCAGAAAGCATTATCTTTCATCTAATAGAGAACTTGTTAGAAAAAGTATCATTCTCTTTTAATCACTTTCAATTAACTTGAGTTACAGAACCATGCCCTAGATCCTAGTGCGACTTTCAGACAATTAACTGCAAGTAAAGTATTAGAGAGGACTCTGCAGGTGACTTCAGTCACACTATGGAAAACTGAAGGTGCCTCTAACACAGAAGCAGTGGGAGCTGGCTCACCATATCACCTTGCTGCATTTGTGCTTTTAGAGTTACCAGCAAGCATTTTCATTTAGGCTTGATCCTATCAGTAGAAGCACTACTTAGTTGGAAACAAAAGGAATACCCAACATGCACAGAACTAACGTGCCTCTTTGTCCCAGTGAAGTGGCCCTGATGTCCATACCCTGTTTCACTGGTAATACACAGCAGTCAATATCCAGCAGATGTTCAACTCTTAGCAGGGAACAGCTTCAAGTCCAGACATCAGATTGACTTGGGACAAGATGTAAGGACAGCCTAAAAGAATGGAGATTGGGTAGTTTTATCCAAAAGGATCAGGGAACCCACACAAGGATGGATGCGCTCTCAGAAAGGACTGACTGCAAAAAGGTTGAAGCAATATAGCGGCCAACAACAGCCAGTCGGCATCTGAAGTTTTGTCTCCTGAAAGAGCCTAGCTGCACACCTGGGTCTTGCTCTGTGAGGTACCCACAGCAGTTGTGGAATACCTTCAGATTCCCTGTGGCATCTGGTGGCAAATAATCTTTCACTTTTGAAAAGAGTTTCCCCATAACCTGTGCTAGGAAGTGGCCAAAAGTACTGTCAGGAGTTCTCTGGGATTCAGTGTTGCGCTGCTCTAGTGCTCAGTTGCAGCTAGCACGAGCTTTGGTTTCTCTACTGATGTTGCTTTGGGGTGATTTTTTGGTGGTTTAGGTTTGTACAAGGAAGTGGTGTGTCAGTAAGCCTGTGGCGAGTTTGTCAGCAGAGTGAAGTCCCTTCTCCGAAAGAACTTCTCCACACTGGGAAATGCTGACACAAATAACCTCAGGGTTTTCTAGTGTATCATCCTATGTTTTTCCTTGCTTTGGGTGTCTGAATGGATGCTTCCAGTACACAGAGAATATCAGGATCAGCATTCGCTCCTAACTGAGGTGAATGTCTGGGGTGTTCCTCAGTGTCTGTTATCATGGAGGGGAAATAAACTCTCCTTCTTTATAAGTATTTCAAACCTTTCAAACACAAGGAATTGGGTTTGAAGTCTGATCTTGGGGTGCCCTTTGCATAAAGCAGCTTGGTGATCACAGGGCACAAGTTGGCATCAGTAACTATTTGAGTGATGACACCTCCATCACTTGATGGACTCTCTTACGTTGGCACGCTGTGGCCTGTGTGCTGTGATTTGTTCCTTTGAGGGACACCCTAAAAGGACACCAGCTAGAGTTGAATCATTATATGATGTGAAGGATAGAGGGAAACTTCAGGTTTTTTCCTTCTGGGTGAGGAAATTTGGGGTCCAACTGAAATTCTGTAATGGTGTCCTCTGAGTGAAAAGTGAATGTCTTAACTTCACAAAGGTGAGAGTGACATGGAACTAACACTGCAGTAAATACAGCAAGCCTCTATGTTGCTCCCACAAGAGTTGGATTGCGTTCAGAAGCCAGGAGGAATGGGATTTAACTCATGAAAAAATTAGCTGGCCATATTTAACATTTTGGGGAATCCGCTTCCAGTTTTCTGTTGCTTCTAGTGCTCTGTATAGACAACTGCATGATAGAGAAAGAGTTGAGCCTCTGCAGGGAGTAGATAAAAAGATTTCCTGCAAATCTTTTCAGTTCTAGGACAGAGCAACAAACCCTATTTCAGCCAGATGAGAGATAAGGAAGTCATGTTTTCGGCCCCTTGGGCTTGTGCTCAAAGTCATTGCACCATTCCCGTGGGAAGTGACACATGGTGGTGATGTATTTCTTAACTCTGAAAATTGGAAGGGATGGAATGGGGGACACACAATACACCAGAGTGGGAATGCCCTAGACCAAACAGGGCAAAAATATCACTTGGCAAACTTTCCAAAGAGGCAAAGAGAAATAACCCTGTTTTCCATGGTTGTGCTATTCCATGCAAGTATCTCTGGGTATAACTGTTCTGTTAAGGGTAGCAGTAGTTACTAAGATATGTAAGTAACCAACAGATTATTATTCCAAGAGAGAGATAACCCACAACTTCAGTCACTGCAAGATTTTTCCTGATGCTTCAGTATCTCTGGATAGAAGACATCAGAAAATATAACAAGACATAAAGTTAAAATGGGATAATGTCATATTGGCAGAGGAAAATGCTAAAATGAGTAGTTTGAATTGCGCTCCTGCTTCAAAAAAGGGACTCTGCCTAAAGGAAGGATAGTTAGAAAAGAAAAGTATAAATATTGTAATTACTTTTTAAGAGGCAAGTTCAATGTGCTTAAAATATGCCTTCTTTGTATTTACAGAAATTCTTTTCTGTCTTTCTTTCCCATTGGGTGATCATTGTTGTGGATAATGGAATGAGCTGTAAATCTGAGATACACGACACTCTTGTATGCATACTGGTATTTATTAATCAATACACTGAACATGATTTGACACACTGTGTCCTGTTTAACCCTATTTTTCTGTCTGTTTAAACTCCTCAGTTTTCTTTGGTAAGTGCTTGGTATTCAGATCCTACAAATCTGCATAAAACCAACACATACCATGAACTGCCTACAGATTCAATTTGCATGAATCTCTCTCCCTTATACTAACAGCCTTCATATGTGCAAATTAAGACCAAGGGGACAAAAGTGGGGATTAGAAGGGCTCCCTGCCAATTTGCCCAGCTGGAGCTTCTCCATCGTGCTTCAGTATTGATTGTACACTGAACTCAAGACACTGACCAGTGGAGCTTCCACTTGCTAAATACCTTGACCTCATAAAATGAACCTTTATGGATTGTCGCAATAGGATAATTTAACCTTACTCCCAGAGAAGCCCTCCTTATAAGATACTCTTCATTACAGCATGTGAAATTATCTACAGTGCCTTATAAAGAGGGTAGGGATCCCTTTCTTCTGCTAATGTCCAAATTAGACAGGAACAACAGAGGTCTGGCTAGCATGCCATTGTTACATTACCAGAAACCACTTCATTTTGAAATATTTCTGTATGTAAAGTTAATTCTGCGTGACACCAATTCCTTTGCCAGAGGGAACCTGATACAAGGGTTATGAGAATGTGGAGAATAACTCAAAACTGATTTATTGCACTTTCCTCCTAGTTTAATGTCTTTAAGCGAGCAGATTTTGTCCCACTGGTCATTCTAACCTCAAAGCCAAATTGCACCGAGTGCCCGCTACCATGCGCTTTCCACCCCTCCTGCACAGCACACTCACAGTCACACGGCCCCAGGACACACCCTCCTTGTTCTGTATGAGGAATGAAGGGGCACTGCACCATCTTCCCAAAGTGTTCTCCATCTCAACAGCTTGAACAGTGTGGGTGAATGCAAGTGGTGAGGCCAGCCAGCAGTGCCACCTCGGCAGCTTAGTTTGGCCCCTGTTCATGAGGGTGGGGGTTTTAATGGCAAGATGCAGGGCTGGATACTGCACTCCTGAAAGCAATAAGCTTTACTAACCTCCTGAGAGTGTCACTCTGACTTTTATTGCACATCAGTTTCTTTTTGTTTATTCCTGTCGCGCTAATACAAATTCTAGCTTTAAAAAAACTTTCTGCTTTTTAGTTATGATTTTCTTCCTTTCCTCTTTGTACTAATGCTTCTCTCTAATCTTATTTGCATTCAAATTACCTCACCAGGTGGTACACCGATCAGAGGTAAGAATGCTGAAATGTGCCTCCAGTTGTCACGTCACTCCATCTCCTGTCTGCCTTGTCCCTTCTCCTCTGGTGTTTCTCATCTCCAGCTTTTACTCTCAGCCCTAACTCTGCCAGTGCTCTCGCTCATCTGCACTCTCCCACTAGTGTGTTTATTTCAGTTGGGTTTTAGCGTGATTTCTTGTAGGCTCATCCATTGCAATTTTGCACTGTTGAAAGGGGGTTATTCAACGGAAAGTTTGCGAAAGTTTGGGAAATGCTCCCACAGGAGAGTTGACATCTCTTGCAGCTCCTGAAAGTCTCTGAACTTCCCACACAGTTGTGACCTTCTGAGATCTTGTGTCCCTGGGGTTTTAGATGGATTGCTTTGGTGTAAGTGTATGGAGGTAACATTTTCACAAGAGAATAGTCAAATTCATCTGTGCTGCCACTGATGGTCATGAAACTCTTAAGCAGAAGGAGAAAAATTCTTGAAAGGTTGAGCAAGTGTGACTCTGGAATAAGGAGCACCTTTGTGTTCCTCATATTTCTCTTTCAAGTGCACTCACCCTCTGATGTGATGGCATAGTGGAGAACCACTGACCCAGACCCCCCTTTCTGAGCTGGACAGTCCGATGTTGTTTTGCATCATTAAGGTTTGTTTTAAATAGATAAATCAGAAGCATATCTGGCTGTTTAAGCCCTCATTAATTAAACACATCCCTGGTTTGACAGCCCAGCCCAGTCTGATGCACAGTCCCTGGGTAGTTTTCACAGCCTGTGTGCACCAGTAATGACTTTCCAATTGGAGTGTTGTTTTTTCCAGCCTAAACACTCCAAGCTGTCTCTTTAGATTAACTTTAGCATGTTAATCAGCATTATGTGCTAAGGCCCTTCTGAATTCTCTTGTGATTTTGGTTACCCATCTTGACTGACCTCTGGCTTTCTTGACAGAATGACTACTACCTATAAATCAACACAACCTCATTGGTTCAGTTTTCCCCCTTCCCCCTTTCCCTCCCCCTTTTCCCTGAATCACTGCTGGAAGTTAATAATCTTACTCTCGGAACTGGTTCTGTTGCTGGTGGTTAATGTTTTCAGCTCCTGTTAAGTGATTTTAGAGTAAATGTGAATTGCCGTTTGATATGTATTTGCATTAAGTTGCCTTTGTAGCAAATCTGGGTCAGGGAAAAAGACTGCAAACCTTCTTTTTATATGAATGGGCTTACATATCTGTCATTCCTCCCTTTGGAACAGTGGAGATTGACAGCTGTGATGTTACAAACTCCTTAAAACTATTTCTTCATCTCCTATTTCTACTGCAAATGCTAAAATGGAGTGGCAGATGGAATGCTAACTCGCCATCCGCTCTGAGCTCCCGGCCGAGCATGCTGAGCGTGCAGCCGTCCCAGGGCCTCCCCTCACGCTTTGCTGCACGCCCGTCCTAGCTGATGACATTAGTGACTCAGCACCAGAACCACATGGATGCTCCATACGTCCTGCTTGGGAACTGATCACATCTCTGTGAAAAGAACCATCCATCTCATAAAACATACGTTTCCCACACCCCCCACCCCCTTCCCACCCCCGTTTGAGTCCTGATGAGGTATTTTAAGAGTGTTCTTGCCATTATTTAAAATATATGTGTCCTGTTTGAATGTCAAAGATGACATTTCTGTGAGAGCAAACAGAAGCCACGTGCTGCTCTCTGACTTCTTCTAGAGGATTTCTGTCAGCCTGATGCCTTTTATTTAAAATGGAGGTCATTGAATTTCTAAAGATAATGACAGATTAGATGAAAGTGCTTTTATGATGGTGAGGTTGTGTCCATGTAGAAGTGACTGTTCTGCCATGTTCTATACCCAGCTGCACTCTTGTTCCTCATTAAGGTAAGTTTGATGCTTTGGAATCCATTAATTTGGTCTGAAAGGAAGGGTGAACTAATTACTCTTAATGAACCTTTTTGGTAATAATGTTATGGGGGGAAGGGGTGGTTTTGGTTTGATTTCGTTGCTGCTGTGACTGTGTCTCTAGGAGTTGTGTGTCTGGAGTTCTTGGGTTAGTATCCAAGACATTTCTGCCAGAGCAGCGGCAAACCCACCTGGAGGGAACAGCATTTGGTTAGACAGAGGATGAGCTGAGATATTCTACTGTGCACCCTTCCAAACAAGAAGAGATTTTTTACCTCTAAACATTAAATTTGTTTGACCTTAACCATACATATTTGGTCCTTTCTGTCCGAGATATCTCTGGCTTCCCCGAAATGGGAGGAACTCCCATCCATAATTCAGAATTTCCATTTGTAGCTTCACTCTTTACCCCTCTGGGACTGCCCCAGATAGTAACTTAATCTTGAAATCCCTGTTTGTTCATCAGAAAGACAAAGAGCTGGCAAATGTCTTTCAGATTAGGCAAGAGCTGGCTTCTTAAGGTGACCCACAGATAGTATCAGCAAATCCATGTTTAAGCAAGTTCTGCCCCATTTATATTTTGAAAGTATATGATGTTCATTTCCAACATGTCTCTGCAATTTAACTCACTCAATCTTTTGTAAAATCTGGCTGCATTTTCCTGTTCTGGGCTGTAAGAGAGAGCAGAATGCAGTTGTGTTTCTAGTGGGTGCTGAACTGAGCAGGCACTAGATTTGATACACATGAGGAGGTAAAGAAAGATCATCATCTCAGGCATTATCCCTTTCCAATCAGATTTATTTGTTACTTTTCTGTCACCACAGGAAATATCAGAGGTTCCTATACATAAGAGTATTCCTTCCTTACAGACGTCAGCGTAGCAGAGGTCTGTCTGAATTAACTTTAGATCAGCTCACTTGGGTGTCAGAAGCTGTCTGGGAAGCCAGGTAAACACCTGCACTGACTTCTGTGTAGCTGTAGCTATAAGCCTTTTCCAGTCCCAAGTGAACTGGTTTAAATATAGCTCCATTATTTCAACGCTGTCCTGCGAGCTGGAGCGTAAAGCTATCCAAAGGGATAGCTAAAGATAGCTATCCAAGAGGAAGCTAAAAGAATTTTGCTATCTCTTTTTGAGTATGTGTTTGTACATTTGGTTGTACTTTGTGTATTATAGGATTTTCTTCCTGTTTTTTGAGCTTTTCCAGTCACCAAAAGAAAGCCAAAGAAAAACAATTTTAAAACGAGATCTGCTTGCAGGAGAGGGGGAGGTTGGGTGGGATAGTGCGTGGAAATGCTTGTAATGCCATGTTTCTTACTGTCACATTCAGATTGACTCATGTCCCTTTAGAAGCACACAGAGGTGTTACTGTGTTTGACAGTGCTGTAGTTCTGCTTCTGAGACAGAGTCCCCTGAGATTCCCTGTACCTGCTAGTGAGAGATCAGAGCATTCTGAAACTCTCCTGTCTAAGAGGAGGCCTCAGGCTGCCAGGAATGTTGGGTCTCCTTTCCTCCCTCTCTGCCTGAGTCCAGCTCCTGGCAGCAGTCAGGTACTATCAGCAGCTGCCTCTGGTGCTCGGGAGAGTGATTTCTCAGCAGTGCTGCCATCCAGAACAGGCCCCTTGTATACCAATCCCCATCCTCACAGGCATAATAACCATAATGAACACTATCAATGAAAATACATTTGTAGTTACCTTGTTTTGCATATTTGGCAGTGCCAATAGCTTGTGGAGGCTAGGTACAACCATCTGTAACAGCTGGGAGATGCTGCTGTTATAAATTACCAGAAATAGTGAATATGGGAAATGCTTATTTTCATTTTTAGTGACTCTCACATGGTTTGGTGTTTTTCACAGCTCCCACAGCAAGTGTTTGTTATCTCAGGCAGCAGCCAGGGTGTCAGATTCCAACTCTTCCATTGTCAGGGCTTCACCTTGTTTCTTTGTCCACCATATTCACATTTATGAGTCCTTATTTGGTCTAGGATTGTCTCTGACCCTGCTGCACAGCTTTTTGGATTTTATTAGAGAAATTCTCCTTCCCTAGGAGGAAATTTTTAGGAAAAGGGATTGGGACCTGAGCAGTTGTTGAAGAGAGAACTGGCTGAAGAGGACGTTAAGAATACTGCTGGAGGAGAAGTCAGGTAGTATTTATGTGGAGGAAGCTGATGGAAAGCAGGGGGAAGGAAAAGGGATGGTTTTAGGATAGCCATGTGCTCTAGTGTGCAAGTGGGCTAAATTTACCTCTTTGCTGAGAGGAAGGGCCCTGGTCAGGTAACTAGGTTCATTACATCTGCATTGCAAGCCCTTTCCTTAGATGAGTGCTGTGTCTGTAGCCTGGTTTCTCTGACTCTTGGGTACTTACAGGAGTGTTTAATTCCATGTCTGATTTTATAGCCAGGGCAAAAAGTCAGTCCCCCAGTTATGATCCCAGAGGACTGAGACTGTGAATGCCTGACAGAGAAAAACAGCTGTTCCCACTGCTGGGGATGGAGCTCTGTCCTGAATTGATACAGAAAAGCATTGCCCCAGGAGCTGTGGTGTTTGGCTCCGTGCGGTGCTCTCTGGGAGAAGAGAGCACAAGCTCCCAAGGAGCTATAGAGCAGGATTTCAGAGAGATAGATCGATTTGTATGGCAGCTCAGAGCCTTTTACATTTGGGTTGTCACCTGGAGAAGAGAGTGACAAGCCCTCCATGGCACAACAGTACCCAGCACTGCCAAAAAGCGTCCTTTATCAGGATCTGCCTTCCCCATGCTTTCTCTGTGCAGGGCACTTTTTAAATGCTTCTTTTAACCACTGTCACTGCAACTAATGATTCTGCCTGAGCACAAGTGTATTTGAATAGATAAGTATCTTGGAAAGCTGCTAACAGGGCTGTTGTCCGTGGCTAAGTTACAGAGCAAAAGAAAAGCTAGGAGAGGAAAGGCAGAGGCTGGCAAGGAGATACCAACACACAGTAGAGAGGAATAAGGAATGCACAGTAAGGAATGCTTGTCAGTCAGCAGGGCTGACTGCTGCCCCCAGCCCTAGAAAACTCTGCCTTGTAACTGTTCTCCCTGGCACTGGAGAGCAGCCAGGGGTTTTTCTCAGGAACTGTCAGCTCTCTGATAAGCTGAGATGTGTTATCAGGAGCAGGTCTGAGGCACAAGCAAGACTGGTGTAACATGGCAGTGTGGTGACAAATTGTTTCTCTCTTTCTCTGGAGCCCTGCTGCAGAGGAGCAGCAAGAGTTGAGTGGTGCTCAGCAGGGACAGGTTTCACTCTGATGTGCATGTGCTGCTGCAGAGCCCCCCAAGCTCCCAAAAAAGCTGTTCACTGCTCCTCTGTGTACTTGTATCCATGTAGTCCTGGTGGTAGATGGTCCTCTTCCATTCAGCGAAGCCCTGCTATCTGATTGCACGTCAGGACTCAGCCACAGGAATGGGAACAAGGCACCTGGCACAGGAACACTGCAGGAGTCCTTGTGAGAAGTAACATCCTGTGTGAACAAGACCTCACTCAGCAACTTATGCAACATAAATCCCAAAGTAATGAATAAAAGTAAATCAGCCTTCCTAGCCCTGGTTTGTAGAGGCGCAGAAGATTATGAGATGTTGACAGGGCTAGGAATAGAAATCAGATCCTTTGCACTTGTCAAGGCAGAGAATTCACTGTGCTTTTGAGCATCTTGGGATGCCGCTTCCATGAATTTCAGGGAAAGATGCTATTCAGAACTCAGCTTTTAAGTTTCCTGCATTCCATGTGTCCTGTCCAGCCTAGACATGAACCCTCCAAAAGAGGATGTCTTTCTTTCTCTGGGGTCACTGAACTACAGCTGAGAGCAGTTTATAGGAAGTTTTTTCCCAAGTCTCAGATGCATGTCTGTCTCCAGCTTTCTGATTCCAGAAATGTCTGAGCTTCTCAACTTTATTCATAAATCATTGTACTCTGAGACACCCTACACTTTCTTGGATCTATCACTTAGTTGTAGGTTGTCATTCAAGAAAACCCCTACAGCCCCACTGACTGCAATGATGATTACCATGATCCTTCCCGTTTCTGCTGACTGTCAGTTATGCTGCAGGATCTGTATGTTTGTCTAACAATGATTTATTGCAGTACCTAATTTTTTTTCTGTTTCATATGAGAGGTTTTTGTTAACTTCCTTCTGCTCTGGGTTCTTGTCTCTCTCCTGACACATCGTAGTTTGAATAGTTGTACCAACGCAGACAAACCCAGAGTCCCTTGCCCAATGTCCCTGAGCAGTTTGTAGGCAGTTGCTGACACGTTGCATGTTTATAGTATGATTCTAGAAATTGGTCCCTATTGACCAGCAATAATAGCATTTCTTTTGAAACTCCTCTCATTTTCTTCATTCTCTTTTTTCTTTCTGCTATTGAGGTCCCTAAAGATGAAAAATAGTTTGATTGACATTTAAGAGGCATGGTGATCATGAGTAGAAAAGGGTAAAAAAATACCAGTGATATGCATTAAATGGCTAAAAGGGTCATATTAAAAGGTCTGTGTTTATGGCAGAATTATCTAGGGATCCTACTTTTCTTCTAGGCAGACACTACTATCACTTGAAGCTGGCTCTGCTTCTAGTCGAGCCAGTTGGGTTTTTGCTAAACTTGGGTATATTTTGCAACAGACAGCTTTTCCCAGACAAGCTTGATGGAAGCACTTGGAATGAGCTCTGCAGCACATGCATGCCCAAAGAATGAGGAGCAGAAATTAAAAAGGGGGGGAGTATAGGGTGAGTTCCGAGAAAATCTTCCTGACAGAGAGCATAACCAGGCAGTGGCATCAATTCCTTGAGGAAGTGGTGAAAGACCTATCACTTGGCACATTTAAAATGGGATTGGACACAAGACAAGTACATTTACAATAGGGAGCAATCCTGCCCTGGCCCCCAGGGATGCACGAGGTTACCTAATAGGTCTTTTCCATTTCTAGATTCTCTGATTCTCTGTATCTTGTCAATGCTGGGAGACTTCGTCCTGCTCCACTGCCTATCATGCTGCTGTCTGCTTGAAGATGTTTTTCTCAGACAGGGTGTAGAAATTCACTGTTCTCCCTGAATTAAGCAGCAGAGCTTTGTAGGCTTCAGCCTGCGGGTGTCCAGAGAGTGCTGTGGCCAGGTAAGCTGGCAGGTCCTTTTGTTAGTAGGTGGAAAGACTTTTTGCAAACGAGCTTTCTCTGTCTAGCTGAAGCCTCATTTCCAGCACTAATGCAACAATAGGGAGGGCTCCGTACATCATTTTTATTATATGGCAGAACCCAGGGAAGTTCATTTTTCCCCATGACATATAGGCTTATGCTACAGTCTCAATTTATCCTTCTAAATAATGTAGGTGGCAGTGGTTGATTCACATTAGTTTTTCTTCTGTTCGGATGATATGAAAAACTGTGTTTGACCTCTGCAGCTTGAACTGCCAAGAAGGGAGAAGGCAATTTCAGCAGCTATTCTCAGTGCGGCTCTCAGTGGTCATTTTGAACCGTGGTGGGCAGAAATGAGTTCAGATCATTACAAGCAAAGGGGTTAACATTTTTTAGTTTGGTATATGGTTTGTGAGCAGAGTTCCCTTCTTGCAGGCAATACTAACCAGCAGAATCTAAGCACTTGGAGGCACTTAAAAAATTATTCCCACAATGCCTGGGGAAAGCCAGCTGAGCAGCAGCCACTTCAGTGTCTGGCCAAAGGCCACAGACTCCTGCAGTGAGTGCCAGGTTGCTGTCACATGCATCCAGCTTCGTTCTTTCTCTGCATCTCCATCTTTTAGTTCACATACAGAGCTCAGTTAAGGGAGTTTAGGTGTGACCAGTTGTACAATCATCTGTGCTGGGTGAGAATTTGGATGAAAGGCCAGGCTGCCAGGCTGAGTGCTGCTGGACACCAGGGGAATGTGCTGAGTAGATGAGAGAAAACCAGCTTAGACCATTGCTCATTGGCACTGTACAGGTTCCCCATGTAAATTGCCACTCTGTGTGCCCTGACCAATTACTGTCATTATTTACTTGTGCCCCCCACGCATTTGGCACTTTGGGGGTGGGATCAGATCACGTCCCAAGGAACATGCAGCCTGGGATAAGCAGCTATTCCTGACCCAAAGCTGGGGGAGCAAGCACTGCTGGGATGAAGGGAGGGTGGCCTTCACATGAGCACCATGCAGCAATTTGGATGTAGTGCATTGGTGTGTATCTTTCATGTCTCAGACTTAACTTTCTAATGCTTTAATATTGTATATGATGAAATCTGAAAAAATACAGAGAGAACTAACATGGAAAAAGCTGACGAAAGGCAAAGTGTTTTCTCAAAAAGAGTTGTCTTTTTGAGACATCAAGGAAGAGTGGTGAGGTGGGAGGGATGGGATTCTGCCAATTTCTGCAGGAAGGTTGTAATTTGTTGAGTGTTTGCTAGGCTTTGTGTGGATCAGATAAGAAACAGCTACAGTTAAGTGTGCTTTGTGCTTGCCTGTTTTGATTAAAGACTTATTAAAGGTCCTTTTTATTAGGCAGGAGTCCCATACAAATCTGTAATTAATATGTGTGTATGTGTATGTTTTCCTCCTTTATTGAAGCAAAAAAATAGAAATGGTTGGGATGGTTAGAAATAAATCAGTAATTGGTTCCCTGCACATTAGAAAAATAACAATAATCAATTTCACAAGTTTCTAACAGCAGGCTGAGTACTTTGGCTGCATGCTGGTACCTTGTGGGTCCAGGGAACATCATGAAATACTTATCCATGAAGATACCTTAAAAGTGTGGGGCACGGTCTTCCTTTTCAGAGGCTGTTGGTTTGGTTACCAGATTTGCCATAACCTGAATTGTCTGTTTCGTCTTGTTTGTGTACAGGAGCTCTGCAAATAGAGAACAGTGAGGAGTCAGACCAAGGCAAATACGAATGTGTTGCAACCAACAGCGCAGGAACCCGCTACTCTGCCCCAGCCAACCTTTATGTTCGAGGTAAGAGCAGCTTCCACCCAAGGGGGTGACTCTCCTCCTTCCCAAAATCTCCATGGTTTTCAGTGAAAGGAGAACGTTCCATGCCTTCATGCCCTGATTACACTGTGGATTGTGTGATGGGGCCTTTTGTTCAAAAACCAGCAAGTTCAGTGATATCTTTGATCCACGTTGTGTTTGACTCACAAAGCAAATCTGTTTTTGCTGTTTATATGGTGTTATGTAAAATACTGAAACATGAGCAGAATGGGAATTCCTTTCTCTCTTGAGCTCCCTAACTTCTGTGTCGTAGTTATCTTGATTGGGATCAAGGCGTGCTGAATCGTTTCAGTATAAAGTAACCTTTGGTGTGGTAATGTAAAACTGGTCATGCTCTGATCAGCTAGAGGTGCTCAGCCATACTGAGCCAGTATTTAGGCCTCTGCCTTGCAATGTGTACCTTTAAAAACTGAACAGCTTTTTGGAGTTGTCCTAATCCATCTTATATGCATCAGTGATTGAGCCTCTGGGTATTAATGGCTCACACTGGGAACCTGCTGGAAACTAGCCACAATTCATGTAAAGCAATTTTTCTAATGGTTATGCTATGTTGCCAATTTAAAACTGTTTTCAACATTCCAAAATAACTAGGTTTTATACTGGGATAGTCTCCTGGCAGTTTTGTTGGTCTGCATTGAAGGTGTTTGAATTAGCTTGGAGAGAAGCAAGTGCTAAATTCCCTGTACACTTTCTGTTAATTTCAGCAAGAAGAAAATCTGTGCTGCTTCATATGAAACTCTGTAGAACCAGAGTCATTGGTCAGGAACCCCTGGGAAATGTAGTTATGGGTTTTCCCAAGAAAAGAAAAAACATTCTTGTGCTGGCGCTTATTAGGAAGTTAGAACCAGATTTTATTTCCATATAGTAAATCAAGAGACTTATAATAAAATCTCGTATTCATTTCTTCCTTCCTCTGATTTAAAGAAAGAAAATACAATCTTAAGGCTGTATATGCATTGGTTAGTATGGAATGAGGACCATGAGAGTGATGGTCTTCTCATGCTGTGTGTTTGCTTCTAGGGGTGGCTTCTCACATTGTTTTTGTTGCTTATTATGGGGACTGCTTTTTTATTTTGCAGCTTGATTTGGATTATAAGAGTCTTTGGAAGACTGAAGTGTCCAATTAAGCATATTCAGAAGATGAAGCTATATCTATGCAGTGGAATCACTCATTTCACTCTCACATGTATTTATGGATGATTTTGAATTCCCTGTATTCTTGCAATTTCATTTTTCAGGCAAGCTGTACTAAAATTCATCCCAGATTGACCTTTTGCTCTCTGAGAGAAAGGATTCTAGTTACCAGGTTGGCTGTTCTTGCATAGGTTTGTGTGGATATTCATTCAGCAGTATTGCTGCAGTATTTGGGATGCTTTTGCCTCCTGTGACATGCTCAGACTGTCGATGTTTTATTTTCTATAGACATGTGGCTGAAAAAGGCACAAAAGCTTCAGGAGGTAGAAAAGCCTCTTCTTAAGAACTTTACAGTTTCTTACTAATGAACATTCTTTGTTTAGCAAATGAATCCCAGAGGACTGAGGAGTGTACTGGATTTTACAGTCAGCTTGTGCTCAGCAAGGTTCATCTGTCCTGTTGGGGCTAAGCATGGGCTGTGGGTGGTCTGCACGTGTGAGAGGATCCTCATGTTCACCGACAAAAACATGTTCTTTGACATATGTTTTGCTGTTAACTGTCACTTCTTTACACATAAATGTTTGGAACAGGCCTTTTTCTTGCACGTAATTTTTACAATGTGAATCTCCAGCTTATGTGATCCTGATAAAGTCCTTCTGTATATTTAAGACATGACAGCCCATAAATTATGATGATGTTATCAGATGATATTTCCTGTGCATACTAGGTCCTAGATGGTATTTTTTGCTTACAGTTTCTGATAGCAAATGCTCTGCGAAAAAAAAAGTCTTATTGTTACTGCATTAGTTAAAGACTTCAAAAAGTTACTCAAACCGAGAACAGTATTTTATTTCTTTAATGCAAGGGAAAAAATAGAAGTATCTTACTTTCTCAGGTCTGGGATACAGGATAGAAGTCCCTGATTTTTTCTTTTTGTGATAGTCCTACAGTATTGTTATTAGACACATCAGTAAATTGCAGTTGGATCTTTAGAAAGTGCCTGCATGTTTACTAGAGAGGACATTAGTTAATGCTAAATTACAATGAAAATTAAGTCTGTGGGCTGCACCGCCATTGCTTGGTGGTTTTATAATGATTGACCTCATTGTAGTGAATACCCAAGCAGTCGTCCACTTCTTCAGGAGTCATGGCTGAGTGCTGAGCAGCAGCACTAATTTCCAGTCTGTGTAGTTCTTGGGACTGCTTTTGGCTGCTCTCATTTACAGCCTATTGCTTTTCTAATAGTTCAAATGTTTGTTTGTCTCTTGACTCTTGGGATTTATGTTTTTGATCATATTCTCTCCCCTTTCCTAGCCTCCCAGGTAATCCTTTGTGAGTGGGCTGTGTTAAAAAGCACAGGCTCATTAGCATCTTTATACTTTCCATGCTAACAAAGGAAGAGACTGGGTGCTGAGAAGGAGTATCTGGGCACTGCTCAGGGCTTTCTATATCAATAGAAAAACAGGAGGAGGAAGGAGCAGGCTACACCGGTGTCTTGTCTCTGTAAATCCTTTAGAGCCAGCACTTCTGCACAGATGGACTTCATTAAAAGTTAAAACATTTCCACACCAGGGATTTGTAAAGGAAAATGGATGCATTTTCCTTCGAGCTATTATTTTCATCTTACTAAGTGTGCTGGAAAGCAACCCCCATAAGCCTTCTGCTTCTGGACTGATGGGTCTATCTGGCTGCTGAGCTGGGAAGATTTGGGATCAGCACTGGGAGCTGATTGCGTCCTACTGCTGGAGGGTGGCACAAAACATCCAGACCATCAGAGGAGCAAGAACAGGGTGAAAGCAAGAGCAGGGAGCGTGCCAGGGCAAGGTGGCTAACTGGACCATAGCAGGGACTTTAAAGGGAACACACTGGCATATTCCTATCCTGCTTTTAACCACAAGCACGTTTGCAGGTGCTGGTCTGGGTGTTATGGTTACCACCATGAAGAAACAGTCATCCCTTTGTGGTTACATCCACCACAGTATATTGTAACAATTATTAGATTTGGGACTTGGTGCTGCAGGGAGAAGGGAAGAGAGTAGAAACATGGAAGATGTGATTCCTCTAATCCAGAGAGCTTGCTGTCCAATTTTAGCAGCAAAAGATCTGAGACGTTGATTCAAGACATTGAAGAAATTGATCTAAGAGTAGAAGGCAGATCAGACCTTGTATGGAAACAACAAAAAGGTGGTGTCATGGTGTCATTTTGCCATGCTTACTGGGAGTATGATGTAATTGCACTGATTCACCTATACTATCCACCTATACTGGGTTTTTAGGCACACACTTCACTTTTCATTTGCCTACAGCTTCAGGGGCATCTGCACCAAGAGAAGCATTTTCAGCCACAAGTCTTGTCCTGCAAAATACCTGTGAAGGTGGTGGTCTATGTGGTGCACCCCACAATAGATGCACTATTATTTTCCTCTTGTCCTATATGAAGGGGTTTTCTACCCTTTCCTTTCTCTACACATGAAGCAGATGAGTAGGAACACTGTATGTATGTATGACCTGTGGAGTTCACTAGAAGTGTTCCCCTGTGCTCCTTACAGCAGTGAGCAATGCCAGTGCTATTAGGCCAGTACTAAGAGGAGCCCTGGCTGCATACTTGACATCAAATGAGAAATCTGCAGCCCTGTTTTCTCTTCTTAAGTGCTGCTTTTCAGGCCTTCAGGGTACAGCCCAGTGCAGTGAGTTCTCTAGCCTAAAATGCTATACATGCTGTAGAGAAGGAGCTGCACTGCTACTTTAAGAAAAAAAGATCATTTAAAACTGAATTACCTGCTTTGTCCCCAAATTGCAAACTAGTAAATCAGAGTGCAGTAAATAGAAATGGTATTACTGCAAAAATCTGTGCTTTCTTGATCTGCTTTTTGAAAGGCCAGGCTAGTATTTCATTTGGCAGCAGGGAACCCTCCTTGGAGTCTGAAATTTTATTTGCCAAATTTCACCAAGGAGCCATCACCTAAAATGAAATTTGGATTGCTGCTCTGTCCCTAGCAGCAATTCTCTGGCCTCTGCAGGGTTTTACCCTTGAGAATTTGGCAATAGCTTAGGCTCAGACACAGAGGGAGCTCACTGAAATGGCTACTTGTGGCTATATGATACTTACTGCAGCAGGGACCTTGTGTAAATAATAATAATTCTGAATGACTGACACAGGCCTGGAGCAAGAGGACTTGACGCCTTTAAAAAGAACATTTTCTGCTTATGTAATATTAAAGCAGCTAAAATAGCAACAGCAGTCAAAGCTCAAGGCTATTGCCAGGAGAAGAGTAAAAGCTGAGGACAGTGGTTGAACAGTCAGCAACCAAAACTGGAGATGTCTGAAAAACAGCTAAATAACCAGGGAATACGTTTGTTTACAGCCCAGCTGTATGCACACTTCTGGCAATGTGCTCCGTTAAACCTGCCTCTCCTCAGGGTTGGTGAGGGTGACAGTACTTTACCAGAGAGGGCAACTGCCAGTGATCACAGGCAGTGATCACAGGCAAGCAGAGACTGAAGAGACTTGTGAGGGAGATGCCTGGCTGACAGGAAACACGAACCAGCAGTTGAATCAGACTGGTTGACCCTGACCACTGCTCTGGACAGAAGTCTGCCCTGGGCCATCAGAAGAAGCAGAGGCAGGCTGCGATAGAGGCCGCAGAGCGAGGCCCTCAGCAGCTGCTGCATGGCTGAGGAGGCCGCGGGCCTGAAGGGCCACGATGTCCCTGTGTATGCCCTGCACAGTCCTGACCTCGGGATAACGCAGCAGAGACCAGGGACACTGCTGAAGGAAGTGCACTGCTTTTCATGGAATTTCAGTACTTTTGATTTCGTTTCCTCTGCCTCTGGGTGCTTCTCCACACTGAAGCTGAGGCTGTGCTGCTGTGACCCAGGTCGGAGCAGCTGTGGTGTGGGCAGGTGCACCTTGGCTGGTAGTGAGCAGGCTCACGCCATCACATCTGGGGCTGTGCCACACCTGACACCGGCACTGTGGCTCCTGCTGTTGTCACTGTGTATCCTTACACCGGAGCTGCCCAGCTTCAGAGCCAGAGAAGCACATGAAGGCTTCTGCCAAGTTTTCTCCTCCCCAAATATTACTATGAATATTTTTGTCATCTTTTGTCCTGGCAAGGAAGTGTGTTCACTGTCAGCGTGTTTCTATGAGCATTCTGCTATGCTGTAATACTTGTAATGATCATGGTTTAATAAACAGTAGTTCTTTGTCTTTTAACTAGCACATTCTGTCTAAAGATTCCAATGTGCTTTATAGAACTCAACTAAATAAGCTTAACAGTTTTATTCCTTTCAAAGTCCTTTGATGGTTCAAAGTGCATTGCAAGACTCAAGTCTTACTATTTGTAAAATGACCTTTATGGAAAATAGGAGGGTAACTGGTGGCTCAGTGTATGATGATGCAACACAGAAATGTACTTGAAAGACTCTTTCCCCCTCCTCCCCACAAGACCTGTACAGACATCTGTGGAACAATTAGGCCTGCGTATCTGCCAACTAAATGTCCATTTCCTCCCCTTCCATATCCACTTGCACAAAGGACTAAGAAATACGTCTGGTGCTCTGAGATTTTCTGCTCATAATTGAATTCATGCATGCATGTGTGTGCACTGTGAATGGGAAAGGATGGTTGGGCACCCTGAGCATCCTGTCTGTCTCTCTAGGATGTAATATACTCATCGCTGTGGCATGAGAACATTGTTCATCGGATATAATGGAAGGTTGTCTTATTCTCATGTAATCTGGCATAAAAAAGACAATCTGTCCTTTTGTTCTTCTATACCACTAAAAGCTGTAAAGGATAAAATTTGATTTATGTGGAATCCTTGAGATACAAGATGTGCTTTTGGAGATAAACAGGAACAGGTTCATCCCCCTCTGGGTTTTTGTTAACCTCTTTGTCTTTTGGATTCCAAAGTGTCTGGGTTTGCCTTTATGTTAATGCCTTGCATAGCACCAGAGGGTTTTCACACAGGACAGATGCTGGCAGTTCCCAGTAGAATTGCAATACCAGTTGGGATCATGAACTTTCTTGATGCTTTCAGGGAAGTATTAGCTTCCCATTTTGAAAAGCTTTGGAAATGTGTTCCTTTGTTTGAGCTAGTAATCTAAACTCTTAGACCTACGCATTCCCATCCTGGCCACAGCCCCCTGCCTTGTTTCAGGTAGCTAATGAGCAAGACTATTCAGAAGCAGAGCCCTCCATAAATCCAGATTCATTCTTTCTGCAACAAGCTACTGTGGTTAGAATATTGCTGCTACTGCATAGACAAGCACATCAGTGGCAGAGTAAAAGCCAGATTCAGTCAGCATAGGGATTTCTGCCTGTAGAGCATGAGAGCCCTCTGACAGGACTGGCAGACATATGTCTGATCGGCCTTGCTTTTTGCTTTTTTGCTGTTTCAGCTTGGATTTCAAATGGAGCCCCCTTTTTACCTTCTAGAGTTTGCTATCCTCTGATGGCTTTTCTACTGTGGCTCAACTTGCACTTAGACTGGTGTGTTCAGCTTAGCTGCCAGGCAGCTCAGGTTTGTGAGAACACAGTAGCACGCTTAGTGAGCTGTGGTGTTCTGCACAGGGGATACTGTGGGTAACCCCAGGCTTAAATCATCTCTGCCTCTGTCCCTGCATGGTGGGGAGGCAGATGTTATTTACCATCACTGCTCAGTCATTTGTTCTGTAAAAAAGCAGAAAAACTGTTGATAAAGCATGCTTTTTACCTTAGGAGTGACATGGATAGAGAACTGGAGATAAGGGACTATGTGAATGGACCCTATAAGGAGATGAAACTTTCAATTTACCATTTATCAGGTTTATCTCAGATAAAACACCAGCTGCTTAAGCCTTAACTAAGGGAAGAGCAGAGAGAACTTTCTACCCAGGTGTTCCCTCTTGCTTTACAGCTGTTCCAAAATAGCCTGCTACTGGTTTTTATTGCTTATAAGACACTAATATAAAATGAGATTAAGAGATAATCCAGCAATTAATAACAAATAGCAGGTCTTATACTTGTTCATGTTTGACAAACCAGAAAGTAATCTGTTTGAATTAGTGTGTTTCACATGTGTCTCCTCACCTTTCCAGCTCTAATCTGAAGTGTCAACACCTGTGGAAAGCCACTGCTGGAGCCTGCTCCTGTCCATGCCCACTGATGCAGTATGATCTCTCTGCCAGATTCCCCAAAACAAAGCTGCTGGCTGTCCCCCAGCTGGAGCAGCACCCCTCACCTTGCCCCCAGGTTGGCCAAGTGGCACCACAGTGAGTCCCCTTGGAATGGCCAGGATCAAGAGAGGGGTTGGCTCTAGAGGCTTCAGCAGCAAGGACAGGTATTCCTGTAGCTGTTCCAGCGTCATCCCTCAGTCTCACACCCTTCACCACCCTCTTGCCCTTTGGTCTCACAGTCCCAGTGGGTGCTGCAACCCTGGCAGCACTTGAAGTTTGTGTTGCCCTATTGTGATGTTAGTGCTTCTTTCCAGAAACACAGCCTGCCACAGGCACACCTGGTTTGCCAGAAGCACTGTCCTTCCTGAGCAAGGGCAGGAAACAAATCCTCCCTGTTGGGAAGAGCTCAGCAGAAGGCAGGAGCCCCTCATTGCCTGCTAAAGCTATGCAGATGTGATACGCTCCATTAGACTAGGAAATAAAGTGCTGGTTTGGGAGCAGCAATAAAGAGGTTCCCTCCCATCACAGGGTCTCACAGGATCAAATGAGCCTTATGCTAAGGTTTTGTAGACCAAGAGGTAAATCCCCTTTCTAAAGCAGGACAGAGGAAACCTAGACTTTAAGCTTAGGACTGCTTAAAGATGATCTTGGTGGGGCTCCTTGCTGGATGTGGCCCCTCACTTACGGGCCAGTTAATCTCTGAGTTGGCTGGTTGAAGTTCCCTGGTATCAGTTCAATTGAAAAAATGTAAATAAGTGTTTTACAGTTCTCCAGCAAGCTCCATTACACTCCATAGGCCACTGTAGTGGCTGTTATTGGTAGCTTGTTGCCTTGCCTGTACTGTGTCAGTGTTGGTTAAAATCCTGTCCTCTAGTTGCTGGAAATAGCTTACTGTACTGTTGCACTGTATAATGCCACATGCTGTTCTCCAATTTGCAGTGTTTCTGCTGGAAAGCAAATTCCTTCCCCCACCTTCTCCTTTCCCCATCAAAAATGTGACTCATAAGCAGTCTTTAACTATCAAATCCATTTGTGTATTCTCTCAGCGAGGGTTCGATTACAGCTGGTATGCCACAGATCTGTAGCTGCAGTGAGGTCACTCCTGCTAGAGAAATAAGATCTCCTTTGTCTATAAGGAAAATGCAACTAACCTTCTGCTGTCTCTCCCGCAGGAACAAAAACTGGGACCTGCTCAATTCTCTGGGTGTTTTTGTCCTTCTGATTTCTTGTCCGTCTCTCACTCACAGCACAATGTACCAATAAGGCTCTCAAAACTGAGCCCAGCTGAGACTGCGCATGTCTGTCACTTACCTAATACCTCTCTGCTGCATTTAGCTCTTTGTTTGGAGAGGGGGAACAGCTCTTCATGGTAGAAAATTATTCGATTCAACACTTGGTGCATTTCTTTCATACTTTATAAAATTCGAATTTACATATATGGTCTTCCCAGTGTGCGGTCAGTGGGTTTAAAGTGCCTTTGCCATCATCTCTGTAGCTGGAGTGGGTGTATGGGAGCACATGTGTGATGGCTGGAGTCCTTTGGTCTGTGTGACTGTTCCGCACATGTAAACATGTCTGTGTGTCCAGCATCTGGCCCAGAGCGGGGCCATTCCTGAAGCACCCTCCATGTGGGGATGTGTGGGATGTGCAGTCCCCTCTGCCCTCCCTCCAGGAGTGGTGAGTGGGTCAGGGAGGCAGAGGGGCTGGCCCTGCTCTGGGCCAGAGGAGTGCGTGTGCGGCCTCTCTTGTCCCTGCCGTGGAGTGGTGTGTGCGTGGTGGGAAGTCATGGCTGACCTCTGTAGTCTTGTCTTGTCGTTTCAGTGGTGTGCGGACAGATGAAGCTTGGCCTGTTTTTACTCTCTGTGTTTTTCCTTGTCTTTTTTTATTCCCTCCTCATCTTCATCGCACTCTGCCATCAAACAAAACAAACTTTCATCTCTCAGATCAGCGAGAAGGTTGGTCCTTTTCACTTCTTATCCATCTACAGTACGCCACGTCAGATGGGATTTTTCCAGTAGGGAGACGAGAGTCATCCCCAAAATGGGGGGGGGCCCTGCAGACTGGCTCCTTTCCGGGCACAGCCACAGTGTGCCTGCTGAAATCTGCTTACTGTTTGCTGTGACTCTGGTGATGGCATTGATACTTTGCTTGCATGCCTTTGTTGCTTGAGATTTAAAGTGCACAGAATATATTTTGCATGCAAATACCAGCCAGGGCAGTTTTGTCAAAGGCAGGGTAGGAAGGAAGTGCATGCTGCTCTGTGTGGGGTTCTTCTCTAACCCTTTATTCGCGCTAGGTGCAAGTGTAATACCTCTAAAGTGCTGCTGCTTTCTGGCTGGAGATCAAGAACAATCTTTGGAAGCAGAGATCAGGATGGTCAGTCCCCTCATGAGCTGCTTGGGAGTGTGGGTTCCTTAATTCCTCCTGAAACTTTAAAATTTTAACTTTCTCTAGAGGCAAAAAACTTACTTCTTGATCTCAGCTGGAGGAGAACCCAGCATGCTGCCCTCCCTTGCCACAAGGCAGCGGGGCAGCTGGCTGAGATCCAGATTCCTTGTGCTGAGGCAATTTCCCTGCTCCTGAACAGTCCCTGTGCTGTGGTGGCCCATTTTCCATGCTCTGTCTATGCTGAGACAAGAGCCCTTTGCACCAGCAGGTCGGCCTCTCCTTCCTTCTCTGGGGCTGGGTCTCCTCATGCTGGCTGGAGACCAGGGAGCTCTGGCAGTCGCCCCAGCCATACCAAAGGTGGCTTAGGGAGGTCCATGGTGACATGCACAGGAGCTCGTGGCTGTTCAGTAAAACCTGATTGGTGCTTTGCTCTGCTCTGTCCTGCTGCTCTCAGAGTGCCAGAGGAGAATAAAGGACAGTAGTGAAAGGCAACTCCACCCTTTAAATTAAATCTAGCTCCAGACCTAGCTCGAGGCGCTCATGATTTCGTGCTGAGGAAAGCTGGTATTTCTGGCAGAAGTCTGGATTTAGTTTCCAGAGATGATTCCTTCACTGAAGAGGTTCTGTGGAGGTCTGTCCTTTCACACATGCTGGAGGTGAGGGATGCTCACACTGCTCCCCAGGTGGCATGGGGAAGAGACCCTGGCTTGTCTCGCACAAACTATCAGGCAGCTGGATGAATTCTTATGATCATCACTGGAACAAGTTCTAACAAATTGTCATAGCGGTTGTTCCAGTACACTGAGTTCAATCCTATTTCTCTCCCTGGAACATGCTCTCATTTAGATTGTACTGAGGAAGGGGACCTTTGTTGTTTACCTTCTAAAAATAGATTTTCTGGAGGATAAAATTACCTCATCCCAAGACAATGATGAAAAATGAGAACAAGGAAGAAAAGAGAAGAAATCAAAGCTGAGGCCGAAAGCCTCCCAGATTTCAGTGAATTTGGAGCACTACTGTGGTGGCTGAGACACCTCTGGAGACTAAACCTTTGACAGGGCCCTTAAATGTTTCAGCCACATGGTTTAGCTGAAGGGAGGCTGCTGAGAATGGATATAAGCCAGCAGGGGTGAAGAATTTCTCATTCTTTGTGTCGACCCTTCCTTCCCACTCCACCAAAAATACCTACATACACAAATATTTAATGTGAAGCCAGAAACTAGTTTCTAAATATTCCATTGGGATTTGCCATGCTTATAATTTGTTTGGCACTAATAATTACATAGTACATTTTTCCAGCTTTACTTAAAACTATGTACTGCTAACCCATGCATTTAATTATTGCTCTGTGACTGCTACAAGGTTATTCATTAACAAGTTATTTTATCTTGATACAGTGGATCTTTTCTCTTATTCCCCTCCTTAATGTTGTGTTATTTTCATCAGAGAAATTTCTGGGAGCGAATGCAAATTGTGGAGCTCCACAATCTCGCTCTCCCTTACTTTGCTATTAGTATGTCAGTATGCTGAATGCTGATGCGTCTCCAGTGCTGCACCACTGTAATGATATATCCTCTTTTATATGTGGTTGTCAGCACAAATAATTAGACCTAAAAGTTATAGCTGAAATATAATCCAAAAATGGCAAGGCCCTGTTTTGGAAATTGTCTATAAAATGTCAGCACTCAAGGATACATTGGGAGCATAAATAGTACAGCATTGTTTGAGCACAAGATTAGACTGTAAATGCATTTTTTCTGGTTCCAGTTTTTCCTCTCCTTCTGTTGGTTCTGTCAATAGGTTGTGAGACTTCAGCAACTGCCTTTCCGTTTGAAGTCCTTTCGTAAAGTGATAGCACTGAGGACAGATAAAAGGTGTATACACATGAGTAAGCGATGCAGACCAATGATCATATTTGTGGATAGCTCCTAAATTCACTCTTTCCCGACTTGGAGGAGGCGGTTCCTGAGGAAGGCAGGAGTTTTGGCAGGTTACCAGTCTGGTGAGGGCAAGAACACACCCTGTGCACCAGGGATCCTTCAGCTTGCCTGGCTTGAGTAATGAAGGCGGACAGTCTCACACTCTCCAAGATGTGCCCCTGCATTACACCCTGCTGCTCATCTCAGTTGGGAGGTTAGAGCAGACCCCCCAACCTTGTCTTGTCTGTGCTGGAGCCAGGGAGGAGCAGCAGACTAGGCAGTCCTAGCTCTCCTTCAGAGCAAAAGGGACTTAAGCCTATTGTTCCTTTGTGCAGAGGACACGCAAAGAGGAGAGGATGGCAGGACAGTGGTGCAGGACCTGAGCAGCTGAAAGTACCTTAGAGAAGAGCAGAGAAGCACAGAGAGCACAAGCACAACTTTGTCACCGTGGGGCAGCACCCAGTGAGCCTGCCATGGATTGCTGGGAAGGGGAAAGATGAGGCCCAGAATTAGATGCTGGGTAGGCATGGTAGAAAGGAAACCCTTAAGCTGGTGCGGGCAAGTAGAGGTGCCTGGATCTCTGCAACCCAGAGCACCCAGAGGGGTGTTGGCATTGTCATCTACTAAAAGCTGTACTGTGGCCAAGGCGGCCAGCAGGAAAATTTGGAAATTTGGTTTCCCCTTCCCTAGCAGCACTGCATGACTTTGGAAGCCTGGGCAGTCCTCCTGGCACTGTTATGTTTCTGGCAGAGCCTCACTGGATGCCAGCAGTGTCTCAGCACATGAGAGGGACTAACAGCACCAGCCTGAGAGCCCTGAGCTTAGGGCCTACAGCTTTTGCAGACAGCAGCAGGGAGGAGGATGTCCCTGGTTCTCCAAAGAGGTAACTGCACCCTCAGAGGGAACCTGAGACGTGTGGAAGCAGCCACTCCTGTGCTGAAAGGAGCCAGGCAATCGATTGAAGCTCTTTGCTCTCAAGGCAAGGAATGTGCATGTTAGTGCATGCTGAATTATTAACATTTCTCAACCTTCGTGGCTCTAGTGTTGCTTGCTCCCCTCCTTCCCCCCCAGCAGTCCCCCCTGTGAGTGGGAAACCAGACTCCACACTGTCCTTTCTCCTGGTCCTGTGAGATCCAGGGCATGGGCTCAGGTTGCGCTGCACTCACTGCTCACTGCTCCGAGTTTCATTTCACTTCCTAAGGAATGCTCTCACTGGGGAGATAGGTGGAATAGTGGACTAGCACAGAGCCCTTACAACACCTGTTTTTGGGATGCATTATAATGAATCTCATTTTTGACAGTCTGCAGGTTTAACTAAACCCCAGAATTATAGTATTGTCCATTGAAATAGTTTTAATATTCACAGCAGTTTTCCCTGTGCTGTTTTTGCAAAACCTCCAAACCACCTTCTTCTGATCCTCATCCAAAAAGAGGATTAAAAAAATTATTGCAAATTCTAGTCAAGAAAATTGTAATTAAAAGGGAAATTTCATTGCTGCAAAAACCAAAATTTTCTGGAGCACTTAAGGTAGAATCATGGACTCTGCTAACCCATGTGATTTGACTTGTAAATTGGACAGAAATTCTAAGAATGCTGCTTTTTGAGGATTTACACTGATTTAAATTATTACCAGACTCTTATGCTAGAAAAGCAAGCAACTTAAATTGCTGGCTTGAGCCTGAGGAATGTGTTGATGGTGCTCTGCAAGCTGCTGTGAGAGCTGTGCCAGCTCTTGCTAATGCTAACTGACAGCATCTCCCCTTCTCCCTCTGTACTGACTGGGACAAGAAGCTGCCAATTATCCCCCTAGAGGATGGGAGGCTGATGGAGCCCGTCCCTTCCTTTGCACATATTCCTGACAGAGCATTGTCTGGGCCAGATCTCTTACCGAAGGCACTGCCCTGACCTCCTCCCACCTCCCATGTAGAGAGCTGACCCCTACACAGGGCATCCATTTTTAGCAGCTGGGTGCCGTGGGCACTGCTGCTCTCTGGTGCGGAGCAGTGAGCCCAGCTCAGCAGCTCTGCCGGTGTGCAAATGAGGGGAAGACAGCTCAGCCATTCTGGGTTGCAGAAATGCACCACAGAAGCCTGCTTAACCACTCAGCTGTTGCCAGGCTGGAGAGCTGCGGCTCCGCACGATTTCCTGGCACCCGCAGACTGCGGTGTGTGGGAGGCACAGCCCGTGCCGAGGTCGTACTGTTGGATCCACAGGAGAGTTTTCCTTGCCATTCATCCCTTTTCTAGGCACAGGAGCCAACCATCTCTGCTGCCCCTGTGTGTGTGGCGCAGGGGAGAGTGATTTCCTATCACCCTGCAGAGCGCTGCTGCAGGGCCTCCAGCCCCAGTGAAGTGCCTGTCCCCTCCCTGCAGGGGAGAAAGCCATGGCCAGCTGCTGACATCCCTTGGGAGAGACAGCACAGCCCCCACAGGTCCTGCCTCTGCAGGACACATCAAGGGTGACATGGCACCAATAGGACTCGCACAGCTCCAGGAGCACGCTGAAAACTGGTGCTTGACATGGGCACACAGTGTGAGGTGCAGGGGAGTCAATGGCAGGCTGTGCTGCCTCTGGTCTCACAGGGCTGGAAGTTAAAATCTCTTTGTGCATGATGGGCTCTGACCTTTCTGCATGGCCTTGTGTCCTCCAGTGTGTTGTTTTCCCAGGTCCCTGTATGTGAGTACTTGTGTGCCTTCCCTCTCTTTGTCCTACCCTTCCACCACTGTCTGACTCTGTAGTGGCCTCCAGTGCCTGCCAGCCTGTTTGCCTTGTGCATGTGTGTGAGTGCTCTGTGCACACCTATGGCATTATCCTCAAAGTTTGCCTTTTTTTTCTGTTGTAATACAGCTTGGGTAGGTGGGTTTGCTCTTTTGACGGGGACAGAATTTGAACAGCTTCTACCTGGAATAATTCGACGCCATGTTCATTGGAAAATAAACCTGACTCTTAATAATGGTGCTGGGATGCTTTGGTTGGAAACACATGCCATCATGTTAAACCATTGCCATGTCCATCAGGTTAAGTCTGTATTCTCATGACTGCATAGTATTTGAGTACACTTTCAGTTATGTCTCATTTGGAGAGCACTGCCCTATCGTCAGGTAACACTTCATTGGTGATTGCTCATGTAGTATTGATTTCAGATTTAATAATTGATTAAAAGAAGCATACAGCAAGACTTTGGATTTAANAAAAAAAAAAAAAAAAAAAAAAAAAAAAAAAAAAAAAAAAAAAAAAAAAGGAAGTTATCCTTAAGTTGTCCTTACCCTGGCTGGTAAGGAGCTAATGAGCCCTGTTTTGTCACTGAGACGATGTGTAGTACACACACGATGCTGACAGTATTGTCTAATTCATCACAAAGTCTTAGCTCTGTTGTACATGCAAGTGTGGGGGCTTCTGTGTTCAGTATATTTCTGCAATCCTGATGGTTTGGGGATGAATCATCAAAGAAAGCACTAGTGAAATTTGATTTGGGTAGAGCTTGGCAAGCAGAGCTGACACTTCAGGGGCTCAGGGGGCTGTCAGCAGCTTTACTGTCTGCGGAGATGCCGCGGTGGCAGGAGCCAGGCCAGCAGAGCTGTGAGTCCCCAGGCCCCCATCACCCCTGGGGCTGGCTGTCCCTGTGGCTTGTTGTGAGCTGGCCCTGCTCAGGCTCCTGCCCTATTCCCACCTGTCCCCAACGCTGCAGCAGTCGCTGGCCCGCCAGCCCAGTGCACTGATGGAGGAGTATAATTGGCAGGGAAAGGCTCCTCGGAGCTGGTCAGTCGTGACCCCAGCTGCTGCTTGGGGGCTGCCTTTTCAGTGGGGGAGGCTAGAGGGGAACAGAGCTGCTGGGCAAGACACATTCAAGCAGTTTCCCTTTTTAACTACAGACTAAAATGAGCTTGCCCAGAGGAAACAAAGATTTACTGAGCACAGTTGTTTCTCTACCCTTGCTTAAATAGGCCCATAACACTAACCCTGAAGAAGGGACCTCATTTCTCAGTGTCATTTTCCTGACGGGAATGCATATGGCAGGCAGCTTTAGAGCTTTATTGTAGCTGAGAGTTGCTTACAAATAAGTCTTGAATGAAATACCCAGCAAGGGATTGATATGAAGAGAAGCTGTGCAATGCAATAAGGAGGAATACATCTCCCAAAGAGCTGCCATGAAGGTGGGAAAGGATCTGCCAGCCCAGCTCTCTTCTGTCAAAATGGATATGATCTCACATCTGTCAGGATTAGTTCTCTCCTGCCCAGCAAGGTGATCTCTTCAGGCCCTGACAATGTCATGCAGCTCGGGTGACTATTTTTTCTGAGCCAAGGTAGAACCTGAGTTACATTTTGAAAGGAATTATATTTTATTTAGCAGCACACGTGTGCTAATTCAAAAAGCAACCCTTCTGCTGCCCCTGCCCAAACCCTGTGAGGTTTAGGGAATGGGCTGCTTTGCTCCAGAGCTAATAAATTGAACAGGTGATTCCATTTTGCAGAGCTTTAGTGGGCCCCGCGCAAAGTGTGTGACTGGCATTTGTGTATGCTCTCTAATTAGAAGGATGTAATTTAAATGGAGGAATGTTTCATGTTAGTAATATGGTTTCAAAAGGCTATGTTTGGAGGGGATGGATTGAGCCATCTCTTAATGAGTTCTGCAAATAAGATGCCAGTGGCTAAGGAAGGAGAGCAAAGTGTGTGCAATTTGGCAAAGTAGTGAACAGCTTTTGCACTTCATTTTATCTGTCCTGAGGGATAGACAGGCAGAAATGTTGACTGCCCCTCATGTACCCCTGCAGTACTCTCTGCTGGTTCTGTGACCCTACTAGCTGTCTCCTCCTTGTTTCAGTGCGGCGTGTTGCTCCTCGATTCTCTATCCCTCCGAGCAACCACGAGGTGATGCCTGGGGGGAGTGTGAACCTCACGTGCGTGGCAGTGGGTGCTCCAATGCCCTATGTGAAGTGGATGGCTGGTGTGGAGGAGCTGACCAAAGAAGATGAGATGCCCGTCGGTAGGAATGTCCTGGAGCTGAATAACATCATGCAGTCTGCCAACTACACCTGCGTGGCCATCTCTTCCCTTGGCATGATCGAAGCCACAGCCCAGATCACTGTCAAAGGTAAGGAATTATTACCTGTAGTGCTCCTACTTGGGTTTCAGCAATGTAGCCCTTTGCCAGAGTTTCTTGGCTGCAGCCCATTGACTGCTCTCTTCTGTGACTTTTCCAGCTTGCAAGGGAGGTTCCCAAACCCACAACTTTATTTTTTCCTGCTCACAGTATGATCATATTTGCTCTAAAGGTCATTTTATCTCTCCCTGCAAGTGGCATAGTAGAGCAAGCTTGTGTCAGACCAGGTCCTTGTTATGCCATGAGAGAACCTCACTGAGTCTGTGTTTATCTCAGCAATGTCTGGCTTGTTCTGTGCATCAGCAGGATCAGCACAGCACAGTGGTGGGCCGTGGGCTGTCTTGGGGCAGGGTCTGTGGATGTCTGCAGTCAGAGGGCTGTCTGCACAGATGTCCTCTTGCAGTAAGGGTGAGACAAGAAGGTTAATCCCAGCAATGTGAAGTGTCCATGAGCCTCAACAAAATGAGCATCCTCCCTCCCTGCAGGAAGGAGCTATATGTGTTCATTTGAAATTTGTTACATAATCCTCTGTAAATGTCTTCTCTTACTGCTCTGCCTCTTTCCCTTTCTTTTTCTTTTGTTGCTGTCCTTCAGCTGTACTTTCTGCTGACATTTCACAAGTAGCTGTGCCCCAAAGGGGATATTGCTGCTGATTGCTGACCATAGGGTAACCCACCTACTAACATAAGGCTGAAGGTGTCCTGCCTTTCCTATCTGGGAGCCACAGTATCCCTTTCCTTCTCTGCTTGCACTTGATTTGTAGCTCAGATTACCACAGATACGTCATCTTTGAGTCTGTTCTTGCAGGCCGCTTCCTGCACTAAGGCCACCTTTGCCACAGAATTCCTGCTTGAACAAATCATAGAATTGAGTGTTAGCCCTCTCTGACCTGGAGATAACAGCAAATTCTCTTGACTAGTCAGAGGATGCTTTTAACCTTAGCCGCACCCAGTTCCCTTTACTCACAACATCTGCTCGTCAGTACCTTTTCCAGCCTCTCTTTTCATACGGAGCACAGTGCTTGCCTTGCTATAGTAGATACACAAGAGTATATGGAAAAAAGGGCCATGATGGGATGGTGGCTTGGTCTTGGAGGAAAGAGGTGGAAACTGCACTGTTGGTTCACAGCATTTACTTCTTCCTAGCTGGAATTTCTTTGCCTCGCTCCCTCACTGGTTGACATGATACCCCAGGACAGGGAGCAATCTGCTTAGCTCCTTTAGCCCTTCACCTTCCTCCCTGTGTCCTCGTCTGCCTTTTCTACACCTTTACTCTGGATATCTTACTGCCTCTGTCCCAAACCCCTTCACCCAGTGTTGCTTCTCCTGTGCTTGCTGGCAAGCAGACCATTTTCAGCTCAGACAAGAGAAACAAGATTACATAGAACTGATTGCACTTAGGTGCATTGAAAGTACCAGACTTGCCCTTGCTCACATGGAGGCTGCACACCCAACAGCTGTCAAGTGTCAGACTTGTGGCTCTTCAAAAGAAAAGGAGTTTTATCTTTCCTTGAAAGCCTGAGGAAGGCTGCCAGTTTCTAGGATGCTGTAGGAAATACGTTTCTTCAGGCCATACTGTTGTGTAGGTTGGATTGCCCTCCCTGAGTCTTCCATGGGTAGTGATGGGGTGTCCTGGCTGTGGGTTGTGTGCCCTCCCCTCCCATGCCAGTTCAGTTTCTGATGATCTTTTCAGTATTCATGCAGTAGCACTGGAGAAGGCATTCTCTCTGGTACTTAGAGCAGGAGTGCCCTGTGCTAAGGGGCTTGCCTTCCTCAGCTGAACCATGTGCAAACTAAGCCTGATGGCTTTGCCAAAGAATGATATTCTTGAGGATCCTAATTTGGGTTGAGCATTTTCCTTAGCTCCTTGTCAAGCATGGCTGCATTACAAGTCACTGAAGACTTTAGAGTGGTTTGTAGGAGGTTTAAACTTACTGTAGACTTTAATTCAGTCATTGTACTAAAGTATTTGTGTACTCTGCAAATCTCTCTCACACACACTTGTTCTTTTTCTTTGTTCTTGTGGTAAAATGGCAAATCTGGAAATGTTTGCTTGCAGTAGTTGCATTCTCATTGACACTTCAGAGGTGTCATTGTCAGAGTTCTTGTGTAACAGTTTATTGTCTGGTTGCAGTTTGACACACCACCCAGTGAAATAGTGGATATGAATGTTGGTAATGTCTCTGGCTGTATCTTTCCTGCATGTACTGTAATACTTACAAAGCATTGCCCCATCAACCCTTCTAACAGCATTGTCCGTGAACTCCCTATGGCCTAAGATACTGCCTCTCTGGAACCAAGAGCATAACTCCAAATTGCTTTGGTGCTCTGATTGCTTTACTGTATCCCTCTGTAAATCATCTGTGCACCTCACTTCTGAGGCCAGCCCAGCCCAGCAAGTACCTTCACGCTGCTGGGTGAACCCCCATGACAGAAACATTCCTGCATCCCCGTTGAATTACTTTTATTTAGCCTGCTGCTGGTAAGTGCGTCAAGCACATCTAATAACATGATTGCTCTGTTTATCCTTCCATTAAGAACCACTTCAAGCAATATATGGTAATATAAAAATGCATGCTATAGAGTATGAAATGATTTCTGCCTTTTAAAGAAGAATGTTAATGGGAGGTGGCAGCTCCATTTTTATCCCTGTGCACATTGCAAGGTTTGAGCTGACTGAATTATTTAAATCACACCTCTCTGCCTTCCAATTGCAGCACTGCCAAAACCTCCAACAGAGCCATTAGTGACTGAAACGACAGCTACCAGCGTGACCCTCACCTGGGATTCAGGCAACTCTGACCCCATTTCATATTATGTCATCCAGTACAAGCCCAAATCCCTGGAGGGCCAGTTCCAGGAGGTGGATGGTGTGGCAACCACCCGCTACAGCATAGGTGGGCTCAGCCCCTTCTCAGAGTATGAGTTCCGGGTCATCGCAGTCAACAACATCGGCAGAGGCCCCCCCAGTGAACTGGTCGAGGCCCGGACAGGAGAGCAAGCTCCTTCCAGTCCACCCCTCAAAGTCCAGGCGCGGATGCTGAGCGCCAGCACCATGCTGGTCCAGTGGGAGCAGCCAGAGGAGCCCAATGGACAGATCCGAGGGTACCGCGTGTACTACACCACCGACCCGCACCTGCCTCTGAGCATGTGGCAGAAACACAACACTGACGACAGCCACCTCACCACCGTGGGCAGCCTCATCACGGGCACCACCTACAGCATCCGCGTCCTGGCCTTCACTTCCGTGGGCGACGGGCCCCCCTCGGACATCATCCAGGTCAAAACACAGCAAGGGGGTACGTATGGAGTGAGACAGCCTGGCTCCATGGCCATCCCTGCGGTATGAGGCTCAGCTGAGTGTCTGACCTGCACCAGGCGTCACAACTGCACTTGGTGCTCAAATGATTGCATGTCAGAGAGGGTGGGAGGGCATTCCCACCCCACAGGCATCCGGTTTAAGCTGTCAGATGGTCCTGGGGAGTTGGTATCAATCTCTGTACAAGTTGCAGCCCACAGTTTTGTCTGAGATACAGTGGTAAAAGTGTGACACAAAGTTCCGTACATAGATGTCGGTACCTGTGTTACTGCTGGACCCTTCTGGGGTCTGAGTATACATGTGGAAGAGAGGATGTGAGATGCAGTCAGGGTCTGGAAGGGACTGACATGATCCCCATGGTCACCCATCTGAGTGACAGAGATGCTTGCCTGTGGCCTGAGATGTTCTAAGAACACAGTACAGGGGAGAACGGATGTTCTGGCAGAAATGAAGGAGGATCCTCACAAGGTGAAACACTGACTTTGCTAAGTCATGTGACTCTTCTTGTCTCCTCTGGCACTAACCATGTGTTTATTCCCCAGTTCCTGCCCAGCCAGCTGACTTCCAGGCAGAAGCAGAGTCTGATACCCGCATCCTGTTGACATGGCTGCCTGCCTCTCAGGAACGCATTACTAAATATGAGCTGCTGTACTGGGAAGGGGAGGATGGCACTCAGGTGAGGATCCTGCCTGGCAGCTCCTGGGGCTGAACATGGCCATTTATCAGCTTGGGAAGGGTATGTGCTTGAGCCAGGGTGGTACAGAACTGTTTCTTTGTGTTTCTTCTGCCTCAGTGGTGTGCAATAACACATGGCATTCTAGTTTCTTTGTAAGTGACTTCAACAGTGCCTGTTGATAACAGCAAAGTAGTGGCTGGTTTTGGACTGGAAAGGCTCAGAATGCCTTGACAGCATCCCTGAGGCATGCTTACTGCTGTTGCCTGTAAACAGTAGCACTTCTGGGCAGGTCTGAAATGGCCTCCAACATGTGTCTCTGGCCCCAGGACTGGTTAGATGTAAAAAGCAGATTGAAGGTGGCCTAGAGAGAGCCCTTCCACAGTTACCACAGGTCCCTAAAGGAAGTCCAGTTCAAAATACATCAAAGGTAATGCTGGCTTCAAGACAGCATAGCAAGAATTGTGCCATGACAGCATCACAGTGTCCCACGGTCCTCTGCCTCTCCTCTTATTATAGTGGCATGAGAGCTGCCAAAAATAAGTGCCCTTCAGGTGAGGTGTCAACAAAACAAGCCCTTTTCCAGCAGTGTTTCGGTGCATTAGAGATCCTGGCTGCTACAGGATGAGGGCTTTACTGCCTGTTTCACAGGCAGTACACTGTTGGGAGAAGACAAACTTGTGTGTCCTGTGCCCCTTCTCTGAATTTGTATAACTGGACCCAGCGTTCCCACAAAGCTCTCAGGCCAGCGAGTGAAGTCTGAGGGCCAGACAGTGTAGCCTGGCTGTGACAGAGGTCTGCTTCCCGGCAGAGTCCTGGTGTGTCACCCAGGAACCTCCATGGTTTGGAGTCCTGCAGGACTGCAGGCAGGTTTGGCAGTGTGGCTGTGACTTTTTGTGGGCCCAGAATGGCTGCACATACAGCTTTTCTCTATCCTCCAACTACACCAAATAATCTGTTTCCTTTTTTTTGGCAGCAAAAGGTGGAGTTTGACCCAACCTCCTCATATGCTGTGGAAGGTCTCAAACCAGACACATTGTATAAGTTCCGTCTGGGCGCCCGCTCAGAGCTGGGGGTAGGAGTTTACACCCCCACAGTGGAAGCCAGAACTGCCCAATCCAGTAAGTGCCTGACATTCAACACTGCTGGAGACAAATCAAAAACAGTTCAGTTTCCATCTCCTGGGCACAGAGAAGCCCCCAATGCTTCTGCCCTTGTGGGTTTGCAGGGATGCTGGCATGCAGTGTGCTAAAGGGAGGAATGGGGAAAGTCAGCTGGGTTTTGGATCAGGGCTCTTTGGCAGAGTGGGTGCACCCAAGGGGTAAGTTGTTTCTTCCTGTCCCTTTGATCATACTGTCTTTCCCTAAGGGTAGATTCATAAAAAGTGATGGAGGAGTAAAACAGGCTGGGAAATTGCTTTGGAGAGGTTGATTTGAGTGGGTTTGTGCATCTCTATGAATTTACTCCCATGCAGACAAGCTGTCTGGACAGGCAGCATATGGGTATTTGGCTCTAAATGTGACTGTCTCCAAACCATTGGATTTTCATCCCTTCACTCCCTATTCCAGCTGCCTTGCTTACACGGGAGGCCATCCCTGGTTTGTAAAGTTGATTGCAAGGTGAGGCATCCTGTGAGGCCAGGTGTGTCTGTGGCTGTCAGGCAGCTGGAGGAGTCATTTTGGAGAAGTGGCTGTTTGCCAGGGTTGTGTGAGCAATTCAGGCTGCAGCTTCTGGGACTGCAGTGCTAAGGGAAACCAGAACAAGCTGCAGTTCAGTTAATAGAGAGGCTCAATAATGAGGTGACCCAGGCAATATCACTTTCATCCTGGCTCTGCCCTGTGTGATCACAGAGCGGGAGTTTGCATTGCTCTGATTGGCAGCTCAAAGTGCTGCGCATAAGCAGATTAGGGCTATCAAAGGGCCCTGCGATAAGCTCGTTTTCACTAACGATTTTTGGGCTTGCCATTATGCAAAGAGCATTAAAAGGGGGAAAAAAGACATTTCCGTTTGCACCGTCTGTCTGGGATTTACTTGCTCTGTGGAGTGAGCAGTTGGCACAGGCAGCCAGCCTTCCCTGCAGGGAGGGCGGGAGCATGCACAGCTACCAGGAGTGTGAGATGGCCATTAGAAAGGGAGCTCTGGCAGGGAAGAGCAGCTTTGCTCACTTTTAGAATGACCTTCTCTTTGAGGAAAACTCAGCTTCATTAACATACCAGTCCCAGGCATTCCTCCACCTCGTTAAGTGAGCTAATGATGTCTTAAGCTGAACAATAGACAGGTATGAAAATGGAGAAAGATCAGATCATGCGGTTATAAATATTTGAACACTGAGAACAAATCCTGAATATGGGGATTTGTATACCTGTGTCAGATAGCTTTTGTATTGATAGGCAAAGGTTGAAATAATTCTCCTGCCATGTAAATTAATTCCATCAGTAGATGCTCTTATCCTTGAACACACTTAATCAGAGACAGCTCCATGCATAAATGAGTCCTTCAGAGTCTCACAACAGTCCAAGTAAGAGAAACATTTGCTTCATGGACTCATCAAGGCAGACATTTTATCATTGCCTATTCTACCTGTTGTCTACTCACAAGGCATCTCACACCAGTGTGTTTTTAAGGTGGTCACTTCACTGGCCAGTGGTGCAGTAGCTGACTGGTTCTGGCATCTGTTTAGTCAGAGAAATGTGCCTAGGCTGGAGGAGATTTGGCGTTTCGCCACAGGAGTACCTTGGTTTGACCAGTGAAGCCCTCCTCACACTGAAGGACCTAAGAATTCTTACATTGATCCAAGAAGTGACCTGGGTCTTGGTTTACAGGCTCCTACTTGAAAAGATTTCTGATGGGACTCAGTTCTATGACAGAAACCATTGGCAGTTACTGCTGAGCTATTCAGTGAGGGTGACAAACCACTGTCTGAACAGTCCCAGTGCAGTGTGGAGCCTTGAGTACTGGGGGGTTCAAAATCAAGTAGGTCTTTCAGAAAGCTGTGCTTTACCTTGGCAGAAGTTGTGTGCAGAGTGCACAACTTCCAGTCACAAATCGTTTTAGCAACACCTTGTATTAGATGGTTGGATGGGTTCCCTTTGGCCTTAGAGCTTACTAGTCTAGAAATACTGCAGCTCCCACCTTCAAATTGGTCTCCTTCCTGCACTTTTCCGTCTGGTTACCCTGAGAAAGGCTGTTAGATCATGGAGCTTGACATGTTCAGGTGGGACACAAACTGCAGGAGCAGTCAGATTCCTGCTTTCCAGAAAGCCTCTCTTCATTCTCTATTCCTGTCCCTGACAAACCAGTCATGGGGAAGGTAGGAGGCCTGTGATCACTAATGACTCACTAATGGGCTGGAGAAGGATGCTGGTCTTGCTTTTCTTGTGGCACTCCTGCTCAGGAGCAGTAGGCATGCTTGTGTGGGAAGGCCAGAGGGAGGCAGTGCCCTTTTGAACCCTTCAGCAGCACAGTTGAGACCTCGTCTGAGCAGGCAGCTGCTTTCTAGGCTGTCTTTCCTGCTAATCTGCTCACTTAGTTGCTGGGCACCCTGCAAAAAGTACAAGCAGTGCTGCTTTGAGGGCCAGCAGAGCACGGGGGAGTTTTCCAGGAGTCTGCAGTGCCTCAGGCAAGCAGAATGATGCAAGAGAGAAACATCAGCTCTGTGCCCATTAGGCCTCGGCATTAAAATGCTGTTCTCCCCTGAAATACTGAGGTGGGTCCTAAGTCTGCCTTTTCCCTAGCCTGAGGAGCAGGTGGGTTGGATGGGTGCTCAGAGTTGCTGTGGGCCGTCGGGGGAGGCTGTCGTGAGTAGCCTGGAGGCAGCAGAGGTTTGCACAGTGTGCATGTGTGGGTACATCTGCATGTGTGGGTGCATGCTGGCCACCCAGTCTGCTCTCTGCTGGCCCCAGGAGGGACACTTCAACTCCTTGTGCATTTTAAGTTGATCCTGCTCATGTTACCAAGTTTTGTTTTGCTTTCTTTAAGTGTTAATCTGAGTTTTTGCCTTGCACATCATATGTGTGACTCTTACCCAGTCAACAGCCAACTTTTGACTTGCCCACACTGCCATCCAAAGCTGCTTTTGGAGAAGGAGCTCACTGCTGCATGCCAAGGGAAGCTGTGGAGGTTCTGTCAAAGCATGTCTCCTCTATGAAGGCTGTCTGCAGACAATGTCAGGGGAAAGGTTTGCCAAGGCCCTTGTATCTCAGCTGTCCTGTCTGAAGGATGCCACCAGGCACTTTGTCTACATTATGCCCTCCATTGTAGGTGTTGCTTTGGTGTTGTATCTTCCTACGCTCTTCCCTGCCACTTCCCTGCTGATTAACCAAAAGTGTGTGAGGATTCACTTTTTACCCCTGCGTCCTTTTCACTATACCAGATGGCAGGGCTGATCCTGTGCTGTCTGCTTCCACGCATTGTTTTGACTTCTCTTTCCTCCAGTGTAGCTCCCATAGCAGCAGCCTGACTGCTCAGGCATCATCACTTCCAGCTCCATCACTACTTACTCTCCTCCATCTTTCATCTCTCCAGGCATCTGAGCATCAGGAATGCTCCCTGTTCTCTGAGCACAGGAGTGGGAATTAAAATTACATGCAGTCTGTAACTGTTTCTGCAAGCAAGTGGGCCTTGTTCCTAGCAAGCAGAGGTCACCGGTGGCTTTGGGAGGTCCTGCTGCCCTCTGCTTTCCCAGATCTTCTGCCACTGCCAACCTGTGCCCAGCAAAGCTAAGGCACCATTGCTGAGTGCTTGAATTAGCTGAGGTCCTTGCTGCCATGTGGAGTGGTGTAGGTTGTGTTCACCTTTGCACAAGCAGTGAGCAGACAGGGTTGTTCCTGTGCCCCTGCAAGGCTGGCTCTGCTGCATTGGTGGCTGCAAGGACTGAAGCATGGGGAAGGGTAGCAGTCTTTTTTCAAGCATTTCTATGTTTCTTGGTGCAGTGAAGAATGGAAGCTGCCTTTCACCTGCCATGGCAAAGCAAGACACTTGGTACTGCATTATTGCTTGGCCACACAGCTTTCTAGTCTTAGAGCAACAGAGTGCATTTTTATTTTTATTTTTTTTTTGGTGATGGTGCCCTGCCCCCTCTGCTTAGGGCTGTTTCCTTCTGGATGAGCACCCGTGGATGGAGCCATGTCCCTCATTCCTTCCCTGACTGTGTGGGCTCCTTTCCTTCTCTAGACTTCCACTCTTGCCTTCTGTGCAGGCATGCTGTCTGCAGCATCCCAGGGCAGTGAGGCCAAATGACAGGGGGCTGATGCTGCTGCTATGAAAGGGCTCCCATACTGCCAGAGCCCTGGTGCAACCAGAGAGCAGGTCTGCAAGCCTGGAGAAAGGAGTGAACCAGGCAGATATCCCAGGGATGCTTTGCTTTGTCCAGGTCATCTCTCCTTTCCTGATCTCTCTCCCCCCCGCCCAGATTTGTTTTACTGCTCTTCCCCATTGTGCTATGTGGAGAGACTTTTCTCCCAATGATCCAAATGAGAAGCAGCTGTTGTCTGGATCCCATTCCTCCTCCTGTGGACAGATAACATTACCAGGGCTTAGAAGTTAATGCAAACTGCAGGTGCTTTTTTGCCTGGGAGGGGGCAAGGCCTGCTTACCTTCCACTGTACAAATCCATAGGCCAGGAAGCTACTGAGGCTGGTAACCAGTGTGGCAGGCATGAAGCAGTCAGTCCCAGATTCCAGGGGCATGTGCAAAGCAGCACAACCACGTTATCTCCTGCTCCCACGTGGTGCCTGGCTCCCACCTGGTTAGGGTGCAGCATACAGCTGATAGTCGTGATTTTAAACCCTACCAGGACAAACTACCTGCAACCTCAGTCACCTGCTTTCCTTATCCACTTCTGTTTCCTTCGCTTGTCTAGGAGTGAGTTTTCACAAGTTTTCCTACAATCTGGTGTGTGAGCTACCCTTCTGCCACTCTTGCTTTCTGCAGCTTCCTGCCTCTTCTGGTTTCCATCTGCTTCAGATCTTCACTGAAAGTGTCTTTCTTCTCCCTACCAGTCTCTCTCGCACCCTCCACATGCCCCCCTTCCCTTACTGCCATTTGTTGTGTTTGGTAAAGTGAGCGTCCAAAACTGCTTTGGGAAGAGGTGTTCTCTGATGCAGAACAGCACTTCCATCTCCACACTGTTCATCTGGCCTTCAAATACAAATTGCCCCCCTGGTGCCATCTTTGATGATCTGTGAGGATGGCAGGCAGTTGTCCACATGTATGTTCAGTGCTCTGTTGGCTGGGTAAAAGTTCCCTGTGCATTTTGGTTTGTCCTTCCATTCATTTCCCTTCATCTCCCCACTTCATTTATTTGTCCCCAGCCCCCTCCGCCCCACCCCAAGAAGTCGAGTGTGTAAGCACCAGCTCCACCACCATCCGGGTAAGTTGGGTGCCGCCGCCCGCCCAGAGCCGCAATGGGGTCATCACCCAGTACTCCATTGCCTACCAGGCAGTGGAAGGAGATGACAACACCAAGCATGTGGTGGATGGCATTGGACGGGAGCATTCCAGCTGGGAGATCAAGGACCTGGAGAAATGGACTGAATACAAGGTGTGGGTAAGGGCTCACACGGATGTGGGGCCAGGACCGGAGAGCATCCCCGTGCACGTGCGCACTGACGAGGACGGTAGGTGCTACTGAACAGCTCCTTCAGCTGCTGCCATGGGTTAACCAGGACTCTCCTAACTGTGTTTGCTGGAAAGAGGGGGAAAGGGAGCAGGGACAGTGACCTGGGAGCACCTTTCAATCAGGACCAGAGGCTGTCAGGGGCAAAGCTCTGGGGAGCAGATCTCAACAATTGCCCTGGCGTGGGGTTGGGGAATTGCTTGGCTGGCCCTTGCTCTGCCTCCAGGGTCCTGTTTGTGTCAGCAGTGCTTCCTGTGCATGCAGGGAGGCAAGGCTCTGCTTTCCATTGTGGTTTTATAGTGGGGAGTTGTGGATTCCTTTTTCTTGAAGGTAGAATGAGCTCTCCCAGCCAAAGGCTTCTCTTGTGAGATCAGGACTTAAAGTTTACTTGTTGACCTGAAATCCAGCAAACTAAAGAGGGGGAAAGCAATTCATTTGAAAGTTGTAGATCCTGCAGGAAAGCTGCTTCCTGCTCCAGCTTCCAGGCAAGCCATAGCTTATATAAAGCTGCTCTTCCACTCAAGAGTCAGAATACCACACGTACAGAGCACTTTACTGGATACGACAGCTTTAAAGAGAAATTGCTTTGTATTAGCTGGGCTGTCAGTTATGTCACCATGATTTAAGCCATTTCCTTTGAAAGTGCCAGAGCTTAGGGTGACAGTAGGAGCTCCCGTGGCTTCATGCTGACCCAAGAAAGCTGTAGATTTAATGGGAGAAGAAAGAGATGGAGTGTCCAGGCAAAGAAAGCATGATCTCTGCATTGCCCAATCAGTATAGGAAATTGAAACCAGACATGTTACAGTCTCCCTAAATGGGCTGCCACTGTCCCCTATGTCTCCATGGCTCTGAAAGTGGCGTCTGGGAATGCTTGCTGACTGCATTCCTGGGCTGGCAAACACATCTGTGTGTGTGTCCTGCTGCCTGTATTGTTTGCTTCAGTTCTCATTCAGCAGAAGTGTAGCCCAAGGGAAGCTGTTACCCCAGAAATGTCGCAACAAGCTCTCTCGGTTAGTTTTTGGGCACCGTGGTTGGACATTCCAGCTTAGCTGTCAGGAGTGATTTTATATTCCTCTGACACGCTGACGCTCAGTAGATGCCCATGATGAAGGAATGAAAAATGCTAAACTATAGTCTGAAAACAAATTGAACTTTCCCTGTTTGGATCTCAGATGCAGCACATACTTCCCATAGTGGGGTAGGACGGAGTTTCTCAAAACACTGTGGTCTGCTCGTATTCACATCTTTTTGTGTTCCTGCAACATCCCCATATCACATGCTGCCTCCTTGTCATGGCAGCAGAACTTGACACACAGCTTCTGTCTGGTTCTCAGGGAGGATCTTGTTTTCCGCTTGGACTCCCAGCTATGTGTGTGGGCAGGTGTCTTGCCAGGGCAGGAGAGCCCTGTGGCTTGTGCAAGGTCACTGCACTAAGTGAATTGTGGATTACAGCATAGGCTGCTCCAGGCAGAAGGGGGTAACTGTTCAAGCACAGCACCCTCCATTCCCATACCTTGAGTTGGCCTCATGGTGCTAAAATGCTGCGTTCCTCCTTTCTCTATTTTATTAAATTATCTACAATTACGAAGGACATCTGGGGAAAAATAATGAATTGCCCTGCAGCTTAAAAACTGTGCTCACCTGCTGGGTAGCTGTTTCTTCCCATTTAGTTGGTTGAAATAGCAATACTCATTACGTCTGCTTGTCAGGTATCCATCCCTAATTATCTAATACTGATTTCTTGCTGTGTTGAGAATTGGGGCATATGAGGTTCCAAACCTCCAGATTTTCCCAGGGCAGTGGAAGGTGAAAAGGGTCCTGCAGATGAGGTGATAGGATGAAGCCCAGGTTCTTCACTTGGTACTGGGCACTTGGGTAGCATCAGAGTCTTCCACAGAGGGTGCATACCTCTACTCCCAGCTGCTTCAGGCAGAAGGAGCTTTCCAGGAGCAACTGAGAAGCTAATTTTTTAGAATTGACATTTTAGTCACAGTCAATGCAAGAGCAAAATATAATAAGGAGGTAATTTTTCCAAATGGTAAATAGGGTATAAATACATTTTTTAAACGGGCCTCACCTTGCAAGAAAATTGATATTTTCTGGGCAGTGTAATTTTTCATTTTATTATCAAAAAGCATTCAGCTAGCCGTGCATGAAATCCAGTCCCCAGAGCTGTCACAATCCCCACAGGCCCTTTATCTGGCTGAGTTCAGTGAATGCTGTCTCTGAGCTCTGGGTTATTGTTTTAGGATGGTGCTTTTCCCCCTCATTAACCTCTCACTGTCACAAGGGAAGAGCACGTGTGTGCTCTGGCTGGTGGCAGGTACCTGGGCTCCCTGCAAGCCAGACTCAGCATCCAGTCATGCTACCTGGGACTGTTGGGCTGCATTTAGATGGGTCTGAGAGAAGCTGTTGTGTCAGGCAAGATGCAAAGAAGGCTTTAAGACCCCTGCCTGTGCCCCAGGGCACCCTGAGCTGCGGGGGTATTCTTTATACTGTGCTGTATTCTTCTATTCTTCCTTGCTCCTCTGCTGCTGGAGGTGAGAGGAATAGATGGACCTTGAGTCTGATTCAGCACAACGACTTTTATTAGGGGTGCTCCTGCATATTGCAGTAGCAAAAGGGAAGGAGTCAGGGATGTGGTCCTGCTGAAAGATTGCAGTGTGATGTCCTGGACAGGTACAGGAAGCTTGTACCAGTAGGGCCGTCCTGGCAGTGAAGTGGGGGGAAGGTAGCAAAGGAGTGAGAGGTAGTGACAGTGATTGTGTGGTACCTGCTGACTGTTGTCCCGTGTGTGTTGCAGTGCCCAGTGCCCCACCGCGGAAGGTGGAGGTGGAGTCTGTGAATTCGACTGCCATCCGGGTGAGCTGGAAGCTGCCCATCTCCAACAAGCAGCATGGGCAGATCCGCGGGTATCAGGTTACCTATGTGAAGCTGGAAAACAACGAACCGCGAGGGCAGCCAGTGATCAAGGACGTCATGCTGTCAGAAGCACAGGTACAGTGTGGGGACCACCAGATGGTGGGCATGGCACCTTCCCTCTCTGCAGAGGGCAGGCTGGCTGGATCCAAGTATTTCTGGGCCTCCTCTTGCTGCTCCAGAGCGTGGGACTCAGCCTGCCTGAGCAAGGCAAACAGTTTATCCCTGAACTGTGGCTTAAGTATGGGTAAAAAGTTTTAATCAGGAAAGGATTACTGTGGAAAAGATGATGTACTGGATGATGTTCCTCTCTTAACCCTTCTCTGATACATTCCTCTCTGCCTGCCACATCCTGTGCAGACTCCAGCTGGAGCAAACAGTACTTTGCCAGTTCATTCATAAATGGTCAGAAAGTTTTAAATAAGCCTTGAGTTTGTTTCTTCTGTGATGCTGATTATGTTCAGGGCAAAGTGTCTTTCTTGGTAGCATCCACCTGGGTGCTGCCTGCTTGTGGGGCACAGGGTGGCTCTGCACCCCTTCATAGGCGCTGCATGCCAGGCAGAACAGCATTCCTGGGCTCAGCAAAGCCTTCCCTCCCTCCTGCTTTTGCAGGGCAGGGGCTTGGTGTTGCATTGCTTCTTGAAACAAAACTCTAGGTGAAGCCAACTTAGTCTGGGAAAGGCTGGGGAGGATGAAAGAAAACGAGGCGAAGGCCCACATCCCCTGTAAACGACTTTGTCCTCTGCAGTCCCCATACAGCAATCTGTTCATACTTAGGCCATCTCCTGGATACCTCACTGCCTGTGAGCTGCAGCCCTCTTCCCACACACTGCTCCAGGCATGGCTGTGCACTCTGCACATCCCAGGAATGTGTAGTTGCCTCTTCCCTAAGGTTCAGGGAAGTTTTTGGTGCCCCGTGTGCAGTGAAATACAACTCTTCTTTGAAGCAGGGGTCCTTCATCCTGGATGACCCATGCTTAGTTCTCAACTAAGATAATCGTATAAATGAAGAACAGGGTCTGCTGCTGCTGGAAGCAACAAGGAATCGATTCAGAGGTGGCCTGCTTGAATGATGCCCAGTATAAATACTGGAGAGCTGCAACGATTAATTGATCTGTCTCCTGAATGCAGCTGTGAATCATTTATGCATTTGTCAGTGGGGAGTGCAGTGCACAGAGGCAGCTTTATTCCCCATTCATATTCTAAGGGATAAAGCTCAGTAATAATGTGGAAGGGGAAACTTTAAAGAGAGAAAAGACTGAGGGTCCTTGCGGTGTTGTCTGGGGCACATCTGTTCATGTTTCAGATGTTGCTTTAATAGTTAGAGAAGCTGCCTACTGCCCTTTACTTATGCCAAGAGAATGTGATCTTCTGTGTTGTTAGAACAATTGAAGCTGTGTTGTTCAGCTGGAGTTTGGAGTTAATGGGCTGGTCCCAAGTGTAGGTGGGCGAAGTTGGCAATGTTTTTCTTCTTGGTGTTTTCAAATATTTTATGCTTGCCCAGCCAGTTCTGCTTTCACTCCTTACTCATACATTTCAGAGAGAGAAATCCCATGCTGATGTGCAAAATGAGGATGCCAGAGCCAGAAATCTTTGAAAGAGTGCTGGATTTTGCATTAGTTTGAATGTGCTCATCAAGGAGGCAAGTTCCTAGAAGATTCCTGGCCTGTCAGGCCACTTGCCAGTCTTCCATATTTGGTGAATTTATATGGGGAAGTTCTTGATTTCTGTGATATTTTTTCCTGCTGTGTGTGGTGCTGAACTCATCCAGTGTAATTTTTGGGTGGAAGTGAAAATGATAGTTGCAGAGAAGCAACTACTCTAAAAGAGTCATATCACTCTTGGGATAAACTAACGATGACCCTGCAGGGAAGAGGTTTCACTGACTTGGCAGAAGAGATCTCTATTTCCCAAGAGTGAGAAGCCAGGCATGACCTGTGCTTGTGATGAAATACATCTGTTCCAGATGCTGAAGAACCCTGTAAGAGCTGCCATCTTTCAGTACAGCAGTGCGTGTCTTTGCAAACAGCCAGATGAAACTTTAACGAGTAGTCTTGGAAGAGTTATTTCCTATGAAAGAAAACAAAAAGATACAATGGAAAACCTGCCCCTGAAGGCCATAGGATGAAGATGGCCACAGTTCAATACTCAAAAACAGTCACAAACATTTATACCAGTGCACAGGGAGAGAATTAAATGGATTGAAAACCTTGGGGTCAGAGAAGAAAATCGCTGGACAGGTAGGCAGAGCCCCTCCTCCTGCCTAGCCAGGCTGTCTGCTGATTTGAGTGGGTATGTACCACATAATCTGCTTCCTGCAGACAGTGTGAAGACACTGATACTAAAGCTGACTCATGATTTTTCCTTATTGAAGATGAGAAATGGAAAGAGAGTAAACGAAGATGAAAGGAAAAAGGCAGGGGAACGGAGATGTTAGCTATGCAGATAATATGGATTCTGAGCTTTCAAAACCGTTTGAGCGGAAAAGACTAAAACATCAGCAGAGACGTGGGGGCCCTGGTGCTGGAGAGATCACATTTTATTTTACAGCCTCCTGCCTGGGCAGAGTAATCAGTTGTTAAGAAGGTCCTGTGATGGAGCTGAGGCCTCTCCCTCCCCTCTGTGGCTGTGCCTGTGACTGATTACCTCTGTCAGGATTCTGTGTGCCTTCCAGTCTGAGCTCTCACCTCCTACTGACAGCCTGATGGACAAGCAAATGTGACCCTACCCCGTGGAGGAGCTCCCAGTGTGTGTGCAGCTGCAGAGCTGGATCAGGTACCTGCAGCAGCTCTTGCCCAGGCCATGCCTGTCACACCTCAGCCGGGTCCCATGATGGGCGATGGCAGACGATTCATCTCTGTGCCCTGGGTCTTGCATGAAGCACATCCAGGCACCAAGAGAGGGCTTTTGAAAGGAGCCCAGTGCAGGAGCTGCACTCCACCACTACTTCAAGTCTTTGCCAGCTCAGGGGAGCGAGGGATAGCAGGGCCATGGACGCAAGCATTACGCTTGACAGGGGCAGGGAGGGGCCCACCTCATTTCCTTGGTTTCCAATCTCTGGGCAGCTGCTGCACGTTAGGAGGGGCAGTGGGCTTGAACCCCTCCACACCTGCAGATCCCCCCTGCCCAAACAACTTAGCAGGGCTGGCTGGGGACAGCTAGCTATACAGGGGTCAGGCTTTGGGGAGAAGAGACTCCTGCCACCTTCTCCTCCTGCTGTGCAAACTGAGTCATGGCACAGGAAAGGTATGTGCTGCCCACAAGAAGAGCTGCAGGCTCACAGGACGGTAGTGTGGTCTCTCTAGGGAGCACTTTCACCAACCAGCATGCAAACTGAGTGCACATCCCACCAGCTTGCTCCAGAAGAGCAGGAAGAAGAATTGGCAATCACTTCAAGCTATTGGATTGAGATCAAAGGAGAAAGCAGAGACTTCAATTCTCCCTGAGCAGTACCTACCCCAGGCACAACACAGAGGATTTTACAGCCTCCCTCTTTCATTGTGTGATAGTCAAGGATCTTTCTCTGAGTGTACTTGCAACATCTCATACATGTGTACTTGTCCAGGTGAGAGTCTGGCATGGAGGTAGGATGTTCTCTGCCTCCTATGGGGAACAAAACTGTAAGGCATCATCCAAGAGGCTCTTCAGTAAAGGACCGGGGTAAAGTTCTGATACCATCAGACCCCTCTGAATCTCATTGACTGTCTGGAGTTCCACTGTTGCACCACAGTCACTGAAGCAGAGAGGAGAAGGATCTGCAGGAAAACCAATATTGGCTTCCCATAGCTGGGACTGTTGAGGGCTTGAATCTGTCTTTTGTAAGAGCCTTGGTCAGGGAAAACAGCCATTCCCTGGTGAGACATGACTATGCTGTGTTGAAGTGTAAAATGAAACATTAAAGCATTGCAGCTGCCATAAATACACACTGTTAGCTTTAGCACTTCCCAGAGCCATCCTGCCTCATGCACACAGCCCTCTCTGTTCTTTTTATGACTGCTCCTGGGCTTTTCAGATCAATTTGTCTTACTGACCAACCTTAAACAGTTAAGAAGCAATTGAGCTAGTTTAAGGAAGGAAATGTTTTGATCTGTAGATTAAATTTTCGTAATGAAACTGAATTTCTGCGAAGGTATTTATGCAGGCCTGGCTTTTCACAGTTGTTACTCCAGCACAGATCTCAAGGCATTTCTTCACGCTCTGATCTAATGCAAGATTAAAGTCCACTGAAACATTAGAGCAAACAGAGTTTGAACATTAAACACTTGTTTTAAAATCCTGGGGCATGATAAACTCCCTGCTGTGGTGTGAGGGGCCTCCTGAGCCCAGCACTGCTCTGCTGTTCCTTGCAGTGAGGTGTCACATTCTGCTCTGGTACCTACCTGGAGGCAGGCTGGGGTGTTCCCAGCCAGATGGCTTCCACCCATCAGGGACATGCTTTTGTAGGAGAAGTGAGTACCAGACCTCGGATCCTTCCCATGGCAGGACCTCTGCCAGCTTTTAGATCAGCAGGGCAGAGTGTGTGGCTGTTGACCATGGTGTGGGCTGGCTGCCACAGGTGGGACATAAACAGCAATGACACGGGTTCAGCTAAGTGTGGAGCAGTGGAAATGGCACAGAGATGTGTGTGGATAGAAAGCCTTTAGTTACCATAATACTTAGTGAGGGTCTTGGCTTTATAAGAAGTATTTAGGAGCAACTTGACCCCTTCAATGAAATTTACTGCTAAGATGGTTTAGGGGATAATTGTACTGCAGTCTCATGGCATCTAATAAGTGAACTATAATAAAATCTTAGGGGAACATTTCTCCGACAGCTTCTCTCTGAATTTAGAGAAAAAAATAACAAGTATTTTGAAAGTATGCCATGTATTTTATTGCTGAGGTGAGTAGTATGCCACTGTGATAGGCTGCAGCCTTCGAAAGCTGCTTCAAATAGTCTGAGTTCAAAAGGCAACTTGTATCTTTGATGCCATTTAGTGCTTCTGTTGCATTTGCAGGTTCCCAACACTCCATCAGTGTTAGCTGAGCTTCCCAGGGTCCTGAAAAAGTTGGTATCTGAGCAGTTTCACAGCTGGCAGGTCAGGCTCAGAAGCAAGGTTTGCCAGGGCTCACACTGTGAATCAGGGGCAATAATACCTATCTTCACTTTCATCTCTGTGCTTGAACCCACGGCCCAGTGCTTCCTCCAGGCAGATTTAGTAACGTGAGCTGTAACACATCCCCTTGGCTGAGAGAGTTCTGTGTGATCTCTGCAAGCCTTCCTTTGGTGCACCAACCACAAAGAGCACTGCTGTGGGCATGCATGGCAGCAGCCAGGATCTACTGTCTCACCACCCCAATGCAGCTTTCATGCCCTACAACCCCAAATCCAGCCAGAAGAGTTCAGAGTCTGTATTGAACTGCCCTGGTCAGGAATCCATATGAGCTTTTGGTGGGAAGGAGTTTGTGTAGAAGCTGTCCCTGCAGGGCTGCTGTTGTCAAGTGAGTGTTTACTCTTTCGTGTTGTGTAATTGGGAGTGAGAAGCTGTTTCCTCAGTACATGCACAAGTTTGAACCTCTCTCCAAGCCATGCACCACTGTTGGAGAGGTGCAGCTTAGTGTGAAGCTCTGTGTGAGATCTCAGCTTCTCTTGCACTGTTGATGACAGGTGGCACTTTTCGGTTTTCTGAAGTCCTCAGAGCATTTTCTTGCAAATAATACAGGAAAAAGAACCTCTAGAAATGCTGCATTGGAGCTTCCCTACAGAGAGTGCTTCTGTTTTGTGTATTGAAGTCTTTGGTTCTCAACAAGAGATAGTAGCTGGAGGATCACTAGAACAGAAACTGGAGTTTTGGCAGCAGAATTGTTGTGAATGACTTGTGGGGCAGCAGTCACCCTCAGAGCCTAGTTGGTGCTGCCTATCCCTTCTTGCTTTTGCTCATGGAAAAAGCAGAAAAATACAAACACAGCCAGAAGCAAAAAGTACTACAAAGTGCAAAAAGTAAGGGGTGACCTCTCCACCCAAGTGAGAAGGAAGCTCTTTGTTTGTGTGAATGATCTCAGACTCATTGTGCAGGCTAGCGGCATGTCAAAAATTGCTCTATGCCATTTCTTCCCTTGGCACAGCCTGTATCAAGTGACCCTCTGTGTATAAGTGTTGTAATTCCCCCAACCCAGTTCTGCTAACCCCTGCTGTTGTCGTCATTGTCATCCCTTTCCTACACGTTGCCCCTTAAAATTCTGTGTCTCCATTTTTCTCTCCTCCTTCCTTTCTCCCTCGTCAGTGGAGAGCTGAGGACTCCGTCGACCATGTAAGTACCACTTGTGTGTATTCCAGGTTGGAAGAGAGGGGTTTGGTAAATCGATTTGTGAATTTTGTAGACACAGTACTGTCAAAACATTCCTTTCACTCCCTTAATGAGGCTGAAGAGTTATATTGTGAAACCTTCTGCAAGCAGCAAATCCAGAGAAAATTGGCATTTAGATAGCTCCTAAATGCAGAAAAGCAATTGACATTTCCTATAATCTGTATTTCCAGCTTGTTGCAGTGCAGTTTTAGGCAGGTTCAAGTGATCGACTCAGGAGGCTCATCCTGCAGTAGTTGGCCCACCAAGTTATGTGGTAAAATTAGATACAGAATCTTTAAACCACATTGATCGTAGTCATGAGAAATAACCTACAACCTCAACCATGACCTTTGGTTGAAACACAGATAGTACTAAGAAAACAATCACATTTAAACAGTTAAATTCAATTTTTCCCCACATAATTCTGAGATATATATTTGGAGGAACAAACTAGAAAATGACCTTTTTAGAGTCAGCAATTCAATTACGTGCCCTACTGTGAGCTTCCCCAGCACGATGCATTTCTCCTCCTGCTTTATATGGAGCATTCTTGCTCGGAGTGGCTTTGTCATGACAGCACTGTGTTTGCATTATGCAATCAGACCTTCTTTCATCCATCCCTCATCTCTCTCCCCTCCTCCCAGCTTGCTTGCTTTGCTCCCGGTGGCATGCTTCTGCGTGAGAATTTCTCTTTGCATGGGTTTGGGAGGAGTGAATTCTCTTGGGATGTTCAGAGTCTGCAGGTTTTGTGAGAGTGCTTCCCCGCGGGTCCATTGGCACCGATCGGACTGTGTGTCCACTCACCCGCACACACGATCTGCTGCAGGGGCGGAGTTGGGATTGGACTCTGGTTCACACGGTGATTTTGGCGGGGTTCTTGTTGGTGCTTGTTGATACTTCTCTGGGCTGGCTGGTTCTGCAATGGTAACATGGTGATTTTGATGAGTAAGCCTGGGCAGGGAACCTGAACCAGCAGCACTGACTGGAAATGAGCAGGTTTAGTAGTGTGGGTGTTTGTGCGAGTGAGTGATGGGAGAGTGGCTGCGCTCTGAGAGCAACCACAGGCACCTCTTGCACCTCTCAAGCTGGCAAGGATCCCCCGGGCAGGGTTCAGACCCCTGGAGCATCTTCTGACAGTGCCCATGCTGCCTGTTTTCAGCAGCTCAAACTTAACCCTCTTCATCTCTGCTCTTCTCCTTGTCTGAAGGGGTAAATAACCAATGTGGCGCCTCTGCCGCCTTTTCAAAAGCTTCCCCAGCCCCTTCTCCAGCCTGCTCATCTCTTGCTCCCTGACCCAATGGGTTGTTAGTGCTAATGGCCCAGACACTGTCACAGCACCCACAGACAAACGCTGCTCAGGGGTACCTGCCTGAGCTGCTGGGCTCTCTGTGCTCACTCATTCGCAGGCCTGGCCAGCCAGACTTGGCACCAGTCGTGCTGCTGCTGGAGGCCAGGAGGGAGGAGTGCTGCTGCTCTCTTTGATCTCAAATTGAAGTGTGGAGCCATGCCCTCCTCCTGCCCAGAGGAAGCCAGAGCATGCAAGGATGCACCCTGTGAGTCTGCCCCCTCCCAGACCTCCCACGATGCAAGTTTTCCCTCCAGGTCTTGTCAGGGCCTTGCACTGACCTATCCCATCCTTGCAACCCAGTGCCTGGCAAGGAGGGTGAGCACAATGCTTAGAGCTGCAGGTGCTCTCTGCCCGGGGCCCCCCACCCCTGCACTGCCTCCCCGTGCTCCCCATGGCTCTGCTGCGAGAGACAACTTAAAAAACCCTGGAATTAGCCCCCAAGAGATTCTCATAGCCAGGTGAACTGGCTTTTGCTCTGGTTCACAGCTCCACAGTCCTCTTACTTAGCTTTCACACAGAACCATATCTGGATCAGATCTCCCTCTTGGCAGAAGCCGTGGGAGAGCACTGCTGCTGGCATGGGTTGCTGGTGGGTTCCTGGAAAGGCCGAGTGTTAAAGGCAGGGGTTGAAATGAGGCAGGTGAGTGTTGGAGTGGCAGCAGTTGTTTGCTGGCTCTGTGCAAAATGTGTGTGTTTGAGCATGATGCATGAGTGTGAGCCAGGGAATGTTGTCAGTGTGTTGCTGTTGGAGACACTGACCCTGGTGCCTTCCTTTGGCTCACTCACCAGTAACAAGTATTTACTCTTCTCCTTTGCCTCCTCTCTGCCTCGTGAATGCGCTCCCAGGAGACAGTCATTGGAGGCCTGCTGCCAGAAACCACCTACTCTGTCACAGTTGCTGCCTACACCACCAAAGGAGATGGTGCCCGCAGCAAGCCCAAAGTCATCACCACCACAGGGGCAGGTGAGTGTGGGGAGCAGGTGTCACAGTCTCGTGGGGGTGGTGGTAAAACCTCCCAAGAGGTGTGTGGGGAGTATGGCCAAGGCCAGGAGGAAGCAAGAGGGTTGGAGATGCTGCAGAGGTACAAACTCTTGTGATCTCCAGCCCATACTTAACAGGCTTTGCCACTGGATCACCTGAGCAAACTGCAGCAAACTGATGGAGAGATGCTACCAGGGCTGGTGAGAGAGCAGTGAAACTCATGAGTCTGAGCTCATCTGCATAGTTCAGAGACCTGGGAAGAGGAAGCCTGAAAGTCCAGGCCCTTCCTCAGTTTTGGAGTCCTGGCCTGTCCTCACCTTGTTCCTTTAGGCAAGTGCCATTTCTTGCTTCCTGTGGTGACTGCAGTGCCGCCTGGAAGGGCCTCTGGCACAGGGTGCTCCTAAGAGGTGCTTCTCAGCTCCCCTCTGCCATTGATACTGCTTCCATAGCTGAGCCTGCCTGCTCCTAGAGCCATGATAAAACCTGGAATGCAACAAACCTGCCACAGAAGTGCTGCAGACACAACTTCTAGGTCCTGGTGACCAGCCGTTTTGGTTCTGCTGTCTCAGTAGATCGTACCTGCGCCTGGAGCAGGGGCACCCAGGAGTCATCTGGCACGTCCCTCCAGGTGTGGTCAAGGTTGCCTTTGGCAGTGATACCGACTAGTTGACACAGCCTTGTCTACTCACTAGCCTATCCTACAGCCAATAATCCTGTTGCTTCCTCAGACCAGCACAGGGACAGTATTTACCACTTGTTATTATGGGAATGCAGCTTGTGCAAACTGAGAGCGTTTGTTCCTGGTGTTTTTAAACGAGGAACAGCTTGCTATCTCCTCTGCACTGCATGTGGGGAGCTCCAGAGGTAGTTTCCACTGTCAAAATCTCAAATGCTGTCTCCCTGGTGCCTTGCCATGACGTATTTTCTGTTCATCAAATTGCTACAGCTGTCCTATAAACAGGAAGAGCTTCCTAAACATCCCAGTGTTGTACTGTAAACCACAGCGGATCTTCCCATGTTATGGTGTACATTTTAAGATTAATATTTGGAATCAGCTTTGAAAATACTGTGTCCCTTAATACTAGCTGCTGTTAGGCATTGTATTGTGAGTGCAAGGAGGATGGCAGTGGCAATGGGAATGTAATTGTATCTCTTAAATACCTACAAAACCGCCCTCAGGGCCTTTGTAGAGGCTCGGCTGCCGGCATGACCTCAAAGGGGAGCCTTGGTGTCGCCCTCTGATGGCATAAAGGGGGCATAATTCTGGCAAATACGGTTTTCTCTTCTGCTCGACCGTGAGCTCATAGATTTCAAAAAACTGCAAGAATATTTAGCTAGGTTTGGCTGCAATCCCGGGGTTTTTTTTGTTTTTTCCATATCTATGGCCCCATGCCTTTGATTCTGAGTATCTTCCCTATCAGTTGATTTGTTTACAAATCTGAGCTGATGTGAAGACGCATCCTTTTTTAACTGAAGGAGATCAAGGTATTAAGCCATCAATTTAAAGCCATCAGTTCCTAACCAGTGACGGCAACACCCCTTGACTTGTGCAGCATAAGCAAAAATCCTGTGGAACGCTTGTGTTCACCTCTCACATCAACACTGACATCACGAATCTACTTCTCAACTAAACCAGAATATATTCTGATGGCAAACAGCCCACCCAGCTCTGCTCGCTGCCTCTGCAGATGGTAAAACTGCAAGGTTTCAGGATGAAATTTGTTTGCCTCCAGACAGACCAGGGTGCTGGAATCAGGCTTCAGGGTGTCTGTTGTGGTACAGTGCATCAGGGCCAGCATGGCCTGGTGCTGTGCACTGGCTGGAGTGTCTGAAGACCACTGATTGGGAGGATGGGACTCAGATCTTCTCTGAGATAAATATGATGCTTTGAGGTACTTAAATGTTTCCTGTAAAAGGGGATGAATTTTGGGGCTGGATATGGCTGAATTTATTTCCGGTTTAAATGGCAGCACACGGGAAAATGGCAACCAAGAGCTGGCTGGCTCCAGCTTCCCTCGCCACCGGATTAGGGTCAGTCTGCCTCTATCCCTGTGAATTGTCTGTCATCCTCTTCACCCTGTTGTCTGAACTTTCCCACTTTCCTCAATCCTCATGGACTGAGCAGCACGGAAGCGGTCCTTCCTTGCCCTCCTCCCAGGCTATAGATGGTCATTGTGTGTTTATGTTGCAGTCCCGGGGAAGCCCACCATGATGATTAGCACGACAGCCATGAACACAGCCCTCATCCAGTGGCACCCACCCAAGGAGATGGTAGGGGAGCTGCTGGGTTACCGGCTGCAGTACAGACGTCTGGATGAGGAAAAAATGAACACGATAGACTTCGGGAAGAGGGACCATCACTACACAGTGACTAACCTGCACAAGGGGGCCACGTACCTCTTCAAATTGTCTGCCAAGAACAGAGCTGGTCCAGGAGAGGAGTTTGAGAAGGAGATCACAACTGCAGAAGATGTGCCAAGCGGCTTCCCACAGAACCTGCGTGTGGTGGGTCTCACCACTTCCACCACGGAAGTTGCCTGGGACCCCCCGGTCTTGGCAGAAAGGAATGGCAAGATCGTCAACTACACAGTGGTATACAGGGACATAAATAGCCAGCAGGACCTGGTTAACATCACCAAGGACACAAGTATCATTTTGACAAATTTGAAACCTGATACCACTTATGACATCAAAGTGAGGGCCCGCACCAATAAGGGGGCTGGGCCACTCAGCCCCAGCATCCAGTCCCGGACCATGCCTGTAGAGCAAGGTAAGTGCCCCTCTAACAAGCCTTGGCAGGAAGCTCTGCCTCCAGGACAGGGACCTTTCCTTTGGTTCATGAGGCTTCGCTCTGCTCTGACTGTTGTGATCAGGTACTGTGTGGCTCCTTAGTCTAAAACTAGTTCAGCGAGGAAAAGCTCAGCAAAGATTTTTCTGAAGTTGCCATTTGGGGGGAGAGGGGCATTGGTGGTGCCTTAATTGCATCCATAGGCACACTTGGGTATTTTATCTGTACATGAAAGGCTCTTGCTTGAACTAGAGCAGGTGGCTGAGTAAGATCATCTACAGATCCAGTACCTGAATGACACTGCTCTTTGGTCATGACGAAGGGCCAAGGGAGTGTGAGTGAAGTGAGGATAAAAAAAGGCTGCAGTTCAGCCTATAACTTCCTTTCTGTGATGCTGAAAAGTATAGTCAAAAAGCAGAACTCCTCTGGAGACGATAGACTTGGTAAAAGGCTGCTGCTCTCTTCTCCTCATTTCTTACTTCTCTGCTGTAGCTGAACTCTTTGACCTCTGCTGGTGAGTTAGACAAAGAGACTTGGAGTCGAGCTGCCGCCTGTCTCCCTCCTGACTTGGCTTTGCAGCACTCAAATATCTTGTTTTTCATTTCAGTGTTTGCTAAGAACTTCCGTGTCAATGCCGTCATGAAAACGTCTGTGTTGCTGAGCTGGGAAGTGCCTGACTCCTATAAATCTACAGTGCCTTTTAAGGTAAGAGTGGGATTTTGAGGACAGGAAGCTCCACCTGTAGCAGTGAGGAGGACAGTGGATAGCAGCATCAGCTGGGTCCTGTCAGTCAGGCTCACCACTGTAACTCAATGACACTGGTCACACAAGCTTGTCCTGATGCCTGACATGGAGCTGATGTCAGGCAGGACAAAGTGGTCTGAAAACCAGCCAGTGAATAACACGAAGAGTAACTCCTTGCACAACATGTCCTGTCTCAAACATCCATATCACCTTCATGAGTTACTTCAGAGCATCAGGGCAGATGCATAACTTTGGGGAGTGAAGGGAAGAGGCATCATCAAACTTCCTGAAGGTCTTACAGGTGTGAGCGGCACAAAATGTATCAGTACAGAGGGACCTCTGTAGGAATGCTGCTCTCCTTTCACCAGTACAGTTCTGGATGTGGTGTCATCCAGCAGGCTGAAGACAATACTGATGACCCTGACTTCCTGCTCTTGTCTGACCCCCAGTACTTGTCACTTACATGGGTAAAAGACTGCAGTCTGTAGATCTCAGTGCAGTTTCTCTCCCTTAAGAAACAAGACCAACATGTCGCATTATCAAAGGTAATCTTCCCAGTGTCAGCACCAATCTGCTGCCTCTGCAAAGGTGCTGGGGTGGAAGCAGTGTGACTTTTCTTTCTCCTTGCATGTGCCCCCTGTGCCTATAGTGTAAATACATGTGCCATGCTGTGCCTAAAGTGTAAATACAAGGCCTGCATGAGCTCTGCGGGATTCATGGCCAAGGGAATGAGGGAAAATCTTGAACTGCATCCACATCAAAGTGTGTGAGCACCTCTCCTTCCTTGTTACTAACTGTTCTTGTTTAAACCCTGAAGCTGAATTACCTTGATCAATAGCAGGCACTTGTTAACATACAGTTTAGCTGAAGCAGACAAGGCTTTTGTGAAGACCTAGTGGTATTCAAAGCTCTCCCAGATGTAGGGCGCATTAGGATCAGTGTTCATTTACCTGGCTGCAAGGAACTTCACAGAGCCCTGTTACTTGGCACTCTGCTGCAGAGCCAGTGTGCTTCATTCTGCCTTGTTTTGTGGCCCAAAGCCCACAGCGCTGTGACAGCACGGTGCTGAAGAGGGACAGTGTGACCCTTGGAGCATTACTACCACACAGGGATGGTGGAGTGGTTGGAGGTAGCCAGGAGCCAGGGATGTATTGCTGATGGCCTGTCTGTTTCCTCTCCCAGCTGCATGGCTGTGATTGCTATCACAAGGTGACTCAGGGTCTGCCCCTGCTGCGGGTTAACCCTCAGTGACACGGGAGATGGCATTAGCCACTTGGTAACTTGAGAGCAGTCATGCAAACCAGGGTGTTAGAAGGATATTTCTCTAATAGTGCCTTCTTTTTATTAATATTCCTGGACTTGCAGACACACGTGAGTCAAGGCCAGGAGCTTAAGAGGGTCAGCTCTAACTCGCTGATTGTGCCAGTTGAAAGAAATCCTTAACCTTCAGCATTTTGTGTTTTTATAAACAAGGTTCACCTCTCTCCTCTAATTCAGGCACATGGGATGCTGAGGCCAGAGCCTAGTACTGTAACTAGCATAGCAGATAAATCTCCATGGGAACAATTAGTATTATCTACACTTGATAAACAGTCTCATGCTAAATCTATGTCCCAAAGGGTGTCATATTCTACTTTAACAGATTTAATTAAAGTAGATATTGTTCTGACAATGAATAGTGAGGCACAGGCAGGACTGGTACTTTTTTTATTAGAGAATGAACTGAGACCTTAAGATTTTTCATTGCTGCCAAATCAATAATGAAGTTTTGAGATCTCTTTGGGGAATTTTCATAGCTTCTTCTGGTCCAGGAGATAAATTCCTCATAAAATGTTGCCCAGCAGTTGTGGTATAGCAGAGGCACTATTCCTTTTTTTATTCCACCTGCAGAAAGCTGTTCTGGAGCTTTCATGGGAAGTGCAAGATAGATACAACCTTCTCCTTGGGGAAAGTGCATTTTACTGAGACATATTCTTCAGCTTAAGAGTGGGACAGGGGATATATTGGTTAAAGGCAGCATTACAAGGTATTTTAGAAATGGGGAGAAGGAACGGTGCCTTTTGAAAATTATAATGATGCAGGTTTGGAAATAACCCCTGAGAATGCTGGGCAGTGCTTTCTCACAGTGTGTCCCATGGAACGTAGTAATTACTCCTGACTGCAAATGCTCCAGCCTTGTCTGCTTCTCCATAGAGTTGTTATCTTTCCCAGAGTTGCACACTATGTGTCTTTTCATCTTTTAGTTCAATACATTTTGTAGTGCCTTGAAATCAAGCGTGAGACCTTCAGCAGTGACATTTGGACCCACCTAGCTTTGCAAATCTTTTCCTGTGAGTAGGAGCAGCACAGATGACATTTTACAGCAATCTGTGGGCCAGTCAGCACTGTTTGGCAGTTCAGAACCCTTGAGCCGGATTTGCTGCTGACTGTGGTAGTTACCAGTGGGCCATGAGGCAACCTCTAAATAGCATTCCTGCTTCAGCTTCTGGGCATCTTCCAGCTGCACATGAATGACTGTTTCTGAGCCCTTACATTAGTGTAAGGTTTCTGTAGAGGCCTTAACTAATGGTGCATAACATTTGAGAAGACAATGTGTTGTGGCAGGTAAAGGGACGCAGAACTGCTGCAGCAGCTGTGAAAAGGAGGGATAGTGGAGAATGCTTCAGGAAAGCATTGCAAATGCCAATTTCACTGTCTTTGGATGCAAATTCCCGTGCATGGCAATAAAAATCGTCATGTGGTGTCAGCACTGAATCAGAGGCTGTGTCCTGCCAGTTACAGTGCAGAGCAAGCAGGGAAACTCTCAAGTGAAATGCTAACCATCTCTTCTGCCTCCTCTTGCTCTAGGAAAATGGCTCTGTCCCCAGCACATGCTCATGTGCAGGCAGTTGGTGGGTGTCTTCCCTAGAGCACACTGAGAAGCAGTTGGTTATGCCTTTATTAGGGAAGAATTCATAATGAGAAATCTTATCCAAGAGGCAGCAGAACTCTGTGGGCTTTTCATCCTTTCAGCATAAGTTTTAATGTTGGAAGTTTAGTTTTGTTAAATCTGTGTGGGAGCACATGTAAGAGAGGTCTGGTTGCTCCCTCAGGACATGTCCTGAGTTACTGGCATCTGGTGTATCTGTACTATTGCAGTGCCATTGTCATTGGAAAAAGTGGTGCTGGTCCAGACAGCAAAGCTGCTAAGATGATTGGAAGTTTAGTAGTCCTGTCTTTGGTGTGCCTACTTCTGTGTCAGAACAACTACTTATCTGAAATTCCAGTGCTGCAAGAAGTATTTCTTCATTTTGATTTTTCACTCATTTTAGCACTCAGCGGATATACATGTCTTTGGAGAAAGGGATTAAAACCCAGGAGAAAATACCATTAAGAGGAGTCACAACAGAAAACAATTCCCTCTGGCTGTTCTCCTGTGCTGCCTTTGACAGTCTTTCCTACAGGTGGAGCAGCAGCAGGACCTCTGTCCCTGCAAACCTGCTACTTTAGTTACTTGGTGCTTACTTTTGCAGTCCATTCCTGAAAACTGAAGCACGTCAACAAATGAGATCGATTGCATCTCTTCTCCATAGCTGGCTTCTCTCTGCTGCTGTGTTACCTATTGGGAGTCTTTTCTCAGCAGCAAAAAAGCTGAAGCTCTTTTCCTGTCCTGACCTCCATGCAAAGTGACATGAAGAAGATTGGAGCAGGCTGTGGGTATTGCTGTTTGGATAACACAAAAGCTGAGCTGCGAATTCTAAGCCTAGCCAGGTCCTTGTGCTCCACTGTCCTTCAGATCTCTTTCCAGGACCTCTCTTCTCCTTCCAGCTCCAACACTGAACATTAGAGCAGTGCTAATCATCTGCTCTTGTCCTAGAAAACTGGCAGCTTTCTGTAGATTTCAGCCACCTGCTGAAAAGGGGACCTGAAGGAAAGTTTGGTCCCTCCCTTGCTGCCAGTGTCAGCCTGAACGGTGGGCTCAGCTGGTGAAAAATTATTTCAAGTAATTAGTCTTCCACAGAGCTGTCTTCTCTCTCTTTCAAGGCCACTGTTGAAACAAGCACATTTTACTGTGTGGTCTCTGCCTGTAACACCCAGTAACTGGCATGGCTTAACATGCTCCAGCTCTGCCATTGCCAGTTTTTGGCATGCTGTGTCTCTGCACCACCGTCAGGAATCCAGCACTCCCCTGCCATGCTGGACAGTCCCGTGGTGCAAAGAAAGATGCTGATTTTTCGCATCTGGGACACAAAACAATGGCCTCTCTAGCTGTCTACACCCCCTTTGTCTCTGTCTCTGGGAACTGTGTGAGTTTTTTCCTTGCAGAGGCAGCACCCAGGGTTTTGGGGTAAGGAGTTGTTCCAGCAGGATCAGGATTGAGGTTCCCAGGACAGGTGGGCTGTTGGGTGCAGCTAATTCAGCAAGTGCCCATGGCTGCTGTGCCTGGGGGCAGGTGGGGGTCCTGCATGTCTACAGCAGGGCATCGAGAAATGTTGTTAGCTGAGGGGTCCGCAGGGGGAACCTGTGCATGGGGGGCTGCCCCCTGCCCCCAGTGGCTCTGCCCTGCCCACAGCCCCTCACTGCAGGCATGGCAGAGAAAAGCAGCTCCGACCTGCCCACGGCTGTGTGGCGCCAGCATCTGTTGTCATGACGACGGGGTGTCACACCTGCAGAGCCACCATCCCGGGTACCAATTTATGAGCCCTGTGCCGGATTTGTCAGATCATTGGTGAGGCGTGTAACCCCCCGGTCACCTTGCTGGGAGGGGGATAATCTGCATTAAGCATCCAACCAGACATCAGCTGGTAGACATGGGAGTGACACCAATTTAAGGCAGACAGGATTTTATACCAGAAGCCTATTGCGTGTTGTAGCCTCGTGAGACAAGAAACAAAGGTCCATCCACTTCCACGTGGGGACAAAGCACAGCCATCTGGATTCCTCCCCCAAGCAGGTGCTGAAAAGGAGTGCGTGTGGCACCACCAGCCTCACTGCTGGCCCTGGCCACCCAGGCTGAGATGACCCCTCTCTGCTGCAGCACTGCAAGGCACAGGGAGCACATCTCACCCTCTGCTGGGGGTTGCCCATCTTTAGCTAAAGATTTATGGCTGTTTACAAAGCATACAGTAGCCAAACCACCTGAGGGAGGGCCCAGAGCCAAACTGTCATGTCAAGCACTGCTATTTTGAGTGTGAGTTTGCAGCAGCAGCTGTCAGCTGCATGAACATGTCCTTTTCCTGTTTCAGATTCTGTACAATAGCCAGAGTGTGGAGGTGGACGGCCACTCGATGAAGAAGCTCATAAGTGACCTCCAGCCAGACACGGACTATTCTTTTGTGCTAATGAACCGTGGGAGCAGCGCAGGGGGGCTCCAGCACCTCGTCTCAATCCGCACTGCTCCTGATGTCTTGCAGAGCAAACCCATCGCCACCAACAAGTACATACAGGAAGGAAAATTCACACTAACTCTTCCCAAAGTGCAGACCACTGTGCCAGTTCGGTAGGTGCCATGCGTGGGTGGAGAAGGCAGGGTCGGGGGGTTAGGGGTGGGGAGAGAAAGGCTGGGCAGACCTCTGCCAACGTGGATTTTGTAACCTGGCAGTGGATTTCCAAGCAGGCTGTAATACAGAGGCAGGCATTTACCTGTAACATGGGATCATGGTCTTGGCTCTTTCTGAGCAAGTATTGATGTGTGATAAAATTAAGACAATTCTCTGACAGTTTGCCCTCACCCTCGTGGGTATACTCCAGATGCTACCAGCAAAAATACAGTTGAGGATCAGTAGGGACTTTCTCTGACACTGTATAATATCCTTTAAATAAATAATGCCTAAAGCCTCAAGGAGATTAAAAAAGCGAGTTTATGGAAGTCTTATTTGTTACTGTGGTATCCTTGTGCTGAAGCACAATTTCCCCAGGGTTCTTGCTACAATCCGATTATATAAATGTCCTTCTCACAGCTCCTACACCACCCTCTGGAACCCAGTCTGTAGATCTTCATTATCCTAATGAGTGCTAATGGCAATATTCTCTTCTCTGGTGCAGCTGGAAACCAATCTTTTCCTTACTGAGCCCTTTTGCTGCTTAAAGGGCAGGGAAAGGAGTAGGTCATCCTTGAGTGATATGGCACACATTATTTGGTGACCTGCCAGAGAGATGGCTCAGAGTCCAGTGCTTACACTTCCTTCCTTCCTTCCTTCCTTCCTTCCTTCCTTCCTTCCTTCCTTCCTTCCTTCCTTCCTTCCTTCCTTCCTTCCTTCCTTCCTTCCTTCCTTCCTTCCTNAGACCAGAGCACCAGCACCCTGACTGCTCGGTGGCGGACGCCTGATGAGATGGAGCTGGACCAGGTAGGAACCTGTAGCAGTTGCTGTGATGGAAGTGATTCCCAAGCAGCCCAGCACACTTTGCCCAGGCCTCCTGGCAGCAGCATGGATGCAGCAATACAAGTGCAGAGATGGGGGCTGTGGGATGGGTGCCTGCTCAGCCTTTCTTCATGACACCGTGTAGGAAGGAGGCTGGAATCAAGCTAAGGAGGAGCCACCTCCCAGAATGTTCCCCCTTAGAAGACCACACTAGAATGTCTCTGAGCTCTGGCCAGGGCAAATCCTGTCACAGGTTGTACAGTCCTTGAAGCCTTTTCCAGATGAAATGACCATGCTTATATTGAAAACAAGCTAGGAGAGAAGATCACTGGTTTCATTTTATTAAGCTTTTTTGTCAGGAGGCTTTTTCCTCTCTGGACAGTACCTAAGCCTGCAGTGTAGATAAAGAGTTCATTCTTGTATCTAACCTGCAAAACTCCCTTCACACCTACTTGTGAAAGGCTTTGAGCATTCACCAGCCATTACCCCAAGATGCAGCTTGTCCTGTGCCAGGAGTGCTCTGACACCCGAGGCATGGAACATGTGCAGGTGTCAGGAGGCTCCCACACAAGGGCTCTGTGGGCTCTTTCTTCCCCACACACACCACCACCCCCAAAGTGTAAAGGAAAAATTCCAAGAAAGCACAGAAAGATCCATTAAGAGAACAAAGTTGCAAGCTTGTAGCACTCAAAAATGGCAGACAGTTAGAAGCTGTAAGTCAGCCCTTGGCTTTATTTCCACAATCACACAGTCATTTTTGTGAGGTTCCAGCTCCACAATGTGTATTTGTGGTTCTGTTCTGTAAATGGAACACAGCTGTGTGATGGAGAACCCTCACCCACAGGTCTCCTGCATATTTTCATTGCAGAAGTTTTCCAGCATCACAGATGTCACTAGAAAAAGAAGACCATCATGAGGAAGGTTGCTTTGGTTTTCAGCTTTAGATGGTTGAAAGCTGTCAAAAGAGCTAGTTTCTGTCTCATCCGCCTCAGGCAAATGATTTAAGACAAAATTTTCATTAGCAGTGAGTGTCTTGCATATTGTGATTTTTTTGAGTGCTCAGTTTGAGATCCTGGAGCTCTCATTTTCAAAGCCTGAGCATTCCCAGCTGCAGAGAAAGTCAATAGGAGCTGGATAAAGTCAGTGCTATGAAGAAAATACTAAATTTTCTTGAAAAACAAAACAAGCTGGTGTCTTTTCAATTTGACATTCAAGTTTAGTGGACATTTTTTACATTAATGTTGCAGTGTTTCTGTTCTCCGTCTGTAAATTTGGGATAATCACTTTTATCTTGACTCATATGGGTGTTTGGAAGATAAGATCATTAATGTTTGTGAAGCACTTGTAATAGTATAGTGATCAGCACCATAGAAAAGCCCATGAGGAAATTATTAATTTTGTCCTCAGAGCTGGATTTGAATAGTAAGCAATAAACAAGGTCTCACGCTGCATAATGCAAAGAAGAAAACAAAATGTGGAATATCTGCTCTTTGATTAAGCAGTGTCTGTTCTGTGTATTGAACCAAGCAGGGGACTTAGAGAAAAGATAGTCTGTGACTCTGCAGTCAGGGGTGCAGGAGAACACACATACATAAGACAGCTGAATTAATTTTGCACAGGCAATATTAATTTTCTGATTTTTCAGAATCTGAACTTTGCAGGCCTAGCAGTTTTCTGATGCAATCTTTTGCTGTGTATTACATGTATAAACGGCAGAAGCCTGCAGCAACCTTAACCACAACTGGAGCCCTGTGGTTTTGTAGACATGCACCTAGAGCTGCACTTCCTGCCCCAAAGAGCTCAGCTGTCATCTCAGCCAGATGCAAGAGATGGGTGTAGGAAGCAAACTCCACACTCCACAAACTGTCTCTCTGCTTTTTCCCCTCGGGATTACAATGACATTTGTGAAACTAAGATTTATTTTTTTTTTCCCCTGGTGATAGTGTAATGACGAGGTATAGTTTTCCTAAATTGCTTGTATGTGAGCACTGATAAGAGAACAAGCATGGACTGTGAAGGGGAAAGAGAGAGGAGTTTCTTACCCAGCTTACCAGAACATGGCTTGCTTCCCTCACAGCCCATTGGGGTACATAACTCGGGGACAGTCACAGCCAGGCTGTCTCAGCCCCAACATTTACCACATCAGCTTCCCAGGACTCAGGACACTTCCAAAGTTGACATCCTAGTGGAGGTTCTTGCAGTGAGGTTCTGCAGACACATGCCCCAGCAATTCCTAAATGGATAATACTTCCCTCTGGTTCCTTATTACCACCAGATACAAATCAAACCCAGTTATCTTCTCCTCCCTCCCCTCCACTCCTGCCAAGTGCCACAGCCAGTGAGGTGACAGCGTGAGGCGGTGTCATGCTGTCAGCAATAGTGATGGCACCTTGTTTGTCCCCAGCTGCTGGAGGCCATAAGCCAAGGGAGTCAGAGCAGGCGGCAGCGACGCCAGGCAGACAGACTCAAGCCCTACATTGCTGCTCAAGTGGATGTGCTGCCTGAGACCTTCACCCTGGGGGATGAGAAGAACTACAAAGGTTTCTACAACAAGCCTCTGTCTCAAGACCTGAGCTATCGCTGCTTCGTGCTGGCCTCGCTGGAGGATGGGGACACGGTAAGGACTTTCTGTGGGGGGCACAGCCTGTTCTAGCTGAGCTGGACTCAGTGCAGGCAGCGTGAGCAATTGCTGCAAGGCAGCATGACAGAGTTTTCTGTGAAGGGAGGAGGGAGGCTGCATCGCTGGCCTGAACGAGCTGAGGCAGCTGTGGGAATTGACTTGATAAATGGTGTTTTTGGAGGGAAATGGCACCGTGTGTTCCACTTAACAGATGAGAGTGGAGGACAGTGTCAACGCACACATTCTGCACACGCTCAGTTGTGGCTTGCTGGGCTGTGCTCAGAGCAGAGCTTGGCATGTGGCTGGGATGGGTTCTCATTCTGCTTCAGTTCAAGTAAATGTCTATAGAAAACAATCCACAAAATCCTACCCTGCACAGTGACTGCTGGGACTCTGCCATGAACAGGATGTTCCCCTGCAAACCTGTCCTCACAGGCACTCCTCAGCCCAGAATTTGACTTGGAGAGGACATCTGGAAAAGCAAACCTGTTTCCCATCACAGTGGCGTATCAGCAGGGCAAAGGTGCACACTTCCTTGCTGTGTGGGGATTCCTGCTCCTGCGTGTCTCCCTGCTAGAAGTCAGCAGCACCTGGGGCCTGGGCATGGGAGAGGCTGATGCAATAAGCAAGGAGCAGCACAGCAAGACCTGGGCATCAGTGTCCAGCTGTAAACACAGGGCAGGAAGTGCTGGTGGCAGTAGTAGCAGCAGCCATTATTTATGTGTAAATAATGGAAATAATAGAGATGCGCCAAATCATTTGGTTGGGTTCCAAGCTGTGGCTTCTTTCCTCAGTCTCATTTGCTTGCTCATTAGGGCTGGTTGAGTTCTTCATTACTCATCTAGCTCACATGTTCTTGTGGCAAGATGTGCACACCAGTGAGGGATGAAGAGTCACAGATTAACTGCAAGGGAAGGCAGAGGCCTTGAGATGCACTATCCTGACAATCCCTTTCGAGAAGAGGTGACCTAACTAGTTGATCCCTATAATCATCATCTCCTCACTAGCACAGACCTGCCACAGCCCTCTAGGAAGCCACCAGCCAGCAGTAGCGCTCCTACAAACCTCCCTGTTCCACAGACCACCTTTCTACATCCCCTACTGCATCACATTTCACTTGGAGCGTGAGGCACTCTGTCTGAGGCTGTGCACTATCTCCCCCACCCAGCTCCTCTGAAATTGCTTTGCTGTGTCTCTAGTGTCAGCAGGAGAGCATAACATTGCCCTTCTTCAAAGGCAGAGGGATTGTGGTTGAAACACCATCTCTGGGAGCAGGGGCACCTGCATCTTGCAGTCTGCCTTTGGAAATGCCACTGAGATAGCAGTCCTGATATCTTCTGCATCTGCCTTCTCTTGGGACCTGACACCTCCAAAGTGTGTCTGAAAAAATACAAATCTTTGCCCCTTGCACAAAGCTTTGGAGATGGTCACACCTTGCTGCACACATCAGCATGTTCTCCTTCCCTCCCCCACCACTGATGCACCTTGGCCTTCCTGGGGAGTTGCAGGCAAAGCCTTTTTGCCTCCCTCACAGAGTAGCCACTTGCCAAAGAAAGGGGAGTCAGTGGCTTTCTTGTCTGTGCCGTGCTCAGAGCTGTAGCTGACTCCCTGCCCTGTTGTTTGAACTGGACACGGGTGTCGGAACAGTCTGATGGGTTGCAGTGGTTCTGTGCAGACTTCCTCTAAGAACAGAATTAAACCAGGGGCTGGCAGCTATTTCAGTTACTGAAAAAGTGTCTCATAGGGCTGAAAGGTTTCACAAAGTGGCAACCACCCCCCACGTTTCTTTCCCAGACAGTGGCACCTCTGCTGATAAATGTGAGGAGAGCAGCTAGGATGCTGAACTAGTGTGTGCTGCCAGAAGGATGTTCCAGATAAGAGCATTTTCTGTACTCCACACATTTGAAACCAGCCTGGCTGGGATCAAGGGCACCTGTGAGAGTAGATCAAGATGTGCATTTGTGTGACACCAGCAGGCTTGATTTTTCCCTTTCTTCTCCTCACATATGTGAAGACATAAAGTGCATGTTTAAACTCCAGCCTTAAAGCGGGAGATTTATAGATCCACAGGCACCTCTTCTGTGACCGAAACTTTCTATGGCAGGAGCAGAGTTTTCTGACTCCTTACTGCCTGGCAGCAGGTGCTGCTCAAAAGCCACGGGCACAGAACTGATAGAGCTCTGGCCCTCTCTAATAGGGGGAGAGGATTTGTTTTTGCAGCATTTAACCCTTCTGACCCAGCAACACTGAGCTGTGAAGGTGCAAGACAGCTCCATAAGCTTTAGCAATCGCAGCAAAACATCAGGTGCAGTGTCATTTTTCTACAGGAAGGGTTTGGGTCTCTGCTGATTCCATCTAGCTAGTGGGGCTAGAAAGCTGTCCCTTCAGGTTATAAACACTGCGCTGCCACATTGCAGGAAGGAAAGGAACCTGTAAGAATGAGCCTCTTTCTAAGGTCTGTTTATCAAAGACATCAGGTAGAAAATGTTCCTGTCATTTCATTCCTTTAAGAAAACCCACCTCTCCCAGCAGGGGTTTTCCTAATATAACTCTACCCTGAAGAGATGTGTTGATATCAGCACAGCAGGTATTGTAAACCACTTACAAATCATCAGCCAGCCCCATTGTGCAATTGGTTGGGATTCAAAAGGTTGTGATTTGGCTCCAAGAGAATCCAGGGCTGGCAAACAGGTCTTAGCTGGGCTTCTTCGATTTTGCACCCCCAGGTCAGGTTTGTCAGCCATGAAGTTGCTGGCCCTGGAACTGATTCACACCAGCGAAGTTGCTGTCGCTGAGAATGTGTCAGGCCAGGCAGAAACTGTTGCCACAGTATGACCTCCACTGATGCCAAGGGAGGGAGTATCTCATGGTAGTTGCTGAGGTTTGAGAAGCATGACCATTCTCTGCAAGCCAGAAGCAAAGGGAAACCTCTGCATTTCAAGGATGTAGCTGTTGCTTTAGCATAATGGATGCTTGCTTTTCTCTCCCTCTCCTGCCTGTGCTGTTCAGAAGAGATACGCAGCCAGCCCCTACTCGGATGAGATCGTGATGGAAGTGGCATCAGCAAAGCAGCAGGATGAACCAGAGATGCTGTGGGTGATGGGACCCGTCCTGGCTGTGATATTAATCATCATCATTGTCATTGCCATACTTCTCTTCAAAAGGTGAGATCCAGTGTGGGACATGGCAGTTACAGCATGAGCACTAGAGGTGCTGGTACCTTCAGGGCCTGCCTTGTACCCTTCAGACACAGCGTGCTCTGGCAGACAGTCCTTGGTGGGCATGGGGAGGAGGAGGGTCTCTACCTGGCACAGCAGAAGGCTGCTTTGTAAGAGAGCAGAAGGCAGTTAATACCAGCCCCAGGACACAGCTGCTCTGGATTCTGGAAGCATATGACCAGTGGGACAGAAGAGAGCAGCTTTGTCCCTAAAGCTGCAGTATGACTGCTCTCTGGTCGCAACAGCTTGGATTGGCAGCCTTGGGAACTTCTCTAGTACTGGTTCTCTATAGAAATTGCCTGCTTGATCTGTGGCAGCTGCCCCCGCCCCGTCCTGTGAATTTTGATTGAAGAACATGACCTTGGTGGTGAGAACAGGGCATGGATGTGACAGGCTGAAATCAGACTGGAGCTTTCTTCTTTGGGCCTCTCAGTCCTGACTACTGACTGGATCAGAACCACTCTGACACTGTGTTCCCCGTGGGAGCAGTCACCTCCCTTTGCCTGGCAGAGCAGTCCTGCTCCAGTTGTAACTGTAGCGTGTGATGATTGTTAGTCTTCAGGAGCCATGGGTTGCCTTTGCATGTGTTCATGTAGCCTGTTCAATTACAGTAGGTCATTCTCTATCAGCTCAGCTCTGAGGTTCTGCTCCTCCTGGGCTCTCTATTTACATATGTCTCTCTAGCTGGGGAAGGGAGCTGCCTTTGTTGTCTGATTAAATGGAGTTCTGCTGTGCATGTGCAGTCAGTGCCTTTCTGTGTCAGTAATCATCTCCTTTCTTCTGTTCCTGCTTTTCCCTGGATCTAGTAAGCAAGAAAGGTATGAATCCATTTTATCTTTTTGTTTTCCTAAAATCTCAAGTTTATTTCCCTTTTTAAAAACCAAGCCTGAAGCTACTAAGGGGCATCTTTGTTTTTGGGAGTGTGGAGCATGCCAGCCCTTAGGAGTTTACAAAGACTTTGTTTCCTCAAAGGTATCAGCCTCCTAGCAGTTGTCAGCCTCTCACAGCTCTCAGGGAGAAGTTCCAACATAAAGACTTCCCAGATTGCTTTTGCAATTAAATTAAAAATCAAAAAATTCAACAATAACAGCAGTTATAGGGGTTCCTTTGTTTTCTCAGTCACTTCAGACTGAGAGCTGTTCCCTCAAGAATGCAGGTGCATTCTTGCAGTCTCTAATGAGGAAGCTTTGAGGGAGTACTGGACAACTGTAAGAAACAACATGTTTGCTGGTCTTTAATGAGGGAAAATGGCCCCAGAGGGGGTTTCTGTACCAGGGCTCCATAGAAGATATTCCCACATTGCCTGAGATTTGATTGTCCTGGAGCCATGTGGGTGGAGCACCAGGAAGCTCTAGCCTGCAGTGCCCAGACCTGACATATGTCCCTGCTGCATCCTAGCCCGAGGAGGAGGAGCATATTCTCTTCCAGCACCACCCATGTGCTCAGAGTGATGCTGTGGTTTTGGCTGTCCAGCCTCCCTGTGGAGGCATTTTCTCCCCAAAGTATCTGTGTGTAATATTCACAATGGCAAGTCTTTAATGGGAATGAATTGAAGCTGAGCAGCAGTGGATAGCTTGGGATCTGGAGGATAGTTTAGCAGTTGCCCTGGCTGAGCTAATGAGACAGAGATAAAGTTTAATTATGTGTTGTGCCCATTCCCCAAAAAAGATGGCCCATTTTGCTTGAGGACTGGTACACAGTAGCACATTGCACATCCTGCTATGCTCCTGATAGGAGGTTTATTTGTTGGCTGTGTATTCTCCATTCTTTCTATCAATGGTCTCAGTCTTGGGCCAGGCAGCTAGAAGGCTTCTGAGATGCCGAGATGCCTCAGAGTAGTGTAAGACTCTCAAGCTGGTTCTCCCCATTGAACAACTCCAGTGTTTGCTACAGCCTCAGGCTGCAGATGGAGCTTGCTTACAGGCTGGGCCACACAAGGAACACATGCAGGTTTCACTCATGATTTATGCACTAAATTTTCTCGAAGTGCTTCTCATTAGTGGCAGCCCAGCATGCCCAGCCTTTGATGGAAGTGAAAGTGCCCTGTGCCTGTGAGAGCATTTGGGATCATGCATGGTTCAGGGTCTCCACCATCCAGGGATGCAGCTGCCTTTGTGCAGAACCTGGCAGCCCTTGAGTGTGCTTCCAGGTGCCTCACAAGGAGGTCCAAAGCAGAGATTGACTTTGGTCGTTTGCAGGCTGGTAAATGTGCCAGCATTCATGCAGAGCAGCAGTTCTGCAGCTCCCTCTCTTCCAGGAAACATCAGGTCAGCAGAGGGGTTCAGGCAAAATCCATTTGGGGGCTGTAGCCAAGAGACAAAGTCTCTTTGTATTCCTGCATGCTCGGTGCATTGGCCAAGTGCCAGGGTCAGCACAGGCTCAGAAGAGAGAACTGCTGTGCTGCTCCTGCCCAACACCCTTCTGCAGCCCTTGGGTATACCCACCATATTTGTAATCTAGAGCTAGAAGTGGGACCTAGAGATTCACTAGAAACTCTGCTTGCAGTATTATATTTTCCTTAATATTCACTTGTCCACTTTTTGATTGGATCTGTCCCTGCTTTGCCTTTGAATTCCAGCAAGAGCCTGAGGTGGTGGCATCGCTTCAGGCATAAATATAGCATGAAGAGACAACATTGTATTTTATTGTTCCATTAATTCACGCCTTGGGTGCCTTCAACCATTCAAGACATGTATTAATGGCCCAATAAAACACACCCTGAAGAGCCTTTACACTATTATATTACAGCATTCTATATTTAAATATTTCTAATACATGAAAAAAATTTTATTATATCCTTCCACTACAGGAAATAGTTCCCAGAGACAGTAAGAGGAAACAGCATCTTGCATCTATCTGCATTTTCTCTAATAAATACTATGCAGAATACCACATTTCAAAACTGCCTCACTAATCAAACATCTGACATTGCTTGTATATAATCTTTGCTGTTTCATAGATGGGAAATCGGTGGCACAGAAGATGGTATGACTTACCCAGAGCCCCGGGAACCTGGGATGGACCTGGGTGTCTGGGACACAGGGCCCCAGACTCCTTCCTAGGGTGATTCATGTCAGTCTCTGCCAGAACTCACCTGCTTGTCTCTGCCCTCTCTGTCCACAGAAAAAGGGCACATTCCCCCTCTTCCAAGGATGAGCATTCCATCGGCCTGAAGGACTCACTCTTGGCCCACTCGTCTGACCCAGTTGAGATGAGGCGGCTCAACTACCAGACTCCAGGTAAGGAGCAGTTCATCCTCTTGAATCCTGCTTCCTCTGGTTCCCCTTCTCCATGTCCCCCGTGCCAGAGGCAGAGTTGCAGTCCTTCCCACCCTCCAGGAGATCCACACCTTCTCAGTCACAGTGACACGGACTGGGCTTTAGACCAAGGATGTCCAGGTGTCTGCTCTCTGGGTTGCAGATGCTTCTCCCTGGCCCTGTCACTGCAGGGCCATGAGGCTGGGGAACCTGAGTGGGGCTGGCCTGTTGTATGGTGTGTGTCAGACACAGTGTGAAGTTCCTTACAGTTGTCCTGAGCTGGGAGGGGCCTCCACGCAGTTGGGAGTGTCCATACCTGGGATGCTTCCAGGTGCAGAATTGGCTTCAGCCTGGCTGAGCTTCAGTGCCAAGCACAAGTGGTGCAGTGTTGGCCACATGGGCTGCATCTGGGGCAGTCAGGAGGTACACAGAGCTCTTACACTGCTGAGGGTGTCCCAGCAGCTTCATTCTAGGATCTTCGGTGTGCTGACTCTCCCATTCTGCTCAGCTAAGGGTCAAGAGAAGAGCTACCTGCAGACAACAGTGCTCTGCAGCCAGTGCTGTGGCCCACTGAAGGACTCTGCTGATCATGGGGGTCTCAGTGCAGAGGATGATAGTTCAGTAAATGCCATTCTCTGCATGCTGCTTTCACTGGCCTGGGATGCCTCAGGCTGTAGCTTTGCCAGCTCATGGAGGCAACTGTACTTCACACTGCAGAAAGGTCTTGTGCTGCTGCTTTGTGTCTGCACGTCTCTGATGGCACCGAAAGCACAGTACCTGTCATTGTAGTGATCAGAGACGGGCTCGCCCTGACTCGTTCAGAGCCTTTCAGAGAGTCCAAGTCGTAGATGAACTGAGGGACCACTTGGGCTTTTGTGATGGAGGGAGCAGTTCAGCAGCAAATGAGGCACATACAGCTCTCTTCTAACTTGCAGCTCCTCCTGGTCTCTAACCTACTTTCCTTTTCCTCCTGCTGCTCATTCATCTAAGAGCTTTCATCTAACAGGAGAGTTTTGAAGGGGCCATTTCCTGATGTAAAACTGCTGTGTCTGGTGGGGGGGGCAAGAATAGCCTTTCCTGTTGCCGCTCACAGCAGTCTGGCTCACACCTGGGGTGAGCTATACCAGCACATCTTTTTCTGTGCCAGGGCAGCTGTCAGGGGTCCATAGTTAGTGCATTTCCCAGACAGAGCCAGTGGCAGATCTCACGTGTGGGCAGCAGCAGCAGCAGGTTGGTAGTTTCCAGCAGAGCTGGCACATGAATTGGCCACAGCACAGCACAGGATGGTGTCACAGCATGGGAGGAGAATGCTCTGGGGAGCAAGGGACGCACGTGTGCCAGAGGAAAAACATCTCAACAGGCAAATCACCGGAAGCAGCACTAGGGAGGGGGCTCACACACAGTCAACAACAGCATGCAGCTTCTTGATGAGGAGCATGGTGTTAAACAGGGCTGCTCCAGGACAGCTGTGCATGGGGACAGGCCTCTGTGACATGTCTCCATGTGTGCACAAATGCCATCTTTGCTGTGTGCTTGTGGTTTGTATTGTGTGGAGGATTGTGACAAGTCGGGCTTGCTTCTGCTCCCATCTTCAGAGAGGTCAGAGTGTTTGCAACAAGGATGTCCCTTGCTAGACCTGTAGTAAGGTTCAAGAGCTGCCATCAGAGAGACAGGGAGCCAGGAAATTTTCTTTTCCTGCCTGTGGGTAAGGATAAGCCAAAGATGATGCTCATTTGATAAGTTTGCAGAGCTCTCTGGGAAGACAAAACCAAGCCCAAGTGCCTAGTTCACTCCAGACAGCAGCAGGACCCTGGGATACTGCCAGGCAATGCTCCCCTGTCAAGAGACAGGACTCTGTCCTCCTCCCCTTCTCCCCACTGCATCCCTTGTGAGTCTCTGAGGGGCAGAAGCGGGTGTTGTGCAGCTTGAAGTGACTGTTCTGGCTCCTGACGAGCTTGTCCTCATCAATGAGGCACATGAAATCCACCAAGCCCAGTGGGCCCAAGCTGTTGCCCCGTCACCTGGTGGAGGTCGAGGCAGTGCTGTGAGGATGCATTGACAAGAGATGCTGGCCACCAGCCCTAGTAGTTGGTTTCCCTGCTGGAGCTTGCTGAGCAGGGAAAACTTGTTTAATGCATAATTAATTGGTCTACTGTTATTAAATATTAAGCTTTCTCATTTTTGTGGTTTTTACTTCAGACAAGGGTTATTCCCCACTGTTGGCCTCCCTGTACTAACGTACTGCTGTGCCAAGTCACTGAGAGGATACAAGATTGGGCAGTGTCCCAATACACCATGAAATGAGACTGAGTTGTGCTGCTGATGAGCTATGAGTGAGCTGGAGGCTCAGGGGCACTGAGCAGAGGTGGCTGGGACTGAGTGCAGTCCCCCTGGCCACCGAGTAGCACAGATGCTCCTTATACCTGCCATCTACTGGCCCTTGCAGGCTTCCCTAGGGGCCAGTGGTGTGGAGTGAGAAATGTAGCTCCTGGTGTCACGTGAAGGCCTGTGGACTCACTCCCTTACAAGTAGCTGCAGCTCCACATGTTTGCCAGTGTCAGGGGATGGCATTGGCCAGAGCCAAGGGCCTGCTGTGTAACAGCCAGTTGCACAGCAGCCCCCAGGGCCAGGTAGTTGGTCCTATGCAGGAGGGAAGCTCCCGGTGCTGTGGCATATGGTGCTTTCCTTTTCATCTTCATCTTGTTGTCTTTCCATCTCTGAACCTCTGCAATGATGACTAAAGGCTAATGGGATTTCTGTTCTTGCCCCGTTTCTTTTCTTTGCAGGTGCCAGTGTCCCCTGTTGCCCGAATATCTCAAGTTAGTTTTAACTCCTGTTTTTATCTTTCAACACCTTTTGCTTTTTCTTTCCCTTTTTCTCTCGTCTCTGTATTTTTTGTTTCAATGTCATGAAGATCACCATCACTCACAGCAGACTGTAAAATGGCAGTGATTTCACTTTCTGACATGATGTGTGGGGTGAGGCTCGGTACTGCTCGCACGGCACTACAGCAGCTCACTGCAGCACAGTGCAGAAGGGAAGGTCCTGAGTGATGGGCTGCCAAGAGGCTTCTTCAGCACCCCTTCCCCTGCTCTCTGGCCTCCTACCCCTTCAGGGTGGTAGGCCAGGCTCTGCCATGGTGCCAGGCCTGCAGCTGGCCCTGCGTGGGGACTGCTAACCTTGGCCATTCTAGAGGGAGTGGCCAGCTAAACACCCCAAATGAACAGATTGAAGGGTGCTCTTCAATGGTTGAACACACTCTCTTCCTACCTCAGGCAACCTGGTTTCCCTAGGCTGGGTCACCTCTCTCATAGCCTTAGGCAGAACACATGATGTTCTCTGGACTCCCTGCATTTGGTCTGCTTCACAGTGTTGGTACCAGGGGCCCAGGCACAAAGGAGGCACTTACTGCTCTAGCAGCTTGGATGGAGAAGTACCAGCCTGCGGATAAAAGTGCCCCCTTAAGACTTGTCTTCTGAGCTTCAAGTTCATCCTCAAACAACCATAGAAGCGTGGCCACCCTGCTCTGGGATGTACAAGGTGTCTGTGTATGCACACAGGAATGGGAGAAGTATGTAGGATAAATACTTCTGGGAGCGGAGCTAAGGGCTTTGCCATGTGTGTCTCTGCAGGCATTGTGAGAGCTCTGAGCTCTTCTAACCTCGTGATGATCTCATTGTCCTCTTGCCAGAGCAATTGGAAGAGCTTGTGGAAGTCCTGGCAGTGTGTACAAATCTCTGTCTTGCCCTGCACTGTCAGTGGCTGTTTTTCTATGTGCACCATAGTGAGATTCCAACCACCTCTTTTTCCCCACCTGCTCTTGCAGCTCTTTTGTTGCTGCAACACTTCTCTGGCTGGCAAAAAACAAGTTTGGAGAGACCACCTTGTGTTTCTCAGCAGAGATGAGGGTCTGCAGCTCTGCTGTGGTCCATGGCTCTGCTTTGTACATAACCGTGTTGGAAGAAGCACATACTGAGGCTGTGTTCCAGTTTCTGTCTCCTTCCTGCCCCACACTTTGTCTTGGTCCCACACTGTTCTCATCATTCAGTTGCTCATCAGTGACAGCTCTGCAAAGGCTGCTCCTGAGCTACAGTCAGGAGTTCTGGCATGAGTGAGGAAATAGTGCCAAAACCAGCATCATCTCTGTCCCTTTGAGGGCCTGCTCAGCCACCTCAGGCTCCTGATGGGTGAAGTGGCAAACAGGACCATTTGCAGGAGGACCTCAGCACAAGGCAGAATAGGGGTATTTCCTTCTCCACCTGTCTGTGTGTTCCCAGGCCATCCTGGATGGCACTGCACTGCTGAGTAATGGCAGGACAAGTGTGTGTTGGATTGGGTCTTGCCTGTGTGAAGTGATGTCAGATGTTTTATGCAGAGTTCTGAGGTGTAACACTTCCATGTTATCACCTCGTGACTTGTCATCACCATGTAAAATGTGTGTACCCAGCCTGCGACCGCTCCATCACCTCAGTGGCCCATCACTGCCATCTGTGGCAGTGTTCAGCCTTCTGAGCAATTGAGAAGCTTCTGGCTCTGCTCCAGCCTGTCTCCCTGGGTGTGAGTCAACAGCTTCAGCCTATTAATAATCATCATTACCCATGTGGGGTTTCTGGGAAACCCACAGAGCAGCCGATGGAGTCACGAGCCTTGGGATTTGGATGACATGTTTCACAATCACGTTCCTGCCAGTTGAACATCTCAGCCTCAGAGAAGGAGGTTGTGATAGTTAAGCTCTGAATCCCAGGGCCCCAGGAGGGCTCCTCCCAATCCCGCATGCATGCCCCCACAGTACCTGTCCCCTGTGTGGGATCTGTGGGATCCCCTCCTCTGGGCCTTTCTGCTGAGCAGGGCTTCAGTTGTGCCCAGGATGAGCCATAGTGTTGCATCCCTGGTTTAGCCAGGGCAAGACTCCTGCCATAGCTTGAGCTGCATCCCAACCTGCAGCAGCCTCCCAGAAGCTGCTGGAAAGCACATGGTGCCTTGCACGGGCCAGCCCAGAGGAGCTGAACTTTGGCCCCTGGAGCAGGCTCTGCCTCTGGAGCATCACTGAAGAGTTATGCAGCTGTGGGCAGAGCTGCTCCTCAGCTCTCAGGACGTTCTGCAGTGTCCTACCAGGGGATCAGCCATTCTTCTGTGGGGCCCTTCTTATCCTTCTCTGACACCCTGGGGACTGTGACAGCATCTGCCTACCCAAAAAGCTGTGCAGAGGTTTCACTGCAGGTCTGGCACAGCTTCTTTGTGGCTAATGCCATTGTTAGGGGTCAGCAAGAGGATCAGCCTAAGCCCTTGGCGGTGAGAGCATCAGAGGATCAGTGTGTTCAACTTCAGCCCATGCAGGAGCCCGGGAAGCACAGTGACAGCGTATCCTCGGCCTGTTCCTGCCAGGGGCTGCGTGGCCTGCTCTGTGTGCCCGGTGGCTGTACTGTCCGAGCATGCTCACCTGGTCATGCACATTCTGCACATCACCTTTGTGTTCTGTTCACCGCCCCGCGTGCTCCGGGAGTGTGTGCGCATGCCGTGTCAGCTCGTCGGCTTCCTGTCCATCCCGCCCGGCGCTTCACATAGTCACACGTGTCCTCCTTGCACCCACCTCCTGGGTTTGCTGTGCACATGCTCTTGCTGAGCCTTCCTTGGCCGTGCAGAGCCATAACCGTTCTGCTCTCCCTCCCTCCCCCCTTGTCTCGCTTGCAGGCATGCGTGACCACCCCCCCATCCCTGTGACCGACCTCGCTGACAACATCGAACGGCTCAAGGCCAACGATGGGCTGAAGTTCTCCCAGGAGTACGAGGTGAGCCTGGGAGCGGGACGGATAGCAGGGTAGAGTGATGCTGGCCATGACCCCAGCAGAGAGGGCCTGGTGAAAGCTGAGCTGTGCTTCCCCTGCAACAATGCTGCGTGGCCAGTCCGCACGCCAGCCCTGGGAGCCTGCCAGCTCTCCCTGCCAGCCCCACAGTAGTGGGAACTCGCCTTGAGCAGTTGTAGCATGGCTGATACAGGGAGGAGGCCTTGCAGGAGAATGAGCAGCAGCCTGCCATGCTACCACCATTGTTATGGTCTTAGGAGTGAATGAGAGCTCGTGTCTGCCTACCTGGACTGTCACTGATTACTTTGTTCTGCTCTGTGAGGGCCGCACTCCATCCAGGTTGGCTGAGGTATTTTGGTCTGCAGTATCCTGTGCCCATTCACTTCCATCTGTGTTCAAAGCTTTGCGCTCTGCGCCATCCACTGATGCCAGCAAACGTGCTTTTGAGTTTTCATTCCTGCTTTCCCCATCTAATCTCCTGCTGGACTGTGCTGGCATTAGCCTGTGCCATTCAGCATCAGTACCCATAGAAACTCTGCTAATGTCCCACTACCCTGGAGTAGTCCAAGCTCCCCTCCCTGCCCAGAGCTCTCTCTGCCTGTGGCCTGCAGTCATGAGCTGCAAACTTGCCTGCACTTCTGGATCATACTCCCACCCTTATCCATGTCTCTGGTGGAGCCCCTGAGTAGGTACACTCTGCATCCACCACTGATGCCGCCTCTGTTCATATACAAAGGCATGTGCTGGGTGTTTGGTGAACCCCTCCACTGCACCTCTCCCAGCCCAATTCTCTCCAGCCCTGTCCTCCCCTGAGAACAACTTGCCAAGGGGGTGGACGTGTGGAGGGGAAGGAGCTGACCTGCCTGAGGGCTGCCTCACCTTTTTTGTCACTCTCCAGGCTGCATGATTACGTTGCAACTGTTTAAAATTGGGAGAAGTTCCTCTGCAGCCATGAGAACAGCAATGGCAGGATGATGTTTTGCTGTGCTTATATGCAGAGCCCTCTTGAGCTGCAGGGGACTTGTAAATAAACCCCCCACTAGTATTAAAGAGGGAATAAATTTGGGAAGTGTTCTTTGCATGTGTTATCACTTCTGTTTGAATTGTTATCTGCCTGTGCCTGTGGCCACCCCTTCCTGCACCGTACCTATACTGATTCATGAGATGAGATCAGAGCATTTGCCCACAAGGTAGGATTATATATGCCAGGAAAGGGAAAGCAGATCTCTATGTTGAGATGGTAAGGGACGAATTCCAGCTAGTTCAAAGGGTGTGCTGCATGTATCCAAGGAAGGCACAGAGCTCTTTTTTTGATTTGGGATGCCAAGTGGAGGGCCTTGGCATCCCTCTGCATTTACTGTCTGAACCAGAGAGATGAGCTACAGCATTACATTGCAACTTGGGAAATGTTTAAAGGAATAATGTGCTTCACTTGCAGCTACCTGTGTGTTCATGTGTGTCCTGCCAGTGGAGCCAAAGTCTGCAGTCATATCTGACTGCCTTGGGCTTTTTGTTGCCAGTCCAACTGAAATGTTAAGCAGGGCTGTCCACTGTGCTACAGGCAGGCCGTGGCTCTGCAGCACAGTGGGGATTCAGCAGAATCCAGTGTCTCTGCACTCCCATCCGCACACTAGGCCTATGCTCAGTAGAGCCTGCAGCATAATACTGAGCTGTGGGAACTGTTTTTGAAAAAATGAGCATTAAGTAAATTCTCTTAGCTGCTTTCATGAGCCTCTCTCTTCTCATTTCTCTTTCTTTAGAATATCATGGCTGGTTGAGAGCACCAATCAGTTGTACTTCTCATGTTGAAGCAGCTATTAAGTAACTGATTGTTGCACGTAATTTTTTTCCACTGGATTCCGCTGTGTTTTACTCCTCATCATCTGGAAATTGCTGAACACGATGGGCTTGTACAGTGTTTGACACTAGGATGGACCCAAAAGTACAAGGGGTTACACCTTGTTGGCATGTGGGGATCAATGCAATCATTTCCCATTTGAAATGCCAGTGAGAAGAATCCTGGACTGAGTGGAAGAGAACAGCAGCTGCCTGTGTAGGATTGCTGCAGCAGTGGTCTGCTATCATCCTGGTCCCTGTATGTGTGGGTTTGGCAGAGCAACAGCTTCCTTTGATAGGAGGGCTTCAGGGCAGGATAGGCATGGTGTGTGCTACTGACTAAGGGAATCTGCAGAGTGGATGTGGGAATAGATGTGGGAATAGCAGAGGTGGGAGGGGAGCAGGCTGTGCAGCCCCTGTGGGAGCCTGGGAGACAGGAACCACACCTCAGCACATGCTTGCATTTGCAGTAAGCATTGCTGCAGTCCCAGTGCTCACCCTGGGACTCTGTGAGTCCCAGACCTTACATAGAGCTGAGTGGTGACCCAGCACTTTGAGAAGTGAAGGCCCCGACCCTGTTCCCCATGGCATAATGGTGCTGCCAGAATGGGCATAACACAGCTGGGCAGGGAGACACAAGGGAGGAAGGCATGGCAGGTGAACCCCCAAGGCCCATTTGCTGTTTGATTGTGCTTTGAAATAGTTGCATTTTAAGTGTTTTTGTAGAGCAGCCTGTCAGCCTAACATCTCTGTGGGGTGCAGGGCTGTTTATAGATGGCTCACATTCCAGGAGCAGTGGCACCACAGGCAGAGAGCAAATATTTAACAGCAATTCTAACCATTGAGGCCAGCTGGCCTAGAGCCATCAGTCTGTCGCTTGCCTTGGCTGTGCAAGCAATAGAAGGGTAACCTAGACACAGGTGACATGAAACAAGACCTGTCAGCACCTCCCCACATGCCTGGGAAGGGGGCAGGAAGGGTGGCAGAGATTTCTCACAGCCATCTGACCTCCATTCCCACAGGTCAGAGAATAAATGATATTGCTCACACGAGTTTGCCAGCCTGTGTGCCCATGCAGCCCATGTGACAAAGCCAGCACAGAGGAAGCTATGAACTGGCTGCAGTGACTGCAGGCTCATGAGCTGTGGGTTAGCCCTTGCCCCCAGCACCTGGGAGCCATCTCAGCTGTACCTGCTGGTACCCCTGGTGCGGCAGGAGAGGCTGAAATGCAGTTGCTGGGAGCTGAGCCGTCTGCAGGCACAGTTCACAGTCTGCTGTGGCGTGGGGCAGAGCGCAGCCCCACCACGCTGTACAGGCAGGCACCAAGCTGGGGAGCAGGGCACAAGGGTCTGGCAGCTGTTTCTGGCCTGGCTGCACGATGAAAGTATTTCATTTTTAGTGTACAGTGAAAGCTACAGTGAATTCACAGTGTGGGATTAATGGAATTAAGTAAGTAGAAGGAAGGCTGAGCTGGATGTGCAGGTGGTGGCAGGCGCTGTCGCTGTGTTGGAGCTCCTCCTGTGGGCATTTTCCCACACTGCAGCCTGTGCTCCAGGGGCAGAATCCTGCCCATGGGCGCTGCAGGAGTATCTGTCCTGGGACAAACTGGTCGGCACACATGCACCGCAGCTCATACTCTCACTGTGGGATCCAGCAAGCTGAGCATTGCTGTCCCCTTTGGTGCTCTTAGCAAACACAGGATAGGCTGGCTCCAACCAGCGCTGGTTCCTCCTCTCTTGTAGTGCTACTAGATTCTGTATCGTCTTTCCAGGGGAAGAGAGATTTTTTCCTTACTGCTTTCCAAACTGCACCTTGTGGCTATTGCCCCTTGCATCCAGTCCATCCAGCATACCCATCCAGTGTATGGCCCCCAGGAGCAGAGCAGAGCATGTGGTGAGAGCCTGGCAGTGTGGCACTGCCTGGCACATTAGTTCTTAGTAATCTTTAGGCTGTGCTTCTGCTTCCTGGTGTGGTAGGGAGGCTGCAGATCTCTCCTCAGAGTTTTCTGTGGAGAGAAACACTGGTGGTTTGCCCAAACCCTGTATTCACATACATTTCCCTTAAAGCCACTGAGGATACTGCATCTCCCATGCCTGCACCCCTGGCAAGGCAGGTTAGGTAGCGGGAGAGGCGCTTGGGTCCCTGGGGCCAGTGAGCCCAGGAGGTGCTGGGCCCAGGTAGCACCCAGGGAGCCTTGGTTTAATGGGCTTGCCGTGGGTTAATGGGCTCATCGGGAAGCTGCCTGGCAGGCACGCGGTGCTCACGTTCCAGTAATAAGAATAATAAGGCTGAAGTGCTGCCAGCGATTGATTCAGAAGCACATTATGTCCTCATTTGAGGCGTGGCGCAGATTGACAGTGGTCAATGCTCCTGCTAATGTGGTTGATTTCACAGGAGGACGGGAAGCACTCACTGCCTGAGCATCTTCCTGTCCCCATGCCCTTGTGCAGCTCCCTGAGGGCACTGCCTGCCTGGGCTCTCCACGCCTGCCAGCAGCAAAGGCAGCAGCAGGGCCTCGGCATGCAGAGGGATTTTGGAACTGCACTAAGGAAGGGGAGCAGCAAGCCCGAGGTGGACTGTATCTGAGAGTCAAACTGGCACCAAGGGACGTTTTCAAGGCATTTGTAAAGTGCTCTAGAGTCTGTCGAGGAAAGAGGCTTTTTCCAATCCCGTTTCAGTGGTCTGACTCTGTCTTTATGGCAGTAGCAGCAGGGGTCCCTGAACTGCTTTGGTGAAATTGTTCCTTGCACTTCCATGCTGGGAAGGAGGAGTTTTACTAATTGGGCTTTTTGTTAATTTGCACTTGCTGTCTTACAGCATCTCCCTATCACTTTAAAGCAAAGCAAAAGCCATGGTGCTTTTTTAAGTTTGCTCCTGGCTCATTTCCTTCCAATTTCCCAGCCCTTCTGCTTTCTAGGAAGTGTTACTCTGATCAAGTTTTGGGATGAAGCAGTGATTTCCATGAGCCCCAGAAAGGAACAGGAGCAGAATCCTAGTGCCGGGGCAGTTGTGGAGGAAGGTGGGGAGACAAGGCAGTGCTACTGCACACAGGGGCTGCAGAGCATTGTACAGAGTTGGGACAAGACTTGCCAACCACTGTTCCATGTAAGGGCTCCAACTCTCTCCAAGCAGCCCATCATCCTCCCATTTATTTACTCGTTTGTTTGCCTTAAAGGGGGGAACAGGTGTACATTAATTCATCACCAGAGTTTAAATTAAATCATTTTACTTCTAAATGAGTCACTAATTTGCAGGAGTATTTAATTAGAGCCTCTTTGCACTCAGGTGCTGTATTAGTTCTGACTTTCTCACCTGTTTGCCCTCTTAAGAGGCTGATGATGATTAGACCATTTCTGCACATACTCATTGCACATCAAAGCTGTTAGCCCTAATGGCAACACCTTGATGCTCCTCCTCCGTTCTGGGGGCTCTTGGCAGCCTTGTCCTCCCCCAGGAAATAACCCTTTCCTCTGCTGTGGCAGGACACAGACTTGCTGTGCAAAGCACTCTGCACCCCACAGCTGGGTCAGCCCTGCAGCCTTTTGGCAGTGATTTGCAGCATAGATTGAGCATGAACAACTGCACTGAACTCTGCTTGCCTTTGCTGCAGGGGTGGGACTCACTCCAGCACCCTCCTGTGTCCACTGAGAGTGTTCACACAGTGCAGTTACAGCAGCTGCCTTCTTGGGTTCTTCTTCACAGTAAGAAGATGCTCACTGATACCTTCAGAGCCAGTCTCAGCTCCAGCAGTAGCTGGTGGTGGAGCTGAGACTGCATGGGCTGTCTGTGCAGATTAAGGCCATCTTTCTGAAAAATAGGTGTAATTTATGTTTATAATAGGCGTTGGTGGGTCCATATTTTCCTTATTAGTTTGTCTATTTGTGCTTCTCCCTCAGTGTGCTTTGTATTGATCAGACTGATGTCAAAACCCCTCTTACTTACCTCTACTCCAAACCATGAAGTCCTTTCATATTATATTCCTCTTATTTTTTCATGTCTTTGATCATTTCTGCATTCCCTTGTGCACTTCAGGCCCACCATTGGTGGGCAGCAGCCTTCCCTGCCACACGGCTGAGAGTGGGGAGCATCCAAAGAGCTGATCCCCTGAGCAGCCTATTCTGAGTGCAAAATACGGGTGCCTGAATGAAACTAAGTTCCCCAGAGAGCTGTGAGCTGTGCTGAGATGTCTCTGTGCCTGGGCAGAGGAGAGTGGAAGGCTTGTGGCAGCCAGGCCACTGAGTTTACAGCCAGAAGTGGTGCTTGCAGCCTCCACTCCCACCATCCTGGCTGCAGCGCCTCTGAGCACAGCAGCTGCCTGCTTATTACACTGATAATAGAAAATTACAGGTTTTCTGTAGGAAATGTCTATTTACATCCTACATTTCCCAAACTACCTATTAGCATCTCTGTGATGTCACATCCTCCTGTGCGTTTTCTTCAGCTTGTCAGCTCTGGCCCCTCTTACCTGCAGGCAGCCTGGGCCACACCTGGGGACAGACAGCTGCCACCTGGTGCTGCACTGGCCCATTCCCTGCATGTGCTGCAAAGCTCTCAGAGCTCGTGCAGCAATGCAGACAGTGCTTGAGCTCCATGCTCAAGCCAGTGCTTGCACCCACTGCTGGCTGCCTGAGAAGAGCATGCTCCACAGCACAGGAGCAGAGGGGGCATCGATGGGTGTCACTTTGTGCAGAGCTGGTGGTTGGTGGAACTGAGTAGAGGGACCATGAGAGCTGTTCATGTCAGCCCAGTCAGGGAACTGTGCTTCCCACCTCAGCCTTTTGCTCACAGCTGATCCAGAGCTGACAGACAGGCATTTCACTGCCTGAGAAACCTTCTGACACGGCTCTGCCAAGCGATGAACACGGATGCCTGCAGGGAGCACAGCGTGCAGGGCTTCCCTTGGCCTGTTTCCGCAGTGTTTTTGTCTGTGGGCCAGCAAAGTTTCAGAGACCCTGTGCTGAAGCAAGATTTTAAGAAGGTTTTTGACAACGTTGTTAATTTCAGGGGGAAGGGGGTCCATGGGATGACTGATTTCTGCTGTAACTGCTTGCCTTGAGCTTGCCCAGGGCTGCATGTGCAGAGCAACTCCCTGTGTGAGGCAGGTGTCTTACCTGTGTGTCTCTCAGACAGCAAACCACCCCATCTCAGAAGGGAAGTTTGGGGGTGGTTCTTGCTCACATTGCTTTGTGCATGGACTGAGATCATAGAGAAAGCTTTGGGAACAGCCTGCCTGGCCATGGAGCAGCCATGGACTGGGTGCACCAGCACATGGCTCATGGAAGAAGCACTGGGTGTGTGAGGCCAGGTGGGAGTGGGATGTGTGCTTTTCAGGCAGTTGCACAGTGTGCAGGCCAAGATTTATAACCACGTCTCTTCTCCAGGTTTATAGTTTCTTGTCACTCTATTAACTCAAACAAGAGGTGTTTACATTGCATAAGTAGCTGGAGCAGTGGATAGTAACCTATTAATTTTCATGACTATTCCCTGGCAAAGGCTCATAGGCTGTCTTGCAGGACACTAATACCAAAAGCTCCTGGGGCACAAGACACCCAGGGCTTGCTATATTTCAAGAGACTGCAGTTCAACAGCTAATAAAACTGCTAGGTCAAGATCTGCACTGTCAGGTCTCTCTGGAATTGTGGCAGAAGACCAAATTTCTGCTGAAAGGTAGCTCCAGAGGAAAGGATGAGCATGCAGCGGAGGAAATGAAGGCTTATCTGCAGTAGGCTGCCCCAGTGGGGACTTCCTTGCCTGCAGATCATGGGATGCATGTCCCACTGGAAACTGGTTTTCCATGTGGTCTGGCTTGACACTACTGCCGTGGATACCCATGGAAGCTGTGTGTGGCCTGCGGAGAGGTGTGCAGGGCAATGCAGATTTCCTGACTGAAACCCATGTGCTGCAGCATCCCAGAGTGCTGTAACTGCTACCAATTCCTTCCTTCTCTTTCTCTCCACAGTCCATTGATCCCGGGCAGCAGTTCACCTGGGAGAACTCCAACCTGGAAGTGAATAAACCGAAAAACCGCTATGCAAACGTGATAGCCTATGACCACTCACGTGTCATCCTGACTTCCATTGATGGTAAGAGTAATTGGAGTGGGTACCCCATCAAGCAGCTGAGCATGACTGCAGCAGAGAGACCATCTTTTTCTGTGTTTTAAGCTGAGCAGGGACAAACACCAAGCATCAGCGTGATCAAATGTATGTTCTGGCTGGTCAGAGGGGAAATGGCACTGAGAACTTCCCTAGTGTCCTCAGAGCAGTATATTCTGTGTAGCTGCTTCTTGGTACTGCTGGCAGCAAACGTGTCCTGTCCCAGCAGCCTCCTTTCCCACTGTCCTGTCTGTGTGACTTCAGCTGCCTTCCTCGGTACATGGTAAAACATGGCACTATTAGTGCCACTGCCACCCCTGTCCCAGCACAATTGTAGGGCCAGTATCTTTCTCTGGGACTTGTCATTATATGGTCCCAACTAAGTGCCCAGAGCAGAGCAGCACAGGATGAGGGGTGCTGCTTCCCCTGGAACATCAGACTCCACACATCCCTGTCCTCCATGGGAGCATCAGGCCCTGGTGTCCATAGCACTGACCCCCATGGCTCCAAGAACCAGCCCCACATCCCTGGAGTTTGGGCTAATACATGTTTCTAGTTGTCTTGCACACAGAGGAGCTGGAGCCCAGGCTCACCCATTCCCCTTGTTTTATAAAGCAGCACCCAGCTCTGTACACCCAGATCTGAGCCCAATGATGGAGGATGAGGAAGATAGAGCTAATTCAGTGCACCCCTCCGTGGGGAAGGAACTAGGACTTGGCTTTGCACACAGGTGGCCCTATGGTCACTAGCATCCTTTTCTAATGGTAATGCACTATTCATCCTCTTCAAGAGGAGGAGAGGAGGCCAAACAGTCCCTAACAGCAAGCCCTGTTAAGTAGCAGCAGCAGTAGCAGCTGTATGAAGGCCTGGCACGTCTGCTCATGGGCAAACCCTTGCAGACAGCTGTGGGGTGAGCACGTGGGGGAATCCCTGTTTTCCAGCCTGACTCAGTTGCTGTAAGTAGTGTCTGTGCCTTCCTGGGAACTGTTCCCAAAGCACCCTGCCAGGTCCATGCCGCCCATGCCAAGGGAATGAAGCACTGCACTCCAGCTGCTGCCGCTCCCCCAGAGCTGCCAGCGCTTTGTGTCTGCTGGAGACTGCTGCGACCTGTAGAACGGACCTGTAGAATTTTCCTCGGGACAAAACTGCGAGGGGTGACCCCCAGCCTTATTTCCTTCCTCTAATGAAATGCAGATGCTCTCTCCTGGGGAGACAATGAGATTCCTGCTGCTTTCTCTCCCTGCAGCCTGGGCAGCCCATGCTGAGCAGGGTTTGGAAACAGCCGCGGGCCTCTGCTTTGCTGAATTTATTTTAGTAACTATGTGTTTGCATTTTAAAGGCCTATACGAAAAATTCCTTTCCTTAAAGCAGTGGAGGCCACGTGGGGGCTGGAGCAGCCTCTGCCAGCAGGCAGCAGAGGGGATCTCATATTGAAGGGTTTCAGTGGTGGTGGGAGGAAGATTTCCAGCTCCTTGGAGATAGTTGTACCTTCAGGAAGGATGGGAGGACATCCCTGCCTGACATCCCTTGCTAACAGAGACAAGCTAATAAAGGAGCCTCATTTTTAAAAGGTGCTGTAGGACCATAACAAATTGCTGATGAATTTAAGACAATTATATCAGTCAGTTGCTTGGGGCCGAATGAACTCCTTAATATTCCTGCCTGTGAATTTTCCTTTGTGTGCATGCGGCAGCTGTCTCTCTGCTTTGGTGTTGCCTGCTTGTTGCATCAATGTGGGAGTTAAAAGGGTTCTTCTTTTTTCAGGCACCATCCCTGTCCTTTGCAGGATCCCTGGGAGATCCCATAAAGGAGAGTTGTCAAGAGCCTTGTGAATATGCCAACCTCTTCTCCTGCCTGCGGGGCCCAGCAGAGCAGTAGGTTCAGGGCTGTGGGCTTACCCCAGTAACTCCTGTCCTCCTCCTCCTCCACAGGAGTCCCAGGCAGTGATTACATCAATGCCAATTACATTGATGGGTATCGGAAGCAGAATGCCTACATCGCCACGCAGGGACCGCTGCCAGAAACCCTCAGCGACTTCTGGAGGATGGTGTGGGAACAGAGAACAGCAACTATAGTCATGATGACCAGGCTGGAGGAGAAGTCCAGGGTACAGTGTGTGCTTTCTCTCTTTTCTGGAGCTGTTGGGGGGGCAGAAAAGAGGAATGGGAGCACTTCACAGCATAAGGGCACCCAGGGAGCTGCAGTTCCAGTGGTGTGGCTCACTGCTTCATGCAGCCCAGCAACAAATGCCTTATAAGCATATCCCTGTGGGACAAAAGGGTGGCACAACCTCCTGTTTCTGGCCTGCTTATTTACCTCTGTTTTGCCTGGATGTCCGCATGTGCACCCATTCTTTCCTGCCCACTTGACTTACATCAAAGTGGGAAAGGAAAGCTCTGAGTTGGGATGTGTGGACCATCCCAGAAGCTGAGAAGGTGCAACAGGTGGGGGGTACCAGCAGCATCCAGCAGCCCAACAGGACCCTGGGATTTCTGGCAATGCAGGGGAATGGCTCACAGAGTCTCATTGCATTAACAATGCTAATTTGTGCCTTGTCTAATGAAAACATGTATGAATGATCAGCTTACACTGCCAGGATTAGATATTCTGATGTAATAAACACAAAGCTGCCTGCAGACCATGGGGAAGGAGTGAGTTGGAGAAGGAGTGGGAGCCTTCACTGCAGATGATACAGTTTTCATGACAGAGGTTCTTACTCAGCCCCTGAAGCAGAAGTTTGTAAGCTGTGACCAAGTGCTCCTGCGCCCAGAATGCACCCTTTGGGCAAAGCGTGCCCAAGGAGGAGGCAGCTTCTGCCTCTCATGATTCAGTTTGTTCCTAAAAGTAAAATTTTAGCGGTGAGCATTTGTACTAGCAGAATATTTTAGTGTTGCCATGCCAACAGCAGAAGGGGCTTGTGCACTCAAGCTGTGAAGCACTGATTATTTTTAGCCCAATAAGCTCATTCTTTAGAAGCAGAAATGGTCAAGTTTGGGTTTAGTTAAAACTTTTGCCTGCATGCTCTCTGTTCGTTTCAAAGCTTTAGCACCAAAATGCTTGCAGGGGTGTCCCAGGCCACCCTGGCTGGGAGGAAGTGGCTGGAACCACCAATCACCATGGCAAAACAGATCTGCTTTTCCTAATGTACAAAAAACAGGCATTGTTGATGGGTTTCCTGGGCTCTTCAAAACGCCCTACAGCCTGCAGGGAAAAAGCATTCCTTGGAGATGAGCTGTCTCTAGAGATCCAACCCTAGCTTTGCACTGTGCTTCCTGCTGCAGAGCCCTGCCTGTTCTGTCCAATGGTCACTGTCACCCACACAACCCAGACAGGCAGGGAAATGATTCTGACCTGCCCTGTGGCTCAGGGTTTAGCACACAGGCTAAGCGAGATGAGAAGCTTCTGATCAGCTGTGCTCTGCAGCTGAGAGTTATATGAGGACTTTCCTGTGCCTTCACATTTCAATGATGGAGCATATATTTCAAGAACAAGGAAAAGCCCTTCTGGGTTGCCAAATAAATCCATGCCTGGAATCCTGACTTACTTAACTTCTGGGCTTCTTAGTTATGGCAAGGCACTCCAAGGTGCATGTTTCTTGAAGATAACATGTTTCCTTTGACCCCAGAGGGACTTGTCTTTGCCTGAGATGTCTGTGCTGCTGAGCTGTTCACTATCTCCCCCCAGCACAACCCATCCTATCATCCTTCAGTATTGGTTTCTGTCCCAAACACAGTGTGTGTGGTCAGGCTTTTGATGCAATTGTGAATCCCTGTTATGGTAGAAAGTGACCGGAGCCCTCACAGAATCTCAGGCAGCCTGCCTGATTGGGCACACTGCCCAGGGGCTGTAGGCTGACCTGACCAGACCCAGACCCCTGCATTCACTCCCTGGCACTGCCTGCCCATGTCCTGCTGCCTCTTTGAACCATCCCCAGCACTAAAGAGAAGTGGGCAGTTTTCTCTGGCACTGTGGGAGAGGCAGGTTGCCAGGAGAGGCCGTAGAGAAGCCTGGTCACTCTTGAGTTGAGCCAGTGATCCACAGCAAGGAATTCCCTGGATGTGTTTGCTGTACCATGTACGGGTGTCTCAGGGCATTTCCTCACAGCAGGGCCCTGGTGGGGAGAGGTGATGTGGACTTCCAGGAGATGATTTTCTCTGGGGTTTTTTGTTGTCTTTTTCAGCATCTTCCAAGGCAAGATGGCTTTTAGCCACCTTCCTGCTCTGCTTTCCTTCATGCACTTCTGGTGATGGCTAGAGCTCTCTTGGGTGCGCACCTTTTTGGGACCAGTGAAGAACCTAATCCCAGTCATTTCCTATTGCTCCAAACTTTCAGCATGAGTCACTGTTCTGCAGTTCATTCTGCTCCAGAGCCTTCAAACTTCATCTGATGTAACCCCTTGGGTCCCTGCAGCATTGCTGCCTGCTGATGCTCAGGCTGCTGTGGGACAACACTGCTCCAGGCAGTCACATGGCATCACAGCATTACCCAAGGGTGACCTTGCTTGAAAGTCCCCTTGCCCAGGGGCTTTGGTGCAAGCACAGGACTGTCTCTCCAGCTGCAGAGCCTGGGGTGGGTAGCAAGGCCTCATGGCGTGCTGCCCAGTGCAGAGCAGGCTCTGCTGCCTTTCCAGGCGAGCTCCTCAGGTCACCCTTGGCAGTGCTGTGATAAGCCGACCGGGACCAGCAGCAGCTTGGCAGCCCTGTGGGGGTGACACTGCTTTAAAGGGTTCCTGAGCTGCAGAGGGAAAAAAAAAATCTTTAAAGAGCATCAGCTTTTATGGTCTGCAATTTCAGCTGGCTTGATGGTCTAAATCATCCTCCCTTTTTCATGTTTTCACAAAGTAAGAAGCACATAAAGGATAGAAATGGCTGGATTGTGCAATTTAGCTGCCTTCAAAGCTTTACAATCAGTTTCAGAATCATTTGGTGGCAGTTCAGAAACACACATTGTAGATTAGCTTTCCCGAAGCTGCGAGCGTGGTGTGTCCCTGCCGGGCTGTGTTGCCAGGAGAGAGGTATTAAAGCAGGATTTCTCCTACCCTGGGCTATCCCCAAAAGCCTGGCAGTGCGAGGTCTCCCAGAGCGGTGCTGTGGCTTGTTCTGTTCCAGCCCAGAGCACCGAGCAGCCATCCCTGGGGTGTGATGTCCCCTGGCATTTCATGTCCCCAGGAAGGGATGTTGAGAGGCTGGTGTTCAAGGGCCCTGGGGAAGAGAAGCCTGGCAGCCACATCATGCTCCAGCCCTCTTGCTGACAGCAGTGCCATCTGGAGCTTGTGAGTGGGGCTGGGAGCAGAGCACAGCTCTCAAGCTGAAGAGAGGTGCCCGGCTGCTCTTGGGTTCAGGGCATCAAAAGGGAGGGACAGGATCCACTCAGCAAAGCTGCAATAAATGACTGTTCAGGACATTACTGTGCTCCTTAAGTTAATGAGAAACAAGCACTGCCAGAAGAAAACATCTCTTATCTGCTTTAGTGCCACAGTGCATCGGCTTCAGCATAAAATTTACAGAGCTTGAAAATGGGGCATAAACATTATGGGTAAATTTGGCAGAAAATGTGACTGACTCTTATCTGGTCATGAATAAATAATTTTCAATTACCAGCCCAGGCATTGCTATTATCCCACACAGGGAACTCCTCTGAAGTTTGTTTTGTGCTCGAGTACACAGCCCTGCAGCATGTGGGTGGCAGGAGGGGACTTCTGTCCCTGAGGTGTAGGCTCAGGGACAGGCTGTGCTGTTCCCCTGAAACATCCCCTGCAAACCACAGCAAGCAGCTGTTCCCAGCACTTGCAGGATGCCATGCTGCTCTCCTCTCCCTTAGAGAGGGTCACATCTTTCAGAAGCCAGGCAAGACAAACTCAGGGCTGGAGGAGACAGCCTGCAGCTGCCGCCCACTCATGAGGATGGATCAGTTTAACTGGGAAATAATGTTCATGACCTCTTAAGTTGCTGGTGCTGCAGCCAGATAGTGTCAATGCTCTGTGCCAAGTGAGGAAGAGGAATCCTGAGATTTTTGCAGGGCCTGCCATGTTACTGAAGATCCAAGGCAGCCCAAAAGGCAGGAGACCCTGGGCAGGAGGCAGCAGAGCTGCTCTGCTTGCACAGGCACCTGCAGTACCCCATTAGGCTGCCTTGCTTCAGGCACTTCTGCCAGGGCAGGCCTTATTGGGAGCAGAACCCAAAAAGCAGAGAGAGATGCATCCCTCTGACTCCCAAGTTGCTGCACTCCAGAGCCAGAGTGCAGGATGAGGACTCTTAGCTCTCACAAGCCCCACCCTGCTGCAAGTGGTTTCAATTAAAAGGCAGAACTTCATTGATTCCTAATTAAGCTTATTGTTTCCCTTCCCACACATTCCCCTGTAAACACGTTCTGCTAATAATTAAGTTTACTATTCCTTGACAAGCACAGATGATCTTCCATTCACTCTTCTCTCCTAGGGTGGGAAACCATTTTCAGTGTGGTGCACATGGGTGGGAATGAAGCCTTCCTCCTGTCAGACAGGCACTGAAGGTCTGCAGAATGAGGGAGCCAGGCACCACATGAAACAGGGATGCTCAGGGTGCCAATTAAATAGGGAACTTGGGGCTTCACAGAAAAAAAAAAAAACAGAGGAGTAGTTTGTAAACACTGAGCTGTGAAGAGGAGGAGAGCAGCAGCATGTGAGCAGAGAGGGGTGTGAAGGGTGCAGAGGGAAGGGCCCCTGGGGCAGTGTTTGGCTGTCTGCCAAGTGGGATGCAACAAGAGCTGTGACCAGTAGCTCAAAGAATTCTGGCTGCAGAATTGGAAGGGGGTGATAAGGATGATGAAGGGCAGGAGGTTTCCAGGGAGCAGCAGGTGTTTTTGTGATGGGACAGTGCTGCCTGCAGGAAGGGGCTGAAGGGATAGTTTGGCCACAGTCCATGTGCAAGAAGTTGCAGTGGGAGAATAAGATGTGTCTGTGTCTGAGCTGGCATCTGTTCCTTGCAGAGCCTTTTGAAATATCTGGGAGGTGTAGATTATCAGGGATGTGCCAGCTGCCACAGGGGCAGGTTGGTGTCGCTTGGTGATGCTCAATGCACTCAAGCCTGCAGAGTGCAGAGAGGGTGGATACAGCATGCAGGCTGGAGCCCTGCCATGGGCTGTGTCCCACCTGTCTCCAGGGTGGTTTACTGCCTCAGGCCATGCTGGCAGGGGCACTCTGGGGACTATGGATGTTATGGGAAAGGTAGTGCCTATTGTTGTGTTGCTGTGTACTGTGCTGGACTCGGCCCTGTCCTGCCACAGCTGTGGGTCAAGGATGCCAGGCTGGCATAGCTGGGAGCTGGTGGGATACAGGCTGCATTTCATTCACCTCAGCTGTCCTTTAAATAGAGCTGTGCCCACAGACACCACCATTTCCTGTTCTTACTGCACCAGCTTTTCTTGTATCAATGCACAGCTGCCAACCTTCTCTTCACCCAGGTGGAGCTCAGGCAGGAGGTGGTTCAAGCAAAGCCCCAAAGATGTCCATATCACCAAAGAGGAGGCAGAGAAGAACTACAGCAGGCACAAATCACTGCTAGGAATTGCTACTGCTAGGAATTGTTACTCACTGTCTTGGTATCTGGTGTAGCTCTTGCTGCTCTGTCTGGTAGTTTGGCCCCCTTTGCCACATCCACTGATGGCTCCAGGGGAAAAAGAAAAACCCTCTTTTCAGTGAGTAGTCACTCACTGAGATCAGCTCAGATGGTGAGAGCAGGTGCTAATAACACTGAGATTGTGGGTTCAATTCCCATATGGGCTATTTACTTGAGAGTTGGATTTGATAATCCTTGTGGGTCCCTTTAGGTCAGAATATTCTTGTGATTCTGAGTCATACAGAAAGGGGTCCAGGGGGTGCTGCCTTTTTGCTGGTGATTGGGACACTTTGGGGGAAGGAAATACAGATTTTAGAGTATCCCCCCCTGCACAGTGACTCATTTCTGTCTTTACCCTTTAAAGGGCCCCATTCCTCATCCCAGATGCCCCAGCCAGTAGCCAATTGCTGACCCGTTCTCACCTCCCTGCAGGTAAAGTGTGACCAGTACTGGCCGAGCCGGGGTGCAGAAACCTACGGGATGATCCAGGTGACCCTGCTGGATACAGTCGAGCTGGCGACCTACACCGTCCGCACCTTTGCGCTGTGCAAGGTATGGGGCTGGCTGGGCTGTTGCTGCGTCACGTATTGCAGAGATGCTTCCCAACGCTGCAGGGTGCTCCATGGCCCATAGGCAGTGGCCACTGGCTGTACCTGGCTTGGCCAAGCGTGTGGCCAGTCCACACATGAGCCATGTCTCACAGATGGGCTGCAGTAGGAGATCAACTGCAGGTTGTGCATCTGGCCACCACTGGACTTTGGCCAGAATACTTGATGCTCTTCTGTGTGCTTTCTGTGATTGACCCCAGAGCAGAGCTGTTCTTGTCTCTGGTAAGTGTACAGGTAGCAGCTGTCCTCCCATTAGAGGGGCAACATGGAAAGCAGTGAATTTTTATCACTTTTGTCACTAATAATGCAAATGGAGGGGCTATTTCTGATGTGAGCACAAACCCTTCTCTCCTGCCTGCTGCATTCCTCATTAGTGTTTGGAAATCCATGGGGGCAGTGCCAGCAGCAGCATGTCAATGCAGACAGGCTTTGCAGCGAGCTGCTTCTGTGCATGACTGAGTCTGGGCTGGGAGCCCAGTGCACAGGGGGGACACACTCGTGTCCCAGGAAGGCCCTAGCAATCAGCCAGCCAGTCCTACCACTTGCTGCATAAATAAGTGAAGCCCAGAGAGGAGCAGGGCAATCTGCAGACACAGGATGATCTCCCAGCCCAGGGACACCATGATGCACAGGAGCAGGGAGGGAACTGGCTGCTGTAGCCCTTCCATGCCCAGTGCCCATTTTCCCTGAACATGCAGTGAATATGCAGGTAGGGAACCAGTCCTGTGCAGAAAAGAATCTTTCACCTTCCCTGCAGTCTGCTCCACTCATGCAGAGATGCTCTGTTGTCTGTAAAACTGCCTTTCTACAGAGTATCTGTATTTATAGGAGCTTTGTAATAAACCTGCATTTTTCCTCCAAATTTTCACTGGTGAAAGCTCAGTACATGCATCATCACACAGAGCTTTCCATGCCTGTTGCTGTTGTTGCCTCATCAGCATGTTCCTGCACTGGGATGAGACTGTTCTCATGCAAAACAACAACTCTTTGTTTTCAACAGAATGGCTCCAATGAGAAGACAGAGCTGCGACAGTTCCAGTTCATGGCTTGGCCCGATCACGGGGTCCCAGAATACCCCACCCCAATCCTCGCTTTCCTGCGACGGGTCAAGGCCTGTAACCCAACAGATGCTGGGCCCATGGTTGTGCATTGCAGGTAGGACTGTGTGTTTACCTTCTGGCTGCAGGAGCTTTAACCCGTCTGAAAGTGGAGTCACCCCTTCTTGTAAGAAAGGTTTCATGGTGGCATAACCTGCACTGCATGCTTGGGCTGACAGCAGAACAGGACCAGCAGTACTACTGCTGTATCAGATTTAACAGCACTGCTATATGGAGAGCCTCAGAAAACACATTTTCCTGCAAAACTGCAAGTGCCATGTAAAAATTATCTGTGCCCATAAGTGGGTGGTACCTTCAGAGGCACATCACTGACAGAAATGCATGCAGTGACCTCTAGGAACAATCATATGCAGTATTTACAGCAACAGTCTTTCACAGGGTAGAAAGGCAGCTCTTAAGGCAAAATATTAGTCTACTAAGGCTCAGCATCTAACTCAGCCAAGATTTATTTGAACCAGCCAGGAGGGGACTGTTACTGAACAAACCACTCCATCACTGCTGTTCCGGCATACGCCTTACCAGCAGTGTTTAATGCTCTTCTTTCATGCTCTGTTTCAGATGGTAGTGGGGTATAATTAACACACAAACAAGCTGTATTAAAGCCCTGTTAAGGATATGACTTGCACCATAAATGAGGAAATGCCTAGCTCCCTGTCTCTGTCTGTGTTTACATGTCACAACAGTGAATCTGTTGTTTTTAGAGTGTTCTCGGAGTGAGTAGCCTGAGGTTTGTTACTGCTTGTCCAACAATTGTGGAGAGGCATTTGGTGCTTGAGCAAAGGGCCCAGCACATTTGTGCATGACCTCAGCTTTCTACTTCTCTTGTCAGGCTGGCTGTGCTCGTTTTATGGGTGAGGAAACAGTGACCCAGGTTAGGGGACAAGCAGGCTGAAAATTACGGCCTTGACTGGTGTTAGGGCCCAGCCTGCTCTTCATGTCTTCTGACTTCACATACACATGTGCTGTCACTCTCCTGCTGCCTGTTAAATACATTCCTCCTTCCCTTGTGGAGGGGCTGCCAGCCACCATAGGGATCAGCAGGGTGGCAACATACCCCTTCCACTCCAGTAAAAGGGAGACAGCAGAAAGGCTGAGGAGCCTCTCACATTCTCCAGTGATTGTCTCCCTCACTCCTCCTGTCACTTCTTGTTTGGAGCTGCACTCGTAGGGAGCAGCCTTTACTCCCCTTTTGTGTGCCCTAAGTCCAGGTGATCTCTTATGCACTGTTAGAGCCCATGTGACATCTGTAGGAGACTGTGCCATCTCAGACCGTGTGCTTTGCTCCGCAGTGCTGGCGTGGGCAGAACCGGCTGCTTCATTGTCATCGATGCCATGCTGGAGCGGATGAAGCACGAGAAGACCGTGGACATCTACGGCCACGTGACGTGCATGCGCTCCCAGCGCAACTACATGGTGCAGACAGAGGACCAGTACATCTTCATCCACGAGGCCTTGCTGGAGGCTGCCACGTCTGGCGCGACCGAGGTGCCCGCACGCAACCTCTGCGCCCACATCCAGAAGCTGAGCCAGGTGCTACCAGGCGAGAGCATTACTGCAATGGAGCTGGAATTCAAGGTTGGTGGCAGAGCCCCAGCATCCCATTTCTCTAGGGCGCCGTCTCTGCCCACAGAACTCCACAGGCCGCTCGTCCAAGGGTTGGGAGAGGTGGGCTATGGATCATTACAGACAGTTATTCTTTTGTGTGTTTCTAAAGCAGGTAGGCAGTGATTTAAAATACATTTAAATTGTAAAGCTCGTGTCAGCCATGGTCCCCCCTGGATTGGCAGCTTCTGGGGAGGAGATAAAAGGCAGATGGATGTGCAGTCCCCAGCAGCACATTCTGCTCTAGGTTCACTGTGCGGCAGGAGCTGCATCTGAAATCAGATGCAGATCATGTTAGTGATAATTGATGTTACTGTGAACAACTTGTCTGGAAACAGCTCCAATTTAAATATGTGAGACATTTCTGGTCTCATTTCTTCAGTGCTGAGCTCTGTAATCTTTTAACCACCTCAACACCAAACCTCACTGTCTGGAATTGGTGAAGGCAGTGTTTTAAGGCACACCATTTTTAAGAAGCCAAGCCCACATTTTTCTGCCTGTATCTCTGTATGCCAACTGCAGATATTTATTACAGCCTTGGAGCTGGAAGTGAGCTCTGTTAAGTGCCCATATTCTCAGATGAGGTGCATTAGTCCAGTGAACTCTTGCAGGGGTATATAGCTCACGTAGGGAGGCAGCAGACCATGCAGGCTGTGAAATGAACTGCAGCAGTACACCTTCACCCTGGGGATTCCCTCCAAGTGACAAAGGAGCAGGAGAGGCAAAATATTGACTTTCCACGTAAACTGGGAATAGTTGAGAAGCTCTGTCTTGTGGTTATCAGAGCTGCTGGTATCCTGGGGTTGGGACAGTAAAACATGCTCCTGAGTGTCTCATGGTGCCACCTGCCCTAAGAAACTCCTCAGGGGAGCCACAGAATTGTGCTCAACTCGAGCAATTCTGTTGTAAGAAAAACAAAATTTTATTTTCCTTTCATTTCTCCAAGGGTCTCTTGAGAGCAGCAATGAAATTGCCCCTCTCTGTGCCCTGGCAGTGTCCACTGCATGGGAAACCCTGGGGAGCAGGATATAGGAGGGCCTCACATGGCTGCACTGCTCCCCAGAGAGCAACCCTGTCCCTCTGCAGAGAGCCTCTGCTGAGGTCCAGCTGCCACTCATAGAGAGAAGGGTGGTTCTGGAGATGCTGGAGAGTCTTTTGGGGAAGGAAAACAAACGAAGAAAAAAAAAAGCTGGTGGGGGGAAAGAGTGATTTTTGTTTGAATCTGCCAGCAGATCTAAGTAACACATTTACCATGACTCCAGTTTACGGGACTCAAAGAGAGCCATGAAATGTCTCACAGTAAGCCAAAATAGATCTTCTTTACCTAAAACTGTCACAATTCTCACATTTTCTTGGGTTCTTCTGGGGTGAGAAGTAAATAGCAAGACATTGTTGGAAGAGGAAAAGCTATGCTTCCCTGCCACCACCAAGCATACATCCCTGGCTCAGCAAGGTACAAAGTACAAAGCTTCATGGCTCTGTGTGTGTCAGAGAGCTGCTGTAGGTCTCCACTCCATTATATGACTGCTGTCAGGGTCTCGATTCTGCCCCCAGACTGCTGCATCCCCAGCAGGGATCTGATGTGTCTCCTCCCCTTTCAGCGGCTGGCCAATTCCAAAGCACATACCTCACGTTTCATCAGTGCCAACCTCCCGTGCAACAAATTCAAGAACCGCCTCGTGAACATCATGCCGTATGAGCTGACGAGAGTCTGCCTGCAGCCCATCCGGGGTGTCGAGGGCTCTGACTACATCAATGCCAGCTTCATAGATGGCTACAGGTAAGGATTACCTTGGGTGACTGTGCCAGCTTGTCCTGCCTGCTTTGGAACCCAGGCATAGCTGCCTTCTGTTTCCCAAGGACTGGTCCTGACTGTCTGAGGTGAGCCAGGGACCGCTTTGTTGGATTTTATCTATTTCCATCTTCTCAGACACTGCAGCGTGTGTAGTTACAATATGTGAAGACTGCCTGTGAGTGAGCACTGCCAGGCTGGCTTGTGTTGCTGTAGACAGATGCCCATATGCCTGGAGTGGCAGGCTGTGTTGGCTCCTGGGGAGGTTTTACGGGATATTCTAGTAGGCATCCCTTGGCTTGTGTTTTATATCTGCAGTACCTAACTCAAACCTGCCTTCCCTCTTGTAGTAACTAGAGTTGGAAGTGTGCTTCCACTGAGTGCCTGACTCTGGCAGCAGCTCAAGGCTTGTTCCTTGTCTTGATTTTGGGAGGAGTCCGGATCCTCAGGCAGGGCTGATGCTGGATACTGGGAAGCCCATCACCAGGTTCCTCTCTCCAGAACAGTTTAAAAAGCACAAATTAAGATCTACTGGGGCAGTAATGCTTAAGTTTTCTGTATCTGTCTGCTGACATTCTCAGATGCTAAATGCCAGGAGAGAAGAACAGCCTAGTGGTCACATCCCCTTCCCAACCAACTCCTAGACAATAATCCAAACCAAATCACAATGATGCACATAAAAGGCCTGTTCATGTCATCTCTCTGTGCACCATCACAGTAGGGTCATCCCTCATGTGCATTGTCATCAGTGTTGGAGTGGGGGATGCAGTGATAGATGTGACATATGTCCCTTCCAGCTTGGCTTTGCCCACCTGCCTCCTCTGGACTGGTAATCTCCCAGAAGCAAAAGGCACTGCCAAAGGGAACAGATGTGGGTGCAGCCAGGCCAGCAGCTCTGTGCTTTGTAGCTGCTCCAGCAGCTGAGCCCAGCAAGAATTCCCAGGGAGAAGGGCTACGTGGAGGCAAGAGTGGACAAGGAGCAAAAGGGGAGCAACCCTGGGAGCATCCCAACACAGGAAAACCACAGCAAGCCAGACTCTCTCAGGGTTGGACAGAGGAATGGGGAAGGATGAAGGGGCTGGAGAAAAACAGAGCAAAGGCAACCTCCACTCCCTCCTGCCCATGTGGTGCAGAGCCATCCACCACCACTCTTTAAGGTGGCTGCCTGGCTGCAGCCTGCGTCTGACACATGAACTGCAGCCACTGTCCTGGCTCCAGAGCTGGTGGAGAGCAACACTGGCTTTGCCTTTTGGTGATGCTATGGAGGGGGAGGGCAAGGGCTGCCAGCACAGCAGGTGGTGCCATTTCATGTGCTACTTACCCTATCTCCAAGTTCTGTTATCTCTTCCCATCCTTTCCTTTGAACCAGCATTCTTCTAGTTATCTAAAGAAATCAGTTGGCCCAAGGTCTTGCAGATATCACTGATGCTGCATCTTTATTAGCTTTTCACTTCGTTCTGCATTCCCATTCCCTGTTCTTTACGATATGTTATAAATCCACCTTGAAGCAGCCCTTGTCTGCATCCTGCATGTTACAGCTGCCCTGCAGCACGTTCATTAATTTTAGCACCATTTAAAATAGCACCAGTAGAGGGATGAAGGCAGAACGGAGAGAGGAAGGCAGGATGGAAGAAGCCAGCCCCGGTCCCGTGGCCTCCAGCGCCCCACAGTGGTGGAGCCAGCCCGGGCTCTGCTGTGCCAGGCGGGGAGCTCAGAGAGCCACGGTACCGGCATGCTAGAGCCGAGTCCAAAGCACCGAGGGGGCTTTCTTCAGGGTTGGGAACAGTCTGGGGCAGGTCACAGGGAAAATTATAAGGGAGGTGCTCTGGTTGGCAGTAGAACCAAGAATAAATTCTGGAGCTTTAGAAAAGCAGACAAAACTGTATTCATGGTTTCCACACTGCCCTCATTATTGTCTGGAGTGTGTGTAATCCAGGTGACCTGTTTCAGCTGCTCTGTGTTTTTCCATGCAATGGGAGAGACGGTGGGTACTGCAGAGAGTAAAAGTGCAGGAACACAGGATTGCTGCTGGGATCATCCCCATGCACAGTCTCTCCTTCCAGCCCAGGTGGGTGCTGGCAGCCTGCTATAGTGGGGCTGGCCTGGGTGCCAAGAGGGCTCTCAGTGCAACAGCAGCACTGGAGACAAGAGGCTGGGCTGGGCTGGGGACACCATCACCTCAGCAAGGACTAAGAGCTTTACTGGATCATCCGTGTTGTGCTCACCGTTTCTGTGGGGAGCACTTAGAAGACAAGTGCTGGACAGGCTCATCTCTCTCCCAGAGCCCATGGCTCATCCTAGAGACCTGCCTCCTACAGCTGGATTGTCAGCCTTGCTCCATGGTACCATGGGGCCCTGCCTCCAGCTCACCCAGTCCCCAGGAGCAGCTGCTGCCCATCTCTGAGAAGCTGCTCTGAGCACCCTTATGTTTGTCACAGGCATCAGAAGGCCTACATCGCCACGCAGGGACCACTGGCCGAGACCACGGAGGATTTCTGGCGGATGCTCTGGGAGCACAACTCCACCATTGTGGTGATGTTGACAAAGCTGCGTGAGATGGGCCGGGTACGAGTCCTGCTGTGGGGAGAAGGGAGCTATGGGACTGCTGTCTGTGGGGACGAGCTCTTGGCTCACCCCAGTCTGTGTTCAGCGCCACAGGCTCTGGGCGAGCCCCCTGCTGTCTGGTGGCTGACCCTGTGGCCCCAGAACCACAGAGGCTCCCAGGGAGCAGGAGGGAGGAGCAGCAGCTTGTCAGTGCTAATGTCTTACTCTGCTCCTCATCCACAGGAGAAGTGCCATCAGTACTGGCCTGCAGAGCGCTCTGCCCGGTACCAGTACTTTNTTGTGGTGGACCCCATGGCAGAGTACAACATGCCACAGTACATCCTCCGGGAGTTCAAGGTGACAGATGCCAGGGTGAGTGCATCTGCTGGCTCGCCAGCTCCTCTGCCTCTCATCCTCTGCCCTACCCAGGCCAGTCAAGGGAGCATGCAACAGCTCCTGGAAAAATGGGAAAGCAAATGCTGCCTTGCACTGCAGGCAAAAAGGGCTGCTGCCCACCGCTTACTGCTCCTCTCTCCACAGGTTCCTGCCCTGCCAGCTGTGTCAGCCCCATTAGCAGCTCAGGGATCCCTCTGTCAGCATCAGACCCAGCCTTGCCTGTGCTGCTCACTTGGGCAAGCATTTAATACAGGTCCCCCTGTACCTGGAGTCTGTCTGTGCAGCATCTGACCAGGCACAGGACCCTTGTATTATAGTAAATGTGGTCCTAGGGTGGAGCTGGACCCCAAACACTGACCCAATGGACCCTGTAGGGGGCCAAAGCCTTCTTCAGCTCAGCTACCCTGGCGTGAGCGTGGGAGAACAGAGACAGGTCCCAAACATGCAGCAAAAGATCTGCCTGGGCTCATCCGTGGCCTGTGCACCTTCTCACCTGGTCCAGTTCAAGGGGTCTGAGAGCAGGTCCGGAGCAGCAGCGCTGAGGGGAGTGAGATCAGGCCCTCACAGTGGTTCACATCTAACACCCTTCTCCCTGCAGGACGGCCAGTCACGGACCATCCGCCAGTTCCAGTTCACAGACTGGCCTGAGCAGGGAGTGCCAAAGACAGGAGAGGGTTTCATTGACTTCATTGGGCAGGTGCACAAGACCAAGGAGCAGTTCGGACAGGATGGGCCCATCACGGTGCACTGCAGGTGAGTGAGGACTGCAGCCTCTCCTCAGTGAGCAGGTCCCTGTGCTCCAGGGGAGGCTTGCACCTCTACTAGGAGCTCTGCAGAGCCTTTCTGGGGCTGGCAGGACTCATAATGGCCCCTCTTGCTCCCTGTGCAGTGCTGGGGTTGGGCGCACTGGCGTGTTCATCACACTCAGCATTGTGCTGGAGAGGATGCGCTACGAGGGCGTGGTGGACATGTTCCAGATGGTGAAGACCTTGCGGACGCAGCGGCCAGCCATGGTGCAGACAGAGGTGAGTTTCCTCCTGTGCACGGCACTGGAGATCTGTGGGAGAAGGGAGGGGTCTGATGTCTCCGGATGTTGGACCCTACAGCCCACTGTCCTTGTGTCACCACTGCTCATGTTTCCCTCGTTGCTGCCTTGCAGGACCAGTACCAGCTGTGCTACAGAGCAGCACTGGAGTACCTTGGCAGCTTCGACCACTATGCAACGTAACAGTGCTTTCCTCCAGTCGCGGTGGGGATGTCTAGGAGTGGAGACGGGTCCCTCTGAGCCAGAGCCGCCCATTCCTCAGTCCTTCTGTACAGGTGGAGGTACTGCCCAGGCAGGAGACCTCCATGCCAACCAGTTTTGACCACGGCATTTAGGAACTTAGCCCCAGCGCCAAATGAGGGAATCCGACTCCAAAAGCATTTCCAGTCTCTGGCTGAATTTCTGCTCATGTGCATCTCTCACCCTCTCTCATGCCGACTGCATTTCACAGCGAGGCTTTAGGTGGGTGGAATGGGATCTTTTTTTGAAACATGTAAAATAGTTACTAGTGGTTTTTATAATCTTCTCTCTCTTTTATTTTTTGCAAGTCTTAATGTTTTGCCCAAGCAGAACTGGACCTGCCAAACCTTTGGGAGTTGGGTTTTTTGTTTTTTTAATTTCCTTTTGCTTTTACATTTTTTACTGCCCTGTGTTTATTTCAGCCCAGTCACTGCTGGTTCTGCCCATTTTAGTGCAGCTTCCTTGGTAATTCGCAGCAGCTGGCTTGTGGTTCCTGCCCATCTCCATTCCCCATAGGCTTTTTAATCCTCTGTAGAATATGAAATTTCATGGAACTGGACCTAAGCTACCAATTATTTTTTTAGTCTTCTCCCCCTCCCCATTATTTCCTTAGTAGGTTTGGATTTGGGAGGGCATGTGGGGTCGCTGAAGAAGTGTCCCTTTGTCAGCTGGAAACCGTTCAGTCCTATTACAATACGTGTTCAACCAATCCAGTGACCGTGTGTATTGGCAGATTCTGATATGACGTGAGTTGTCGTCGCCTTGTTTGTGAGAGACCCGACATCCCGGGCTCTAGGCATTGGAACCTCTTTTTGTGTGTCTTGCTGGAAAGGGGGCAGGAGTAGTGAGGGGGTCCCACAGTTCCCCAGGGAGGGGATGGAAAGAGCAAGACACGGCCCTTTGTGTTAATCCCATGGTTCTGTGCGTGCAAGCGCCATCCTGTCACCTCTCACCAGTGGAGTGCGTCAGAACATTGACAAAGGCAAGGAGCACAAGCCCAGCCGATCCACAGCAGAGCTGGACCAGCTCTCTTTGGAAGCAGGGTACTGCAGGGAAGGGGAGGGGAGTACACATGGCTTCAGAGGTTGGGTGTATCTGTAATTTCTGCTATCCTGCAAATGTTAAGAGTCACTAGAATATGTACTTTCCGCTACTTCAGGATGTTCTAATGAACCAATGTGGCAAGACTACTGGACTTAATTTAATGGTACTATATATTAATACTCCTTATTATATCACGCTTGCACTAAAGATGGGGAGTGAGCAGCCCTCTTTTGAGTGCATTGAGTTATGAATAAAGGTGGTGGAAGGGTATCTAATTGTATTATCACATGTATTCCGAATGTTAAGAATCCAAGCTACGTTGAAATCAGCAATCCAGGGTTGGTAATGTTGGAGGACACATTCATTTTTACCTTGTGGATGCATAGTGCTGTAGGGGTCACTGTTGTATACAGTCTGTTTTCTATTTGTTAATAAAAAAAATCTACAGCATCATTGCATAACTCTTGATGTTAATAAATTTGAATAATTGGGTTTCATACAAACTGGTTTTCCTGTCTGTTTCTTCTGAAATAAGAGGAGGCCATAGAATCTTCTGGCAATGGTCACACTCCTCGCACTGTGGCAGGTAAGTTCTTTCCCACAAGTATGTCTCAGCCACGAGTGCACCGCACTTTCTGCAGGGACCCTGTGCCTGCAGGGAGCTTGGAAACCTTATGTGAAAATTCCCTTTGTGCGTGTGTGTGCTCACGTCCTGCCCACATGCAGCTGTATGGGAGTGCACTACCTGGCTGGACTTGCAGGAAAGGAGGGGTCAGTGGTGATGGCTGTGGTGATATCAGTCATTGCCAACCTCCTGGGATGCTGCAGTAATGCTGTTCTGTAGCACTGAGCACAGTCACGTATTCAAAGTTAGTGCTCAGCAGTAAAGCCATCACCTGGCCTCTGACTGCAGAGCAGCACTCCAGTTTATTCAGGTGTAAAACCCCTGCCCAGGCTGGCAGCCTTGCCTGCTCTGCGTGGACAGCCCAGCCCATGTATGAACTGCAGGGCGCCAAGTGTCGGCTCCTGGAGAGATCAGCACTTGCACACAGCACAGGTGTGTGAGGGAAAAGCCAGTGCAAGGGGCAGATCCACACGGATCAGGGCCCTGTGGCATTTCCATCCTTCCCAAGGGAGCCAAATCTGCCCCAGCCAGCATGTCCACGATGGGTGGGAGTGCATGGCAGACTGATGAGCTTCTCCCTAGCATGGCTATGGGGACCACAGTGACCCCTCAGTGACTGCTGGAGTTCAGTCACACAGAGCATTCCCTGCCAGGCCAGACCAGTTCCTGGGTAGGTGCCACGTGCAAAAATGTTTTCCCCTTGCCTGACTCATTCTCACTACACTGCTTCACTACAGAGTGGCCTGAAGGGTGTTGGGCAGCCTCACTGAGGATGCAGATCCAAGGGCAAAGCAAGCTCCTGCCCCTGTGAGGCAGCACACGTGCAGGTGTGTGTGTGGGCACATGCCAGCATTGCTGGCATTGGGATTCCTGCCATCGCTGTCAGGGCCCAGGATGGCAGAGCAGCACAGCCAAGTGAACACCTGCTCACATACGGGTGTGTCTGGGGAGGAAGGGCACCACAGTCACTGTCGGCAGCCAGCCAGCTGGGAGATGGGCAATGAGCACCTGCCTGTGCTGCAGCAACAGTGCTCAGGCTGTGCTGCCAAACTACAGGTGGTGATAATGCTGCTGCCACTCACTGAGCACTCACCAGGCACTGCCCACAAACAGCACAAAGTTTTAGTCCGTGTACAGCCTTGAATGCAGACATTCTCACCAAAAGTTGCCAGAACACTTACAGGTACACAGGCATGTGTGGACCTTCTTTCTCCTTGTCCAGGAACACTTTGCACTTCCTTCTCCACCTGTAGGCTTGTCTGTGGACTGAGTAGAAGCAGGAGGAGGCAGAGAAAGGGTGAAGAACCCCACCATGGAATGCACAAAGAATAACACGAGTGAGCCCTGGCCTCTGTGGCAAGGCTGTTGCTGGCAGCCACATGGCCAAAGCCTCGTGGTGACCTCACAGGCCAGGAAAGGCTCAGGGCACAAAGTGTGAGGGCATGCCACCTTGGCAATGGGACAGGCTCCCAGAGGTCAGAGAGCAGCAAAACAGGTGCTGCTGTGACAGTTTTTCTCCAGCCCCTTTTCCCCACTCGCCTGCTCACAGAAAACCCACACTGCTCCAAAGGGAATGGACTCAGAACATTTTAAAAGCACTTATTCTTTCAACATTTATTTCCTATTATTTCTGTATATCTCAAAAAATAAAAGGGAACAAAAAAACCATAGTGCATAGTGGATAAACAGCAATGCCAGCCTGATCTTCCCTCTGAGCCAGCACCACAGGTTGTGCCACACTCAGAGCCACCCTGTTTCCTCCCAGGACTTGGTACTGACTTTCCTGGGCTGCACTGCTCAGCTTTTCCTGGCTAGAAAAGATTTACCACAGCTGCCTTTTTTTTTTTTTTTTGGCCTTATTTTCTTTGGTATCAGCTTGAGATTTTTCCCTCCCTCTGGTATCAGTACCACACATTATTCCAGATCTGAAGTGAATGGTCTGGAGAGGGTGCTGTAAGACGCTTCAGCTTCTTCTGTTTCAAGTCTCAAACAGACCAACCATATTTGCATTGAGCAATGGAGCTGGGCTATTACTGCTGTCTTTTTTTTTTTTTTTCCCCGTGGTGAAAAATTTCCATTCCTAATTTATACCAGGTAGCCCCGATGCAGCCTCAGATAAGCAGCTCTGTAAAGGCCACAGTCTGACAGGTGGGGCAGCAGCTAAATGGCAGCTAGTCAGAGGTGAATTTCTGGGCACTGAGGTGCCCTTCTGCTCTATTTTCATATTTTTATTCATACCACTGATGCTTGTAGCAAGGGCTGTGCAGGCACTGCCCAAGCTTGGCTTGCCTCCTAGTGATGTTAATTCACAGGATCATAGAGTGGTTTGGGTTAGAAGACACCTTTAAAGCTCAGCTACTCCAAATAACATCCTGACCAAGCACTATCCCTTTGGGATTCCATTGCTTTAAATTTTGTTTTTCAAAGGCAAAATAGTTGTTAAATAAGGGGGAAAAAAATAGCTGTAACACTGAAAGAAATCTGAGCAGACTCTGCACAGTAGCTTGGCAACTCCTTCCCCCACAGTCCTCGAATTTCTTGTCCTCAGCACCTCAGCAACACTGCCATTTTCATTTGTAACATTTCCTAGTTAAGAGTGACTTCTTTTTTTCTCTTTTTTCCTTTTTTTTTTTCTTGTTTGACCTGGTTTATTTCTGAGGCCAGGAATAATTCTGATCCTTCCAATTAAAAGCTCATTGTTGCCCTTTTGCCAGCTATAATAAGCAATCTCAGTCCCCAGTAACAATACAGGTTAGCGAGCTTCCATGCCTACACACTTCTGCTCACAGGAACATTTTGCCACTTGTCATCTTGAAAAGGCTGGCTCGTGTCTCCTGTGGGCAGCAGGTCAAGGGAGGTGGTTCTGCCCCCCTACTTTGCTCTTGTGAGACCCCACCTGGAGCACTCTGGGGTCCCAAACACAGGAATAACATGGACCTGCTGGAGCAGGTCCAGAGGAGGTCACAAAGATGCTCAGAGGGCTGGAGCACCTCTCCTGTGAAGACAGGATGACATAGTTGGGGTTGTTCAGCCTGGAGAAGTGAAGGCTCCAGGGAGACCTTACACAATTTCCTGTGCCTGAAGAGAGAATTAGAGCAGCGCTTTTCACAAGGGCCTGCAATCATAGGACAAGGGAGAATGGCTTTGAGCTCAAAAGAGGGCAGGATTAGATTAGATGTAAGGAAGAAACTCTTCCCTACAAGGGTGGTGAGGCACTGAAACAGATTGCCCAGAGAACCGATAGATGCCTCATCCCTGGAAATGTTCCAGGCCAGGTTGGATGGGACTTTGAGCAACCCGGTCTAGTGGAAGGTGTCCCTGTCCAGTGCAGGGGGGTGGAACAAGATGATCTCCAAGGTCTCAAGCCATTCTATCATTCTGTGATAATAGAAAGTTGGTGTTACTTGACTAAAGGATGGCAAGTGCAGCTGCCAAGCCACCAGAAAGGCCAGAAATGCAATTTGTCTCAAAACTGTTACCTGACAGTTGTCTGATTTTTTATAGGAGACTGTGGGTGTACCTGCTGCTGCTGTAATCCACTTTAGGAGTTCGGTGTGTATAGACCCAACAATTCAAAATCTGAGCAGGTCAGAGAGGCAGCAGACCAGGGAAAACCTGTGTTGGAGTGGTGTTTAGTCAGGCCTTTCAGGGCTGCTGCCTGCCTGTACCATGACAGCAAAAGAAACACGTATCAGGAGAAACGGAGTAAAATCAAGGTTTTATTTAGACATGAGGGACCAAGCATGGTGTCTGAGGATGGCTTTTTCAGGTGGGTTGTGCTCATTTTCAAGGTTACTCATTGGCACTTAGAGATTTAAAATGCATTTTGCACAGCAGAGTCTGAAAATCGCAGCCAGTCCCAGCCAAGGAAGGCCAGTGTCGCTAGACAGGGTCTGGTAAGAACTCGGCCTTGTACACACAAAAGGCATTTGCTGCTAAAGCTCTAATGTCAGTTCCCAGTCCTTGACACAAACGGTGGCGGATTATTGGCAACACCCGCTGGCTACGGCAGCGCTTTACCACGTTTCTAGATGACCGGACTATGCTGGCCAAGTGCCCTGGCGTGGGTCGGCCTGGGGCTGGTCCAGCCTCAGTTTGCGTTCGCTGCCAAACGTTTGTAAAGTATCAAATTCTACTCTGGCTTTGTTTACACACGGAAAATGTAGGCGTATAATTAGCGGGGTTCGTGTGCTCGGTTGGCAGATGCCTGTTGTGTGTCACCGCTCTGCGCCCGAAACTCACCCGCTCACTGCAGCACCCACGTATCCGGGGTTAGCGCCCACCTCCGCTGAGCGCCCGCTGGACCGGGATTAGTTTCACCCGGCGACACTCCCCGGTGCCTGAAGGCAGGGAGCGGGCGGGACACAGGAGGGACGCGGGAAGGATCCGGGAGGGATACGGGCGGCATCGGAGGCCCCGCCGTGACTGCGCGGGCTGAGGGGGCCTCGGCGAGGCCACCCCCCGTCGAACGCCCCCTAGTGACTGCCTGGTCCCGCCCGCCCGCCTGCCTAGCAACCGCCCCGCGCCCGGCCTCCTGATTCGCTGACCCGCCCCGGCCGGCCGTCGAATTCCTATTGGCTGCTAAGCGGGCAGTGGGCAACGATTGGCTGTGGCGGCGCAGGGAAGAGGCGGGGCGGCCGGGCGGGGCTCGGGCGGAGCGGAACGGCCGCGGTGGCGTTGGCGGTCCGCAGGACTCTTTGGTCGCGTGGTGCGGAGGGATACGTCGATCGGGCGTTGGTACGAGGATCGAGCGGGGGCGGCGGAGGAACGGGACGTGCTGCCGACGTGAGCACGGCGGGCGGGGACTCGGGTTCCGTCGCGCCGGCCGGGCTGGGCCGGGCGGGAGGGTGGGGGGGTGAGTCTGTGGCGTTCTCCGCCGTGAAAGAGAGAGCGAGCCGCAGGGTCCTGACGGGCACGCGTCCTCCACCAATGAGGATGTAGGGCCGATGCGGACCCCGTGGCGATTGGCCGGAGGGCGGGAGGGGCGGGACGGGCGCGGTGTCCCGCCCCCCGCAAGGACACCCCCGCCTCCTCCGCGCAGGGCCGGCCCGGCATCATGGCCTCGGAGCTGGAGAGCCTCAACCCCGGGCAGCGCATCATGACCTTCCACCCCACCATGGAGGAGTTCCGCGACTTCAGCCGCTACATCGCCTACGTGGAGTCGCAGGGCGCCCACCGCGCCGGGCTGGCCAAGGTGCGACACTCCCTCTCCCCCCGGATGGAGGCCGGGCCGCGCACCGGCCGCCTCCGCCCTTTGTTTACGCCGCGGCGCCGGTGGGGCGGGCGCGCCCCGGCCGGGGCTCGGCCCGAGTTTCCCGAGTTTGACGCTGTCCCCGGCCGCGGCCGCCGCTCCCGGCCCGTGTGTCCCCGCAGATCGTGCCGCCTAAGGAGTGGAAGCCTCGGCAGTGCTACGATGACATCGATGAGCTCGTCATCCCCGCGCCCATCCAGCAGGTGGTGACGGGGCAGTCCGGGCTCTTCACGCAGTACAACATCCAGAAGAAGGCCATGACGGTCCGCGAGTTCCGCAGGATCGCCAACAGTGACAAGTATGGCTAGTCCCGGGCACGTAGTTATGGAATGGTTTGGGTTGGAAGGGGCATTAAAGATCATCTGATTCCTCACCCTGTCAGGGGTAGGGACTCTTTCCTCAAGAACAGGTTGCTGAGGGCCCCATCCAAGCCGGCTTTGAACACTTCTGGGGTGGGGCATCCACAGCTTCCCACAGGGGCCAGGTCCTCCGTCTGTTCTGGGGTCAGCAGTGTGAGCATCATACTCTAGGCAGATGAGGTTTGTTGTAGAGCAGGCTGTATGCACGAGGACCTTTGTCACCTGTGCAGCAAGATGATGTGTAATGGCAGCAGAACTTTTTGTTTGTGCCGTGGGCTCTTGTCTGTCTGTCCCCAGTAGCCAGACCATTGAAATACTTACTAAGTAGTGGAGAAAGGAATGTTCGTGACATAAAAAAGGAGATGAAGAAAAGATCAGTTGAAAGGGAGTTGAAGCAAAATAGCCTTTGCAGTAACTAGAAATAGGATTGGAATTGCCAGCTACAGTCGGTCCATCAAAGCTTGTTTCAGCTTTCAAAACCAGTACAGACCAGGTATTTTAGAGTTCTGTTTAATAGAATAATTTGGTGGAAAATACTGTTTTACATTATATATGTAATTGTCTGGAATCTATGTATGTAGACACACATTAAATATTGTTAAGACTAAATTTGATTCCCCAGTACTACATATAGCCCAGTATATAGTTAGCAGGGAATGGGCATCAAGAGTAGGTATTTTGCTGGTAAACAGACCGTGTTTGACCATGGTGAATCTGTGAAGATTTGCTAGTTTCACAGTGGCAGGAAACTTCAGGTTTGTTGGGGGTTTTTTTTAAGTTGTTCTTTGTATCATTTCTGGTTTTGACTGCCTTGTTGCTTCTAAGTAGCTACATCTAGAAGGTGAAATGGTACTGACCCTAGAAACGTGCACAAAGCAAAAATGAAAGTAAACTGAGAAACGGGGAAAGTAATTTTCTTCCCGGTACGTCCATTCCCAAGTGTCACAGAAACAGAGCCATGACTGTTTTCACTTCTCATCTGGCTGGTAACACACATTAGGTATTTTTATTGTAGCTTTCCATTCTTTCAGTTGAGGAAAACATTGGTATAGACTTGTCAAATATCAAACTGCAAAGTCTTTAGTATCTATCTTGGTTTTTTCAGGTACTGCACACCCCGGTACACGGACTTTGAAGACCTTGAACGAAAGTACTGGAAGAACCTTACATTCAATGCCCCTATCTACGGGGCTGATGTTAATGGCACGCTCTATGACAAGGTGAGGAAACTGTTCTGGTCTTCAGGTAACAGTTCTCCTGGTATATTGCATTCCATAAATACTAATGTGGCATTTGACTCTGACCTTTTGGAAAGAGTTAATGATAGTCTAGCATAGTTTCAGCTTCTGGAGTAGGCAGCTGACAGGGGTAACATTCTAAGGGACTTTTGCTAGCACTGCAGTGTAGTGCAGTTCAGTTTAGGAAAGCAAAAACCACTATTGCCCAAGCACTGCTTTGTCCTGAAAGGCATGTGAGGGTTGGAAGTGTTGATCAGTGGATACATGCTGCTTTGGTATCTACTGGTGTGTGTATTTTTGTGGGACAGCTCTGTAGCCATTAGGTGGTAGGATGATAACTGTCAAAAGACAATTTGCATTCTGCTTGCTTGTCTCCTAAATTGCCATGATTTATTCTTTTAAAAGATGTTTGGAATGCAAAGTGGTTTTTTTCAAGAGGTTTCAGACATTAGCTCAAACTCAGTCAACATCAGCTATTGTTCTCTGCTCTGTTAAGTCTGTAGCTTCGTGAATATTTCTCCTTTGTAATCATTATGTTGACTGGTAAATTTTTTTCCCCTGCTTAAAGGCCAGTAAGTGATCACTATGCAAGCTACCCTGCAGAACTTTGAGTTTAGGTGAACTAGCTCACAGCTTGAGCCGTGTGATTCTGTGATGTGCTGTTTCACAAGTGTCTGTTAAGCTTTTGCAAACTGTCACGTCAGCTGTGTGGTTTTGTACTTTGCAATCCTTGTTTGACATGAGGCCTGTGTTTTTCAGCATGTAGATGCGTGGAATATTGGCAGATTGAACACAATCCTGGATATTGTGGAGAATGAAAGTGGGATAACCATCGAAGGAGTGAATACTCCTTACCTATATTTTGGCATGTGGAAAACTTCCTTTGCTTGGCACACCGAGGACATGGATCTCTATAGTATTAATTATTTGCATTTTGGGGAACCCAAGTCATGGTAAGATTTTCTAAGGAATCTTCCAGATGTAGAAAAGCAGTACCATAAAATATTGGAGTCAAAGTTATGAAGCTAAAAGTTTACTTGAATAGTTACCAGTTCTCCAGTCTTCTGTCTGATGACGAGAACACTAGAAATCTGTAAGGACCTGCAGAGCAGTCATGTCCTCAGTAGTTTGGTTACATTCTAGAAGGGTCTGGTTGCTGTCCTGACGTAGAGAGTTCTTCTGAATTACAGTATAGCATGGATGCTCTCTGCTGTGGTAGGGCCAAAACCTGGCAAACTTGGTTATCATTTCCTGAGGCTCAAAAATGACCATACAGAGGTATGATCACACAAGCACTGGAGGAACAGGCAGTTTCTAGCAGACTTTGAAGTTTATCATGTATCTAAACATCAGGCTAGTGGATGTCACTGAGTGGTTTGTCCAGTATCTGAGCTTTCTTGGTTCTTTTCAGGGGAGACTCCTGAATTTCTCTGTAGCATGGGTTGCATTTTAAGAGTGAATCATGCCCTTCTGTTCACAAATTAATTTCTCAAGCAACTTCAACAATTGTTTCCATGGAACTTCTGTTGGAAAGTATTTTTGGCTGCCTTTTATTACAACTTTGAAGAAAAAAATAATAGCTAGCACAATGTGACCCATGAACAACCCCATGCAGTGGCAGTAGCCGTAGCAGGGAAACATGAAACAGAATAGTTCAGTCTGTTGAACTATTTGGCCATTGCTTCTTCAACAGTAGTACTCGGAAGAAGTGAGCTTTGCTGGTATCTTTGATTAATTTAGCAAGGAATCCATTCAGAATATAGCACTGTATTCCAGAGTGAAAGCAAATTAAGTGGGTTCATTTGTTTATTGTAGTCATACCAGCCAGGAGTTTTGTGGCACCCATAAAAAGGTGTGTACAGGAAGAGACATAGCCATAAAGGGCACTTCATGAGTTGTGCACATGTTAAGGGCGTGGCATCTGATTTAGTCCCATCTTTGTCTGAGCAGCTGAAAGAGGTGATTCCATTTTCTCTCTTGCCCTGTGTTCCTCCTTGCACTGAGTATACTGAGATTACACAGCTGTGAACTGAGACAGTTCAGGAAGTGCTCTTCCCTGTCTTGTCACAGTTCATATTTTGCTGCAGAAATCTGCTAATTATGTACATCACGCTTTTTACTTCCTTGATTGCTTGAGCCTAAGTTGTTGAAAGAAATGGTCAGCTTTGGGTGTTGATTTTTCTTGGGAGAGAAAGGTAAAAGTCCTCAATGAAGATTTTTAGCTTTATATCAAACTTTGAAAAAAAGACAAGTGTAGAGACAGAGAAATTTATTTTAAGTAATTCACATCTTGATGACTGGTTATGATTTCCAGTCAAACTTTGAGATTTTGTTGTTGTCACTTGAGCTTAACAGACTTGTTCTTACAACTGCAGGTACTCCATCCCTCCAGAGCATGGGAAACGACTGGAGAGACTTGCAAAAGGTAATCAGGCAGTTCATGTCCTGCCTTTTTCTAAAGATGGGATGGACAGCTGGAGTGGGTTTCAGCTCTTTTAGAGAGCACAGGTTGGCATGGCTGAACTGATTATTTGCCTTTTAGAATATAGATTACATTACTTCTGAATGTTTGCTTATAGGATGCAGACAAGAGAATTTGTCACATTACAAATAATGAACTTATGGTCTGTCTAACCTTTAATGAGAAAATCCTTAGCTATTGATTATTAAAACTGGGAGGTTATGGCCAAGAGAGTATCCTTCTATTTGAGGTCTTTCTTATGTTCTTTCAAACTGGCAGCTGAAAGATAAATCTTAGGGAGTTGTCATTTTTCTTCAGCATGGAAACTAGCACACTTCAAATAAGATGGTCCATACTTATAGGGGAAAAGTGTCTAGGCAGTAATTTTTCATAAAACTGCTGAAAAATAAATGTAGTTTGAGCACAATGGTAACATCTCTCGTTGTCTCTGTTTTAAACAGGTTTTTTCCCAGGAAGTGCCCAAAGCTGTGAAGCATTTCTCCGTCACAAGATGACTCTCATCTCTCCATCAATTCTGAAGAAATACGGAATTCCATTTGATAAGGTGTAGAAAAATAATTGTGGTTATATCAGCTTGATCAAGAGGTTCCAGCCGCCTTGTCTTGTTTCTGACAGCAGCCAGTAGCAGATGCTTAGAGAGGAAAACAGAAACAGGCAGGGTATAAGGCAATCCTTCCTATTGTACTTCCATTTATCAAGCAGCTGGGGCCTGAAAGAGTTTGAGACTGAAAAATATGTCAAGGGCTCCTAAAAACAAAAGCTTTGTTTTCTGTGATTTTTTAATTTATTTTTTAACTTAAATTAAACATTATTTCCCGTGTTAGATTCACTTCACTGTTTAGATGTGTATTCAGTGAAGTGAGATTTTTCTTTTTTTTGTTTCAAATTTGCCCCTGCTGATTTTGTTTGTTGCAATCTGCTTCCTCAATAGAAAATAAGGGTTGTCCCCTGTCAATTTTTTAATTACATTAGTAACTTTATAATAGACTTCCTTACTTTCTCAGGTAATGACCTGCCATTCCCCCTCCCACACAAAGATATTAAAGATGTAGTCTTGGAGTTCTTACTCAGAAATACTATATCATCTGTCTGGGCAGCTGAAGGGTTTTGTTATCTTATAAGCCTTTACAGTGGGGAAATGTTGAAGAGCAAGCAGTGAAACACTAAGAGTTGTACTCTAATGTGAACAGCAAAAGAAAACAGCAATAAATTTTCAAGTTCTGTATGGATAGAAATTTAGTTGACCTTAGATAACTGTTCAGCCAAACCTGTAGCTGGTACAGATAAGTATCTTTATGAACTTCATATAGCTTGTCACAGAGTATTTTGTATGTATAACCATTTCTGTGCTAAATTGACCAGTTGTATTGTGTTTTAGTAAAAAAGTCTGTTAAGTGTGGCCTTTCAGTAAACAGATACTTAACCTAAGCGGCAAAGTAGTGAAGGTCAGTAGCAAGTCTGTCCATTGCAGTAGGGAGCTCCAGCCACCATCTGTGAGTTGGGTTTTTGGGTGTGCTGCTGACAGGGATACAGGACCTTCTTTTAATCATATTCATCAAGTACCTTCTTAAACTGTGAATAACACAGGATGTCTCAATTGTCTTCTAGGTGACACAGGAGGCTGGAGAGTTCATGATAACCTTTCCTTATAGTTATCATGCTGGCTTTAACCACGGCTTTAACTGTGCTGAATCTACCAACTTTGCTACTCTTCGGTGGATTGAGTACGGGAAGCAGTCGGTGCTGGTGAGTGGTCTGTTGCCGTCAGTAAGTCCCCTCTGTTAACTTTAAGAAAGTGGTTTCAAACCTTTTTAAGATGTGATGTTTGCTTTCTCTAAAGTAGCAACATGCAGGCAAAGTCCTGCGTTCTGCCTTGTGTCAATCATGGATAGCGTGCAACATGTTTTGTAACTTTAACTTTTTTTAAGTTTGTGCAGCTCAAGCTAGGCTTCAAAGAAAAGCACGGAACTGGTTGTCTTTCCAGAGGTGAAAGCGTATGCTTGGTGGGCAGAGCTCATCAGTATTTTCCTCCACAGTGTTTTAACCATTATTTATTGACTGTTTAACCTGGAGTACGACTTTGGTAACTTATATAACTTACCAAAATAAGTATCTTGGCTGAACCTTTAAACTGAATAGTGTTCTAGCCCTGTAGAGGTGCCTTACAAACAAGGGTTATGTTTTCAGAGGCTACATTGAAGTGAATGCTTTGAAGCACTAGCTGTAACCATGCCTGGGTGAGGGGAACCTCTACTGCTCTGGATAGGCCCAGAGTTTGTGTGGCTCTGATTTCTTCATTGTAGTCTCTGGTTTTGCAGCCTGTTTCTGTATGAGCTTATTTTGAAACACTCAGCTTCTACCAGCAACTCTGTAAAAAGACGGATGAGCTTTCTTTCCTAGTTGTTGTGATAACATCTGGTTTTCTGTTTCGTGCTTTTGCTGACTTTTCCGCCATTTATCACAACCTAATATATAGCCTTTTGGTTTCCTGGGAAAGAGTCTTGAAAGTTCTGAGACTCAATTACATGTGAGTGTGGGATTTTGTTCCTTAAACTCTTAAAAGCAAAATGCTAGAGAAATGCAGAGTAGAACTGTAGAGTATTTGGCCTTACTTTAATATTTTCTGTGACTTCAGTGCTCATGTCGGAAGGACATGGTGAAGATCTCCATGGATGTGTTTGTGAGGAAGTACCAGCCAGATCGTTACAAGCTTTGGAAAGCTGGGAAGGACGTGACTGTCATTGACCATGCTCTTCCAACCCCAGAGGCAGCAGAGTTCCTTAAAGGAGATCTCATGCAAAAAGTCAAGAATGGAAAACACTGTGCTGAGGAGATGGAAACAGAAGAGACTTGTAAAGAGGACATGGATGGGGATGAGACAAAAAGGTACTGCTTTATAGAGTCCTCTGCTTTTCTATTGGATTCTTAGAATTTGAACCCAGTTGCAATTAAATGTTTGCCATTCTGATATAACAGTGAGAGCTAGCAATAATCTTTTTTCCTGGGAACAGAGTTTACTCTTAATATTTTTTACTATTTAAGCCCACATTAATAGATAGTCTGTGGTAACCAGGAAGCACGCCAGCTTGGAAGGTAGTTCTTCATCTTGGGACAGACCTCCAAAACATGGATTGGCAGTGTGTACCCTGCATTGACAGGCCAGGAGAAAAAGGCGTTGTACTGAGATTGTGGGACAGTACTTGCTAGCAAATTCTGGTACAATCAGTGCTGCAAGCTGTGGCGTTGGTGTGGAGTTCCTGGTTGCTGAAGGTCAACAGGCTAATCATCTTATATTTTGCAGTTAAATCTTTTTCAGTCAGTGCCAGCTACTGTTCCTAAAGCTGTCTTTGGTGGTGGGCTTTTTTGTTGTTGTTGCTTTAATTAGTTTGGAGGGGATTTTTTGTTTAAGGTAAAGAATGCCTGGCTAAAGCATAGCTGCCTTAATATACAATTAACGTGCTGAGGCGTCTTCTCTAGGGATTACTGACTTCTCCTCTGTAAAGGCAAAGAAAACACTTCAGGATAATTTGGAAACTATTTGGCTTTCCAGAGGCTGTCTCATAAAACACTGATCCAAACCAGACTGTATTTTATGCATTCACACAGAAATTTAAGACATTTATATGTTTGCTAACCTGACATAGGGATTTGTCTTCTGCAGCATTCCCAAGCACCGCATAGGAACAAAAAGGCACAGGGTCTGCCTGGAAGTGCCTCAGGAGGTGAGTGAGAGTGAGGCCTTCCCTAAGGAGGAGCTGAGCTCCACACAGTATGAAGCGGACATGGCAGAGCCTCGTGAGAGGCCTACGAGCGAATTTGTGCAGCAAGGTGAACAAAGGCTCAGAATTCCAGGTAAGTGTGTGCCAGGCTTGTCTGGGGCACTCTTCAGTATGATGCTAGTTAGTAGGATGCTTTTGTGTCCAAAAAAGCAGACGCTTGTTTGTCAGAGCCATTGCTAGCACCTCAGAAATTTACTGTTACAAGACTTGAAATATTACCATTTCCTAGTTTTTGATTTTTACTCTTTATTTTGCCTGCCTGCATCCAGAAATGTATGGGATGCCTCAGTAGTCTAAGTTCCTTTGTATCTCTCTTGAGCAGTGTGATCTGTTCATAGGAATTGCATAGTAAAACACGTGCACACTTCCTGGTACTGTGAGTCTGGTATGCTTTATAGGTGTGTTGCTTGTAATTTTGTAATAAGTAGGCTGGACAAAATTTGTGTGGCTTGTAATGGATGAGTTATCTTTGCTATTAAGGGAGGAGCAAGGGAACTGTGAAACAACATAAGAGCAGGGAAAACATATGTGATGCCCCCTCTTGTATTTTGTTTTCCAGCTCTTTGCTGGCTTGTATTTAATAATCTTCTATTGGTTTGTGGGGTTTATTTTTTTTTCTGTTAAGTCTCCATGAATGTTTGTAACCTCTTACCCACAGCAACATATGACCAGGAGTTGGGCTGTTTTATCTACATAGACGTCTCTATAAGGATCATCTCTGTTTTGACGTCACTGTCTGCTGTTTTTGGTTGATATACCCTAGTTGTTTTAATGGGAGACGCAATGAGCAGATGCTTTCATTCTCTCTCTTGATAAGCTATCTATGACTTTATAGGTGTTTGCATTAATCATCTATTTTTTATGTGATGTACTGTTGCTTTTTTGTGTGTAGTAGTTCTCTTTTCTTTTTGGTTTTGTGCAAATAGTTGCACAAATGTTCTTTCTGCCCAGACTTCAGAAAAAGTCAGTATATCCCTTCTTCCAGATGGTGTGGACTCAGCCAAATTTGAAGAATTGAAAACGGTGAAGCTTGAGGAAGAACAAGAAGCAGCTGTACTGGATCTTTCCATTGCACATGCTTCACATTCCACTTCAGGGTTGCCAGCTTCAAAGCAGAGTGCTACATCCAGTGTTCAGTCCAGCTCACCTGCCCATTCTTCAGACTCAGAATCGTCGGATCTGTTGGCAAAACGAACTCTTCCTGGGCCAGCCGGGGTGTTCACAGTCCACAGCTACGCAAAGGGGGATGCCAGTGGATCCGACAGTGAACAGACTTCAGGGAAGAAAGCCAGTGCCACCTCCAGTGTCAGTGAGCAAGATCTGACAGAGGTATGAATGGCAAAAGAACTGAAAGCTGGAGGGCTGTAATTCCATGGTAGGAGTTTGCTGTGACAGAACTTCCTATCTGTGCAGATGACAATTTCATCCCACTGGTGTTCGCACAACAGGTTGTACCTCTGGGTTTTGCTAAACACACAAGAATTCAAATGAAGGCTTGTATACTTGGCTTCAAGTAAGCAAGGAGATCACCTCTCTTGAGAACTTCTCTAAACTGTTTAAGTACTGTAATGGAAAGGGTAGGTTAATGTTTTTGACATGGTAGTGCTACAGGATGATTGAGGTCCTTTGGTACTAAGAGACACCTATTTGTACCTAAAATTAATCTGATTTGTTCCAGCCTTAATTGCAAGCGTATTGTGATGAGGGGGTTTTAATATGGAAATGCATACATGGATACATCTCTGCGCCTTTTAAAAAAGGAGAAAGGATGCAACAAAAATATCAGTTGGGAGAATGTAAATCTGAGTGTTTAAAAGCTGCCAACGAATGTTTTATTAAACAACCTAGGAGAAGAGTTAGAATCTTATCTGGTAGTGTCTTTCCAGTATTTTGTTTTCCTCTTTATGTTTAGAGAATGGGAGGCCAGTAATGACTTCCTAAGAAGTCAAGAATTACACCAAAGGAACAGTAGGTAGACCAATGTTGATAATTAATCTGAAATTGAGAGAGTTGTCCTGACTGTTTAAACTAAAGCCATTCTGTTGCAGATACTGGTGTCTCCATCTCATACTCTGTACAGGGAAAAGGTGAAATTTTGGATGGGTGTACATTGTTTTCCCCAGGGTGGTGTACTTCAAAACAAATTTTCCATTATGTGGTAACTGGGAAGGCTAATTTCAGTATTTCTTAGAAGTCTTGTATCCAACTCTGTGTAAAAGAACAGAGGTAATGATTATTATGCTCTCTTCGGACTTCTTTTATGGAAAGAAGATATTTAAACATATGTAAGATGCATTTGATCCAAAACTTACTTCTGTTTTTAAAAGAATAACAGTTTAAAAAGGAGTAAGTTCTTATCTAGAGGGAGACTTCCTGTACTGTTGAAATCATTACCTTTACTGCCCTGCTTGTCAGGTTAGTAGTAATTTTGTCAGTGTGTCACTTGTTTTTTTATGAGGTTAAGGGAAGAGGAAATAGCTGTTGTTGCAATATCCTCCTTCCAGTCTGTCTGGTAAGACATCAGGGCAGGTAATAAGCAGAGAGGGTGAAAGTGTCCTTCATTTAAAATAACCCTTTTAGTTTGAGATGTCTATGAGTGCTGTATTTTTTCTAGTTGATTTTTTTTTTAAACTTTTAAATTTAGAGTATTTTAAATGATACACAAACTGAGGCTTCTCCAGAATTTGTGAGACTTCTTACCTTGGCTCTTTTAAGTTGAACCATTCAACTTGTCTTTCTTTGTTAATGATTTTTATGTGATTCTTTAAAGAAACAGACTTGCATGAAAAGCTACACTGGGACCTGTGAAAAGTGTCCATTCTACTGACTCAACAGAGCTAGTACAGCTCTGTCTAGGTTTTCATAACAAAAGTGCTCTGAGCACTTTGAAAAAGAGTTTAGAGCTGAAGTTACTTTGTAGGAAATAAAACTGTGGAAGCATTTTGAAGAAGTTTCTCTAAGTTCAAAGTAAATTCCTTCCAAAATGGTGTCGAAAGGGCATGTGCTGACTGACAGCTGAATTGCTTCTCCTGGTCCAGGTGGGAAAGGAGTACACAAGCTCCATGAAGGAGAGTAAGAAGTCCAAGGGTCGTCGCCAGCCGTTGAGCAAACTCCCACGTCATCACCCGCTCCTGGTGAAAGACTGCATCAGTGATGATGGTAAGGAAAGCCTTACGCTCTTTGGGAAATTGGAGAGAGGGTCTCAGCTTCTGTGGGCAGGGTGGGATATTCTAGTAAGTAACTGGCAATAAACAGGAGTCAGTAAGTGACAGCTCTGCCTCCTAGACAAGATGCACATCTCATTGTATCCATTAAACTTCCCTCTCAAATGGTGTCATCTTTCTTTCCTGTACTTTTCTTTGGAAAGGAAAACTAAGCCGGTACCAGAGACTGTTGCCTAACTGCATCTGCCTTAGAATATTCCAGTCATTGATGTAAATATTCATGATCAAAAAAAAAAAAAACCCTAAGGCCAAATTCTTTGGCTGATGGCTTTAGCCTTGATGTAGATGTAATTTGGAGCTGGATCTGTTCTCACACTCAGCCTGTTTTGTTGTCTGCACTGTCGCTTCATTAGTCGAAGCCTCTTAGAAAGGAGACTGAGTTACTGGCTTTCATCACCCTTCTGTCAGTTTGCTTTCTGGCAGTCTTTCTTTCATTTCTGTTCGTAGCTTCTTGCCTTATTTAGTTTCATTTACAAGAAGAACATCTATAAAAGGCCACATAATCACTGAGTGAATGCTCTCTTATCACAGAGGCATCAGAGCAACTAACTCCTGAAGAAGAGGCTGAGGAGACAGAAGCATGGGCCAAGCCACTGAGCCAGCTGTGGCAGAATCGGCCACCAAACTTTGAGGCTGAAAAAGAATACAATCGCACCATGGCCCAGCAGCCCCCATACTGTGCTGTTTGTATGCTCTTCCAGGCGTATCAGGTATGAAACCAAGACTGTTCATGCTGTCACAGAGGTAACAGAGTAGGTGCTGCTGTGGTACATAGTTTTAAATATGTGGGTTTGTATATTTTCAGTTAACAAGAGCTGTATCAATGTTGCAGTCTTCCCCAGTTGTTGTTCAGGAGAGCACAAGTGGGTGAACGTCCTCACACCTGTGATGGGCCCCTGTGGGTTCCCAGGGGCTCGCTCAGCTGTTCAGCAGAAGCTTTTGTGTTTTGTGGCTTTTGCTCAAACCACAGAATGGAGCTTAAATGTTGCTGGAGCTGGCTATAAAATCTCATTTCTCCCTTCCAGACTGACTCCTTCACTTAAAATGTTTTTAAGAAAATACTTTAGGTTCTCTCATAGTATATGGTCTTTGAGGAGCTGGCAAGGAAGAAAACTTTTTACTTAAAAGAATTTAGGGTTGTGTTTGTAGATGGTATAGATTGAAAGCTGTCTTGTCTTGGAATGTGTCCTTGACAGTAGCATGGGATGGGGTGCAGAAGTCCTTTGTCATGTTCAATAAATGTGCAGGCAGGAGTCCCTCACAGAATTTTTTTATATACCTAGGATAAATATTTTAAGTTATCTTGAATAGTTCTTTGCATGTTTGACCTGCAACTTAGGGATAGTTTGACCCTTCCCATACACTAAACATATTTGATGTGTTTGTGATGACTGTATAGTTGAGGTGACACTAGAAACATGCTCACCACAGTTTTGGAAATAAAGACCTCACATTTTTGTTGAAGATTTATGTTTCATGTAGTTCCTAATTTTAATGAAAACCACAGACCATAGTTTCTGCTCAATCTTGCTATTTCTGTCTGAGAGTAAATTCTTAGGAATGGAAAATCTACTTAGGAACTGTGTGGTACATGAGGATTTCACTAGTGCTAAAAGGTATAAAGTTAACGATTTGAGGACAGTTGAAATTCTCTTAAGATCTTTCTTGTAAGTTGCTGTTGAGCAGAAAACTCTTAGCTGCAAGTTCTCAAATGTCTGTCTACACCAGGCAGTGGAGCAGAAACTCTACCAAGATTTGAGCTGTTTAGAGTCTTTGTTCCAGCTTCAGAAAGTCTATACCAAGTCTGGAAACTCTCTTCAGTTACCCATTCAAATAAAAAATAGGGACAAAATCCCAGACAAATATGCACTTCTCCTTTGAGAAGAAGAGTATCTGCTGCTTGGGAAAAAAAAAAGTTGTTGTTTTCTTCAATTTTGTTAGAGATTTCCCTCAGTCATTTTGTCTTTTGCTTGACATGCAAATAAGTTTAAATCAGTAAGTTTTAAAGAATTAGACTGAATAAGGCTTGTTGAAAACATGTCCATTTCCTTCCAACTGTGAGCATTACCTGGACTTTTTTCCCCTAGCTTTTGAAGCTTTGTAGAAGGGACAGTGCAGATTCATTCTGCTACTGCAATTTCTGCTAACAGTAATTTTAAAAAATTAGGCAAGCTACTTTTGTGGTACCCTAAAAGGTACAAAAGATGGTTTAAACATTTTTTCAAAAAAGAAAGATTAATTTCTGTTTAGCTGTTCAGAGGAGTATCTTGAATGGAAATACATGTCAGTAAACTTTGTGTGTCTTAGCTGTTTGATTTGATGTTGGTTTAGAAGAATAAATTACAAAAGATTAGCCTGAAAGTCTCCTGAGCTTTATATGGGAAATTGCATTTTTAGTCTGTTTATTTTCCAGGAACAAATTAGTTTTAAAGCCCATTAGACTTGTTCAGAACTACACTGGGAAAAATAATGGGGATTGTAGTAGGTGTCTATTCGTGTGTTGATAATCCTTCCATATTGAGGTAAGATAAGTGTACACTGATGGATAGCAGGGTTGTGATCCTTTGTATTACAGGGGGAATATGCAGAAGAGGTGTTGACTTAGAGCATGAGGTGGGCTTGGTGATTCCACCTCTTCCTTCAGAAGAGATGCAGTTTGATGTGTATCTTGTTGGTTGTTAGAGGGATGCAATTCAGACTTTCAATTTAGTATTTGAGTAGAAAGTGATTTCATCCTGAAGCCGCAGCAGCTGAGGATTTTATAAATAGTAATAAACAGTTTTAAACATAACTATATTTTCACCTTACCTACCTATGATCTTTCAGTACCTTAATTTTTTCTTTAAACTGGATATATGTATGAAATAATATGTGAGTAAAGATGATGTGAGACTGTTTTACTTGTAAAATTTGAATCCCCTATCCATCCCCCACAGGCAGAATGTGAAGGCAGCAGTCAAAACTCTGGAGTAACTCCAGCTGCTGCGGATGGGAAGATCCGAACTAAACCCCTGATTCCTGAAATGTGCTTTACTGCAACTGGCTGCAGCACAGACCTTAATCCTTCAACTCCCTACCTGGAGGAAGATGGAACCAGTGTACTCATCACCTGCAAGAACTGCCATGTCTGTGTTCATGCAAGTGAGTGCATCCAGGTGTTACCCTCAGCTCTGCTGTTCTCCATACTTTGGAGGCCTCTGCCAGTTGATCTAATATACAGACAGACCAAGTTCAGCCCTTACCAGAGGAGTATATACTTGGGTGCTGGCCTGTGGGGTAGGCAGTTGGCTGCATGGCTGGGTTCAAATGCACAGCATCAGCATGAGGCTCCTTGATTTTAATTCGTGCTTTTCTTCTGGGCCCAAGGAAAATGGGTTTAAGTAAACCCTTAAATGAGATGTGTCTCTTCTAGGTTGTTACGGTGTATCCCCTGACAAGGCCACTGAAGACTGGATGTGCTCCCGGTGTACAGAAAATGCCTTAGAAGAGGTAAAGTTTTTCGCAGATGGAGTCTGCTACATCTGGCAACTTGGCTACAAAGCTAATTCATATAGTGTTGTGGGTGTTGGGTTTCTTAATTATCCTGTGAAAAGACCACAATTTAGAGAATGTTTAGGAGCCAGTCTCTTGTGTTTTTATACTTTTAAATCATAATTATATCCTTTTAAGTGATGCAGAACTGCTGAGCTCATTTGAGTCAGAGGGAAGATATTCTGCTTGAATGTGAGAATAGCTCCGTTGTCTGTCTGAATTTATGGTAGCTACTATTTCTAAAATAACTTGAGTTAATAAGTAGGCAGATATGCACATTTGAAGAAAGCAAGAAGAATGGGATTCCCTCAAACAGCTATATAGCCTCTAGGTCAGTAGAATGGGTCAGCCTTTCCATTATTATTTCTTCGTATTTGTTCCAGATCCATTTACGCATTCCCAAAGGATATAGGGTATTGCAGGTGTAAAAGGAGCCCATAACAAATAAGTTGACCCTTCAGTGGTAGGGTCTGCTTGCTTTCTGTAACAGACTTGGAGTCTATATTTGTAGCCCTAAGGGCAGCAACTTTTGAGAGCTGAGGAGCTGATCTGTACAAGGTAGTTAGCTCTCTTCTGATAGCAAAATCATTTTCTTCCTCTGGATGTGCATTTTGAGGTAGAAGTTCTGCAGCAAGTGTGGTGCACTAGCTAATGCTTTCTTCTTCACTCCAGGACTGCTGTTTGTGTTCATTACGAGGAGGAGCACTGCAGAGAGCCAATGATGACAAGTGAGTGTTCCAGATTTTTTTCATTTTGAGGAGAGGCTCAGTTTCTACATCACTTTCTTAGGAGGGTAAGCTGGTAAACTGCATTTAGTCTAACAGAGTGACCAACAACACCCTTCACACTTGGTGTGTTCGTTGTGTTCTCTCATGCAGTGGTTCTTACCTCTTTAGGTAATGCCTGGTTCTCATTCTGTTGATAGCAGCGGTTAATGGCTTGGCATTTGATACTGCAGAGGTGTAATATGCAGAGGTGTAACCTACCGCATAAAAATAAGGTTCCAAATGAACTAACTCCTCTCAGTACCTTCTGTATGGAAGATTTTGATTTTCCATCTTAATTGTGGTTACACTAATGACAAAGGGCAGCCATAATTTTAAGTAGCACAACATTGAAATTCAAGGTACCTCTACAGCAAAATGTGCATACAACTGCCTGTCCTGTGTCCTTTGGGTGTGGTGGATCATCTAAAGTTACTTGATGCAAAATAGCAGTGGGGCAGATTGTGGCACCATGAAATAACTGGAAGTTGGCCAGGCAGCCTTTTATCATGCAGGAGTCACTAAATTGTTTTCCTGTTAAGCCTGTAAGTAGTAGATTTTAAGTATGAAGGAATATTGGGTTGGTCTTACATGTGACAAGATTACACTGATCATTCTCAGAGGTTATTTATTGTGGTTTATATGGCAAACTTGAACGGAACAGTATTTATTTAAACTCCAAAGCATCCTCTGTTGGCCTCATGCATATTAATTTCTTTTTCCTCTCTTCTGTCCTGACAGGTGGGTTCATGTGATGTGTGCTGTGGCTGTACTGGAGGCAAAATTTGTGAATATTGCAGAGCGGAGTCCTATAGATGTTGGCAAAATCCCCCTGCAACGTTTCAGACTGGTAAGGGTCACCTGTGCTGCATCGGTGCTGTCTCTAGTCCATTGAGAATCTGAGGGGTTTTGCTTATCCCATCAAACCTAAGTCATCTTAGTTCAGTCTCCAGACTGTATAATCTGCTCAGCTCTCTGTATGAGAAATGGCAGTTGTCCCTATTGCCATTTTTTAAGTCTTTCCTTGTTCTAGTATGTGTTTATTCACGTGAAGAGCCAGCAAAAGCGGCACTGTTTTCAGTATGTGGCACATCTGTACAGTGGTGTAATGGTGATAATTTGCTGTGCTTCTTTTCCTCCTCCAATTCGACTTGCATAGTTGACTGCTTGGATGGGTCTTCAGCAGGAAAGCTACTGTACTTAACTGTTTTAACTGCTCAGTGTTGAGGGGAAAATGACTGCTTTGCATATGTGTTGGAGATAACATTCTTTTCCTACAATTGCCCAGCAGGCCCAGTTGAGTCACTGGTAGTAGTGACAGAATTTTAACTCTTACCTCTGTGGTCATTTCCCATTATTCTAATCTTGTCTTGTATTTATGTAACTTTTTAGTCAAGTGCTGACAGACCCTATTGAGTTGGAGCATTGCAAGCTGATCTAATCTAAAATCTGTTGCTGGCATTCTTGGGTTGCATGCTTTGTGCATGTTGAGCTGGTAGATAATTTACATTTTTCCTACTTTACTTTTATGAATTATTATCTTGTCACAAACTAAAACTGGTAGCTGCCTGCCTCTGTTTAGTCAGAAAGCAGCAGTGTTTTCAAAGAGGCTAAGTGGCACAGCTGTTTTATAAGCTGTTAGCTAGCCCTTGGTGTGGAGTAAAACCTAATACCAACCAATAACCTCTAGTTTCCTCTCCACAGAAATGCATCTTCTGCAAGAAAAGGAGAAAGAGAATTGCAGGTTGCTGTGTGCAGTGCTCACATGGTCGGTGTCCCACATCCTTTCATGTCAGCTGTGCCCAAGCAGCAGGAGTCATGATGCAGCCTGATGACTGGCCATTTGTTGTCTTCATTACCTGCTTCAGGCATAAGACTCCATCTCAGGCAGAGGTGTGTAGGTGTGTTATTCCCAAGATCTGGAGGCACTGAAAGGTTTTTAGATTGTGTGATTATTTTGAAAATTCATTGAAGGCTTGGCTGTCTCACAGTATGTAATGTTATCTAGCGGTGTTGGTCTTGGATTCTGATCTCAGCTTTGTTGCTGCTCTGATCCTACTCAGGTCCTTTATGGCACTTTGGTTTGCAGACCAGAAGGACTCTCCTGTGGCTGTTGTCATGAGGAACACCAGTGAGATTTATGCTGTGATACTTAATGTGCAGGAGTTAGTGCCAGTACTCCAGCAGTCTGCATGAGTCATCACAGAACTTCACATTTAAGTGATTGATTAGTTTCTGAAGTTCCCATGCAGCAATTTTAACCAAAACCATAATAGTCTATTAGAGAGTGTTTTCTATAAAGGCCTTCCATTGCTCTGAAGAGTGAGAACCAAATTTACTAAGTAAATTAAGGACAGTAGTACATAACAGATTAGACTTCAGACATTTAAAATTCCAGAAGCAGAACTTCTTTAAAAGTGTTACTGCTGATGTCTTAAGTAGAGTAACTCACCTGAATTAAAATATTTTGCTTTGTTGTCTGCCAGCACTGGAGCCATGGTCTTCAACATATTTGTTACTGAGTCATTGTATAAAAAGTGATTTTTCTCTTCTCAGCGAGCTAAGGCTGCACTCCAGGATCTGTCCCCTGGACAGATAGTCATCAGCAAGCACAAGAATGGTCGCTTCTATCAATGTGAAGTGGTCAGCCTTGCAAAGGAGACTTTCTACGAGGTGAACTTCGACGATGGCTCCTTCAGCGATAACCTGTACCCAGAGGACATTGTGGTAAGTTGTGCAGGGGGGTTGTGATATAGGGCACATGATCTGAGTCAGTTCTTGCTACTGTAGAGCAGATGCATGAGGGGATCTGGTAATTGTTCCCTGGATCCTGTAGTGGCTGAGCTGTGCTGCAGGATGGCCTTAGGGATGTTACCTGAGAGTGACTTAACTGAGGCCATATAGGGACAGATATAACAGGGAGCACAACTAAGCTCTGGCTGCTTAGCAATGGTAGGTCTGAAGGAAAACTTGGCTGATACTTGCGTGTCATCCCCCCATCAAATACTTTGAAGTTACCACTGTTGGTATTTAAATGCAGATGACATAAATTGATGTCTCTCAGCCTAGTTCTCCATCCCTAAAATGGAGAATTGTTGAGGTGGTGTGCAGTGTGACCCCTTGGTGGTTTGCTGAATCTTCACATAAGGAAGCTGCTTACCTTTCTTGTCTCTCCCATTTTCCTTCTTCATTCTAGAGTCGAGACTGTCTTCAGTTAGGTCCCCCTGCTGAAGGGGAAGTCGTGCAGGTGAGATGGACAGACGGACAAGTTTACGGAGCCAAGTTTGTCGCATCACACGCTATCCAGATGTACCAGGTACAAAATTGCTGTCTGAAAATTCATCATTTAGAACAAGCCAATCATGTTAACAGGGTTGCTGTAGGGGGGTCATGCTTAAACACTTGCAGGATAAGTTACTCTCAGTGTGTTAGCAATGACAGATGTTGGCAACAGTTGCTGGAAGTGATTGCTTGCAGCTGTATGTACGGTTGGCTACCTACTTGAAAGTGGCCACTTCTGAAAACTGCTGCTCTGTAATTTTTCGTCAGACTCTGTTTCTGTAATTTAAACTACTTAGAATAAGTTTATTTTGCTTTTCTCTAGTGAGAGTGCACCATGCCTTTTATGCTTCCAAAGGGATGAATATTGAGGCTTAGTGAAAGTGAACAGCCAGACTGTCATGTCAGGTGTTAAAAGAATATGCCAAAACTTGCTGGGCTATTACTGAGGTTTTGATTCAAGTCTGTTGCAGTGTGCATAGCTGGATATATATCTTAAAAATTTCAAGTGGTAGAAGATTATTTCACGAGAGATCTCTCTGGGGATAAGGCAACTTCTGGGTAGCTGTGGCAAGGTCCTAACTTGTGAGACTTCTGACAGAAAAACTTCTGGTTCTCTTCTAGGTGGAATTTGAAGATGGTTCACAGTTGATGGTGAAAAGGGATGATGTATATACTCTTGAAGAGGAGCTTCCTAAGAGAGTGAAGTCAAGGCTGGTAGGTAAACAGGGTGCATATTCTACTAAAGAAGTTTTTTTTGATTTGTGCTTGAACAGCAACCTGAGCATGTGGTAGCAGCAAAATATTATCTGGTGCTCTTAATCATTGCAAAGCTCAGTAGTTGATTAGGCTACAAAAAAAAGTCGGTCTCGCTCTGGAGAGAATTCCTCCTTCTGCAGGGATGTGAGTTTGTATCATAGAGTCACGGATTGGGAGAGCATGCTAATGCCTTTTCATACTTGTATTTGTAAGTCCCATTGTCTACTTTCATTGCAAAGAATGGCCAAGTTCCCTCACTTACCCTTTGTTCTGAGAACCTCTTAGTAGGGTTGTATGTTTCAAGAGCTGTCTATTTCTTGAGACTGTAAAATAATTCAGGTGTGAAAGGACCTCTGCAGGTCTGCACCTGTTCCAAACTGGGATAATTTTCAGAAAGGGTTGCTCAGGGGTGTCTCCAATTAGTTTTGCTTATCAGTAAGGGTGGAGATCTTATACCCTGTTTTGTTGCTTTACACTTCCCACTACACAAGTTGTAGTTAGAAACAGCACACTGGGGTGTCTTGCCTTACAGTACAAACATGCACACCGTGATGCAGATCTGTTGGCAGGCACACAAGATGTTAGAGGCTTAAGAAAGGATGTATTATAGCTGAATTCTGCGACCAGGTGTTTAAACATGCCTGCTCCATAAAGCAGAAATTGTACTAGACTATTTGGAAATTGAAACAGCTGACTCTGTTTATTACTCTGAGAAAGTGATTGTGAATTTAAATTAAGTGCTCAGTTACATTTGAAACTTGAGATTCTTTAGATCTCTAATTACAGTTCACCTAGACGTATCCCCAGACTTGTAAATCAAATTCTTAAATATTTTTCTTTTTGTGTTCGGTCAGTTTTTGAAGAAAGCTGAATGTTCTCATGTGTCTTGGCTTGGTTCTTTCTTACATGCAATAGGAGGATGTGGAGGCAGGGATCTGTCCTCTAGTGACTAATTCTGTCTTTTTCTCATAGTCAATAGCTTCAGATATGCGCTTCACAGAGATCTTTGAAGAGAAGGAGGTCAGTCAAGAGAGGAAGAGACAAAGAGTGATCAATTCACGCTACCGTGAAGATTATATTGAACCTGCCTTGTACCGGGCCATCATGGAGTAAACGCTGCCTGTGGCAGAGGAAAAAGATGCCCACCTCCCCCAAGGATTTAAACGTTCCAGTACAACAGGCCATATTTGGATGCTTTGAATCCAGGGTTTCTTCTGGGGTTTTGTTCTTTTATATTTTAAGGAAGCTAAAAAGCTGATGCTCTGCAGTAGCTGTAAGGCAGCTGTTGGATAGTGAAAGAGATCCCATTTGCTGAAGCTGATGCCTGCAGACTGCTGGTTGGGTCCTTACCAAATAAGCCAGCTTGGGGATGTTGCTTTCATCTTGTTGAGCAGTCTTGCTTTTTCTTTAGAGACAATTTTGACAGGTGGCAAACTCTTTGGGGAGTTGTTGCCAGGAGCCCTGGCAGTTGCAGGATAGTATGGTCTACTGTTTTAATTGAATAATGTTCCTGAATTTAGGAGTCTCCCTGGTGACCACACCTGGGCTTGAGCAGGCAGTATTACTGGTGCTGGAAATGGAACCTCTTTTATATTTATATCCATTTTTTTGTCGCAAGCAGCTTCAGTCTCTTGTTTCTCAGCACCTCCTTTCTGAGGTTGAGCTGTAGGCTGTTCAAATCTGAACAGACAGGAGGTGCTTGTGTGAACAGGTGAAATGTGAAATTGAATCCTGTAGGACAAATTATTTAACCTTCCATTTAATATTTTTGTTCTGATAGTGCTTTTGACTTACTTAATCATAAGTTTAATTGTTAATAGTATGTGCCTCAGAACCAGTGAAATCTCTCTGGAGCCTTGTGAAGTGCAGCCTTCTAACAAGAATAGATGTTCAGCTCCCAATAGACGTTCAGCTCCCAAAGAGTTTCTTTTGAGTTTCTCTAAGGCAATATGACTAAAGGGACAGTCCTAACTCTCCCTTCTTGAAATCCAAGCATCACAATGTTGGGGATGACAGGGCAGCGGTATCTGAAGCAGTGCTGCTCTGGGGCAGCACTGTCTATCGTGTGTCCGCAGGCTTTTGCTTACAGCAGCTAATACTGGGTCTGAGACAGATGAAGTATGCACTGAGCTGTGTGTTATTACTGAAAGGCTGTGCAATGCTCTTCTGAAGCAGGAGTGCTGCCGTGTTGCTGTCTGGCAAAGGTTACCGTAGCATTTTTATAGAGTATTAGGACACATCTCAGTTGTGGTGGAGAGAATTTGGTACCCCAGCCATAGGAAACTGAATTGAGCTGGGTAGTAGGTGTACCTGGAAGATGTGCCAACTTGCTCCTAGTAATTTAAGCATTAACACACCACATTAGGAGCAGTGTAAGTACATGTTCCTTTCCCGTTCTGTAGGAGAGGCATTTTAGGCTGTGGAGCAGACTGGCCACCTTCTTTTTGCATGGAATGATGGGGTAAATTTTCCTACTGGAGAAAATCATGATTGTGTGTTCTCCAGAAACTGTTCAAGAGGAGAATTTTCTAATGAAACAGACCTAATGCATCCCTGCTTCTATAGGGACATGACAATGTGTCTGCAAAGTCTGGATTTGTAACTTTTTTCCTTTTGTTACATAGGAACGCTATAAACCAAACCCTTCCGAAACCCCGGTGCATCAATTTGTGATTAGCAATAAAATGTAGTATTGAGTAGTGATACAACTCTTGATCAGAAAAGAAATAAACTGCAACTTTTATACAGAAAATCTTTAGCCCTACATTTTTATAGGATCAGGAGGATACATAGCAAAGATTTGCACAATCACTGTTTTGCATAGAGGTAATCTGTCCTATTTTTGTGGTGGAAAACCTTGTACATCAGTATTGGAAGGCTTAAACAGATTCTGAAAGGAGATAATGACTTTCTTTTGTGGGTTTTGGTTTGTTTTGTTTTAGCTTTTTTTTTTTTTCCTTTTACCATGTCCAAGACTCCTGGTCTCAGGGTATTAATTGGTTTTCTGATGAACGGGGTAGTTGGCTTGATAAAACCGGGATCTGTTATTACCTGAGTCTAGTAGCTGCAGTTAACCGGGTCTAGGCAATAGGAACAAAATTGCTCTTTGACATCTGAGTTTGTATGTTAGCCTCTGAAGTGAGTAAATGTGGAGAGGAGCTGGCAGGGCCTTAACAAACTTGCCTCTGTTCTGTCAGACTTAATTTGGTATTAACTTCTCATAGGATGACCATTACCTGTGTGTTACTGAAAAACATATTCCTTGTCTCAATCTGCCGCTCTCCCTTCAGAGAAAAGGTGCCTGCATTCAGGCTTTGTCCTCAAACTGCTATAGAACTTAAATGCACCTTTTAGGTGTCACATGCTATGCTACCTGTGCTGCAAACACCTGGCCCAACAGCTTCATCCTGAAATGATGACGTAGTAGGAAATGGCTGGATTTGTTTGGTGTGGTGTTCTTCTTGGGGTTGGTTCTTGGAGCTGCTCTGTGCAGGGCCAAGAGTTGGATTTTATTGATTCTCGTGTGTCTTTTCCAACTCAGGATATTCCGTTGTTCACCTGCAGCAGGTTTTGCCACTCACCTCTGACAGTATTCAGTGACTTCCAAGAGCTCCTATGCATAGTATTTGTTCTGGAGCTTCGTTACCTGTTTCTGGAATGTTTTCTGCAGGTGCCAGATTTGCTCTTGTTGACAGTTGCGCAGTTGACTGCACTGTGTTGGAAACCGCTGCCATCCTGCACTCTGAGACAAAGGTCCTTCCCAATTTTCCTGTCAGTTCTTGTGCTGCATCACTCAAATGTGAGCACACTGTTACCTGCTGCATGGACTAAACTGTGTTTTGGCTTCTCTCTGAACTTAAAATTGGTGACCTTTATGTTTGAGGAGTCTTTATTATCTGACTTTGCAAAAGCAATTTGGTTTATGGCTTCAAGTATAACAGCAATAAAAGCTCTGTACAGAGCAGCTGTCTCAAAAGTACATAGGCTTTCCATTACCAAGACTTTTATCATGTCTGACAATTTTCTCCAGTGGTTTTGGGTTTTTTTGGAAGTGTGTTTATCCCTTTTTTACAGCATCATTCCAGTGAGGGTGAGAGGCTGCCAGATTACCAGCTAGTCAGGTGTTTCTTGAATAAGTTCAATACAAACTCATGCTCAGTGTGTGCTCTGGTGGCCCTTTGTTTGGTCCATTGCATGTGGTGCTGCAGGCAGTAGACCTCTTCACTTTTCATGAAGCTTCCGTCTGTGACTGGTTCAGGTTGGACCCACAAGGAGCAATTTTTGTATAAACAAATAGCAGCTTGCCCTTAATTCAGGATGAGCTTCACAAATCGGTGATAACTTTTCATAAGATTTTAAAAAGTGACTATGACCATATTCTTTGTAAAGCAGCAGATTGCAGTATTGTTTTTGCCTGTGGCTGGACTTCTAGGAGACCTCTTTTCTATCAGCTGACTTCTCAGATGACCAGAGGCAATGCTGTCAGTAGTAGGACCCATTCTCCTTGCAGCTTCTCTCTCTTTCTGGTGTTTTGAGCTGGGTTGAATTGATTCTGCACTGTTTGAAGAGCATAGTCACTTATCCTAAGGTCCAATGCATCTCTGTTCTTCCATTCTTTAACTGGGCTCCTGTTATCTGACATGTCTGCAGTTATGCTTGTTTTTTAATGAAACATGAGGTGAAATCAAGACTGGTAGCCTGTATGTTGTTTTCAATTTCCTCAAGAAATAAATCTAATTTCAAAAAAGACAATCTCTAAACTAATTTAAGAACTAAAGCAATGGAATTTGGAAATTTGCATCATGCTTCTAATTTTTCTATTAGCATTATTCTTTTCTACTATTCATCTCTTTAATGCTTATGTAGTGAGTTCTCAGGTGTCTTTCAGAGACCTAAGGGGAGTTCTGTTCTTTAAGGACTCAATCCAGCTTGGCTGTTAAACTGGAACAGGGATGGAACCACAGAATCATCTTTGCTCATTGAAATACAGAACTGAGACATCTGCAGCAAGAACTGAGTTGCCCTAGGTTCCCTCTGTAGCTGAGAGTGCCAGAAGAGGAGTCATCCAAAAATCTTACCTGGGTGCAGTCTCAGACACCTCTGCTCTTTACTTTGGTGTTGACTCTTGAATTTTGCAGTGCTGGTTAAGACCTGCTGAATTGGCAGTCAGAGAAAGGAGATTCTTCTACTTTAGCTCAGGGATTTTTGTTACTGATACACTAAGTGACCTTGAGGAATTTGCTTATTGTAGTGTTATTTTAGCTCATATCTTTGAAACCTAATGTGCCAGGTACTCTTGGAGCCAGCTTTTGTAGTTGGGGGAAAATGATAATGGCTCCTTTTCCCTGACAAATTTGTAGATACTGTACAAAACCTTTCATTTGGATTAGTGTAAAGTGTGTAGTATTTTCAGTTGAACATGAACAACAGTGTTGTTGTACTGCTAAAATCCAAAATAAGCCTTTTTCCTTTTTTCCCATAATCAGTCTTCATTTTTCTATGTTGCTGTTAAAAGCTGTTGAGAAGCTTTAGGTTTCTACCTTGGATGAATTAAGAGTACCACACTTAGGTGGTTGTTGCTTGGTTCCAGTAATGAGCATAGCTGAGGCTGTGTATCTGCACTTTGCTTTGACCTCACCAGAATGGTCTCCAGAGGAATGGGAAACATTCACCTGATTGCTGTCTTTTGATGAAGCTGTGGTAGATCTATGCAGAAGCACTGCCACAGCCTCCTTGCTGCAGCATGAGTAATGTGACAACGCCAGCATCAAAACAGTTCTGACAGCACCTAGCAAAGGAGGGAAGTGTGTGGGAGGGTACTGGAAAAAGATTTAAATGGTGTAGTATGCGTGTTAATTTTGAAACAAAACTGAGTGAAGTAGGAGAGCCTGAGAAGAGGTGTCTTTGGCCTGGGATTCTGCATTTAGGAAACATTCTCACTGTTATGAATGGTTCTAGTGGGCTGTGAACACCTTCAGTACACGATGCAGGAGAGAAATGAAACAGTCCCGCTGCCTGGGCTCTTTTACCTCCAGTGAGTTACTGCCTGGCAGTGTGGGCCCCTCATGCTGCCCAACACCCCAGGAACTGGGATGCTCTCACTGTTACCTGCAGTGCTGGCTGAAGGAAGAGCTGCCTCCTAACGGGCTGTAGGCAAGGTGAGTGGCTGGTTTCCATATCCAGGCTGAAGTCCTCCATACCGAGTTAGGAGCAAACCTGTCTTTACAACCCAGGAAGTATGCTATAGACCAAAGCAAACTACTTCATGAAGTATAGTGACTCAATCCCACAGTCTTGCTGAATTTAGGGATGTGTGGCAGCGTGTTGTACCCATGAACCTCCAGAGACACTTTCAGACGTGGGGATCGGATAGATGGTTGTGTATGAGCTGATACTAGTTCATATGCTTGAAGTCTCATTTCCTCAAATGCTGCTGCTTGTCTTAATACAATATCTCCTCAACGTTTGGGTTAATTTTCTTGCATATCCTTGCAGCAGAGGCTAACACACTTCATTCCTGATAGCTACAAGCAATTAAAAAGAAATGACAGTGTCTTGAGTGCAAGATATGCATGCCTTTAGTGTAGGTGGTGGGTGCTGATGGGCTGCCGGTACAGAGGAGCAATTAACTTGGAGACAGTTCCATGGAAAAACAGGAGTGGTGTGATTCAGGAGAGCAAGGAAACTGGGGATGGGGAGCAGCTACACCAAAGTGCTGAGTAGCCTGTGTGGTTTGGAACTGTGGTTGCCTGTGGTGGATGGCTGCCCAGGCCACTTGGCTCTGCAGCAGGAACACAGCTTTGCTTGTCTAGGCCCAGCAGAGCCAGAGCAGAATGAAGAGGCAGTTGTGTTAGCAGCCAGAGATGGGTCTGTCCTGAGTCCTCTCTGGCTTTTCCAGTTCCAACTGGATAGATGTTTCCAAACACCATTTAACAGCTGGTGTCCACAGGAGCTGGCAGAAGTGTAAATGCTCATATTCTGCCATTCTCTTTCATATGCAGAGGTAGCACAGGGCATCCTGTTTGGACCCTCAGCTGTCCACAGGGAGCTGGGGCCAACCTTGCTCTTCCTCGCTGTTTGGAGGATGACTCCTGTGGGAGCAGAGATCTGCAGTGCTGTCTCCAGCAGGGAGAACCCCATCCTGGGCCCTCAGCACTGTGCAGAGCCTGGCAAGGGGAAGGACAGAAAAAGAGATCTTGGCTCTTCTCCCTCCCTTGTTAAAGTGGGTGAGGGGCTGCCAAGGGCTTTACAGCGGGGAGAAGAAAGACAGCGTTCATGGGAGCTGCGTGACTCCAAGCTGGTGGGCTGGGAGCCAGGCACGTCAGCACCTGATGGGCCAGCACACGAGGAAGGGCTTCTTGCTCCTCACCTTCTCCAGAGGAGCTCTTTCAAGGGGTCCCAACCCAGTGTACTGAAGTCTCTCCTGCCCCACTACCCTGCCTGTTCTGGGCTGGACTGTTGCCTGTGTGGGGCATTGCACTCTCACAGTGTGCTTGGGAGGTCTTTCCCCAGGAGCCTGGTTCATTCACTGCTACCCTGGACCATGCTCACTGAGACAGCTGCCCAGGATCCCTCCTGCCTGCCTGTGTCCTCCACTCTTTGTCATCTTGTGGGGACAGATTTGGGGGACCTGGATCAGTCCTTTGGCCATCTGTGCAGACTCTGCAACGAAGCAGCCTCCAGTTGTGCACTGGCTGTGTAGAGGCTGTACGGATCATTCCCAGAGAGAGTGCAGGGCTAGGGCTGTGGGAGTGATCCTGGAGGCTGGACAGTCATCACCTCTCACAGCAGATCCCCACCCCTTCTCCAGGCAGGCTGGAGCCTGCCTAGAGAATCCTTCCTCCAGAAGCCGCTGGACAGAAGAGCCCTTGTGCAGCCTTTTTGGAGAGGTGCCTGGTACTGCTGAGACAGACTTTCCACTTCCCAGCGAACAGATGCCTGGCTATGGCTGGGCCATATGGCGTTTTGGACTCGCTGCTCTCCCAGCACAACCTGTCCCCCAGCCCTACAAGCAGGTGAGAATGCTCAGGGCTCTGATCCCTGGCAACAGCTCCCTGCAGGCTGTGGGAGCTGCCAAGGGTCTGGTTCAGGGAGAGGTGTGACAGGTCCATGCTTGGACTGTCTGCCTCTAGAAAGTGCTACCCAGTCAGTGTGGCCTTGCTGCTGGGTCACCATTCCAGGAGAGGTTTGGCTGTGCAGGGGGCTTGCCCTCCTGGCCCAGGATCTGAGGAAAGCATGCCATGCAGTGAGGGTGAGTAAGCGGCACTTCAGGTTTGTGGTCAAGGATGCTTTTGATGTCCTGGGGATACCTATGAGGAAAGGATGAAATCAGACTCTGCCTGCCAGCCAACAGTCTATATCAGAGCCAGAATCCCTGGTGCTGGATTCATGATCTTACCCTGTAATCCATTCCTTCGGGAGCTGCTACATCCTTCCTGACTTCTCCAGTAGTCTCTACTGCTTTTCCACTCAGTCAGGTTTATTGGGTGAGCAGTTGCCCAAGGCTCAGTATCAGCAACTGTGCTCACTGTCAGGCGCTGCAGATTTGGGATGTGCAGGGATGGGAAGGGGGGACCTGGCAGCTTTGCCCTTTGGCAGCATGTTGCAGGGCACAAATCCAGCCACCCCTCTCGCTGGCCAAGCTGTAAATTTGGCCCCTTGCTCTTGTGCTCCTCTGGCTTTTCCTGTGGGGCTGAGGGTTTATCCTGCTCCTGCTGTGGCTGCACTGCTAACTTGTCCTTCAACTCCCTGTGCCCCTGTGCTTGCACACACAGTGCTGTCACCTCAGCTCTCTGGGTGCTGCCTGGGCAGCTCCCCATTTCATCACTGTTAGGGGTTCATGGAAACTCTGTTCCCCTCTTCCCCACCCTGCTCAGTTCCATGCATCCAGGAGGGACAAAGCCTATGGAGCTGTCTGCCCAGGCTAGGATATCCCTAGCAGTGATGGTGTGCCTGGCTGGGGTGCTCTGTGCCGTGGTCTGTCCCTTGCACCTCTCTCCGATGGAGATTTCTGCAGCGCAGCACAGGATCCCAAGATCCTATGCCAGTGCAGGGAAGAGGAGCTGGTGCTTCCCCAGGCACTCTGGCAGGGACCAGCCATTTCCATCTGCATAATGGAGACTGTAGCACAACCACCATCAACCCACTCGGGGATATTTTTAGGCCTAGCTGTGCTGATGAGGGAGAGATGACAGGCTCACTCCACATCCAGACCATGCAGTGCCTCTCCCAGCTGCAGCCACCTGGTGCAATGGGAGAAGCGTGGGCTGTTCCCCCAGGGAAGGCAGCACTGACCAGCTGTTATGGCTCTGGGCTTGCTGGGAACAGCTACTGGTGCATGATACTACCATCCTTCTCCCACTGAACTTGTGCAGCTTCACTGTTTTTGAAAGAGCAGCTTAATGAATTCCCCAGGTCTCACTGGACCTTGACATTTAGGGTATTTCCTGGCTTGTGAAGGAAAAGGAGGGAGGAATCTGTGGGACTTGAAGCATGGCAGTAATATGCTTTTACAGATGGTCACTTGCTGTCACAGGACTGGGGAGCCCTTTCAGCTGAGGAGTTTGGCTTTTCTGCAGGGCCTGAGGCTTGGAAAGTTCTGTGGAAGAAGGTATCAAAGCTTCCCTTTTTCATCAGAGCCCTGTGTGGAGTGGAAGGAGCAGTGATTTGGAGATGACTGGAGTGAGTTGATGGAGGACAGGAGATCTGGGGCAGGAAGCTGTCTCCTGTGGCCAGGCTTGTCAGAAGCTGGTCCCTCAGCACTGCTGGGGAGGCCTTGCATGAAACAGGTCCCTGATGCCCTGGACACACACGATGGCACAGTGCTGCTGGGAGGTGACATTGCCAAGCCATGAATGTGTTGTGGGTGCTGGCAGAGGGGAGAACTGTCCTACACAGGGTCTGTGGCTGGGTTAGAGGGGAGCTGGGCTGGGCTGGAGCAGGCTGCTCTACAGCTTCACACCAGGGCTCAAATGCAAACCCAAATGGGTTGTAGGTGTTGGGCTCCGAACACAGGACTTGTCTGGGTGACTGCACAAAGCAGTGGTGCTAATCTACCCTGTCCACCAGGAATCAGTCTGTTGGGCAGGGTCTCACTGGTACCAACACCTCACTGTGTTTGTCTTACCCCATCCCTGCATTGGAAGGACTAGTTCAGCTGCAGGTGCAAACCTCCCTCAACTGACTACTGAGACCTGGAAAGTTCCAGCCCTGAGCAGCATCTTCTGCCCTGTGGATCTGCCAGCATCCCCCAGCACAGCAGTGGCTCAGGTGATGGCTGCAGAAAGTTCATATTCCCTTGGCTGTGGTATAGGGGGTTGGTTCCCATGAGGCAGGGTGGAGAAGCTCTGTTGGAGAGGCAGAGCTTTGTCCCCACCTTCTTGTGGCTGGGCGGCATGGACTGCAGCTGAAAATAAGGGCCTGCTGGCCTGGCTGGTTCCCTGTGACTCCTGGGACAGGGGCAGAGTCCTCCATTGGCTGGCAGCTCTGTACCTTCACTGTTTAGGATCCCACTTAGTACCCAAGGATCCAGTGTCCCCTTAGTCCTGTTCTCACTCATACCTACCAAAACAGACTTGTGTGACTTCAAGAGATACACGTGGAGGGGTTGAGGTGTTTCAGCAGCACCCTTCTGTCTGTGTCCCCTACCTGTGGCTGGCAGCTGCCTCTTCATGGCTGCTATTAGCCCACATCCTGCCAGCAAACAGAGCACCCAGAGGCCTTTCCCCCTGGCTGCTCAAACTCCCTGTTATGAGAAGCAGCTGCAAGAGTGCACGGGTTGTCACGCGTGCTGAATCTCCAAAACTGAGCATGTTCATGTTCCACAGCAGAGCACAAACCCATGGCCATGTCCTGCAGCACAGTAATCAGGGCAGTGCAAACTAAGCCCTCAGCCCCTGCACCCTTGCACACAGCTCCTGTGGCCCACGCCATGCTGGGTAGATACTCTCCTTTATTCCTTTTCCAAGAGGGAGCAGATAAGCCTCAGCACCCAGGAGTAGGGAAGAAAGGCACTGGGACATGACAGGGCTACCTCAGCTGCCAGCTACCCTGCCAATCCAGGGCCCCTTCTCATGACCAACAGCGAAGCACCTCCACCATCAGCACCAGCACTTCCTCCCACCATCTTCCCAATGACTGGCAGCATTTGAGGTGCCTGGTGCTTTCCCTTCCTCCTGCCTCTCCTTGCTCTTGCTACTTCCCATCTCCTTGATCCCTTTCCTGAGCATCATGCTTGCCCTGGTCTCTATAGGAGGTGGGATGCTTCAAGACCATCTGTCAGAGTTCATGGCCCTGCACCCTGGGAGATGTTGATGTCCCTTGGTGCATCACAGGATTTTGAGTGGGGCACTCACCCACAGGGGAGCAGCCTGTGGCTCGCAGACAAGACATGCCCTGGGAGTTGCTTACCAGAGGCACCGTTGCTGACCATTTCCTTTGGGCACATGGGGAAGAGATTGGAGTGACACAAGTGGGGAAGGTTTGTAAACTTGAAGTGGACACTGACTTGGGTACTTGTACTGCTGTGCTTATGCAGTGGGTTTTGGCATCAGCTCACTTGGGCATGTATGGGAGAGACAAGTATGAGTAACAGAGCTGGTTGCTGTGTTGTATGAAGGTCGCTGATTCATTACTTGGGTTCAGAGGCTGCAGTTCATGAAGGGAGCAAGGGGGGAGGAGGTTCAGGTTGAACAGGATGAAAAGAGGAGCCCATGGCTAGTGGCCCCATCACCATAGCAGGACAGCAGAAGGTGGACAAGGGATTGCTCCAGTGCAAGTAATAAAGTACTGAAGCTTCAGGCTGAAAATGACGCATTTCCTGGGTCAAGATCTGGCAGTAAGTACTGCTGCAGGTAGTGTAATGCCACAGAGCCAGCTCAGGCTGCTGTACCTGTTTTTACAAAGACATGTGCATGAGCTGGAAGAGCAGATGAACAAAACTTTCCTCAGGCAGAGCCCTCCACACCTTCTCCACTGCCTTGTATGTCATGCAGGAATCAGTCCTGGCCTTCTTTTTTCTGCTGGAGCTGTTTGGACAGGAAATCAGGAGTGGTGCTTACAGGTCAGGGCAAAACAGCAGGCACGTCCATGCCCCATCTCTCTGCCTGAGCCACAGATGTCAAAAAATTTGAGACCTTAAACTTGCTGAATCTAGTTCAGCAATAAACTTGTTTTACATGCTGCTTCATGGTGAGGATGACTTCCCCTGCAGCCTTCAGTGACTATGCTGTACTTAATTTCAGGCTCGAGTTTTTCCCATCTTCAGCTTCTCATCTTTGGCTCCTGCACTTCCTTCTGCCCATACCAGTACTCTGTTCCCTCTGGCAGTGAGGAGACCCTCTCCCGGGGCAATGAAGTAGCCTGTACTCCTCCTATGCAGTCTTATTTGTCCCATTTCCAACCCTTAGCTCCTTTTTTGTGGTGGTGGTGCTGCTCCACAGGGATTTCTGTGCCTGTTCAGAAGTGTGGAGAGCTGGACCAGACATCAAACCAGCTTTGCCAGAGCTTTGGCTCTGCTTGGAAATCCCCTCCATGTCCCTCTGACTTATGGCCCTCAGAGCCAAGGTACTGTGCTGCAGGCTCATAGCAACAGTCATGTGTGGGGACAGCTCTTTTTCAGCTTTTTTCCTTAATTTCATCCCCCACTCCCACTTTTGGGAGATTCTCCACCCTGTGGTACAGCCTGTCTTCTCCATTCCCAAGAACCTTCCTTTGCAGCCCATTACTGCGCTGTGGGCTGTTACCATTTTCCCAGGCCATTCAACTCATGCTGTAGCAGCAAGCAGTGTTTTATCAGCCCCAAATGTAAGCCTTCATCTTGTCATCCAGACAATTCGTACTAAGATATTCTGATTCTGATATTAAGACCTATTAAATGGCACTGGACCAGGGGTCACTGGAGGTCTAGGTAGGCTTCCTGTTGTTGATGTCTCCCCATTAAGCCTTGGCTCACTGACAGATCTCAGAATGTAGCCGTTAATATGTGTAGTTGTTAATCTACTTGAGTCTTATTAATTCTTTATAATACATGTTCTTAATGAAAATCCTACAGCATTGTTGAAAGCAGTGGAGAAGGCAAAGTGTTCTCTATTGATGCTCCTGCTCTCAGCAGCCAGAACTTTTCTTGTGCCCAGGGAGGAGTTTCCCTGTGTAACAGCCTCAGGATGCCCTTAGCTGTGCTTTTACCTACCCAGTGGCAGTCTAGGGCATTTCTCTGCCCATTCCTTTGACCCTTTAGATTATGCTGGCCTCCTACCAGCTTGACCATTCATTAAAAATTAACACGTGTTTGGGAGACTCTGTGCTTAAATCATCAAATTGTTTGCAGACTACTTGGGCCTGTAGCATGAGTGTGGCCGATTTGGGGAGCTGCAGCCTCTCCTTGTGCCACTGCTTTGCCAAATTCCCTCCTCTCTGTGACAGCACATGAGATGAAGTCACTCCTGCCCTTCCAGTTTCAGAGAAGGCAGTGACGGGATGGTGCCTGCTCGCCTCACCTTGACTCTTCCAGCTGTTTTTATGGTATGAAAGGGGATGGGATAATGCCTGTCTGGAGAGCTCAAGATGAACCCATTGAGGTTCACGGCTATGACAGTTCTAACCATCTCTGAAATTCAAGTTTATTCAGCAATCATCTCAGAAACTCAAGGACAGCACTCCTGGCTTTGGAGAGGCAGCCCAGCCACAGCTGGAGCTGGGCTCATTCAAGGTTCCTGCAGCACTGGCATGAAGAAATGCACTGTGATATCCAGTGATGGCACCTGGGCTGAGCAGGATTCCCTATTTCACACCCAGATCTCAGGTAGGCTTCACTGAGGGGGCTGCTGGGGGGAGGTTATTTTAGCTGGTTTCTAAAGGAGTAGAATTAAAGATGGAACCCTCACATAGCCTATTAATTTTAAGAGACTGTGTTCATGGTGTGCAGCCTGGTCAGTGCATAGATTCTACAGTGACCATTGTCACTTTGAACAGGATGGGTAAAATATTAACAGGCATTGCAAAATATTTCCCAGACAGTCAAACCAGCCTGAATGCCAGCAAGCACTGCTTGGTTCTGTGCTGTCCTTTCATGGCACAGTAACCTACTGGGAGTCAGGACATTTGCTACTGGATAGCTCACTGGGGCTCAACAAATCTTCCTAAGGCCTGCCAAGCTCAGCTCCCTAAGCCCCCCCAAATGTGGCAACCATGACATCCATGATTCTAGGACAGGGAGCGAGTAAGGGAGGTGTGTGGGATTGATGTCCCCAACCACCAAACTCTATTCATCAGTTTCTGGATGTGCAGCTGAGATACAGGTGGTTCTAACCTGTCTCAGCAGGGGGTCTGGAAAAGATTAGAGACAATCCTGCCTGAATGCTTATTCTGATGCTATGGTATAAAGGACTAATGCAGCCCTTTAAGACAGAGAATAGGAAAAGCAGATTAAATCCCTATGTCAAAGTATTAGGGAGGCTCATTATAGGATTCTATATCTTGAAAAGGATTCAGGAAAATCAGAGAGGCTCTATAAAGCAGAAATGCAAAAAATGGCTTGAGGGTGGGAGGAAAAGCCTGGCAGAAAGAGAATTAAGCAACTCAGTATATTTAGCTTTTCAGAAAGACGGATGAGAGGGGGTTTGCTTGCAGCATATGTGTAGTGTCACAAAGAGAAAATGCCAGGCTCTAAAAGGCTCTTTAATCAAGCAGAAGACACAATAAAATGGTATGTCTGCAAGCTGAAGTCAGACACAGGGAAGTGGGATGCTCTTCTGAACGTGAGGGTGAGGGACTCCTGAAACAGACCCAGAAAAGTGGGAGTCTTCAATGCTTGTCTTCAATTCAAGCCTACCTCCTCTCTTGGAAACTATGAGTGAACCAAACATAGTGTATTGGAATTACTGCAAGGAGATGAACTGCTGAGCGAGGCGCTGGCCAGGGGCTTGCACTCACACAGCCACCTGCCAGGTGAGACCATTGGGTCACTTCATCTGAGGAAGACCCCTGGAAACCTGGTCCTGTCAGGCAGAGTACTTGGGAAGGCAATCAGGCAGGCTCCAGGCGTTTACCTGCTCCAAAGTGGTAAGTGTGATTCTTTGCTGTTCAAAACATCTGGAAGGTGGCAGATTTTTGGAGTCAAGTTCAGATTGTTTTAGCTTGCTTTGTGTGGGCCTTGTGCTGATTCTGTTTAACAGTTCTTAGAGTAGCCAGAGCACCAGAAATGTAAAGTATTCTCCACAGTCTGATCACGTTCAGAGTCTGCATTTAAGAATAATACATAATGAGTGTGTGAGATGAAACAAGTTTGGTCAGAGAGATAAGACAAACTACAACTGTCTTACAGCCCAGATTGCATTCCTTGAGCCTGCACATCAGCAGAGGTAATCTTTGTCTAGCTATTACTGAAAGAGATCTTTGCTGTGGTATTTAGTAGTATTTAATTAATTATAAAGTATTGCATTAATTAGTATTGGGTCTGATTTGATGACATTTAATTTGGGGAGGATTACAGTGTGAATATTAGAATGGTAATTTTTATAGGGTAAAGAAACAAAATGAGATTAAAGGTCTCTATGAAGGAAGCCTGGAGGCTGATGTGTGTATTTGGCATCTGATGCAGATAGTTACAGCCTAACTTCATTTACTGGTGGAAAAAGAACCTGTAGTTGTTATTTATGAGTCCCCCCCACATATAGTGTGTGGCTCAGCCACCATGAAAGAAAATGCAGGCAGGCATCAGTTCAGTGGGAATGCCTTGTGGTTCTCAACATCTCCTCATGCACATGAGGGTAATTTGCAGAGCAATTTTGGCATGCCTCAGGCAGGCTGTTTTCAAAAGAAGGGCAGAAGGAAGTTTTGCTTATGGTCACACTGGTGTGTCCAAGTCATGCTTACTCTAACATGAGTGTCTCTGCAGCAGCAGCACTGATGCAGGGGTAGGACCCCTCACTGCCTGCTCCAAGCAGTAAACAGCCCTAACTGTTTTGTGCTACCTGCTAATGCAGCCACCAGCTGTGCCTTCTGCCAGTCTTTTTTCTCCAGATCATGGCCAGTGCTGCTGTAGGGAATTCTCTGCAGACACATGGGTAGCCACAGGCTCAGCAGGTTTGCTGCAAGTGGGTTTTGTTGAGCAGGATGGGTTAGACCATTTGCCTGATCATTTGGTCAGTTTGGCTTTAAAAAGCTCCAGAGCATTCTGGAAAGCAGCACAGCAATATGATAGGATTTAATCAGACTTAATTATTCCCCTGCTGTCTATCTCCTAGCAACATCCAGCTTGACATCTGCCTGCAAATGAAATGTGTAAGCTAAGTAGGAACATGTTCAGACTAAAGTCCTGCTACTTGAACCAAATCACTCCAGTAATCATTGCCTTAATTCATCTCATGGCCATCAAACACCTGCCAGTCACTGGTACCTGATTTTCCAAGATACACAGTGCTCACCTTTTATCCAGGCTGGCAAGAACGGTGACTTCATCCTGGACTCTTTGCAGCTCACTGACACCTGATAAAGGGGTTAGAGTTTCCTGAGTGACAAACACGGGCTCAGGAGCAAGCCCCAGGCTTGTTGCAATCTGGCTTCGTGCTGTAGGTCCTAGCTTATCTCATCACTGAAATCAGATCGCCCGCTGTGCCTGCACACCGCGGGGTTCAAATGCGCTGCAGTCGGGGGTGGTTTAGGTGAAGCCTGGGGACAGCTGGAGCAGATGTGGCGCAGTGGCAGCAGACAGTGCAGCAGCTCTGTGTCACAGGGACGAGGGCGGTTGAGGCAGGGAGATGAGACCCAGCTTACGCAGATGGAGGGATGAAGAGGGGAAGAGCAGCAGGCATAAAGCAAGCGTTTGTAAAGTAAAATTGGGCTCCAGCCAGACATGATGTGGTACAGGAGTCCGTGGCATTGCTGGAAGAAATGATCCCGGCAGCAGAGCCAGGGGTATAGAGGAGGCTGCCTGCACCAGCCTTGGCTGCTAGCTCGCAGTGAAGCTGGAGCAAAGGGAGCTGCCTCAGATGAGTGAGAGCAACGACCATCCTGAGCAGGTCAGCCTTGCAAGCTGGGGTTGGTGGGGCAGACCTACAGATGGACAGGGCTGCATGGATGTGGTTGTGTCCCCTCTCCACATGCCTCCTCACGGGGATATTAGTGCCAGTGATACCTAGGTGTTTGCATTAGTCTCTTGGTCTCCTGTGTCTCTAGAAGTTGTTGGCATCCAAAAAACCTAATGGCGTATCAGTGTGACATGTGTCTCCCTTGTGTCTCTGCAGAGGAGCGTGGTAGCTCTGGAAGCCTGGCTGTGTGGGTGCCATACTAGCAACCAACATGCACTGACTTCATTTGTGCAGAGCACAAAGTGAGGTTTCTGGCTGTGAAAATGGGGCTGTATGAGCACCCGCCAGCTCTCCCTGTGACCAGCAGGAGCTCTGCCTTTTGTCAACCGGCAGTGCTCAGCCAGCTCTGTGCTGTTCAAGGCAGTGTCTGCCATTCAACATCGGCACCTGGGCTCACCTCAGCCGGAGCTGCCACCATACTGGACATTATCTTACTAAGATCCCCTTAAAATCACTTTTAATTTTCCTTCTGTTATCAGTGACAAATGGAGGGTCACTGGGCTGGTCACTAAAGATGCAGGTTTATTCCTTACAGTTTCTTTCCTTTCAGATGACTTTCTCCCTCATGACTAGTAATTTCCCTTTATCATTCTATCCCTGAGAGGCGTTATATCAGTTTGTCATTTGCCCTCTGCCTAAGGAGCATTAGAAGGCTGTGGGGCCAGCAAGAACGAGGACAACGCTGTGGGAAGAGTGCGGGGCAGGCTGGCCCCAGTGCTGCTGTGGTCACAGGGCAGCTGTGCAGTGAGAAGGTGGAGATTAACACATCGGGAAGCGCGTGGAAGCTGCACTGCCTGCGTGGCGTGAGCTGCGCTGTGCGGTGGAAGGGCAGATGGGGAGGTCCGTGCCGCCTGGTCTGGTCCAGTGGTGGAGGCTGTGCCGCAGCGGGGTGGTGCAGCAGAGCCATGCAGGGGCTGGGGAGGACCTTGTAGGGCGTGCAGTGCTGGGAGGGTTTGCAGAAGACGGAGGATGGTGTGAAGGCAGTGGCAGGGACAGATGCTGTGTTGGGGCAGTGCTGGAAGCATCCCAAGGCTGCGTTGCCGTGTCGTGGCTGCAGCTTGGCTGTGCAGAGCGGGGCAGGGCTGAGAAGCCATCGGGGCATTGCAGCACTTGACGGGAGGCGCAGCGCACTCAGTACAGTGCCTGGAGGGCGGGCGACGCCTTGTCACTGCAGGGGCGCAGCGGCCGGGCAGGAGCTGGGGTGCCTCAGCTGGCGAAGGTGCAGTGCTGTAAGGTGACAATGCGGAGCACCACAGCGGGTGCAGTGCTGGCTGGGGCCACCCAGTGCCGTGCCTGGAGGCACCGCAGTGCTCTGGAGGTGCCACGGCGTGACTGGGGAGCGACGCTGGGATTTGGAGGAGGGGCGATACCCGGCAGCGGCCATGAGGGCGAAGAGACCCCGATGGGCTCCGGAGGCGCCATCGCCACGCGCTGATTCTGAGGGGCACGGGGGGCGCTCCGCGCACGCGCACTGCCGCCCTGCCGCAGCGCTCCTCCGGCGGGGACCCCCCCCCGCCCGCGCGCCATTGGCTGCGGACACCTCCCGCTATTGGCCGGGGTGCGGCCCCCCGCGCCGTCCCATTGGCCGGTGGAGGCCGCTATGCGGGCGGGCCCCGCCCCGCCCCGGCGCGCCATTGGCGGCCGCGGCGCCCCCCGGCGGCGGCGGGTCCCCCTGGGCGCGCCCGGCATGGCGGCGCCCGCAGCCCCGCGCCCGGGGGGCGCAGCCGGCGGCCGAGCGCCCGGGGCCGGCGGCGGCCGGGTGAGGAGGGGCGGGGGGGGGACGGGCAGGGCCGCTCACAGCAGCCGGGGCGGCGAGCGGGGGCCCGGCGGGGCGCGGCGCGGCGTAGCCGGTAGCGGAGCACGGCAAGGCGGGGACAGCCCGGCGGTGGCGACGCCGCTGCCCGTTCAAACCCAGGCTCCAGCCGGCCGCTGGCAGCTGTCAGCTGGCGGACAGCTGCAGTCCTGCCCGGGCCCGGCGAGCCCCTCTACCCAGGCGCCGGTACCGCCTCTAGGACAGCGCGTCCCCACGGCGCGAGGTGCCCGGGACTCCGCGGGGCTCCAGCCGGGACCTGGGCTGCGCCGGCCGCTCCCGCGGGCCCCGCTGTCCGCGGGACATCCCGGCGCTGTGGGTTTGCTCTGTGGCTTGTTCGGAGGACGCGGTGCTCGCCAGGCCTCGGCGGCCAGGGCCGTGCTGGGCTCGGTTGTCTGAAGCGGGCAGGAGCGGGGCCGATGCTCGGTCACGACGTGGCGGTGACCCCCCCGCCTCTCCGGAGCGGCAGTGACCCTTGTGACTGCTGTGTGGGGCAGTTCTTGTTTCACTGGTGTGCTTTGGGGAACGCCTGTGTTTTACCTTGTGGGGAGCGAGGCTTGGCATCTGTGCCTTATGGTGGGTGTGGGATTGCATATTTTGGAGAGGATGCCCATTGGAGAAGGTGGCTTCAACCTCAACCTGTTTTTCTTTCTCAGGTCATGTAGAAGAGCAGATTTAATGTGAAGATGGGACTCTTGGTGTTTATGCGTAACCTGCTGCTAGCCCTCTGCCTCTTTCTGGTACTGGGATTTCTGTACTATTCTGCTTGGAAGTTGCACCTTCTCAGATGGGAGGATTCAAGTAAGTAGCAGAACGGTGCAACTGTTTCTGGGCTCCCAAAACATCTGTTAAATAGTTGCAATAGTGGTGAGATAGTTCTGATTTAGTAGCATTAGAGGGATGTGATTAAGCCCACTCAAATGCTAGAGCTTTTAGTATGCTTAAGGGGTCGAATTTGTGACTACCTAATGCTCTTTATGGCTTTACTTTTATTACTAGGTACAAGAGTAGGTTCATGCTTTATAAATCTAGTGTTAGAGATCTCGGTTCTTAGAATATTCTGTTAGTTTATGATTCCTTATTGTCTAAATAAAGAGTTTTTATGTTGAGGCTTGTGTTTCCTGAATCCTCTGTATGTTTTAAAATATCTAACACAAGTTTGGTTTTTTTTTTCTCTGGTGAATTTTGATTTCTTTCTATAATCATTTATGCTGGTTATCTCATCATCTTACTTTGTCCTTCAGAAATCCTCATCTTCCATTTATCTTCCACGTTGTTATCTGCCAAATATCTGTCATCTAAAGGGTGTCTCTCAACCTTTTTAAGTCCAAAGAGACATCTGACCTCATTGAATACAATCTGAGGATTGTACTGTGCAGTAAGGCCATAGAAGGTTACAGTTGCAATGAGACAGAAATTAGGCTGAAGTTTGATTGCTCAGTTGCTGCTCTTATTTTTGTTTGTGTTGATTTTCCCTGCATGCAAGAACGATTTGCTGAAAATATAAAAACAAGAAAACAATTCCCTCCTTTCCCCTCCTGCCCAAAACACAAGCCAGGCTTCCTTGCAGCTGTTCCACAGGCTGTTTCAGATGTCTCAGAGCTGACTGTTGCTCCCTGAATCAGCAGCAGAGAAACACTGATCCAGAACTGACAAGAAGCCACTGGTCAAATTTCTTCTTTGCTGTATTGCATTTTTGTACATGCTGATAGAGGTTTCTGCTGCAATGCTTCCTAGACTGAGCATTTTTCTACCTCTACATGCTCCGAATCTGTTGTTATGTGCTCTTCAGAAGTTTTGCTTGATGACAGATGATGACTTGGATGTGACACTTGTGCTGATGCACTGATTTTGACAGGAGAACTACTAAGGTGCCTTGGACTAGAACAGGTATTGTAAGACTAAATTTGTGAAAGGTGATGTCTAGTGTTTTTTTGAGCAGGGATTTTTTTCTTGAGGTTTGTGCTTCAGAAAGGGAGTTAAAAATCTTGATTATGGGTTTCTGAAAAGTAGCAGTTTTGTTGACAAGGTGTAGAAAATCCTTCCTGCAGGAAAATAAGTACAGTTGTGGTTAAAAGAACAGTTTTGCTATATCGGCTATTAATGATGATCTGTTACGAAATTATACCACCTACTGTAATTTACTTCTTCCACACCACCAGGAAATCATGTTGGACTTCCCAAGGCCTGCAAAAAAAGCCTTTCATGCCACAACTTGTGTGTGATCTTTGTTACAACTGAAGGAGCAGCTATGTGTTTATGTGTTATGCACCAAGTTGCTGAGGAGAGTTCTAACTTTCTGCAATCCTCTTCGGATTTTGTGCCTTTAGCTTTGTGTGCTATTTGTTACTTTACACCATGTCAGTCCCTGGAGGGTTTTGTTGTAACTTTGGGTTGCAGTGCAGTGTTGCAAATCTGTGTGCAAACGCTGTGGATTTCTATAAATGTAACACTTTTACCTGGAAAGATGACTCTAAGTTGCAGCCTAGTTAGAGTGATTTCTGTTGTGTGCGTTGGCTGGTTTTGGGTACCCAGGATATTCTGACAGGAGCACTGTCAGTTAACATAACAGACCTTTCGTTTGGTGTGTGTGTCTCCCTTTCTCTAATCTTTTGTGTAAAATGTGTTGTTCATTTATTCTTGGAAGTTGCAGTGCTTGCATTAAGCTTCTTCAACATGTACAAAGAGAGATGATGCTAGCTTGAGGATTTAGCTTCCTGTTCTTTATCAGTTGTCACAATTGATTTAGGCTGTGCTGTTGTTCCTTCTAGATACTTTTGTGGATTGTATGTTAAATATCGGGTAAAGTTCCTTGAAATATTAGCATAAGCAGCAGTCTAGTATAAAAGGGGCGATGTTACTTTTGAAACAGTAAAAATGGTACCAGTTTTCAGTTGGTCTTCAGACTTTTTTATGTATCAAACCCCGTTTTATTTATCATGTAATTTAACACAGGCGGAACTTATACAAATTTAAAGTAAAAGTTTAAAACCCCATTTTGGGAAACTCAATATGAAGAGTTAATGTTAAGCTCCTATAAATCAGCATTTGGAAGTTAACAAATGACAGATTTGAATTACTTATTTAACTATGATCCGGCTTTCTTGAGAATGTGCAATATGATACAATGTATAATGGGGCATTTAGGCTTTGTATTTGCTGAAGGGAAGTCTTGCTTAGTTAAGTACACCAGTCAGCTGATGCCTGATAACCGTTGTGGTTTTATTTCCTGAATTACAATGCAGTATGTGACCTTGTAAATTTCCTTAAGATTGATACGATAATGCTGATGTGCCCAAAGGCAAAACTAAGTCAGTTGTGTTAATTTTGGGGTCCTTAGTAATCAAAGACTATTGATTGTGTGTGAGTTAACTTATTAAATTATTTTCCCTTTTCTTGTGACCAGAGCCTTTCATCTGTTTAATAGCGACTCCCTAGCTTCAGCAGTGACATTCTTCTTTGTTCTGTTCTTTGTGCTAGAGAAGGTATGAAACTAAGCTGATCCCAATACCTGATACCCTTGCAATCTCTTCAGAGACTGGTTCTAGTAAACTTGACACCAGCATTTAATAATGGAAACAAACAAAATTGTTGTAGAGTATGGTGGAAAACACTTGATCAGCTTATTTGCTGCTTGTGTGGTTTGTTCACGTATTGTTTTAGAAGATGTCTGTGCATATTATTGTCATGGATGAATTTGAATGGGAACTGTAAAGTGGTTTACTGTGTAAACTAGTCTTCCTGACACTTGGATGTTTGTGTATTTAGCTAAAGTAAATAAATAGCTAAATTATTTTGTTTATATGTACATCTGACCTCTACAAGAAAGGAGGCTAAACTTTGAAATAGACTGAAATATACACATTGACATTTCTCTTCATGTTCCCTTAACATTAAATGTTCTCCACTTAATATTAAATCTGTCCTCCTTGAGTGATGCCTTAGTGAGTACTGCGAGATAATTCTCCTTCCTGTGTCATGCTACACCTTGCCAAAATACAAAGGAGAATAGGAAATAATTAATTCTCTAAGGCTTATCTTTACTGTGACAAGAATAGATTGAATTCGGCTAATGTGAACTAATTAACATTGAATTAAGTTCAACTGCTTCCTCTATTCAAGGCATACCTCCAGTGATTGCTAGACCTCTCTCATCCTTTTAGTGAGTATCACGACTGGCTACTCTTCCCCAAGCCTTGTGTCATGTCGGTGGCAGTATATTGTTAGTTCTCAAGCAGCAGCAAAGTACAAAAAAAAAGGAGTGTAATGCTAAATGCAGGAGGACCATTGAGTTCTGGTGATTGTTGGGAGTATATGTGCTGGGTTTGGGACACAGAGGTGAGATTTCCTTTTTCTCTTTCCTGATGTTTGCAATGCAGCTTCAGTCTCTTGACTGTGGTGGTAAGAGATGGGCACTGTCCCTGCAGGTTCTTCCCAGACGGGCAGTAATGATGGATTCCACAGCTCTCTGATGAAGTGTTGAGTTGCATGGAGATGTGTTGAGCATGTAGAACTGATAATGTGATGTGGAAGACAAGCAAGGAAATAGTTTGTAATCCGGTTTAGCTGTTCTGAACATTCTAGAAGGAAATTAGAGAAGCAAATAATTGTACTGCTGTTCTTTGTGTTTATGGACACGTAGTCATTGGGGAATTCTTGTGTAGTAATGGTAGTGATAGGAGCAGGCTTTGAAGGTCTGAGACATGCACTGCAGCCTCTTTCCTAGTAACTTCCCATCTTATTCCTTCCCTGATACATTTGGCTCTGAGGAGGAAGGAAGATATTGTCTATACTAGTGTGAGGATCCAGCTCGTAGGAGGATGCACTGTTGTCTTTGAAAAACATGGTGGGAGATGCAGCCTTGCTGACAGGCCCTCCTAGGTTGCTTTATCAGCTTGGAGGAATGCATTTTTATGCGTAATAAATTTAATACTGATGTTTGTTACTTAACCTAACTTTTGCAACTTCAAAATGAATGTGTTGTAAGGAAGGAATGATTCTATTAAAAAGCATCCTGGCAATGGAAATACTGGACTCATTTCCTCAAGGCAGCTTTTACTTCTTCCCTCTCTCAAACTATTGAAATATACTTGGGACAAGGACAGCGTGATGCTGTTTTCTTGTTCTCTATCGTATTTCTCTCTATATTAGCATTGCGCTAATTTAAAGAAATATATACTCTGTGTGAAGTACTTTTGCTAAAACCCACCTTAATACAATTTGAGCTTGTCAGTTAGAATGTGGTTTTTGAAACATCTCCAGGTATGTTCTGTTGATGTCTCCTTAAAAAAATCAAGTCACTATTCTATCATCTGTTGCTCTGTGCTATTTTCAACTCTAATTCTGGCAAGGCAGCCAAAGAGATAAAGCTTTGGGAAGAGATTTTCTGAAGGTATTTCAGGACCCTTATCCTTTTTACTCTTTTATTTTTTTTTTTTAATGTCTGTTTCCAAGGGAACTGAGGAGACATAAACAGGCAAAACTGACTCACTTCTGGTTGCAGGTTTTTAATCTGCTTGCATTTCCATGGAAACCAGTCATGCAGCAAAAAAAAGACTGAATTAATCAAAAGCAATCAAACCTTTATTATCAATATAAATACTGGTTTATCTCTTTCAAAGTGAAATGGTACTTTTGTAAATTCTTGTATTAGGGTGTAACAATGTACTGAAGAAGTGGATCTTCTTGCAAGGGTTTGGAAAATGTGTACTCTTTCTCAGGTGGCTAAAGCCTGATGGATGTGTGGTGGTATCCTGGGTGGGTGGGTACGGCTGCTGTGTCTTGAGTTACTGCGAGTGTCGTTTGTTCTGTGTCAAGGGAGTGGATCTTATATACACTGACATCTGACTTCTGTTCTTTGTTAATGAAGAGCCAATGAAAAGACATTTGGTTGGTGTGTGAGCAACTAGGCCATGGACACAAACTTGTCCTCTTTGTAGAGAGAGTCACGTAATGGTTTTGTGTTCTGCTGTGACTGTCCTACTTGCCTTTGCCAGAAGATGGGAATGCAGGAGTGCTCCTGTAAAAAAGAACATCTCTGGGCCAGCTCAACTTGGCACTGGGAGCATAAATCTGATGAAAGTGGTTTGAGCTGGGATGGCTGAATTGAGGGTTAGGTGACTGAGCATATTTTTTGGCAAGGCGTTCACAGTGCTGTTGTGAGGGGTAGCAAGCAAATGGTGATGGTAACAATTTTAATTGCTCTCTATGTATGGGGTTAGCTTTAGGGGGGAGAGTCTGTGTATTCTTTAAAGTAGACTTCATTGCTGTTGCCTCTGCTTCCCAGGCTGGAAAACCAGAGAGACTAACCTTGTGGGCATTACTTTCTTTAAAAAAAGACTGTTTTGGACAGTATTGTGCAGGACTCTAAGCTTCCTGGAACAGTTATTGGTTTTTGCTTTGCAGGAAGAGACTGGGTACAGCACTGAGATGGATTATTGTGATTTTTTTAATGTTTGAGTTATTAGTAACTTTAGGGTTTGTTTCATCCACTCAGCTGCAGTGTGTGTTAGTGCTGTGCTTTCTGCGCCAAAATTGAGAACAAATGTTAAGAAAGTTCTCATAACATGGATCCAGCTGCAGTTTTAAGGATCTCTTTGCTAGTTTTCAGATGCTTTAGGGATTTGAGGATCACAGTGATGCTTTTTTGAAATGCTAAAAATAGTGAGTAATGTTATTGAGACAGCAGTGAATATTAGAAACAAAGATGTAAAAATAGAAGTTAAAACAAGAGTTGCCTGGTAAAGTAGCTTAACTTTTCTAAGATTTCTCATACTGGGCTGAAGTATTTCATTTGTGTTCAGCTTGAAACTTTAAGCTGCAGTGCACTAACTATGGTAGATAGTTCTCTTATCTCTGCAGAACACAGGAAAAAAATTTGATTTGGTGCCCAGAAATTGTCAATGCTCAAGTTACTTTGTGCTCCCTCTTAGCTTGCCAGAATAAGGAGCATGGCTAAACTTAAACTCCAGCAACTCCAGGACACTCAGTTGTGGTAGTATCTTTCACAGCTGTAATTGTGCCAGCTATTTCTCCCTTGGCTGGAAGCTGTTGTGTGTTCCTTATTGCTCTTGCTCCAGCTGTTGGATGTAACCGCACAGAACTGCCTGCTCCGCTGACCCGAGGCTGCTGCCTGTGCCACCAGGACAGAACAGACTGATCAGTGAATGTGAATCAGAACTTATGAGAGTTAAAAACAAAATTAAAAAATTCATGAGTGCCTCCCTGTCTTTTAGAAGGCAGCACTTCACAGGGCAGACAAGGAGCATAGGGGAATGAAAGTGCCTCATCTTTTTCTGATCTGTTACTGCCTATTTAGTGAAATACCTGGCATTACTTTATGACCCTGCTGTCTCTCCAGGAATTTCAAGTGCTGTTATATTGTTAACAGTGCGGGACGAAACTCTGCAGGGACAATGGGAAATGATGCATGACAGAGCTGTTGAGAGAGGGAGCAAGTATAATGTGCCTTGTCCTTGGGATTTCTCCAGAGGAGGAAACTCCCTGAACACTCTTCTGGCTTTAGGAGCATATAAGGAGCAGGTTTAGTGAAGGTCATTAAGGGCACAGCACCCTAAGCATGTTGTGGCTCGAGGGGTGGCTACAACACTGTACTTGTACTATCTTAATTTTGGCTCTTTTGGGTTACTGTTTTAGTTCTGGGCCAGTGCTGACTTTTTAGCAAGACTGAAATGTAAGGTGCAAGAATACTTCTCCATCTCCCTGCTCAAGGCTGGGGCCTTAGTTTTTGCATTTTGAAATAGTAAGTTGCTCTTGCTTCTCTTGATGGCGAATGTCTTGATGCTTTTTTGAGTCCCTTTCTATTTCCCCCTCTCTCCATTTATGTTATTAGCTGATGGATATAATTGAAGTACTTGCCCAGTTTAAAGCAGAGTGTGATTTTTGTTTGTTTTATTCAGTTGGCTTCAGCCTGACTGAGTGTTACACTTGCTTCACTTGTTCAACTCGTGCATTTTCTCCCTGGCCTCCCCACAAATTTTTGGGAAGGGTATGTTCCTGTGACTTTGGATGGGTGGATTGGGAGAGTGTTCATAAGGAACAGTGTTCAGTGTCTTATATGCAACCAAAGGTATGTCTTCTGATATGGATTTCCAGAGGTCAAAGTCAGCAGTTTTCCATATTCTGGAAAGGTACATTGCAGTGAAAGCACTTTACCTCTGGTAGCAATTGCTCTGCAGCTGAGTGCTTTCAGAGGTGAAAGGATTTATTCATCTCAGCTGACTGTGAACCTCTTAGCAATGCGTTCAGCTGGAAACAATACCTCCTTGTGAGAGTTGTGTCATCCGTGTCAGTGAGTGGTTCTCTGCCTCTCCTCCCCCTCACCGTGCATCCCCTCACCTCTCACCTGTACCCTTGCAGCCCTGGCTGTAGTGATGAAGGTATTGCCAACCTCGGTAGGAACTCGCCCCCATCACCCTTTTGATAGAGTAGATCACACTTTTCCCATTGACTTTGATACAGTCAGGCTGGCTTTGAGCGCCTTTCACGCTCATTTCAGTTCTGTTTCACATCAATTCTACTGATCGTGGGACAAAGGAGGTAATTTGTGATTTGTCTCAAGTTGGACAGCTGGTGCTGCTGTGATCTGAGATGGCCTTGGTACTGATTCTGACTGTGCCTGTCACACTTAGAGATAATTTTCAGAGGAGATTTTTCCTAGTTTGTTATCTTTTTTCAACATTGTCACTATAACATCGCTTTTTTGTCATTGCAGTCTGGGTTTACATCACAGTGTCAGACTGAGGCAATAAAGCAGCCAAACAACCTGGGTATGACTTGCAAGGACAAGTACACTTGGGTCATGAGGTATAGCTCTCTATGAATTATGTATCTCTTCTGCACTTCAGAAGGAATGTAATTGTGCATCCAGGCAAAAAGTAATTTGTACCGTGTGTGCATATCCTGAATAGATGTTTGAACTTGGGGTAGGTGATTTCAAGTGGTTACTCCTTCATGGCACTGGGTGATTATATTACTCTTGTATGCATTTCTTTCCTGAGGAAGTTAACAGTGTGTGAGGATAGTGCCAAAATTCTAGTCAGGTACAGAAAATACAGGATGTTTCTTAACCAGTTCTTGATGTTTTGCATAACAAAGGCCTCACCAATCCTGGAAATGTTTATCTCTGAGGGTCAGGATTTAGCATTTCTTGCTCAGTTCCAAAAACTATTAAAAAAAAATCAGAATGTATTAAAATCAGTTATTTCCATTTTTAAGTGCTTATAAACATGCATGTTTCTTAGCTTTTTTCGTATCACGCTGGGATCCCTCCTATTCTGATTCAGTTTTGTTACAGCATGTCACTTTTTCGCAGTTATTACCCTGTGGTTTTCAGTGTTTGGACACTGATTAAATGTGAGTCATCAGAGCTGCAGCAGTGCAGAAAGCGTAGCCCTTAATCACTCACAGAACAAAAAGAGTTAACAACTACAGAAAATTTAAACTCATATAATTTATAACTACAATGAGTGTGCATGTTCCAAGGAATATCTTCTTTCGAAGCACTATGGACAGATGCATGTATGCTTTAAAAGAAGTAGTGGGAAAAAATGGCACAGAAATCAATAAAAGCTGAGTTTGTCCAACAGTTAAGTAGCTGATGGCTTCCTACTTCTGAAGGCTTACCTTTACTGTTGCAAAGTTAGTAATTTTTAAGTGCAATTGCAGCTTTTTGTCTTTGTTACAAGTTAATCTCAGAGTAGCTATAAAATACTATGTAAATCTTGTTTCTCAGCTGTAATTGTGTCTGGACACCCTAATAAAAAAACGTACTGAGGCACATTTCTTAGGATGAAGCATGATGAATACACTCAGGAAGGTAGAGGAAGCTGAGGCATGGGAAAGTCAAATTTTTCTATGTCATGCAGCAGCTCAAGGGCAGAGCTATGAATAGAATAAAGGTCTCAAGGTTTTTCATCTCAGTCCAGTTGGCCAAATGAGACTCGCTGTCCTATAATTACACATTCTATGTCTGCAGTTCAGGAGGGCAGAATACATTGAAGTTGCTTGCTTGGGGCAAAGGCCCTCTGTGGGTGCTTGTAGAAACACGGCAGTATTTCAGAGTACTGTGTTGATAATAAAGCCGGGTCTGCATGGGCAGTGCTGTGGCGTGATGTAGGTACTGTAATTAGGGTATGATGTGGCTACTGTGAGTTGCTGCTAGAAGCTGCCTCAGATGCCTCTGTGCAAGTGCCTTTAGAACCAAGTCTACAACTTGAACTGTTGTGAATTTTGGTTTGGGGCTTTTCAGCCTTCAGATTTGCCCCATCAAAGGCCTTGTACTTCACGCTTTTTAGCTGCTTCAACACCAGGGAGTATTTTTTTTTTTTTTTGTAGTGGAAAAGTTTAATTTTGTTCTCCATACATAAGCATAGGACTCTCTGTTCTTCTGTTTAAACTTTAAAAAATACATATTCAGGCAGACTAAACTTCTAGAATTTCTGCTCAAACAATGAAAGATTGAGCTTTCAGAAAGAGGAATAACGAAACAGGCTGTTTTAACCATAGCAATCACTAATGCTCGGGGTATAATTAGAAACCTAATTACTGTGAATTTACTTGCAAAGACTTTTCAGCCTTTTGAGACTTGCCCCACACAATTCTATCAGTTTCCAAGTGGAGCATGGGCGGTTCCCCATTAAGCTGTTAGGAAATTAGTAATGCTGCTTTTTTCTGTTAGCACTGCTGCTATAGTCTCTGTTTAAAAGTGCCTTATCTGAACAATGGAAAGGCTTTTATTATTTTTCATTATGATTCACTTTAACATTATTTTCTATATCTTTGAGTCCAGAGCTTTTGTGTTTGGGTCAGGTACTTCATTAGAAGCAAAAGCCTGAGTTAATGCAATGTAGAGTGCAAATTGAATTACAGTGGAAAAATATGTTAATTTTGATAGAATTTTCTAATTTTGTCTCTTATTTAACAATGCTTCAAATAAAATTTCAATAGAAATTTGAAAGATAGATTTTATTCATTGATTTCGATTAGGTGTGAGGAAGAAATTCTGCACTGTGAGACACTGGAACAAGTTGCCCAGAGAAGTTTTGGATCCCCCATCCCTGGAAGTGTTTAAGGCCAGGCTGGATGGGGCATTGACCAGCCTGGTCTGTTGGAAGGTGTCCCCTCTCCATGGTGGAGGAATTGGAGCTAGATGATCTTGTAAGGTTCATTCTAACCCAAACCATTCTTTGATTGAAAAAGAGGCCTTATTCATGTTACAAAAACATTAAAGATTCAGTATTGTATAACAACATGTAACTTCTCCTCACTGTGTATTTTATTTCCCGCAAAGGTGTTTTTATAATTTCAGCATATTGTATTATATAACAGCTTGTTCTTCTATGAATAGAAACTATGTCATTAAATGAATGGACTTTGGGCTGGTTTCTGCTGAGCTCCTGGCTAAGTAGTTTCTGCTCCTCTGGCTTGCGTTCAGATATTCTAAAAAACTCGTATGTGTAGTGAATTGGTCCAGGGAACTGATGTTGTGTGAAAATACAGGGACCTTCTCTTCCTTCTCCCTCCAGCTGCTTAGGAAATATTATTTTTAATCCGTCCCGGGCAGACCGACGTGCGTAACTCAGGATTTTTACTGAAACATGAGGATTTTTAGTGAAACTCCGCGGAGCCTCGCAAGTGGGGAAGGAGGGGGAGGCCGGGCCTGCAGAGGCGCCCGGGCACCGCGCGGGGGCAGCAGAGGCCCGGCGCGCCCGCCATGTCGCGGCCGCGGCGGGAGCGTTGGGGTAAAAAGCCCACACAAACAAAAACCCAGAGCATTCGCATTTTTATCGCAGTTACAGACTGGCAGCTGCCATCCCCTGGGTGAAAATTAAGAATACCTTCCGTGGATAGTATTTTGGTTTTACAGTACCTTAATTTGGCGAAACCCTGCCATTTATATCCACTTATATCTAACTGTCCCCTACTGTTGCCCACACCTATTTTTATAATCTGATCAAGTCCCATCGTAGCGAATTTCTAGTTTTATCTCCTGACACTCCTGTTCAGAAGGTCTTTCCTAACTGATGATATTTTTTTTCGCTTTTACATTCAGTTGAAATTCTGTATTTGCTCAAAGAATCTGGAGAGATGACACAGGAATGTAAGGTTTTGAGTACCATGCTTGCATTATTGCAGGGAGAAGAAAATGTAGACAAATCTAAAATTCTTACGAAGTCAGACATTGTTAATTTATTTACAAAACAGGTTGTTCTATATAAAGGACTTCTGCCAGCTGAGGAGAGAGAAGAAAAGTTCTTACTATTTAATCTTATCTCATGAGTTGTTGCTGTGGAGAAAATCTGGATCCTTCTAATCCTAAAAAATTGGAAGATCCAGAAAACCTGCAGATCCTTCTGCAGAGGTTGAAGCAGGAGGAGAATAAAGACACATTTGATAATTTGAATTGCTTTCCATCAGGTAGAATTTATATGGAAACTGAAGATGAAAATACGCTGCAGTCCTCTGACACGTGATGATGGCATGTTTATAATTATTAAGACTACTGCTCTTAGTTTCATGTACTTTAAAGAAAGAAGTAAAATAAAAGCATTGGGAGACAAATTTGTATTAAGAAACACATGTGTTTTATATGTCTCTCGTGTTTCATGGCAAAATCTGTATAGATAAGTTCTGCCCCTCTGTCACTGATAACAGGCTCATGTAAGGATGGCCGGCCTGCTCAGGCCAGAGGCACAAGCAGCAGAATATCTCAGAAAATTGACAGTGGGGTTAGCAGCTACTGCTGTTTCTTCCCTCCTATTCACCTCTCTCCCTGCAGTATATGACTTTCGGTTTCCTGAGATAGATATGTTATCTTTTTACATAATAGTGCCTGTTAAGGTTTTCAGACATTAACTTGTCTGGCTGCTTTGCAAACCTGTATGAGAGCTTCTGTTACCATCTTCACATGGTATTGAGCTTCCCAGACTGAGGATGTTCTCTGAAAAAGCATCCTGGATCCATAAAGCCTAGTTAAAACATAAATGGGGAGATAATTCATGTTTCTAGAAATGCTAGATAAAATTGCCATAAATGAATGGCAAAATATTTTATTTGTTTATGTTTTTTTTCTAAAGGTGATGAAGACAGGGCAGTGAATGTTTAACTCTGGGCAGAAATTACAGTGGGATTCTTAATAATTTATCTAGATTCAGAAAATAATTTAGCATCTACACAGAGGTTGAAAAGGATAAGAATGTGTGACTAACCAAGACTGTAGAGAGCCAGATTAGGAAGGAGAATGAATACTATTTCAAGATATTAAACTTATTTATGAACTTACTTGGAAAAAAATACAATTGAAGCGGCACTTTTCCAAATGTTTCCTGTGTTGTAAGCACCTGAAAGATTAAGTGCACATACTACATTATTTCTTTGAAAGCAGCTAATCTTTGTACTTCTTAGGTTTGCACATTGTAACTGTTGACATGAGATCAGCTTGAAGATGAAAGTAGATTTATTCTAGCAAAGCAGGGCGAGATTGCAAATTAGTGTTGGGAGATATCAGAATTAGTCATATTCAGAAATTGAAATATTAGATATGTTCAGAATCTCCGTCTCTATTCTGTTGTTTAAAGCAGATTTTTTTTTCTCATCTCTCATCTGAGTTACTAGTATATTTCTCTGTGATTCTGTTTAGCCATTATCATTGCAGGCTTAATAGTAAAAAGAGCTCTTTTACTAAAGGTGACTGCAGTACATTCTTACATTTGTGTGCCTCCATGTGTAATGTGTAAAGAGTGGGAAAAATAACCCTTTCCATCTTGTATTATGTGTCCAGATATGGTAAGCTAGAGGAAAATAAACCTACATGGATTAGTTTTAATGTTCAATTCTTTCAGGTTTAAAATACCTTTAAAAAATCTTAAGTGTTTTTAAGAGAAGAGCAAGACTGCAAAATTAGAGGATAACACTAGTTGGAATGAATGTAACTAAATTTCTAGTCCAACCTTCTGGTCAAAGTAGCATCAATTTTTGGCTGAGACCAAGTCTTTATCCAGTCAGGTTTTGATAACTTCCAAGAATGGAGACCACACAACGTTTCTGTACAGTCTTTTCCAGTGCTTCACTGTCTTCATGGTGAACAGACTATGCGGGACTTTGGGATCCAGGCTCCATTTTCTTGGGAGCTTCCTGCAGGTGCTGGAGGGCTGCCCTTTGGCCTCCCCCAGGCACTGCCTTCTGCAGGCTAAACAAGCTCGTTGCCTCAGGCCTTGTGTCCGCGCCCTGGTGTTTGATCATCTGCATAATCCCTGCACAATCCCTTGTTTGTCTGTAGCCCTCCCTGGGGACCAGGCATGATGTAGTAGAACAGAGGGTTCATTGTCATTTGGAGTGGTTTGGGGTTTTTTTATATTTGGGTATTCCTGTACCCCTTGTCCTAAACATTGTTGCAGTTTTATGTCAATTAAATCGTTCTGTATACTTTTGAGTACCTCACCTTCGTTTTCAGACACCTCTTTATCGTGCATTTGTTGCACTGGAAGTGCTTGTATTGGGAGCTGGTTGAAAAAATGTCAGGTCAATGAAGGGACAGTTAACATGGAATTTACGATATTGAATGTACTGAATATACAATAACAATGTAGGTATGGATGTTGCTGCCACAAAGACCTTTTGCTTCTCAAGGGGATCAGTCCAAAAGCCATTGCTTTTAATGGAGTATAGAACAGAGTGACGAGTAGAAATACAGACTTTCAGGTACCAGGCATTCTCCTGCCTGGAACTGGGCAACCAGTTCCGTTGTGCTCTGGTAGAGACATTTTTTCCTAATGTCTAGGCAGAACATCCTAATCTGCAACTTGTGGCCATTGTCACTTCCTTCCCTCTGAAGGACTTGCAGGATAGAGTTGGAATTGAATGTGTGTTCCATATGCCTACACTTTTTTTTTTTGTTTATAATTGTAGGTATAAAGTGAAGACCAGAAGACAGTGTGAGAAGTAATTACCAAAGTAATCAGGGCTGTCTCTTGAAATTTCAGAACTCAACAGATGAGAAGGTCAGTGAGGAAAGGCAGTGGCTGTTTGTACAATACTTCTAATATAGGCTCTGAGCACTTGACACACAGCTGTTTAGTAAGCTCAGAATAACAAAGAACTGTTTGAAAGAGGTTGGCTGTTACTGGGTGCTGTAATCAGAAGCTGAGGACTCCTGTGAAGATGATGGTTGCAAGGGGGGCCATGCATGTTGCAATTAGTTCCCTCTGGAGAGGGCAGAGCTGCTGAAAACAGCTGGATTGGGTGTGAACACTGCTGCATTTTAACGACTTCTGCTGCTGCCAGCTATTAATGATAGGCATGTCTGGATTGTGACTAAAAATGTGGAAGTATCTGGAGTGTTGAACATAGGTTTGTTCATTGTTGAAGTGACTATAAATTTGGGGTTGCAACCCATTTCAAAGAGAGTGGGGCACTGCAACATGTTGCATCCAAAAGGAGTGGTGTCCTTAAAGTCTCCCTTGTGTACTTATGTTTGGTGTTTCTAGTCCTTATGAGCATTTGTATTGATTATTTGATCTTATTTCAACTTTCTGCACATCTTTCTTCAATTTTCTTCAAGTTCTGCAGTTCTTCGTGTAGCACAGATGTTGTTTTCCAAACTATTTTTGAGGTAGTTTATTTTTTCAGTCAGGCATCCACACTAAGCTGTTTAAATCTCTCCCATGAATTGCTTCATTGATTCAAAACTCTGGTATAGGAGCACTGGAGGTATTTAATTAATTGTGCAATAAGATATGTGCTGGTGGCAACCATAGTGTTGTATGTTGCTGATTCATTTCCCTTTTGAGTCCTTTTAGCCAATGCACAAAATTGTTGGTCTTTCTGCCTGCAGTGACTGCACCAACAATAGTGATTGTGTCTTTCACATAGCAGCTCCAGTTATTGTCCTTGAAAGGCGAGATTTCCAAAGCTACTAATCCATGACAAATACCATAATTTCTTTTCTTTTAGTAGGAATTGAGAAGTAAGTGTGCTCCTCTCCTAAGATATTTTCCCTTATAATATTTTTTATCAGTTCCTCCTAGTGTGTGCCTGTGTACACATTATAACACATTTTAATTGGAAAGCATTATTTGTGGTATTTCCTTTGTCCCTGTTCAGTGGGAGCTGGTGGGTTGAATGTTTCCAGAAGGCTTCATTTTGCATTGATTGCTGGGTGGTTCCCTTCCTGCATCCTGTACAGTGTGAAGCCTCATCTCTGGAATGTCTGTTTGGTCCAATAAAATGATTGGGCAATGCAGTTACATGGAATCACGTGGAGTATAAATCCCCTGCAATTGCATGTTGAATGTTGGGCTCTTACAGGATTGTAAACATGTGGAGGTGCTTGCATATTGCAAGTTTTATCTTGAAGATAGGAGCAAATCTATGTTAATAATTTTTACTTTCTATTTCTTCCATGTTGTTTCTCCATCAAGGCAAATGTTTTGTGGCATCTCTTAAAGGATGGGCTTGAACCGGTCTCAAATTTCTAGATGGATGTTGGTCAATTGCACTGAGAAAGAAGTTACATTGTTGTGATTGTAACCTTCTTAGGACTTGGATTGTAATGAAGAAAAACGTTTCTTTGGCCATAAAGCAGAAGTGTCCTTCCTTATTGCTATCCTAATGCTAAAAATGGTTGACAATTAATTTTCTTTCTTTTTTTTAAAGCACTGACAGCAGCAAAATAATATCAGCAAGTGAAATATCAGTCCTGAACAGTCAGTCTGTAGGTAAGAAAGGGATGGCGTTAAGTTCCAAAATAATTATTAAAGTTTTGAAAACATAATTGGTATTTATTTTTAACTTATTTTCATATTTATATTATGTACCTCCATGCCGTTATCTTGCATTTTTGTACTCCTGGCACTCTGTCATTTAGCCCACCTACCTCACTGGCATTAAGAAACAACAGGGAGTGAGCTGGAAGTACAAGTCAGTTTCCTTCTGAATAACATTTAGCTACTTTCTAAGATACTTTAGTAAATATTTAATTTGAAAAAATGATTGTTCTATGCTTTTTTTGAAGTGTAGATTAATATGCTTGATTGCTAGTACTGTGTGTTTTCTTGATTATCTGATCTTAAATGTTACTACTTGTTTTAGAAGTTGTATATTTTAATAATGGCTGTTTAAAGTTTTTTCCTTTATAGGAAATTGTAGCAAATAGCACAGGAAAGAACTACAGGAGGTCTTTCTCCAGGCTTTTAGAAATAATATTTTTAACATCTTTTTATTCCAACATAAGTACTCTATAAAATCTAATCATAGAAACTGGCACAATCTATCCCAGTGCTTAATTGTTCTTCCCTCTAGTCAGATTTTTCCTGATGTCTACTCTAAATGACTTTGACCACAATGAAGTCAATTGCAAGCTTTTCTGACTTTCACCTTCTCTTGTTTTATTTTTTTTTTCTCCCCTCAACATGTGTTTGTGAGTTTTAGATTAGTTGATAAGCTTCTTGCAGTCTTGTTTTCTTCAGATCTGGGCTTTATAATCTTTCTAGTGGAGAAATTTTAAAAAAAATATTAAACATTGTTATTTCTAAATAGTTACTCTCTAACTTGTGTGTATGTTTCTTCGAGTGTGGTACTCCAGTATGTATTTTTACAGAAATGATCCAGAAAATATTACTGTGTGTTGAATGGGTCTTTTCTTCCTTAGAGAATAGCATTCAATTTATTTTCTTTTTTTAAAATTTTATAATGATTTTTAAGGATAAAACTGTCTTTTTCTAATCACAGAAGAAGGTCTTGGGACAACAAATAGATTAACGTCATAACCAATCCAAAACCTGGCTCCGTAGTAGGAAGAAACTAACATAACTGGAACATCTTTACAGGAAGTGAGATAATGAATGAATAAAGCTAGGTTGGTGCTTTTGATGGATTGAGTGTTCCCGATGGTCAGGGCTGGATTTCACCTTATGCAGTGCAGCTTTGGAACAGCAGAGGGTACTGTTGGTGCAAGATAAAAAATGAGGTTTTTCACACCAAGCTTGGATTTTTTTTTTTTCCTCCTAATATGTTGTTCATTGGAGCTGTTGACATGTTATTAGTTGTTGTTAGATCATTGCCTTGTCTTCATAACATGCATTTATGGATTTACTAAGTCGTTTTGTGGAGAATCCTTCAATTAATTATGAATGTTTTCTCATTAGTTTTGCTTTCACAAAAAGTGCTTCAAAGATGTGTATTCTGATATAGTTTTTTTGTCCTTCGGTATTGTGGAATTACTGTTCATTCTTTGTTCTAGACTGAGGAGTTGATGATGCTGGAACTTTCCAGAGAGTTTTTCTTCTGGAGATAAAGTATAAAAAAATAAAGTAAAGATTTGGGGACAAAATTGCAATTATTCCATCTCTTGTTGGATAGCCCTACTCTCTTCTCCTGTGTTTTATTTACCACATTCTTGCACAGTCTCTGGCTGCTGTTCCCCGGAGTTGTGTTTTATTTGAATGTCAACAGGTGGGCTGTTATTTAAGACCTGCTTTTAAGGAATGTTACCTTTTTGCCAGGGATCATTTCAGTTCTGTGAAGAGGATTTGAGCTTTCCAAATCTAAGTTTCTGAGAGTACAGTTACTCTGTGTGTTGATTTTTGTGGTAAATCTGCTCGAAGTGACTACATAGTAGCATTTTTAAGGACTATTTTTGGTGACTTTTGTCTCATACTTTTTCAGTGACCCAATTTACCACCTCCCCTCATCCTGTGAGTCATTGTCATGGCACAGCTGTGCTGGGGGCAGTAACAATGATGTGCTGGGCCACACAGGGTGTGAAAGTTCCCTAAATGTTGCTTTGCTGCTGTGTGGCCTTGAGGTTGGTATTAATTTGGGGTTGGAATTGGTAATCCTGGATGTGAGACACCTTCAGTTTGGTCACTGCTATATTCTGACTCTGCTATAATGTACTTATGCTCTTGGAAATGGTTTCAAACTGAGAATGTAAATTTAGACTGAATATTAGGAAGAAAGTATTTACTATGAGGGTGGTGAGGCACTAGAAAGGGATGCCCAGAGAAGTTGTGGCTCCCTCATTCCTGTAAGTTTTGAAGGCCAGGTTGGACAGGGGTTTGAGCAAACTGGTCTAGTGGATGCTGCCCCTGCCCATAGCAGGGGGTTGGAACTAGATGATTTCCAAACCAAACCATTCTTTGATTCCATGGGATTCTGGTACGGGCTTATTTGATATTAAGTTGGCAAAAAGAACAACTTTGTGAGTGAAGTTTTCTGCTTTGCAAAGTGATCTAAGCCACAGTGTCAGAAGACACCCCTTGTAGGTACAAGGTATAGTAGCAAACTCACTGAAGCACTTCGTGTGCTGAGTCTACCTCTCACCATGGTTTGTCCTCATGGATAATTTTCAGGTACTACAGTGTGATTTTGTTGAGAGAAGACCTTATGTAAACAGGCTTGAAAACCAAAAGATATTCATAGGCCACAATAACTGTTTTCTCAATTTATCTTCATTCTTCTTCATGTTTCTGGGATGGTAGGTAGCATTTAGTGATGGAATCTGTTGGGAGCAGAAAATAAGATGCCTGGTAGGGGTAGAGCTACGGTGGAGGAAGAGTGGATAGAAAGGTATTAATGTGCTTTTGGGCTTTGGCTGCAGGAAACACTGCTAGCACTGGCTATAACTGTGTTTTCAGCATGACTTGCATTCTTTGTGCTTCAGTCCTAACCCTTATTTCTACAGCTTACCTTGAGCCAGCTGTTTCTGTTTGACTGATAGCATAGCAAACAATGCCAGCCTACTGCAAAACAGCAGAAAACCAAAATGGAAAAGCATTTTGCCAGTTTGGCCTTTCAGCCAGGGGAGCCCTAGTGATGACTCGAAGAGGCCTAAGGGATTGGGCTCTTTGGGGCTGTGATGCGACGTTGTGCCTTCTGTGCCATCACTGTGTAATTTTTCACCTAGCTGAATACAGGGCATTAATAATCCACCTGCTTGAAATCTTTTGAGGTGTGAAATTTGATGGGGAAATGTGTCAGTGTGAGGGACTTGAGTCATGCTGAATATATTGAACAACTGTAGAGAAAGTACCCAGATGCTTCTAACTCAATACCTGGCCAAAATACTCCAGTGTGCACATTGTATTTAACCGGCTGCTCCTCTTGTGAAAGCCAGTAGTAAAACCCCATTTATTATGGGTAATAATCATGACCTCAGCAGGATTGTTGGATTTTCACTCCTAGACTCAAATAGTAGCCATTAACAATATATTTCATTATGTTGAGAAGGAAATTCTTTGTACGTGAGCCCTAACCTTGTAGTTATTAGATTTACCCTGTGCTCTGTTTGGGATCAATTGAGTTCTCACTTTTTTAAGGCATTGTTAAGAATTTTTGCCTGGCATAGTATTACCAGCAGACTGGAAGGTTTGCCTTTTTTTGCAGCTGATTCCTCTGCATTTACTTTGTTCGAAGCAGTCTCAATTGAAGGGCAGTACTTGCACTAAAATCCTAAGGAGCGATATTTATTTAGAACACAAGGGTGTTTCACAGAGTCGCAAAATAGTTGTAACTAGGAGGCACCCCCATAGTACAGATGTGGTTTTTTTCTTAGGTTTAAACAGAATTTCCTGCTTTTCAGTTTGTTCCCATTGCCTATTGTCCTTTCACTGGGCACCTCACCTCTGAGCCCATCTCTGCCTTCTTTAATCCTTCCCATCAGGTTACGTTACTGAGATCCTCCTGAGCCTTCTCTGCTCAAGGCTGAACAATCCCAGCTCTCTCAGCCTCCCCTCGTGGCAGATGCCCCAATCCTTTAATCATCTTAGCTCACTGGACTTGCTCCAATGTGTCTCTCTGTAGAGGGGAGCCCAGCAGTGCCCCAGCCCTGCAGCAGAGCCCCCCCGTGCTGAGCCAGGGGAAGGGTCCCTCCACCCTGGGGCTGTTGGCTGCTTTTGTGACCAGGGCATGTTGCTGGCTTGGTTCAGCTGCTCCACCCAGATTCCCAGGTCCTCTGCAAAGCTGTTTTCCAGTAGTTTGGCACCCAGCCTGTAGGGCATAGTTATTCCTCTCCAGGAGCAGGACTTTGCATTTTTCTTTGCTGAACTTCATGAGATCTGCCTGCCCATTTCTCCAGGCCTTTTCCATATTTTTTTCTCGGGCAGGAGGCCCACATTTTCCCATGTCTTCTTTTTACTGTTCAATTACTTGTACAAGCACTTCTTGTCCCTGACTGTTTTCAGCCTCAGGCAGAATTTGATCTTCCCAAGTCTGTCTTTGCACACTAGGGCAGTGTCTCTACATTCATCCCTGCTCACCTGACCCCACTCCCACCTCTTGTGTGCATTCTTTTTATATTTGAGTATTGTCAAAGCTCTTTGTTGATCCATGTGGGTCTCCTAGTACCATTGCTTGATTTTCTGCACATTGGCTCTATGATTCTTGAGCATGATGGAGGTCATTCTTCAAAATGAGCAAACTCTCCTCCACCCATGTCCTCCCAAGGCCCATGTCCTGTGGGTTTTTCTGAAGCTGGTCTCTGAATTCTGCTCTTGTGAAGCCCAAACTTATGATCCTGCAACTTTCATTGTTTCCTTTGCCTTGATTCAGACTTAAGGCTTGGTTCCTGGAAACTTCCCTGGCTTTAGTGTCAGCAATCTGCATTTACTGGAGTTGGCCAGGTCAGTGTTTTAATCTGAACTGGTGTTTGTATTGGATATTCATACCTTGAGTGAACCACACACACCAGGTGTGGCTATGTGCTAAGTGTTCCTGCAGAAGGCTATATTTTTTTTTTTGCATGTTCTTGACTTATGTTTACTGATCCATCTGTTCCTTATGTATGTTGGTCTCATGTACCAGTGCTGGTACGGATACCATTAGTGTCTCCCACTCCAATTGCTGGTCATAGATTTACCTTAGAAAAAAAATTCCAGATAGTTAGATGTCATTAAAATTACTCCCTTGCTAGACCCTTTCTCATTCCCTTAATGGGGCTTAAATTTGCAGAGTCTGCCCATACCTTGAATTGTTCTGACATCATGGCATAACCCTAAGCATTTCTTCATGGTAAACCTGCCCTATCCTACACGTATCCACAAAAGAAAAACTGTGCAACTAGCCTAGAAATTATATAGGCTGTTCTGTTTGTTACAGCTCCAAAATCTCAATATCCATCTGATCATTTGTAAGTTTCATGAGTATGGCCAAGGTATGATGGAATTCTGGCAAGTGATCTATCTGCTTTTTCAGGAGTGGTTTTCTCAGTGGAATTTATCTAATACCGTTCCTCAAATTCTGCATCTTCTCCCAACACCCCATTATCTGTAAGCAGTGCCTCCAGTTACCTGTAAGCAGTGGCTGTACCAGATGATTTTAAAGGAGAGTGGATACACAGCTCCAAAATGCTGTACCTCAGACAGATCCTAGTTAGTATCAAGCATCCTGGTTATCACAGATGGTGAAATGCTGGCAAAAATGCTTGCAAAGTGATTTGGGAAGGCTCTGCTTGCTGTCAGTCACTACTGCCAAATTAGCTTAATTAAAACCAGCTGTGGGAAAGGGCTCTGCTGCAACTGATAACTTTATTTCCTTCTCTGAAGTCTTGTGGGCCTGGGGCTGGTGATAACGAGCTGCTTGGATGCAGTGAGGATCTTAGTGTTTGCAGTTCTCTTGCATATGTGCAATTTTGAAGTTGGCCCTAAATCCTGCTTTTGGCTTGCGTTTCTCCATATGGAGTCCTTGGCCTTGGGATGATGAGGTTTGTGTATTGCCTTGAATAGCATCTACTCTGGTTCGTGTTGCCATTTCTTGATTTAGTTTGGGAGAGTTGGTGGGCATGTTTGTTTTAATATGGTTTAAAAGGAATGTCAAGGTTATCCAGCCTGAGAAAGTCACTCTTTTATTACAGTTTAAAAACCTCATAAAACCTAAGAACCTCTTCCTCTACAACCAATCCCTGACTTGGAAACCCAACAGCTTAAGCCATTCAACACAGTTTGCCCTTTCTGTGACCAGCAGGCTTTTGTGTTTTGGGAACTGCTGTCTCAGGCTTCTGCAACATTCTTTATTTGTAGGATGCCCCACTCATTGCTATCTCCCTTACCTTAATTCTCTGCTCTCTTTCCCTATCATCTGCTCAGTTGTGCAGGCAATTACATAGTCAAATTTAGGGCCAAAAAGTTGCCAACACTGATGACTTGTCACAAACCAAGAAAAGGCCTTTTTCCGTTTCTGAATTGATCCCAGACCTGCCAACATCAAGCTGTTGGGTTTTTATGCCAGTCAAATGAAGTTGTGTTAGATGAGGCAGCTGTTTTAGAATAAGGTTAATAAAATGATTGTTTCCTTTTATAGCGAGTTCTGCTAGTGGAGTAATCCAGAACTGGTGAAACTCTAAAATTTGTGAATCCCAGTGAGCCTGTGAAATCCTGGCTGGAAACATACTTCAGCAGGTGGCTGGAAATGCTAATAAGGAATGGAGTCTGTACTGGAGCGCTGTGGAAGTTTTGTCTTTCTGAGATTACAGTAGATTTCCTTTGTGGAAGTTGAGTTAGAAAGGGAGTTGTTCTTGGCATCTCTCAATTTCTGAAGTTTCAGCTTTTGGTGAAGTTGAGTTGACAGTTTCACAGGATCTTCAACAACAAAACATCAATGCTTCAGTGATGCTGCTATGCTGGATGCTGGATTGCTGTTCTTAAGCAAGCTTATCCCTTGTCTCGATACTTTCTTTAAAGTAGTCCATTTATGTGGGTTGGGGTTCTTTTCTGGTTTTGGGGTGGGTTTTCTTGTTTAGTTTTGTTTTCCAGAGGCATTTGCTTGCTTGTTGCAAAGATGCAAGAGACTTTGTGGTTTCCTGCATAGAGTCACCCCGTAGGTTTGGATGCAGTGTAGTTCTCTGCAGTTCTCTGGTGTTTTACTGCCTATTCCAGTTTTGCACACAAGCTTTGTGTCACTGTAACCTTCAGTCTGACTGACAAGGATCTCTTTGACAGAATTTATCCATGGAAAGGAAAATTTCTTGTAGCTGGAGGTGAGACTGGCATCTCTTTTTCTTTCCTTTTCCCACTCAGAAGAGTGGCTGCTGACTTTCAGTTGCTGCTGACTTGGAAACTACCCTATGAGTTATTTTTTTTAAAAAGGCTTGCTTGCATTGTGAAACACTTCAGGGAGGTGCTAAGCTAAGGTGTTAAGCAGTTTAATTCCATTGATCCTAGACCGGAACCAATGTTTCTTCTTATTTAACTTCCTGGGTGCCTTGGAATTATTTTAACGCTTTTTTTTGGTTGGTTGTTGGGTTTTTTTTTCCCCTCACTGGCTTGTTTCTCTGCCAAGTGCTAATTTAAAGGGATTCATTGTATTTTTCTATGTAGTGTGATAGGAGGAACACTTTTCCTTTAGATTGTCTCCAGCTGTATTTGTCCAGGGGCTGGGTGATGTGTGTGGTGATCAACTTCCACTCCTGCAGCTGCTATTTCAATAAGTTTTTCATTGTCCTGCAATTTCTGCACATGGAAATGAGGCACTACTGACGGTATTTAGTGCATCCCTGGGTTATTTTTCTTATGTTTTGATGAACTTTTTTTTAAATTAAAATCAAACACTTCTGTAAAAGAAAATAATAGGAAATGAGAATATATGCACTGTTCAGTTGCTATGGTATTTGTTTTGGAGGCTTTTATTAGTTTGGTTTTTTTCCTTTGAGTATAAGTGCTTTCATAGTCAAGCAGATACTCTGGGACACCTTTACTTTCAGATTTGTTTGTGTCAGTGTTTGGTTTAGGACATGAAGGCTTTTGTGTAGGCATGATGCCCTTTGTGGACTAGTTAGTGTGTCAGTAAGGTAGAGACAAGATGCTCCTCAAGCCAGTCAGCTTGGGAAGAACTTATGCTCCCTATCTCTGTGTGTATGTCCACTATCTATAAAATCGCATACTGTGTAGGACCTCTCAAATTTTAGTTTGGAAGTTTCAGCACATTTTGGAAACTTACTAAGTTTTAGGGTTTGATGGGCCAGAAATCTCTTTAAATTTTGGAATCGTGTCGATGCTGTTAAAGAAATTCCCACAAACTTCCCCCTGACCCCAAACTGCAAAATACACAAGTGAAAAATGGCTCCAGCAGACTTTCTGTTCAGCATCGCCTTTCATGTTGATAAGTGAGCTAGGTGCTTGCAACGCAAAAGAAATTCAAGTGTGGTAATTTTCTAGACAAGATGCCTCTAAAACACTTGTATTCAGGAGATGTTTTATGCTCATACTTCAACTTACTCCTTCCTGTTATTTGTTTGTGCTCCAGGCAGAGACAGGAAAGATGACAAATCTCACTGTAAAACTCTACATAGGATCTTGTTGGCAGTTATTGTGGTAGTTGGGCCAGATGTTGTGTGCTTTAAGGTTCTGGGAAGCTTTTGACCACTGGCTAAATATCATAAGTTGTAGTCATCATTTTCAAACAAACTCAAGAATGTGAATTTTCTGATGGAAGTATTTGTATTGCTTTTGAGAAAGGAGGAGTTCCTGAGAGCTTGGAAAAGGAGAAGGTTTTTGCATATGAGGGAAAGGGAGGAAAAATTAGTTGAGTGGCTCCAGTAGGGATAAAGTCCAGACCAGTCTGTTAAAATAGTTGTTTTCCTGATTGTCATTAGTTGTGTGTAGGCATCTTCATTTATGTAAACCAGAAAATAATGTGGTTCAGCCTTCCAGAGTTCTCTGACAGTTGTGGGAGTATATATAAGTTTGAGACACAATCTGTGTATTATTAAGGTAAAAGCCCATGTCCATATTTAGAAAAAGTGCTACAAGACTAAAGCTATTTATTTCAAATGATAAACGCTTTGTGTTTTATATTAACTAAGCTAACAATAAATGCTTTTTTTGCAGTATGAAAATACAGAATTAATTTTCTCCGTGCAACGTAATTCCCAAACTGCCACTACCCATTTTCTGTCTTGCCACATAGATTGTTATCTTCAAAGAGAGAAATTGTACTGTTTTGTAATTTATTGTATGTTCCTCTACGGAATTTGGGAGTATGACTGACTGTTCCACAATAATAATTGAAACCAAAATATGAGGCTTGTCTTAGGAGATAATGAGCTCCTTAAAATGCTGAGAATCTGTTTGGGATTAGTTATAAAGGATTTCTCATTGTCAAGAAAAGAACCTCTTGGATACCAGCTTTATTGATAGAGTTTGGCCTGGGTGTTTCTGTGGCTTTATGGTAGTTCTGTACCTTCTCTGGAGTTGTGCTCCTCAAAACCAAGTATATCTTCATTGAATGCCTGCAGCACCTTGATCTCCCCTTCTCCTTTGTCTCTGGGAACTGTCCATCTCTCTTCTGGAAAGTGCAAGGTAAGAAGCAGGTGCTGTTGGCCTTCCTCTGGAACAGGGAGCTGTGATGGACACGGAGGAGCTGCAAGTCCCTGATGCTCAGTGAAGCACCATGTTGGTCATGGCTCTGCAAAGTTGTGTAGTGGATTCAAATAAATACTGATCTTATGAGCAAAACATACCAGCCCTTCCTGCCACCAAACAGTTATTTGGGCGCTGCTGAAGACAATAGCAATGTAATATCCTTCTGAAGCATTTGCCAGCTGGCGCAGGACACCACATCTTTTCATTCCATTCATTCATTGCTGAATAAAGAAAATTGGCATGCTCAGACCATTTTAAAAATACATCTGTTCAGAACATGAGTGTTGTTTCTTGTTCAGTTCGTTTACCACTTCATAACAAACGTCCTGATGAAAAAGAAGCAATGCACAAAACAGCAAGTGTAAAAAGGTTGGTTAGGTTCCATGAAATTCATAAAAATTGCCTAAAGAAATATTACTACATCTCTCAATTTCAGTATCACTAAGAGAGCTGTATTTTCAATTAAATGACAGGAAATTGAGAGGTGATAGAGAATGACTTTTCTGTTTACAATGTAACCAGTAGACCTTGATGCCACATTCAATTCTCCAGGCAAGTGATAATACTCTGCTATATCCATTCTTAGCTCTCAAGCCTTTTATCCAAGGGTCTTTGGAAGAAATCAGATTGTTTATTTTTATGGATGAGAAACAATTTAATCAAAGGACTTGTTCAGGGCTGCATGGGTTATAGCAAAATTACCCCTGTTGGCTGTGGTTTAGTTTGCAGAGACTCACTCAGAGCCAGCTGTGCCTGCCCTCCCTGCAGCAGAGCTTGTGCTGAGCCTCAGCACTCGGTGTCAAGTTTCCCGGTGTGGAAACTGGCTGGCTCCAGGCTGGAGCACAAAAGGGACCTCATGTCTGGTCAGAGGGGATGGCCAAGGAATTTGGGTTCAGATCTAAGCTTGGTTGTGAAGTCAACTGTCAATAAAATGGGTAGTTTGGGTCAGCCACAAAAATGGAGAGAGAACCTATGGGCTTCTTTAGTACTGTGTGCTTTGCAAATTGGGATGGTATTTAAAGAGTTAGTGGCTAGAGCAACAATGCAGAAACTTCTAAATTTGTATAGAGCATAAGTGAATTACTGTTAAGGATGAGGTGTTTCCATTATTATGATATCTCTCAATGATGTGTGTTCTCAAAAGAGGATGAATCTTCCCTCATCAGGTGGGTTGTGTGAAACAAGCATCGTCCTATTCCCACATCTCCATACCAAAATGAGTATAGCCAGGTGGCACACAGGACAGGCATTCAAATTTAGTGCAGCCTTGTTTTAAGACAATTTATTAAACCCAGAGTTTATTGGAAATGGTCTTTACAATCAGATGTTTCCTGTTGCTGAAGATGTGTCCTGTTGCTGAGTGACTTTTCCCATAAAGGGACTAAGTTTTGAACTTTGACTCTTGGTCTCCTATCAGCTGCAGACAGCACTGGACTGAAACTCTGCATGTGTTTTGCTTGCCAAAACTTACAGTCCATTTATTTGCTGCTCACAGCTCTCACACCTGTGATTAGGAAGTGTGTCTGTGCTTTGTATGTCATCTTTATATGTAATTTCTCATCTTAGATATTGAAAATGTTGGAATTATGCTGCTCAAACAATACACTTGAGATCATAACTCTTTGTGGCATCTAAACATGGGAGCACTACTGATTGTTTTTGACAGAGTATGTGTGTAGGAGCTGAGATTACCAGTAAGAGTGGTATTATATGTGTTTCCTTTGACCTTCACTGACGTTGTGTGGAGCTTAGGCGATGTCTTAATTAGTGCCTTGAGTTTTAAATGATAAATGAGAGTCACTCGGAATATCCTTGAACTGTGGCACAAAAGGTGTTATTGTAGTGACCAGTGCCCTAAACACAGAGCCATCTCACTGTGTTCAGAAATAAGATGTCAAGTAGGAAAATCCATGGCACTATAGGAGAAAGAGCTTAGTAAAGCAAAACAGACCAAGCTGGGGGAAGGGGGAGCCCAACATTAATGCAAAAGTAACATACTTAGTAGGATGGCATTTGTCATTAAATTGAGTAAACTACTTAGCCCTTTCCTAAATCCATCTTCAACATGCAAAAGTTGGGAAGTGAAGGTTGCCCTGCCAAGGAATTTTTAAGTGCAGGCAGTTATGTTTTACTGAATCTGAGGAAGGATATTCATGCTTTAGATATCTAAGTGAGATCTCTAAGACAGAACTGAAATTATTCAGTTCCCTTCAATTCTTTGGATATAAGAATTATCCAGTATGTTGCATAGTCATGATAAGAGAGGATCTTATTCAAAATATTTTTTCTTTGGGGCAGGAGATGTTCTAAGACAGATCTTCTTGCCAAATGAATCCCAACAGTAGAATGTTTTTGAGAGTGCATTGCTTTTGTGAACTTCATTTCCTGACTAGGTGAAACATAAGAATAGTTTTGTTGTTACTGATCTCTTTGTCAGCAAGTTATGAAAACTTTCATACATTAAATGTTCCTGGTATGTCACATTCCAGAATATTGATCTCAAATAGAAAATAAATTTTGATGGATATTGGGATGTTTGATCCTATATTTTTCAGTACTCAGCAGAAAAAGGGAGACAGATGAATGACAGACCCTTAAGGATGTTCTTCTAATTCTATGATAAAAATGGGGCACCTCATTTTTTTTTTCATTCTGACTCTGAATCAAAATTTTGTTAGATAGTATTACTGCAGTTGCCATCCCCAGGCCAGCTGATGGAGCTCTGCAGGATATCAGGTCTCTGATCAAGCTCTGGAGGTTGATCTGGAGGTAAATTACATTAAATATTATTAAATACAGGTTGTAGTTCTGTTGGAATCCATCAGTGTATCTGGAGAGCAGGGGTATGGAATGAGAGATATTTGATTATGCATATAAGAAAGCAATACAGACCTCAGAGCTTGAGCATCTGAATAAGGATGTGCCAAATCACAGCCTTATGTTGTGATGTATTCTCGTATTCCCTGTTTGGCTTGGCCTGTGGAGTGTATTGCTGAAATGGTATGTGGTATTGAGGCTGTGCTAAGCCTTTATTATTAAACTCTTATAACTCCAGTGGGACTGACAGTTTGTGGTTTCTCAGGACCACTTCCAAAGCAGCACGCAATCATGTTGTTTTTCTTGGGGAAGTTACTTTATTGCTGAAGTCTGGTTTTGCTCTCTTTTTTTTGCCTTTTTCTTTTTTCTTTTTTTTTTACCCAAAACAATCCCCCCTTCCCCCCCCCAAAAGAAAAAAAAACCAAAAAACAACCAAAACAAACAGATAAGAGAAGTTATTGGTTCAGCTTCTTTGGTTTCCAGTAGGTTGAGGCAAATATCTACAAATCCTTGCAGGGAGAATCTGTAAAAAGCAATAAAAATTAGTGGCTTCTCGGAGGGACTTACTATAAAAACCTCAATTGACATTTTCAAACAGCACTTAGGTAAACATACAGTTTATGTACAATTCTTGACTGAATGTGGATTGTATTTGCTGTTCTCATTATGTGTTACCACTGTTTGTTTTTTTTGGTTTGTATATTGCATTTTCTTCAATGATGAAATCAAAGTAAGTGGAGTATTTGTATTGGAAATGAATCCATGTATTTGCTCCTACATGATTTTAAGAACTTGACGCAATTGGGCTTTTAAGAGCTGGTACCATACATCTCTTCAGTGCAGTACCCTTGTTAAATGTTTATCTAGTGATATGCATGGAGTATGAAACTTCAGATGTTTTTCAGCATGGCTTTGTTTGTCTCCTATAAATCTGCAGTTTTTTGGTCAAGATCACTCATTTGTGAAGATCCAAATCTTTGTATACTTTTCTGTTCAGAAACCAGACTACTGGAAAAGATACAGCAACCTGTTATAAGTAGCAGTTAAATACTTGCCGGGTGTCCAGAAATGCCCCGAGCTAAGGCGCACAATATATGTGGCAAGGTGGATGATTTAATTTGCCTGTCTTGGGGACAGGGGGAGTGTGGTGCCCAGTTATCCAGGCCCTGAGAAAGGTAAGGGGTAAACAACACTTGATGTGCATCTCTTGCCTCGAAATGCAATCACTCCACGTACTTGGATGTCTTAGCTGGACTGTGGTGTAAGTGCAGCAATAAATGTAATCACAGATTTGCAGTTGGGTTTTTTGGGGTTTGCTTTTTGGTTTTGTGGGGTGTTTTTTTACTGCAGAACAATCTGTGCAAATCCAGTTGTGTTCCTTCGAAGGTAGATTCAGCTCTGGGTCCTGTGTGGAGCATTGTTGGAACCGAGTTTAAATTTGTTCCCAGAGCAGCGCTGAGGGTCTTCGCAGTGTCTATCTCCAAGCTCCTTGTTCCTGAATGAAATGGGATCCTTGTGTTGGTTTCACAGCAGTGGAGAGGGTCTCATCCAACACTCCTCCACATTTCGAAGGGGCTGTGATGGAGTGCATTCAGGTAGCCCTCCGCAGCACAGTTTTGTGTGGGGGGATGATGGAGCAGATTTATATATTGGTCCAATTCGTGAGGCTCTAACTGGATGGTGAGAGTGAGGGGAAAGTGACCCAGAGCATAGGTCCCAATGCAAGTTTAACCCAAAGTTGACACAAAGTGACCCAAAGTAACTTTGCAATCTGGCTGGTGAGGTCTCAGTTGCCATTATTCCTGGCACTGAGCACCTTCTAAATTGAGTGGGTGCTTGTGCTGTCTTTGCTTCTTCTGATGGATTGGATAAGATCCAGAATTACATTTGGATTTTGCTATATCTTGTTGTTTTGGGTTTTTTTTCCTTTTCTTTTTTAAGCTGCTAGAGCCACTGAAAAAAAGATTGTAGTTAACATGAAAACAGATGTAAAAGACTGGCACTGTGGTGTGTGCAGGCTTAAGCTGTACATATTGGCAAGTTACTGTGTGTCATATTTCATGATTTAGGCATAAAGGCTGCCCTTCAGTTAAGGCAGGAGGAAAAACATTTAAGCTTCTTTATGGAAGTAGGTGTCTGAAAGGCTGGGAACTGCTCCTTCAGGCATGAACACTTCCTGGCACCTAAAGCAAGGGTGCATGTAAGTGGGTATGTTTTACATTGTATCTTAATAAGTTTTGAAAGATAAAGCCTTTGAAGATTGCCTTTGAAAGGTAGAGCACACTCCGGGGCTTGGGGAAAGGCACTGGGCACAGACAGAGGTGCCACTGTCTCAGCAAAAAAGACCCCCTAGAAAGTCAGGAGGATTTTGAACTGAGATGACTGGAAGGGATTTGAAACTGAAAGCAGAGAAACTTTTCTTCTTATGTTGATGGAAGCAGAACTCAGTGTATTGGCAAGTAAATCCGACTTGCTTCAGAGAAATGCTTGTCTCCATCAACTTCTGACAGAAATAACCTGTAGCTCTGAATTTGGATGTGAGTAGCTATCTGGGTAGAAGAAAGGTGACATATTCTCTTCTCAGCTTTCTTCAGATTTATAGTTTCTTCACTTTTGGAGTGCTAATACCAGAAATAAACACAGTGTTTTAATAAAGATCCACACTTTGTGAAATTACTTCTGGAGGTCGAGGGGGAGTTGATTATAATACAGGTTATTGACAATGAATTTGATAAGTTGAAACTAATAGTAGCATGAAGGACTGGGTTGGAGAAGGGACCTCTTAATCTGCTTGTAAATTGTTTTTTCATATGAGGAAGATAATGTTCTCAGTTAAGGGAATGAAACATTATTCTATTTTTGTGGGTTGTTATAATGTTATTAATTTGGTGCTTGCAGTGCTTTTCAGCCATTCTTAGATAAGTCCTAATATTTCATGTGCAGTGTTTGAATGCAAAATATATTTCAGAAAAATTAACAGCTTTTAAATTTGACATTAACTACCAAGCAGTACTTTATGTTGATAAAAATCTCAACAGTTTTTTAAAAGTAGAACTCCACAGAGATACTTTAAAATTGATGGCAAATGAAGTTAATGCAGTTAAAATGAATTAAACTCCTTGCTATTTAGAATAATACAATGATGTCTGAATTTTATTCCCAAAAGAGGAAATACAGTTGTTAAGTCCAGATGGATTTTTATTTTTGTTGGAGTAGGTTTTGAAACTAGTAATATCTTCTTTTAATTTTTTTTAGTGTTACTACCATAGTGCTGGATCTGAGACAGCACAGACCTTCTTCATCTAAATTCTTTTAAATCCAGTCAAATTAACAGTCCTTTATCAAAACAGCCATGTTTATTTTGAAAATTAGCAGTTTCTTATTGCATTTTTAAGAGTTGAAAAATAAGCACCAGGATAATGTAAAGTATAGAGAAGCCAAGTGCTCAGTCCTGTGTCAAGTTATTTTCAGCTCTAACATGGTAACTACCAGGGCCTGTGATTGTAGCCTGCCTAAATTTCAAGTGATGTAGGAGAAGGTTAAACCCTTTTCAGCAGCTTAAGTCTTCTTGTGCTTGAGCTTTTTGCCTTGCACTGAGGGCTTACACCTCGGCAGCCTCTGTGGTGCTGCTAAGGATGCGTGATGAGTTGATCACATATGAAACCTGAGTGACAAAGAGAAATGTCAAAGGATTCAGTCTTTTCATTTAGGTGACGATGAGGGGCAGTTCAGTTATTGCTGTGTCAGTTTAGAGCTTCTCAGGCCATAAAATTATTAATGTTATTGTGGTGGTTTGTTCTTTTCTGTGTTTTACTCATTGGCAATTTGTCTCTTAAGTTCTCAGCCCAATTCTGCTCTACTGGTAGGAGAATAGAATTTGGTAGTCTTTCTCCTTCAGTTAGGATTTCCCTGAAAACATGACAAACCAGCAGGCTTACTACCAAAATAAATCTTGTTTTTTCTCAAATAAACATAAAACTGGGGGAAAGTCCCATTATTGAGCACAATACCATAATGCAACTCCTCTTGGAACAGAATATCAAATTATTACTGGTAATTTTGTGAACAGTTTCTAGACTGGAAAGGTGGTGTATGAGGAAAATGAATGGTTAATAAAGGGATCTGAATCATGGGGTGAGCTGAATGCAAGCAGGCAGCAAGGGTTCCTATGTGACCAAATGTCAAGTTGCAAATCTAAAAACTAGGATCTCTAAACCACAGTGGAGCAAAGGGTGCCCCATCATATGTAACAGAGACTACACGTGTCAGGCATTAACTGGTGAGCCAGAGTTGTCACTGGAGTCATGGATAAAACCATTGTTGTGATTCCCAGACAGAAAAATGAAAGGCTATCCAGTAGAGAGGTTCTATTTTCTTGATGCTTGGCATATGTGATGCATATACAGCAAAGGTGAAAAGACACTGATGAATTGAAATGCATTGAGTTGAAAGCCACTACTGTGAATAAAGATGTGGGAAACATGGTGAGCATGGAGTACAAGGAGCACAAAGTGCTTGGCTTAGCAAACTCTGTCAGGGAAAAACTGATCATAGCAGGCAAGGTCCCTAAGTGGGGACAAAATATTGGTAATACATTTGAAAAGAAAAAACTCTCTAGGCCAACAGTCGAAGCATGTTAGGATTCAGTTGACCAAGCTTGTCAGACATAAAATGAAATTGTTTTCAACGAATTGTAGGTACTTCATTGGTTAACAGCACTGTGAGTTATTGCATACTCCGTTGTTCTGCCTTTGTTAGGTGCCTGTTGTTTTGTCTGGTTGTTGGAGAAGTTGTTCTGCTTACTGGCACAAGGGAGCACAAGGAATTGCTTAAGCAAAATAACAAAAAAAATGTTACCGCAAGAAATGGTGCTGAAAAAAGGGGAAAATGAACTTGTACTCTTGTGTTACAGATTCAGTGGTTCTTTCCTTTGACTCCGTTGGACATACAATAGGCTCAGGTACAACATTGCCTTCTTCTCTATCTCCCACCTCATGACAAGGCTTCTACTTAATTGGACATGGTCGCCATGTTGGGAGGCAGGACACTGAGTCCGACTTCTGTGGGAATCAACCATCTAGCTAAAGGGTAAAAAGGTCCCTTCCTAAGTGTAGTGGGAGTTTTAAGAGCCTTAGTACAGCACAAGGATTAACCTGCGGGTTTCTTCCCTTACCCAGTGAGGAAACGACCTGGCCACGTGTTGATGATGCAGTTTGTGCTTCTCTTCTCATGTGAAATACATTAAGATGATGTCACCCACCAGCTGAAGAAAAACTGTTTCATGCTACTAGGATAGTTTCCCAGCTAAATAAACAGTTGAGTTATTTGGGGAAAGACATTAGGAATGCTTCCAGGAAGGAGAAGGCAAAAGTCAGAACTAAACCAATAGGACTGGAAACTTTTTTTTCTTTTTGGGGTGGAGATTGACCAGCATTATCAAACCCGAGGGCAAATCCTTCCCAATCTCATTTCCTTTGGAACCTAAGCATGACCTACAATTAAACTGAACCAGAAATCAAAAATTCTTTTGTGTTGGGGGCACTTCACTGGATCAGTAACTCTCTATTTGGCTGTGTGTAATGTGAAAGCTGCAGCCAAGGCATGCCATGGTGAGCATGGTACTTGATGAAATTCAGTTTACAGTGTGTACATGATATATAAAGTGCAAGGGAAAGGCTAAGAATTGCTCTTATAACTTTAAACCCCTTAACACTTAAAAGATGGGGATATTTATCGTCTTCCACAAAAGACAAAACCTTCGCTTGGATTTTTTTTTATTTTATCTCGCTTGCCAGCCTTTCCTCTTAGGTTGATAGGGGGAACATGCTGCCTTCCAACATAGCACCTGTCTTCTGCCTGCACAGTTTGAAAGAGAGCCTGCTGCCTGACACTAACATTGAAGCTTGAACACATACCTGATTTACTAACCCCTGAACTACTGGTAGTAACTTACTTTGTTTAAAACACCTCAAACTTTTTCTACTCTCCCTGTATCTCCTCTAAAACTTATATCTGGAAACAGATCATTCTCAGTGCATGATCTGATGTGGGAGTATCTCTAGGGTGCCAAATGGATATGTTGTTGTGTATGTGGGGGGAAGAAACCTTCTGTTAATTCTTTCTTACTAATTAATATATCATAACTGAAGTGTGTTGTTGCCTGCCTCCTGTATTGGGTGGTGGTCTCTTCAGTCCACAGAAGAAGGGAGGAAGTTGCATAAGTTTGAGATACCCTTGCTTGAATTTTAATCACAGATTTTCTATCTATGGAGTTAACCATAAATGTTTCTACCAATAGGAAAGTAAACTTAGTGACAAAAAACAGTTCAACTGCTCTGTTTCTTTTGGAGCTCTGTTAATATGGAGGGTGGAGACAGGCTCATGTGAGCCACTGGGCTGCCTGGGTCTGTTTTAAAACCACTGGTCTTTGTTCTGCTTGCATTTTACAACTCAAGCTTGGCTTGGGTAGGAATTGAGACAGTAAGACTTGATTTTTTTTGTAAACCCTTTCACTGCAACAGGACTGACTTTCTTCATTGAAGAAATGTGAAGAAAACTCATATATTTGAGAAAGGAAACTCAGAAATGTCCGAGAGCTGTATGTCTATTGCTCTTGTGTTTAGTACTTTGCACTTATTGTGCTGCAAACTTCACCTTGCTCTGAACTGGTATGTGTAATAAGATGTCAAGATGTGTGATGTCTGTCCAACTGAGGGATAGCTTTCCTTGTTGAACAGGAAGGAGAGAGAGAAAAACTGTGGCTATTGTGCTTCCGCTGTCCATCCCATCTCACCTTGCTGCAGACCCAGGAAAATACAGAGCCCAGAAAGAACCCACAGAAAACATGGCAGCTCCAGGCCCAGCCATTCCCAGTAGGTGATGTTTCAGCTAAAGTTATATGCTTTGAAACATAAAATTACATATACTTTTTTCTTTATTAGTCAAAACCAGCTGAGATTAATAGTTTCCCTGTTAAGATTTTATGCTGCTTAAAACTGGTACTTACATTTGCATATGAAATGGCTTAGAAGTGCTGTTTGGTACTTGTTAATCATGCCATCTGAAGGACAATGTCTTGTTGCAGCTTCTGTATCATACTTGAATTGACTGTTTGTCCTTATCTTGTCTTTCCTGTCTTTCCCCTTAACTTTGTCCCACATGCAAGTCTCAGTTTTCTGAAATGCTGGAAATCTGTCCTTAGGCAACTCAGATTAATGACACGGTCTAGGTTTTTCTGGATAAACTTTCTGAACTGAGTGTTCAGCAGTTTCTCTGGCTATGGAGCTTTAATGTAATGCTTCATAGGAGATTATTGGGTAGAGGACATGCGAGCCAAATGTGCTTTGAGTGAGGCTGAACTGTGAAGTTCATGCTGTGGTCCAGCCTTTGCAAGTCCAGATGTTTTTATAATTCTCTTCATGGCTGTCTGTTCCCTTGGAAGATAAAGCTTGAGCAGCTGAGATCAGTGTTTGATGTGATGTCTAGGCCAGTGTTTCAGATGAAACCCTTTCAGAAAGAAGAGTGTCATGCTCTGCAGTTGGGGTAACAATCAGAATACAGGGTGTTTGAGAAGACCTCGATTTCATTCACTTGCCATAGACAGCTAGTGCTCCTTTTATTTTTTTTTCTTTCCTCTCTAGTTGCTTTGTTTTCCTTTGTTGCTACCAAATCAAACATTGAACCTTGAAAGTTAGATTTATACCCCTGCTATTTTTGTTCAAGACTTTTTCCTACCTCCAGTGTCTGACAGCAAGCTAAATTTTTCTTCTCTAAGTCTTGGACAGGAATGCACTGGATGTGCAAGTTTACCAGATGCTACTGTGCTTGCTGAAAACACTGCATATCTTTGGGCTGTAGGCTTATGCTCTTGTTAGACATGTTTGATTGCATTATGACCACTGATTTATAGCAGATGTTCTCACTGCAGGCTTAAAAGGTGCTAGTTCCAACATTACAAGCAACCAAGTGTTATCTAGGTCTTGCTCAAATTGCTTGTATGTATTAACTCTTCTGGATTTCCAAACTGTGGTTTAGAATAGTGTTTCTTCTGCTGCTCATATGCTTGTGAAAGTCCACGTGTTAGACCATACTTCCAAATGTTCACATTGACAGTGGAGTTCTCATGTGAGAATTTAAATCTGTACTTATTTAGGAGTTTGCTGTTAGTGATTCCAAGTGAAAGTCCATAACCATTTTGGGAGAAGCTGTGAGAACTACGAAGGAAACTTCCTGTGTTTCATTCAGCTGCTGAAGATGCTCAGATAACCATTTTGTGAAGGATGAGGATAACTGTGTCTGTCCTACCAAATACAACACCAGAGTGAATTTGGTGACTACTTGCCTACGTTTTGGATGGAGAGTGATATGGATAGAGGCCAAGAACAGAAATGCACCTGAATGAGGTATCAAATGGTTAGAGTAGTGATAGATTCCTAGCATAAGAGAAAAACATTGGTGACTTGCAGAAGATTCCTTGCTGTTTATTTGATTTCTCGATGATACTGTCATTGTACAGATGTCTACAGTTGCAAACTCCAATATTTCCTGGATTTTCAGGTCAGTGGTAATTAACTTTAGATGCTCTTGGTTTGAGGAAAGGAACTTTAATTAACGTTTGGAGCTGATGTAGTTCTAGTGTGTTGAGGTTTTTCACCCAAATTGAGTTTCTGTCTTAGCACTGTGATAATGATGCTAAAGGAGAGATGAACTTACTATGCTGTATATTTCTTCATTCCTGTAAGGCAGAAAGAAAAAAAAGGAAATATGTGTATTTTCTCTGCTGGTTTTAGTGGCTTTTTTTCTGCAAAAATGTTTTTCCCTTTTCATTTTTGATTAATGAAGTTCTACTTTGTTCTTTATTTTTCTGAGTGTACTGTGGGAGCTGCTTGAATCTTTGCCAGTGACTGAAAGCAGTTTCATAGTCCTTATGTGACTTTGCCAGCGTGTTCAGCATCATCATCTGTCTTCTTATTAATGCTGTATTCCTCCAGCTGAAAATACAGCTGTGAATGAGTTGAGGTGCAAATGTCAAGAAGTGGGTTAATGAATGCCTCAAATTAAAAGTATTTCAATGTGATTTTTCTCTCTCATGTGACATCTCTTTGCAGCTAATCAGCACATCTTGTAAGTCACTTAAAGCCAATATAGATTACTGTTTTGTTAATATTGTTCTTGACTTTTATTAGGAAATATGATACAATTTATAGAATAAAAAGTATGTTGGGAGACTCAGTAGAGCAGCATTAACTCAATTTGTCAAGTGGACTCATGGCAGTAAATGGAACAACTGTTTAGCAAGGGCTGTAGTCTGGCTTGAAACAAATGACTTCCTGGGAAAAGCAAAAGGGCATATGCAGATCATAAAAGGAAATGTTTCATCTTCCTTTCAGAGTCTTTCCTAAATTCAGCTTAAAGCAGCCAGTTGCTTTTCTACCATTGGAGGATGCTATAGTTTTCTTAGGATGTGTAGATGTAGATTGGTGAGGTAAGCTTCTGATGCTGGGCTGCAAGGGCTGAGCACTTAGCTTGGCAGGTGTCACTTCTGCTTCTTCTGTGTATTGTTACAGAGCAGGGAAAGGCACCAGCATCTGGGCTTTGTCTTGCCAGTTTTCTTGGTGTTTTCTTTGATGTCACTTGGCAACATGGAGAGAAAGGTTGATAAATTTGTATGCAGAAGCATAAGTGGGGGTGAGGAGGAAACTGAAACACAGACCTGCATTTATCCATCCACTGTGCTGAGAAGCTGGGGTGACCTCAGCTTTACCACTTCTGAACTTGCCTTTGCAAGTCTTTTTTATTCCCTGGTTATTTAAATAGAAGATAATGCTTTCATCAGTAAATTCCATCACCGAAGAGGTTAAAGTGAAAATCCTAAGGAAAGGATGCAAAATTAAGTCTTTGTTTATCCAGTACTTTGATTGTTGCTCAGTAATCCTGACTGGTATTTTTTTAACCCTGAAATAGAAGCTTTCTTTTGTCCTTTTCAGTTGATCCATTTAACATGACTTTTTTTCATTAATTCTTTCTTGTCTCTCGAGTTCTAGCAGAATTATTTTACATTGGCTGAACTTTTATAACTGTCCATATGTGTTTTCTTAGTCCGAGGTGAATGTGATGTGTTTGGCCTTCTTCATTGCAGAGTAAGTCATTTTACCTGTGGCCTTTGCTGCAGATGTAGAACTTGCACGTGAATAGTGACCAAGGCTTGGCTCAGTTGGATCCTCAGTTCTGCAGAGACCAAACGGCACTGGACAGGATGAAATGGATCAGGGTGGTCTGAGCATCCTCAATAGGACTTCTATCTCTTGAGACTCGTACTGACAAACAGAAACATTTTGAATAAAAGAGCAAAATTGAATCTTCTGCCTTCCCTCCTGTACTTGCAATTACCGTTAAACACAGAGCTAGAACTGCATATAGCCCATCTTTTAAAAAAAGTTAAATTTTCTATTTCCATAGACAGAGTTATTTGTACTATGTCTCTAAGTAGCTGGCTGCTTGGCTGCTACTCAAGTCATCAGTGAAATTGGTTACAGGTAGTTTGAAAGTATAGAACCACTATGTCAAGTTAATTCCTGAATTGTTGATTTCAAATTAGTAGCATAAGGAGAATTTTTTTTTCCATTTTGCTTCTATATAGCTATATTGGCTGCAGATGCAAAAGGCAAGTTGAATGCTTGCTAGATACTGTACACTGGGCTTTATGGCTTCCTGGGTGGTCTGCATGGAGTTTTCAGGCATGAGACAATGCATCTCTCACTTGCAGCCTGGTAGCTGTATTTCTGTTGGATTCTTTGGAGGAATTTCCATACTAATGCCAACATTGAATTTGGCACGGGATTTGCATAATTTATAGAAATTGCTATGCTCGGCTCTATTTCTGTTCATGTAATCCCAATTACATGCTTTATTATGAAATTGTTGTCAGTTCTTAGGTTCTTATTCAGTTCTGATCTTCCTGGAAATGTAGAAATGCATTTTGTTTTTGACCTAAGATGACCTCTTGTTCTTATGGGGCATGATGAAACTTCATTTCCCATGTTTGTTCATTTCTGTGCCCTGCTGTACCACATTGTCACCTGAGATCTGTAGCTCCTTAACACAAGTGACTGTGATCTTAAGATTGACTTGTGCTCTTCTAATGATGTTACTTTTATCTTTCATGAGCCTTTCAGTCTTCTGTGGGCTGATATTATAAAATCTTGTTCAGATTACTCCATGATGTTCTTCTAGAGGATGCAAGCTAAGTTCTTTATTACCTTTATTCATTTTTTGCTTTAGAAACAGATCCTGTGCCACACGGCCATAGAGGTGTCTTGTCTGGAAATTGGTGGGTCAGACGTGGCCAGGGCTGGATGGGACCTAACAACATGCTTAAATGTGAAGGGAGTTCTCCAGATTGTACCTGTGAGTGGTTCTGCATTGTCCGTCAGTGTAGAGTCCCCCTAATGATTGGGGTGCTGGGGGAGGGTCATCATGATAATGTTGGTGGAGGCCAACACCAAACCACAGTTAACATGGCCACCTGGTCCAAGCTGACGTTTACCTTGGAGTAAAGATCAGGTTTTTTACCTTCCTCTTTAACTATTTTGTTCTGTTTTCTCTAATATTTCAGTATTTCTTTATCCCACTACATGAAAAAGAGGAGAAATATTTCTGTATATCAAGTGGTTAACTTGGCGAGTAAGGCTTTAAACTAAGGTTATGGGAGGAGGAATCAACCTGTAAGGGCACAGAGAGGTGCCAAGGCAGGCTATTGCCACCTCTATTGTCAGTGGAGGAAAGGGTAGGAATGAGATTGCTCCTTTCTTGAGCTGAGCTGTGTGATCAGTTCAGTTCCTCTCCTGTGATTGCCACACCCTGACCAAACTGTGTTTTAGATTCAGTTGTACTTTGATTTAGTGGATCTGTGTCTCATCTTGTTTTGATTTAGATACATAACTCCAGACAAGGATTGCCTTTTTTTGTAGCTGGGCTCTGTAGGTTTGATTTACTTCAGACATTTGGGGCTTTATCTGTCTTGTGTGAATCCAGGCTGCTTCCAGCCGGCCTGTGGGCTGACATTTGGCCCCTGCATTTGTAGTGATACAGCTAAATGACACTGGAAATCTGTAGCAAGGCTCCGATTTTTGCTAAAAAGGAAGATGACTTTGAATCTGTAATTTTAGTGGGTCCTAGTGTCTTTCATGGGGGAGCAGCATGTGGTAGAGATTAGTTTCCAAGCTAATAGTAATGCTGACTTCCAGAAATGCCCAGGAGTGTGAGATGGCCCATGGTGAGGGCAGCATTCCTCTGCCTGCAGTAGCTTGCACATCTTACCCGCCAATGAGAGGAAGGATGCTTCTGGTTTGATGTTACAGCCTGAAACTACAGTTACACCCACTGAAAATCAAGAAAATATCCATGCATCTGGTTTGAACTCAGAAAGGTTTTGTTTCATAGTATTTTTTTTTTTGGAAAGTGCCTATTGCAAGGTAGTTGACATATAATTAAAAATTACTTTGTATCTCTGTCATTAAAGATCACTGAACATCAAAACTTAAAGCCTAGGAGAGGCGAAACGCTTGTGACAATGAGAAGATAAATATTGTGAAACTTTGCAATGGGGGTCTGTCCTTAGTGTTTAGCTCATGTCTGTGTTCTGGTGCTTTGGTTGCAAAGCTAATGAAGTGCTGAGTTAATAGAAAGTCCAGGATGTTGTTGTAGTTATGAGGTGATGCATCTCTTATTGCATTTTCTCTTTTTGTATTTCCTGTTGGGAAGAGACGAATATTGGTTTGAATGAGATAAGACTGATGACAGATGTGTCAGTGTCTGTAGATGTTTTTAGAAAAAGAGTTACTAAGGAGAAAAAAAATCTTTGTTGCTGTTTGCTTAGTACAGATATTGGGATTGAGAGTCAGAAGGGTTAAAAAAAATTGAAGGCATGTTTCTTTTTCCAAAATGGGTAACTTCCTATGCACAATCCTACAGGTGGAGGAGGTGTGGTTGTATGGGACATAATTTCTTGTAGGAGGAATAAACTGGGAAGAAATTATGAGGAAAGCAGCACATGGGGGAAACAGAAGTGTCAGTATGTGGAAAGTGGAGGAGAGATGCACAAGTGGAGTGGAGATGGTGGGTGGCTCTCGGGTGCTGGCAGGGAACAGACAGTATGTGCCAATATCAAGTGTGCACGTGTTCTGCAGCTTCTGTTACCTAAGTGATGTCAAATAGAATACTTCCCTTGGCTCAGGAATTAAATCTTAATGGGATTGAAACCAATGGCACAGTTTACATTGACCTATCTGGTGCAATCATTGTGTCTGAGGTACGTGTTTAGGCTTTGCTGTTCTGCCGGTAGATGAGAGTGTGAAAAGCTTGTGATCTTTGGAGGTAAAAATACTGCACCAGAAATTCTAGGGGTGTCTCATGAGAAAAGTAATCTTGTATTTCCAATGAGCTCTTTCTAAAAACTTATGAGAATTTTCTTTTCTTGTTGTTTCTTTTAATCTCTGATTGGGTTATCTTTTACCTCTCTGTTTGTATTATTTTTTTATTGTATAGCTGTGAGACTCAGGGATCCTCAGTGTGAGGAGGCTCTCGAGCCTAACCCAGCATGAGAAGAACACTGCCCCTTTTTCTTGTATATCTCATGTGAATTCTAACAGTTTTATTTTTTATATCTAGTGTTTGATTCACAGGATCACAATATATTCAGAGATGCTGAATGAAAAGCTTATTTTATACATGAGTTACAGATGTTCTGAATGATAGTTTTGTTTCTGTAGCTGTCCCCTGTTCATGGCAGAAACTGACTTTGCAGTTTCCTACTGAACACCTCAACTTGAAGCATTTTTGCTGCCGTGAGTCACTTTCTCCTGAAGATGAGCTGCTTGATTATGAAGTTGTGGGTTGGAATAGACAAGGAATGAAGAAAAATTTTAAAGTTCTACAAATCAGAACTTAGGAGGAATGTTTGTCGTACAGTTTAGTGGCAGAATTATTTGTACAGCGAGCAGGAAAGCTTTGTTTATCACTGCATAAGTGTTTTCAGTAATACTTTCTTTTTATCACACTGGATATCTTGATTAATTCTAGTGATTTGTAAATTAATGGTTATCCAAGTGTTCTCTTGCTCTGGTATTTCCTGGAGATTGAGAAATGTTAATTTAGGAATACCTTGAAGTAACAATAATCTGCATTAACAGCTGCTAAAAGGACTTCCTGCTGTTTAGTTGTGGTGCCTTTTGCAAAGGAGACTCTTGCAGCTTTTATGATATTGTGTCCTTTGCTTTTGTTTTCCAGAATATGACAAACTGGGCTTTCTCCTGAACCTGGACTCAAAATTGTAAGTAGAACTGTAGGATTCCTATTCATTCCTGTAGTTACAGCTTTCTGTTGTAAGCAGCGTTTAGGCCACCTGGGCATCTGGCTCACTAGACTCTCCACTTCTATCTGGGACAGCCACATCCTGCAGCAACCTGGCAATTACAACTCCTTTCCTTGCACTAGGCTTTGCAGGCCAGCTTGGATTGTGGTTCACTCATTAATTCCTTAATGACTGATCAAGAGACTATAAATACCCACTTGAAGCCACAACTGTCAGTCTGCTCTAGATATCCTTCTCTTACTCTTCCAAATGTAAAATGAATTACAGGTGTGAAAGCAGAAGGAATGTGAATCTACCACTTGCTGGGATGCTTCAGAGTCTATATTTCCTTTCTACTTGTTTTTTTTTTTAAATTGGATACCGCTATTTTTGTTGATAAAACAGAGTGAAAAGAACCTCAGCACAAAGCAGGGACTTCTTGCTCTGTCAGGAGGACAGTGCAGTGCTGAAGGATGAAGATACTTCTCACGCTTTTTGCCTTAAATCCGTCGAATTGAGTCTGGGCTGCCGAACACTAGGGGTCAGTAGCAACCCTTTTTCTGGGGTCAGCAACCTGACAGGATTTCTTGGCGTTGGTAAAAACCTTGTACTTAAAAGGGCCCAGGACCAATCTCGTGGCTTTGAATTACTTGAGAATACATCCCCTGCATAACGTGTCATGTCAGCATAAACCTCATTCTTAATGTTTTGAAAAGATCATTGTACCTATAGGGTGAAGCAATCCAGTTTTGTGATGATGAGCAGCCTGTGAGCTTCCATAATGGAATGAAAGTGTCCTAAGTATGCTGGGACATGAGAGAGTCTCTAGGTAGGAGCTTCTTTTGCAGAAGCAGCTGGGTACATAAACTCAATTATAGTAACATATGGAAAAAAGATTGCAAAATGCATATGAGAAAGAAGGAATATTGACTGTTTGTTTATTTGTTTATTTATTTATTTTATTCAGNTCAGGAGGGATAGAGTTGACTGCATCAATAGCTCAAGGTTTCTTTCTGGTCTCATTCAATGTAGTGTTCTATGCAGTTTTTGTTGCATCCTGTCTGGAACCCATGCTGGTGGCACAGTTACCCGTTTTCTTTGTTAAATTTTCTGTGTTGGGACATCCTAGTGATTTAGAGACAATGGTGTGTGTACCCATACAACACTGTGGGATGAGATTCACATGATACATTACCTTCAATATATACATGTAGAAGTCAAAGCAAAGAGATTAATCCAAAATTGTGACGTGGGTAAGTAACCTTTGAGTGCATGTCTGGGTATTGGAGAGGGAAAAGTGTTTTTTAAGTTTTGAACTAGACTGATTGTTTTTGTGTATTTTGTAACATCCAATTTATTGAACACACCTGCTGACTGTACACACACAGCTGGCATCCCAGTCTGTACTGCATCCAAACCACTGCTTCAGTCTTTCTTCTTCTTCTGCTTGTGCTACCCTTTTCATTTTGCTTTTAGCAAATCCCCTTGAGTCTTCCTTCCCCTCCGGCCTCTGTTCCATTCTTTTTTCCCTTCTTTGCTGACTTAACGTATTCGATCACAGCTCCTCAAGGCATGGTCTGTTTTTTCTTATTCTTCAGTATGAGGGCAAGTGAAGTTTTTACCTGCTAGAGGGCTTCCAGAACACTGATTTCTTTTCTTAAAACATCCCCATTATAAAAACTCTCTACTAGTTTAATTAAAGCAAGAATTTGTTGACTACTTAAAAGTATATGTTTATATAGTATTTTAAATATGCATGTTTATTTTTCAAAGCCCTAAAGTTAGCTGCTAGAAAGACTTGTAACAAAATCAGCATGATTAAAATAAATACTATAAGTTAACTTCAGGAACAAAGAAAGCAAGTACTGTATGTAGGCAATGTTTTTTTCAACTGCAGCTTTGTTAGGGTTGGTTTTTTGTTGTTGTTTTTTCTTTCTTTTTTTTTCCTTTTTGTTGTGGTTTATTTGTTTCTTCTGTAGAATTAAAGCTGATTCTGCTTTGAGAATAGAGCCGATTACCTGTAGACTTCATTTCTGGCCTGAATTATTCTTTTGGGGGTTTTTTTTGATTGTTTTGTGTGTGTGTGGTTTGTTTGTTTGTTTTTTATTATTAGCAAGGAAGACAGAAAATGGCTGAAAATACCATAAAACATAAGAAATAAATTTTGAAAGAAAAATGGCTGATAGCCTAGAGGACTTTGCTACCATTCTACAAGTTCACCTTCTGTGGTCAGAAATTTTGTGTTACCAAATTTCTAAGTAGAGACTGAATTCAATGGAACTTAGTGGTTAAAAATACTTCCTGTGACTGGGTCAAGATGGTCATAGAAGCGCTTTCTGGTTAAAAAAAATGCTTAGAACTGAAAGGGATAATATGTTCTGCACTGATGACTTTATTGGCAGAAATAATTGAATTGTGTCTGTTGTGATATAATCATTCTGGTGGAATCTTGCCATAAATCATAACTTTATAGGGTTCACTTAATTGACAGCATGTGAGAATCTTGTGTGACTTGAAGCACTTAAGGCAGCAATTAGTTTTCTTTGGATTTTTTTTCTTAATCTTTTGTTTGCTCAAAACCTGTTGCTGGCTGTGTTAGTTGATGTCATTGGAACTAATGGCCCAGAAGACTAACATTTTCTACAAAGGTAGATCTGTACTACACCTTAAGTGCTCTGACTTGCATTTTGAATGTCATACAAAGGAAAATATTTGACATAAATAAGTAGCAATGAGTCCATTTGCCTTTGCATCTTCAGTTTCTTTCATGCATTGCTACTTGAATGTCCCCTACCCTGCAGACATCCAGGGCCGGTTATTCAGATATAGTACAGTCTGCTGTGGTTACAGGAATGTAATGGTTTTGTTCTCCCTGAATTCATGGAAATGGTAATGAAACCAGAGTTATTCACTTTGGAAGGAATTCTGTCAGAAGCACTTGAATAGTGTTTTCTGTGGGAGCTGTATGTCTGATATATGCCTTGCTGGAATTAGGGAGGCTGGGATGGACAGGAATCTCACCTGTAAGGGGGTGGCCAGGTTTAAAGATGCTGTATGGATGCTTTGTGGAAATGACAGATTCTGACCAGTCTTGTTGGAAAGATGGAGTATGCTTCCTTTCTGGTGCCTGTGCCTAGGAAAGCTCTTTTTTAGAAAGTCTAATAGCTTTTAAAGGGCAGGATGGTATCCAGGTGGGGATTGTTAATGACACACAGGGTGAATGGAAAGCTGAGGACTTCCATAGGCAATGCAGTTTATGAATGAGTTGTTCCCTTAGTCAAAACAAGATGTAAGTCTCCTCAGGACAAGGTTAGTGAAAAAGATCTGTTGCAAGAGGAGTTTATCTTTTAGTTATGTTTGTACTAATCATAACATCATTACCAGAAATAGAATAGCATAACAAAATTTGCACTAAGTATAGAAACAGGCCAGTTGCCTCCATTTCTACCTGCTAAAGAGTTTTCCCAAGCAGCAGGAACCTTTTAAAAACCTGTAAGGATAACATCTGATATTTGCTGATTGTGTAGAGAAAAACACTTATACAAAAACTATGACACAACTCACAGATTTTAATTCTTGGGGGGGCAATAGTTCCTGAACAACTTAAGGCTATCAATCACATTAGTGACTCAGCCAGTGGATGACTAGGTGCCACCAAATGCCAAGATTTGCAGTCACTTTCTAACATCTGTGCTTGGCAAGGAGTTGCATGCTTTTGTTATTATTAAATATTTATATTGTAGTAGTTCTTTGAGACTGGCCAGGTCTTAGAAACAAGAGTCTCATTCAGTATAAATTCTGAATCATTCCCCAAGCAGAATCTATGTTTGCATTGAATTAAATGAGATTTCCGAAGGAGGATCATGAACATGGAGTTAATTATAGACTGCATTTAATGCTTATTAAATGGGCCAAGCTGAAGGTTGTATGGTCATTCTTCTGTCACTTAGTACTCTCTGAATGCATGGCTTAGTCACCTTTGTGCTTGCTTTGAGTCTGCCTTGGCAGATTGCAAGTGTAGATTCACTTGTGTTGGGCATATGAAAAGTTCATTTTTTGTAACCCATATGATTTAGGTGCTTCACTTTCATTGTTGCTCTCATGCTTCTGTGCCAGCTTTCCTTTCTGCTCTGCTGGTGTGTCATTTCCTCAGTGGGATGGAAGCTTAGTGACTGCTTCTGCCCCTCTTTCAAACTCATCCATCAGAAACTACTTTCGAAGATACTTCAGCAGATGTACTGGACATTTGATGCTTCTAAACAGAGAAAAGTTCCCCTTAGGAACTTGGTAGATGTTTTCACCTTCTGCCATAGTCAGTTCAAAACCTTGGATGTCAAAATCTCAGCTGATGAATGATGGAAAAATCTTCCCAGGATTTGATTTTGACTGGGGAAGAACCCTTATGAAGTTTAACAAATGTTAAAAGATACACTTGAGTTTCATGGAACCATTTTGCACTTTAACAAAACGGAGTCTTAAAATTTTCTTTCAAGGCAGAAATAGAAAAATAAAAGTTGTTGCCCCTCTCAATTGAAAAAATAGTTATAAGATCACTATGGTTGATCACAATGACATAATATTAACATATATGAATACACTCAGTTAACTATTGGTATATGTTTTATACTGCTATATATTTATATATTTTATATTGTGTACCTTGGGAATCTTTAGGCAGAACTTAACTAAAAGAGGCAATTTTTTTTCCAATGGGCTTTGTGTTTTGCTAGACATTGTGTTGTTGTGTATTTAAATATTTTTTCATTATTATAGAATAGTTTTACAAGGTGCAACGAAGATTTTTTGAATATTCATGATGATTTCCACTTTGCGCTAAAAAGAAAAGACAAAGAAATTGAGTCTTGGGGGGGGGGGGAAGCCAGAAATAACCACCTTCAGCCTGCAAACTCAAATGAAACTTGATCTAGACTTTGAAAAGACTGTAAAATTGGAGGGAGTTTGGGCTAGAGAAACACACAGATTGGGTTACTTATGTTTGTTGAAATTTCTTTACTTCAGAGCTTTAATAATGAAGAACTGAAACAGAGCCCCTTCCCCTAATTTTCTTTCTAGGCTGGGAGGTTGCTTTGAAACTGTTTGTGTCTTTGTGTGGTACTTTGCCATTAAACACTGTAAAAATAAGCAGTAAACGTGTTGGAATGCTGGACTTTCCCCATGCCTGGTGCTGTGGGATTTTTTTCTGCCCTGGCTTTTTTTTTTTTTTTCAATTTGTATTTTTTTATTGCTACAATCCTGAATGAAGGACAAAAGAGAAGTGAGACATCCCAATGATGTCCTGTCCAAGACTAAGAGTGTCTCTCATGGGCAAAATGAAAGGATTCTGACCATCACGTGCAAGAGTCTCCTGATGCTTTTTCTGAAAGATTATTTAGAGGCTTAGAAGGCTTTATGACACTGGTAGTTTTCTGGCAATTAGTTATTTATGTCTCTTTCATTTCAGATTTTTAATTCGTCTCCTTCTACCTAATCTCTTCCATTCTGTACTAATTGTTTGAGCACTTGAAATAGTTAAGAAAATTAACTCGAGCTATTTATAGCAATTCAGTTACCTGGCTGTTTGTTTTTCATCCATCAAACCTCTCCCACATTTGGGTGGGATCTAACTGCCATCCCTGTTTTTGTTTTGCTCTTCTTAGTTCATTTCAGTTTGTTTCAATTTTGATCCTTTGGCATTCTAATAAGGATTTCTCATGTGAGTCTTTATTATGTAACTTTGGGATTCCTGTGTTAGACAGTCTCAGCTGATGAAGAAGAAGATAAAAATTGTAGAATTCAGAGTTGCTGGCAGCTTAGACAGAATTGATTCATTGCTTGATTTGTTAAGTGCAAACAAAGTCAAAAACTTATGTTTGGTGGCTTTAAAGGGGCCAGTTTCCTTGAAGCTGGAAGTAATTATGAATCAAACCGTGTGGGAAAAGCATGTAAAGCAAGAAATATGAATGGCTGGGCATTGTTTAGAGCAGTTTTATACAGTTTGCCCCAAAAGTTCAGTTTCATAAGAAAGAAATGCTCATGGAAAAATAGTTTTGTTGCGAGTATAAGGGGACAGAGTGATAATGTATTTATAGAAAAGGTAGAAGTGTGGAGTAAATGCAGAGTTTTGTTCTGCTTGGATGAGGGAAAAAATGGTCTCCTTTAATATCAACAACGAAATTTCCAGCAGTAGATGCCTAAGTTTATGTGCTTTAGAATTGGTATGTCTGGATAAGATTCTTGAGAGAGTTTCTGAAGAAGTAACAGAGGACTTTTTGGACTACTAGAGATTATTAATAAATCTTCAAACACTAGGGGTTCTCCATATCTTTGGAAGAAAGTTGAAGTACAAATATTTTAAAAGCAAAAGGGAATGTCTCATAAGCTTTTCAACCCATTTTTGATTTTGAGAACAGTAGCGTATTTGCCAGTATGAGTTTCCACAGAGAAAAAGAAGTAATACCTATAGTTCCAGTTACTGTGCTTACTAAAAAATGAACACTTTCTTTAAGATGGGCTTATTCTTCATGTGATATCCATGTGTGAGATTGATTTCGTTCTTGATATGTTTGTTGTAGGACTAAGTTTGTATATTTTGTATTCTTCTAACCAGCCAGATGAGTTGCATAAAACTGGGAAATCTCAGTCCTTTTCCCCCCACTTTGTATGTGTAATGTAGAATGCTTACTTTGCTTGTAGCTCTTCACCACAATTAACCTAATTAACTGTCTATTTGTTTTCCAGGAGTGGATATGGTAATAACTAGTTACAAGTTTCTACTATTGTTCTACTACTGCTGTTTGTGCACAAATTTTTACAGTTGTTGCATTCACAGGAGGCTAAATTTCCTTTAGTAGCAAAACTCCATTCAGGGAATATCTAATAGCTCATAAGTGGCATGGGGGTCCTCATGTTTCTTTGTTGTCTTGAGAGAAGAGCACATTAAAAGCTACACTTCATATTCTTCCTTCAGAAATCTGTTCTAAAACTCAGAGACAAAATATCCTCCTGGAATGACCTTATTGTTCCCCGAATAACTTATAAAAATTGAACGAATTGGGCCATCTAAGCATTGATTGTTCCCAACACTTCAGTTGAAGAGATTAGAAATACTGCTAGATGTTTTGTGGGTTCATGTGTTTTGATAGAGTTCTATGTTAAAGCACTGGCATTTGTCATTTTATTCTTGATCTTGGTCATAAAGAGCCAAGCACCAGCACACATTGTGGAAGCAGGTGATTTGTTGCTGCCTGTATTGAATCAAAGTAATTGTGAGCTTATCCTTAAACTGATGCAAGAGCTTCCTCTCTTGAAAATCCTGAAGGTGTGTGTGTGATCACCAAGCATCGACTCTTCTGTGCCTGCCTGCAAGGCCAGCAGTGTTCACCTCCAAAGGGAAACTACTTTCCTTTTGTGTTCTCTTGAAAATGTTGTAGGGAACCCAACTCTCATCAGATGATTGAATGGAAATCAAGTGTATTCCAGCAGGGGAACATTATACTGTTTATCAAGCCTTCCTCTGAAGCTTGTCACTTACTCTGAAGAACACACTTGCTATGGTATCCAGACACAGCTCAGTTGTCAACCCTTAATTTATAAGCTGCTCTGAGGAGGTTTTACAAAAGGAGTGTATGGGAAGAGACAACTTAGTCTACTCAGCCTGCCTCTAATTTTGTCTTCTGCATTGCTATAATGTGACCAGAGACATCAAAGCTTTTCTGTCTGCCTCATTCTGCTAAGACTGCTATGCATAAATTTTGAGAGTATGTAGTAGGTCATCGAGGCAGGAAAGAGTTCAGTGGAACAAACACATACAGACTTCTTGTGTGCTGAGGAAGGACAGTAAAACCAAGACATACTTTTAACAGCTGTGATTAGCATCTGTTAGGTAAGAAAACAAAATCTTAATACGCTGCAAGAATGGAAGAAGCCTTGTTGTTGTGCTTGAGAGCTGTCTAGCAGAAGAGAGGAATGAAGGAGACTGAAGGAACCCTGTTAAATATATTCCAAGGGGTAATTTATTTTACTTGTTTTGTTCCCAGTCTTAAGACTGGAAACCTGATTGTAAGTTGTGATGAGTAAAGACCTCTTTATTTTAGTTGTTCTAGGACTGAAGGACAAGGTAATTTTTGTTTAGGTTGATAAATTTAGGATGTGCCTTTTCCTTCAGGAAGCATGATGTTGCTGCTAACATCCTTGAGAAATCTGCACTGGAGAAGTACACCAAAGGACCCCAGACCTGACTAGGACTGGTGGGAGAAGTGATGGTGTGTGATGCCCATTGCAATAAACAAAACATGATGAAGGCTACTTTGCAGCAGGAAGGTTAATGGCAGCTGTGTCTGATGTGACATGTTGGGGATAGAGTCATGTAGTGTTGTTGCTGTAAGATGTTTTTGAGGTTATGGATGTTTGAATTAAATTATGAGGCTGAGATGAGGTTTTCTCTATTTCCTTTTGAGAAAACAAGGCAGTTAAATTAATTAAATACGTTTTACTCTAACATTACACAGAAGCTCATGTGATTCCTTCCCAGTTCACAGCAGAAATGAAAACAGGCAGAAATGCTACTGCTAACACTAGCTTGCAGCCCCACTCCTGCTCTAAGAAATGCGAATCAGGACCACAAGGGGAGGGACAGAAAGCTGAGAACATGTATGTGCTGTTCCTGCCTTGTCTGCCGTGCAATCTGTTCCAGCTCATCAAAGAATAAACTGAAAAGCCAACAAACAGTGTTTTAAATTTCCATATTGAATGTTTTTGGATAATTCGGGTTGATTTCAGACCTTTTAATTCCTTCTTAGAAATATCTTTCCCCTGGCTCCTTAAAAGACTTAATCTTGAAGACCTCAAAACTGTGAGTGGTGTCCTGTACAGCTTTAAAATGTCACATGCCTTCCTCCTGTCCCGTTTCATCCTCTTTTAGTGACCCTTTTTTATATCATTGAAGGCAGAAATTCCCAAAGGTGATTGTGTCACTGGACTGTTTGAGTCAGTGACTCTGATCTGTGCAGGAGTCAAAGCTGTATTTTAACATCATGGAACTTGGCTCAGGTGATGTTGTGAAGTGTTGATATTTTGATGAATTAACAAGAAGGAGAGGATAGGATTTGTCTTGTTAAAAAGGGAAACCTATTTTATGGCTTAGCCTTGGAGCTTTCCTTTAGCCTGTTCAAACGATTTGGAAAAAATATTTTTTCTCTGTCTCAGAGCCATGAATAACCACCTGATGTAGGGCTGATGTTCAGTGAAGTTATGGTGATACAAAATGAAGGACAGTCTGATTAATTGAACTATTCACAGTTCTTTGAGACAAACTTTATTGAGTTCTCTGACTCATGGTTCTTACCTATGGCAGTTTGGGCAGTTGGTTAGGCAGCCTTTTCAGACAAACAGCTGCTCTTTGAAGCAAAGGAAGGGAGGAAAAAGCATTTATCTTAGCAGAAGAGCATTCACTAGAACAATGTATGGAGTTAACAGGAGGGCTTTTTTGATCTCAGTGATTCTGCAGCTGTTCTTACTGTTAAAGGTTCCAGCTATTCTCTATTTTCCCTAAAGCAGTTTGGATTTTTGTTAGTTTTGTGAGGGCACTTTTAGTCACATTAACTGCAAGGGTTCTTCCAGGTCAGGGTTGTGTTCTGCATTTACAGCAAAGTTTCTGGAGGAAACATTTTTCCTCCTGTAGCATTCTTCTTCTTAAGGCTTCAGTGTGATATTTACAAGATTAATTGATGCCTGCCTGAATTCCTGACATCTGTCTCTAATATAGGTCAGTGGAGACAGCCTTTTTTGGACTACTGCTTCAGAAAGAAGAGTGAGGAAAATTCAAAACCTCATGACTATATACAGCATTTTGTAAAACTACTGTTAAACCACATTCCCCAATTCTGAGGTCACCTCTGCATACCGACTGGAGCACTTTATTCACTGACCAGTGGTTTTTTCCTCTAAATTTCAGTCCAATCTGGAGAGGGGGGGAAGCACCCTTGCCATATCAAGTTGGCTTTTTCTTTTGTTCAGAGGAGTTAAATTGTTTTGTTTTTTTTCCCAGGCTGTCCAGACCTTCCAAAGAAGAATTTAAAGGGCAGCTTTTATCACCCGTAGCCCTGGAAAGTTACTGAAGATACTGAAAAGGGAGGGTGTTGTGAAGTGTTTGTGTTAGATTTCCATCTCTCTCAGTAGCTGAGATCTTTCCAGGTGGAGTTTATTCTCCTAAGGTTTGGCGTTTTCCAGTTGTCTGTGCAATAGATCTGCTACTGCAACAGAAAGGGTTGAACTTCTTTTGTGGGAAAATAAAAATGGTCAGACCAAAGAATCACCTGCTCCAATATCTTGGCTCAAAATGCTCCTCTAGTTTAGGGAAGGAGAAAAATGCATAATTGTGACACAGTCCTTGCTCCAGTGTCTGCTCTCCAGCTTCTGAGGGGAGGAAGCTTTAGGGTTCCCAAGTTAGGGATGCTGTTAAACCTCTTGACAGCTTTTGATCCCATTTATACATCTGGTGTCTATAACATACTGATGTGAAGAAATCTGCTTGTTAACTGCATGTTATACAAGTGCTTCCTTTTATCTGTTTTACTATCTTCAGGGTAATTTTGCTTGATGTTCCAATGGTATGAGAAATAGTGAATAATGAATCTTGGTTGACATTTTCCATATTGTTTTGCTGTGCTCTACACCTAGCAGAATGCTGAGTCCATCGCCTGGTGCATTCTACAGTGAAATGAACTACATTCTTCTGAAGGAAAATTTGATGATTAAAACCTTAGTGTGACTGATATTCTCATTTGGCATTTAGAACTACTAAGCACTGGATTTTGACACTCAAATCTACTAAAGTATATTATCCACAGACATAAAACTGTAATTTTGGCTATGCTGCTCCAGGAATTCTTGGTTGATTTTCTTTTTTGACCCTGCAGCTATAGGCTTTGGGAAAGAATCTTTGTTTTTAGATGTACTGATTCCTGGTAGTCTCGGCAGAGATTCGTGGATTCTAATTGGACTGAATTATTTATTCTCATCTCTTTGGCACTTGTTTGTCTCTCCTGGACCTACACTGCTGGGTTCATTATACTACAAGTAGAAAAACTCTGTTTCCTGTCCAAAGAAAGCATTGCCTATTTGTAGATGTAACAGATGAGGGTTGGTGAGGAAGAATTATGGGTTACAGCAACAAAATTATGATGCTGCGATTTATCTTCCTTCATTCCTACGTTTGGCAAAAACGGATGTGATGGGTGAGCATTTTATTTCCCACTAGGCTTTTAATTGCTTATCTTTTTATGGCCATTGCACTAACAGTGGTTTTTGAGAGGCATTTAAATAGTTGATCACATCATTTAATTTCTGCAGGTTTTAAGAATCACATGGCCTAATATCACGGAGCACTATAACTTCTGGCTTTGGGTAAAGAGAGTTCATTTGGATATTCTTTAGAAGGTTCTTGAGAAAGGAGTACAGCTAGGCATCCAGATTGACTGCTGAGAGAGTTTTTATTGACTGCTGAGCCCTAACACATCCCATCTCCAAACAGTGTGGTTATCCTCCATTAGATTATCCTTGTCTCCTATCTGTAAAACCAGAATGCTGATACTCACCACTGAGGATGAAAACCCAGTAATTTTGGACTTTCAGAAACTAGAATAGATAAAAAGTCCAGTAATATACATCGAGGAATTGTGTTGATTGTCAGCAAATTACTTCATCATTAAGATAGTTGTTTATTGTCAAAAGATTAGTAAATAATGAAAAGCTCAGGGAGCAGTCATCTTAATTTTTTTTTCTTCCCATGATAAACAGCTGCCTTCTGTGAAAATAAAATTTCCGGATTTCATGCTTTTTGTTTAGTCTAACAATTGGTATTCTAGCCAATTGTTTTTTCCTTTCCATGTTTCTTTAAAAACACAAACAAACCAGAAATGAACTGTTTTCTTTGCTCCTCATCTGTGTCTATTTGAACTCAATTCTGCTTTTTCTCTGGGCTACTAGTCTTGAAGGTAAGATGTAATCAAAACAGATTTTTTTTTTTTTAAAAAAGGGAAAATTTACAGAAACCAAAGGAGATTGGGAGATCAGCGATATTACTCAATCTTGGATGAGTATGCAGCATGAGGTCATATACAAAATGTGCCATGGACTTTGGCTGGATTTTTTATCTTTGTCCTTTAAATCTGTTTTTTGTTAAACTCAGGATTTTGTTTCTTTATTTACTTACTTAAACAAATAAAACCTGTCTACCTTGAAAATTTCTTATTCTTCTTTCCACAAGAATCCCAACACTTTTTTAGGCACTGATAGAAGGTTATTACTTGAGAAGCTCCAGGCAGGGTTCTTGGGCCTTGGAACTATAAGGGATGGTACAAGGAGATATTCCTTTCTGATAGAGAAATCACTTATAGCTGTATTTCTTAAGATGTTTATGTATTTAGCACTGCTAAGACTGATCTTAAATTACTTCTGCCTAGTGATCTAATTTCTAGTATTGCGAAGATTAGGAATGGAATATAGTAAGGAAGTAGGATCCTCGTGACTTTTTTGTGGGTGGAAGCCTTTTCAGTGTGTTTGTGCAAAGATGGCATTTCAGAGGGTGAGTGGCATTGCAGTGTTACTGCTCTGAGCTGTCCCTGCCCCTCTGCCTGCCCTGCACTTCCCAAGGGCAGAACTGGCTTCTTGTCATCTCTTCCTTCTGGGCTGTGGAGGTAGGTTGTGGGGTTTGGTGGAATGTCTTCAAAACTTTGTTTTCCTGGGCCAGTTTAATGCAGCCTAATCTTCTTCAGCTGCTGTTTTTGAGTAGTACAAATAGGTAAATAAAACTATGTGTTGATTATCATTCTAAATGAATTTCATGAGAAGCCACAGGTTTTGGTACAGAAGCAGAATTTGCCATTCATCATGTCATTTTAGAAACAGGGATTTGGATAATCTTTCCTTGTATTTGGCCATAGAACCTATTTGGCCATAGAACCTCCTTGGGGAATTTGCTTACATACTGGAGTAACATTTGAAAATATTTACATTTATTTTGCAGGCTATAGGGCTATAGATGCCATTCCCCTCTCTTTAAATGTAAGCATTTTGCTTTTCTTCTTCTTTCTATCTACTCATTCCTTTCTTTTGTTTATTTACTATTTCCTCAGCTGGAAAATAGCAAATATCAAATGATCAGTCTGTGTAATGGTTTGAACCCAAGCTGGCAAACTTGTAAGAACTGCAATTGGAGCTTCTTAAAATTCTGGTTCAGTGTTTCCCAACCCACACTGTGCTCCTGATGAGCGTGGAGCTCCAGCCATGTACCCAGGGGAGAGTTTTGTGGTACTGTTTTCCACTCAAGGAGATTCCACCTGAGTGACGTGATGGTCATGACTCTGCTTATGAAGGCAGATGTGGAGATGCATTTTTCAGTGCCCTGGTGTATGGCACTGACTACCCTGTAGGTGAATGTAAATGACTTCTCTTCCTCAGGCAGAGTAGCAGTAACTGAGGAGCTGCATCACCAAACCTGCTGAAGACATCTTCCCCTGCCTTCAAGTAAACTGGTTGTATTTGCTGTGAGCCTGGCTGGGAGAGTTGACAGAGCACTTACTTTCTCACTTCTCTATTTAATAGAATTCCGTGCCAGTTGGACAGGAAGGAGGGCTGGTTTATAGTTGTTTCAGAGGTTTTCCCCATCAAATGGAATTTGTTGCTTTACAAGCATATATGATATTATGAAAAAGAATATGAAGGACTGGAAGCTGTCTATTTATTATACTTTAAGTGAGGTATAAAACAAATACCATTCAGTTTTCTATGACCCTTTGGTATTAATTGGAATACATACAAATGCACACTAACCATTCTTCATTCTTCATGTATCATGACATACACTTTGTAGAGGTGCTGTGTAGGCATAAGACTCAGGTTATTTTGAATCCAAGAGAAAGAAACTCTTAGAGAGCACATTGCCAAGGACTCCTTTTCCTTGTTTCAGAAATGTGTCAGTTCATATATTTTGTGTGCAAGAGTAACAGCAAGAGACATCAGTCCTCAAATAAGATGATATCAGGTAGATGAAGTTTTTTGATTTTTACGATCTGCAATTTATATTCCATGTGAAAGGCAAAGCAGCAAAATCTGTCTCTTTAAGTAGATTTTGTAATATGCAATTACATCAGCTTCGTTGTGGCCATTTTTTTAATAATCTAAACACTGAATTGTATTACTAATTTCTTTTTAAAAAAGGATTTATATTCTAGTCTATGAAGATGACATGCTGTCCCCGATCAGGACACGATGAAGGAATTAGCCACAGTGACGTTTTCATATTTGAGATTAAAGGAAGACACACATCTGCCAAATGCAAGCAGAAGGAAAATCTTGTTACTTTTTCTAAATCCTCTGAAAGCAGCTGGATTTTTAACTTATCCAAATTGTGAAATTTTGTTGAGATTGATGTCCACATAACAGTGTAGAGAAGTACAGAAAATCTTAAGAATTCAGGATGTGTGCTGGTCTCCTAAGAGAAAAGTCAGAAAAAGAAGCAAGAGTGCATTTTCTCTTCAGTGGAATAAGCCAATTACTTCCCTTTAACTTCACCCTCATGCAGGCACTTGTTTAAAAACAGCAGATGTTTACAGTTACTGACTGTGACTTGTTTTTCTCATTTATTCTGGAGAAAATTTTTACTTTACCAGCTTTTTCCTGCACAAAATCTGAGCAAAATTTAAAGGGTCCACAGTGTCATGAAATTACATTCTTCCTCCACGAGCTCTTTAACTACCTCAGCCCAGCATAAGCATGAGAATTGGGAGCTGGAATGATCTACCTGGACCTGGAAGGTGTAGAGGAGAATTGCATTCTTCTGTCATAAGCGTCATGGCGCTCTTGGCTGATCAGGATGGCCTTGGAGTCCAGGCACTGTAATGGGGCTAGTGAGATGAAGCTATTTACTAGCTTCTAAAGCACTAAGGAAGTAATTGTGTTTGGTCTTTCCATTTGGAAATAAAAACATCATCAAGGAAGCAATAATATATGCTGCAGTGTTGTAGGTACTTTGTCATCAAATACAAAGTTGATGCTCATTTGAAGACTTCAGTTCTGTATAGTTCTTTTATTACAGAACCATGTGGCTACAAACAGTGTGATTTTTCAAAGTTGGATTTGTTTGAAAGATGTATAGTTCTCTATGGGATGCTTCATGTAGGATGTTTTGCATCCTGATTTGTGGAAGACCGAGCTCTGCGAATTTGTGGATCTTGCAGAAAAATCCACCCGCAAAGCAAATGCATATATCTAAAATGATAACTTGGATAGCTTCATCCAGTAGCAGAATGGTAAACTGCCTTACTGTAAATTTGCTCTGGGTTACACCTACTAGGGGCTTGTCATTGTGAGCATGTTGGCAATGACAGTACGCAATGCCTGTCTCAAAGAGATTGAACAAATAAAACATGTCCCTAGATAGATTTGAAATGTAGAGTGCCCCTTTCTAGTTTTCTGTAGCTTGCTGACTCAAAATGCGGCACCAAGAAAGGAGATGAGCAAATGTTGAATGATACGAGATGGCAGCTACAGTTGGCTTAGAGAACTGTTCTGCCTCTGGCACTTTGGATCATGAACTTCATCACATCCAAGAAATGTTAACAGCTCGGCCTGGGGGCTTTAGCAGCTCTGAGTGTCTTTGTGGGTTTGTACTGACAGCTCCCCTCCATCAGCATGCAGTGATTGGCATTCGGGGGGCTCACATGCAGGAGGGTCTCAGCCTGCTATTCTTGTGCAGAAACACCATGATGGGCATCTGAGTGACGTTTTAATTTGATAATGAAAGCACTATTAAAGCAGAAAAGAGAAAAATGCCTGTGTTTGTGGCACAGGATACTTTGTGTGACCACTGAGGTCATTTGAGACAGGCCTGCTGTTGAAATAGTTATACAAGTTTGCCAGCAATGACTCACTACCATGGTGGCTGCAGATAAATTCCAGTTGCTTTCTACTTGTTTTTGAAGGTTTTGGTATTAGGGGTTTCTGAATGTTGCCTAAAGAATAAAATTCTAGCAATACTTAGGTTTGCTTGGAAAAGGTTAAAATTTCCCACATTTCTTCATATCTGAAATGCTTCAACAAGCTATGATCCATACATTCTGCTGTCCCTTTTGACTGTGTCAGGAGGGGATATACTTTAGCATCATGAAAATCTTTTGTTTTGTCAGTTCTTCGTGTGCCTATTTATAAAGAGATCCTGACTGGCATAAGAATGCAAATCATTTTGGATGTTCATTTCTCAGATGTTTTCTCATCTCTCTCATTTAAACAAATATATTATGGTATCACATCATCACCTATGGAAACCAAATTCATGCATTTGGGTTGTGCTAATCAATGTTACACCTGTCTCTTTCTCTCCATGTCTATATCATTTATTTAGAGATATCTAAACTTTATTGTAAATAATTGACAGTGTAAATGGCCAAATGTATTGTTCTGCCATCCTACAGATGAGGAATTTTGATAGTAAAATATTACGTTTGGACCGTAACTATACAGAATATCTGTGGTAGAATTAAATAGGATCTGTGTTCATAAGTTTTTTACAGTGCTTTTTAGCTTAAAAGTATAAGTATACTTAAGTATATATACTTATAGTGACTATTTATATTCTCTAGTTTCTTTTCTCTTCCAGCTGTTGAAGGTTTAGATTTTTATTCAGCAGAAATAGATTTTATTCTTTAAGAGCCATAGAGGTTCTGTATATATCTATATATTCAGAATTACAGGGGTTCTGTGTACAGAGAGACCATTCTCCTATAGTTCAGGAGCTATAGGAGGTTTTGTACTGTATGTAGCTAGTTGTAAAATTAATTGTCCATCTATTGTTCATCCAGCTGAAACTGGCTACTGACCTCTTAAGAGGTGATGCAGGAGCAGTATTACAAGAATAGTTACTATCAGTTCAGCATGGAGTTACTGTCCTTCCTCTATGTAATTTTGAAACTCTGAATCCACATTCATTGCAGTTTGTAGTAGTTTGCTGGTTAAGTGATATTGGTGGTGCCTGGGAAAAACATGATTGGGATAATAACGGGCTCTTCAGAACTGATTTTGTGGTGCTACTCTGTGGAGCTGCACTGTCATCTTCATTTGAGTCCTACTGCTGAACTGGAGGAAGAAACCTTTCATTACTTTCCTGTTGCTGATAATGATGAAGCAAGAACAGCGTTATCGATCGAGTTTTTGCTGCTTCCACTGAATGTCAAGTGTGTAATTGTAAATGCTTTTTTTGTTGTTCTTTGAAGGAATATTAACAATTCTCATATTGTGGCTGACAATAAGATATCTAATGTTACTTTGCAAGCATAAGTGAATTAGTCCTTGTAATGCTTTAATGAAATGGATGAATGTAAAAATGTTGCAGATGGTGAATAGGGAGACAAAATTAAATGTTTTTTTCAGGTTACTCAGTAGACCTATGGTAAAAGCATACGATGGACTGAAATATCTTTAATTGGGTTGCTACTCTTGTTTCTGTACAGAAACTGAATGAAAAAACCCCCACATATTCTAAATTTGGCCCAAGAGTCACTAGCCAAGCTGAATTAAGACATACCTCAACAAAGCAGCAGCAATGTCATCTTTTCCAAATACTGAAAGCACTCATCCCCTTGATGATACCCTGCCAGTACTGCTTGAAGCTTTGTTTCAAATTCCTGAAACTACCTTTAAATAATCTTCTAAATAATACTTTTCTATAATTTTAACTTTGATCATAACTTAGAAAACTAGCCAAAGCAAAGTGCTATTTATGTTTTTTTTTCCCTTTTGAAAAGTTGAAGTCTAAAATGATATATTGGTGTTTTTCTTCCATGAGCTTTACTTTGCTAGCTATGAAAATCTTCAGCAAAACTAGTGATTTAGTGGTATTTCAGATATCTTCACCTCTCTCCTTTGTTTGTTGTTCTTCTTTGATGCCATAGTGCAACAAATAAATAATGGTCTGTGCTTGCAATTACTCCCAGCGGCTGTTGTCTGCAAAGCTATAAGGAGAAGAATTACTTGGATGATTGCAAAAACTACTTCATAGCCAGGAGAGTCCTGATTCTGTACTTGTTTTTCCACAGGCCTCCAGAACTGGCATCAAAGTATGCCAATTTCTCTGAGGGAGTGTGCAAGCCTGGCTATGCATCAGCGCTCATGACTGTCATCTTCCCAAAGTAAGTAATCACTGTGGGAGTTTTTTCCCCCTGTTCTTGTTATGACCTCATCCTTAAAGGTGGGTGATGGGCAGAGTTTGTCGTGAAAAGTGTCATTGCTCTGTCCCTTGGTTGGTTCACAGAGAGGTGTTGAAATTCTGGACTACTTGAGTGGTCAGTGGAAATGGCTTAGTTGACTTCAGTCTGACTAGGACTTTTGCTCAAAGAGTAGAGACTTCTGGGTGTTGAGTAATAAAATAAATTTTGTTGTCAGTGTGTGATACAAATGCGTGGTCGAGCTCGCTGCTCACACCAGATGATGCAATGCTTAGGAAGCTTTGGTTATGATTAAATTATCTGGAGTAGATAGTAAAGAGTGATGTTTTGTTGTAGTTGCTTTGGGTATTTTGTTCTTGGGAGAACAGGGTAAAGCATCCCTCGGGTGCCTATAGAATTGCTGGGAGACATTTCACAAGATAGATTGGCAGGAACATTAATCTGTTGAGACTCAAGGATTTCAGTTTGGTGCATTGAATGGAAAATTTGACCAAATGGTTGTTTGACCATTGTACGAGTGTCTTGCATATGTGGAAGAGATGCTCTAGTCCAATGATCTCTTTGTAAAAGAGGTTGAGGACTTTTTTACATAACTGGCACTTTTCCAAAAGAGATATTTTATTTCTTTTGAGAAGGGAGTTTCCACAACCTGTGCATCTAAAGGTTACATGGCCTTCAAGCCAAGCCTGAAACTGGTGGTATCTTCTGTCTTTGTTTTTGTTGACAAGCATGCTGTCTGAAAACTTTTTTAACATAAGAAAATACATCTGATATTGCCCTGTAACCAGTAGATACTACCGACAAGCCTTAAAAACAAAACACTAAAGTTCCCCATCACCAGTGTAAACCAAACAACTATCAGTATTATCTTCTGTGAGAATTTTGGAACTCTGGTCAGAATATAAATACTAGAACAGAAAGTGAGTGCTTTTAAATCTGTGTTTGTGTACATATTAAATGTAAATAGTAGAGAGTAGGATGAACTCATTATTACAAAACTATTAATCTTATTTTAATTTTAAAAAGACTGGCTTTGAGAAGGAGGTTTTTAGCCCCCTAGAATCTGAAGTGATATTTATTCTCTCCCTCAGCAGCTGCTGACAGATCTCTGTTCAGTCACCTTCTCCCAGCAGTTGACTACATTGAACTAATTTCATGCAGAGGTACAAATGTGTCTCTAGTCGAAGCAAGTGGTTGTTGTTTTGTTCCTACATTGAAAAATCATATTCACAGTTTTAAAGACAGCATCTCACCAGGTATTTATATTCAGGTGCTTATCTAAGATGGACCCTAAAACTAATGTTGTCATTTCTTCCTGTGATGTCTTTGATTTCTTTACCAATTGAATCCAGTGTTGTACATTTCATTGTTTTACCAAGTACTGCTGTAAGGATGGCTGACCAGTAGTTCTGAAAAAAAAATCATGCTGCACTTAAAATTCCTTTTCTTCTGAAACTTTCCTTGTACTCAGAGAACTTTGCAAAGTTAATATTACCAAGCCAGGTATTCAGTATATTTAGAACTCTGAAAGCCAAATTATCATGCCTGTTCATTTAAAGATTTGAGCTGCATGATTTGTTTTATTCTAGCTTTTGTTTTCAGTTGATTGTGTCATTAGGAAGCCATCATCTCTACAATTGACATTTTTTAGGCTTGGTCTTTGCTGTAAAATTTGTGTTTTTGTTGGGTGTTTTTAATATTTAGATAAAGTTGGTTTGGCTGTTTTCAAGCATGAATAAAATGAATAAATGTTTTCCCATTTTAAGGTTCCTGACTTTTCAGTGCAATTTTAAATGTAAATAGGCAAAATACGGTGGAAATTGGAAATAGTTGAAATAGAATAAATATTTCTCAGAGGATGTAGCTCTTCTTGGTAAGTGCTTTTTTACTGGTAAAAATGAGAATTCAGACTTTACCAAGCATGAGCAGGTGCTGGATGGATTAAAGTGCAATGGCCTGAGAAATACCGAAATGTGGTTGATGGTAAGGAAAAACAAAATGTATGTTTGTTTGTTTGTTTAAATGAAGTCCTCAGTTGATCAGTTCTTACTCTAGCAATGCTTACTCCATCAATAATCCTATGTGGAAAAAATCCTAGGTTGTAGAGTACTAAATAAAGGGTCACATATTTCTAGAGAATAATCTGGATTGCCTGATTTAAATGGCCATAGTCCAACAAAATGTATGTTAATATATCCAACATGAAATAGAACATCTGGGAGTAACAAATGCAGATTTTACCTTCAAGACAGAAAAAACTGTCTTGGAAACAGAGAAATCTTCGTGTAATCTTAACAAAATACCATTTTTTAAGTGCTATTTCATATGTACACAAAAAAGCTGAGAGTTTTGTGTGAAATACTGACTTAAAATATAAAACCTCACAATCCAAGATTTCTAGAATACTGTGTCCAGTTTCAATGGTAAAGTGTGAGAAGAGAGAGGAAATAAGACATGGAAGAAAAGCCACAAAAATGAACAACGACTTGCTTAAACAGTAAAGTAAACAAGACTCCTAGAAATAAGTCATCTTTCTGAAGCAGAAATTGTATCCAAATGAGGAGAATAGGAAAGAGCATTAACTTTGGCAAGTTAAATATAAACCATAATGAGGTAGAGCAAAAAAAATGTTGAGGAACAACTTTGTAAAGACATTAAAAAAAAATAAAGCTTTTTGTCTAACTGTCAAATGTAGAAAGCCTGTCAGAGATCCCAATGAGCTGATAGAAGTTTATAATATTACATGTGAGCTAAGGGAAGGTAGAGCTGTAGCAGAGAAGTTATTTGCATTGCTATTCACTGCAGAACAGTTCCCATGTGGACCCTTCATTTCCAGGGGACAGGCTGGGGGAAAGTGACAGAAGCTTGACGTTTTGGAGTGAATTCCTAGCACAAAGAATTGCTAGGAAAAGTTCTCACTTTGTGAGGAACTCGCTGTTGAAGTTGCCGAGTTACACACAGTTGTGCTTAATTTGGCCTTAGAATCGAAGAATGAAAAGCAGTAAACGTGCTGGGCTTTTCAAGAGGGGTTTGGGGGATTGTTTGGGAAAGTGGAAGCAAGAGCCTAAGAGCAAGCCTGGTTTCTGTATCAGGCTCCTCTAAGAACCTAAAAATAAAGAATAGAATTAGTGTTTGTTCATGGATACATAGGAGACAAGTTGTCTTCTGCAGCAGGAACTTCTGCCCTGTACATGCTTGTGTTGTTTCAATGACTGGATCAGCATTTCATAAAGGTGATTTAACTAATACAACACGTCTGGATATCTTAAAAAAACCCCAAAATACACACACACAAAACCCTGAAGCAAACAAACCTCTGCCCAAAAAACTGAAAACAACCAAACATTTGCTGTTTCAAAGATTTTGGAAAGTTAAACTGGTGTAATCCTGTAGTGATTAGATAGTGACTAGGTAAATAATGGAAACTGTATAGAAAAAATAAGAAGATTGGACAGTAGAGGGATGTTACTCAGGAGTATTCTGGAAGAAAGTGTGCTGGGATCTCTGCTGTTCCACGTGCTCATAAACTACCTGGAATACAGGATGAATAATAAAGCACCAACACATTTTTCCAGGTGGTAAGACTAAAAGCTGACTGTGAGGAATGTCAGAGGGATCTCACAACAGTAAATGGTAGGGCAAGAAAATGGCAGGCCAGATTCAGTTCTGATAGATGTAAGATAGTATTTGTGGAAAAGACTGATCTGAGTTTGTGGTGTGTGGTGGACTTAGTTGTGCCTTAGTTATACTCTGTGATGTAGAGGAGGCAGAGGGTGTTGACTAGCCTGTATAACACAGTGAATGACATGGTTTGACAAGATTTGGTGGTATTAAAAGCAAATGTTGTGCTTCAGGTTTAAAGTAAATAAAGGTACGTGCTATTTTATGCTATTTCCAGTTACATTTTTCTGAGAATGGGCTCCATAGTGGGCAAAAGATTTAAAAATACAAAATATACTCTTAAGTATTCAGGTATGGAACTCTCTAAGTTGCATCCTAAATGGATGTTAAGGACAGCATGCAGCTTGATGTAGTCCCTCTTTGTTAGGCTTTTTACTGGAGTATTGTCCAACATGTGCAGATGTCAGGTATTGGGTAAAATGGATGTCTGGTCTAATCCCTTGCACTCATGCCTTTCTTTTCTGGGTTTTTTAATGATTGTGCCTTAAAGGCAGGGTGACTAACCTTCAGAAAAACATGCTGTAATCTGAGTTACGACAGTGGCTCCACACCAAAAGAAATGGGTGCATGATCTCAGTACTGCTTCTCAGTGTAAGGTCTGGACAGCTGGGCTGCGTCTGCTGCTCACTGTAAATGAAGGAGTTATCTAATTTTTCACTTTCCAGGACAGTATAATTTTGCCTCTTGCAAATCTCCCAATAGCAGATAATGACTCAAAGTGCCTGAAGTTACTGGTTTCAAAACGATACAAAGAAAATGGCAAGTGTGTTTTGTAAAATGGCATCAGTAGGTCAGTGAATTAAACTACTATGTTCAGTGAATTACACTATTTTAGTTGGTCTGAGGTCACCTACAAGTCTGGAGTTAATGCTTTGACCTTTTTGTAGAAGGCACTAACTTGTATTTGCAGTGGTAGCACTGCAGTCTCCTGCATGTCTGGCCTTGCTGTGGAAACGATGCTGCCTGTGTACAGCTCTTTCTATGCCCTATTCTTTATCAAATGGGAAAAGAGACCTCTGCCCACAGTTTGTGGCTGACATGCCAGCCTGGGACAGTTCAGCTACTCAATACTCAGCTGCAATTTTCCAACCACAAGCTCTTGTAATTTGGCAGCTAATACTAAAAATTAGAGGAGGCGGTAAATAGAGAGGGAATGTCTGCAGCCTGCAGTCTTGTGTATCTGTGTTTGGTAGGGGAACATGGCAAAGAATTATTTCAACAGTATCTGAAAGTACCTCAGAATAAGGGAAAAAGAGGAAGTTCAATATACAACAAATCTGTTGGTGTTGTGACCAGAAGAATTTATCATTTGTGATTCAGATACATAAGACTATTTTTGCACCAAGGATATGATTGTAAGCATTTTCTAGTCAATTGGTGCTAAGAAATAGCCTTATATGAATCACAAACCTTTTAAAGCCAATTCAGAAATAAAATTAGTTTGGTTTTTTTTATTATTCTGGTGTGAACTTTCTATTGATTAGCAATTGGAAACAGTCATATTTTTCCCCCTCTTATTTTTCAGTACTGTAGCCTGCACTTCACTCAGACAATAAACAGTTCTCCTGTATAGTCTTCCGGATTTATATTTTCATGCTGAATTGCTTCTTTGTACATAAAGTTCAAAAATTTTAAAGCTTTCATATCAGCAAAGAGTGCATGACACGGATTTATGCCAACCACAGACATTTCAGTGACTTTCTCTGAAGTCATTCTTCTGTGGGTTTTTTCTGATGCTTAGTTCCCCCTTGATTTTGTGGGTCATAGACTCCCGTGCCTTTATCCACTTCCACAGGCTGGAGGAGTATAGATGAGGCAGCACCAGAAGGTCTTTCTTTAGAGTGTAGACTCCTGTCTCCTTCACATCAGACCTTGATAAAAATTTCTTTGCCATTGGGGTCTTAGAGATATGGTTTTGCATCTTTCATGCTTTAGGGAAAAAAACCCCATTCTTATATGCAAATAGAGGAATCGGGACTTTGGGTGGAACTGGAGCTTCAGCAAGGGCTTTAGTAGGAGTCGGGATAATTTTAAAATAGGGTCCTCTGATCCTAAATATTTCCACACTCATTTCCTTATCTCCTTTCAGGAAGCTGTGCTTCTCATAATAAGCACACAATAGTATCTGTCCATCCCACACATTTCTACTTTCTTGTTTAGATATTCAGAAAAAAATATACTAGAAAGAGAATTTTTAACTCTCTGCTTGGAACTGACTTTATACATGTCTGACTGGCTCCATGCCTCATGAATTACTGCCATGCCCAGCATGGGCTTGTACCGAAGTGACAGGGCATGAGCTCAGTGCTTAGGGGCTGTCAGTGCGGGTGATGGCTGCTTCCTCTGTGATTAACTATTTAAGGAGAGCAAGGGAAGGCGAAGGATGGCAGCTTCATGTGGTTCCTCAGAGCTCGTGAAAAAATAGGCTGGATAATTAATGTGCCACTGAGGATTGCTACAGGGAATCAAAACTGTTGCCTAACTGTAGTGTGGTGCATCTGCTGCATAGCTTGGGGTCTTTTCAGGTGCAGTGGATGGTATCTCTTCATTTTTTAGGATATATAAAATTGTATCTATATATACACATATGCTGAATTAGTTATTGTAGTTATTGATAGTAGGGGTTTTTTTTGTCTTATAAATATAAGTATAATGTACATCTCATTTTGAAACACAAGGAGGTGGTTCATTTTGTTAATGTAAGCTGTGAAAGCAGCTTGTGTTCAATGAAGAGTGGACACATCTCAAGACTTCCACTGAAGGCAGAGTCCCTGTGTCCCAGACACTGCTGTGAGAAAGTCTTTCTGCTTTTCTTCAAAACAAGATTGCTGCTGTTCTGGGATTGGGGAGTACTCAAATCCCTGTCCTTTCCTTAAATCTCTTGTTCTGTGCCTGTGCATTCATTCATCCAGGAATAGTGTGATGGTGACAGAGGTTGTTTTAGAGCTCACAGTTACATTTGGAGTCCCAGTAACTGCTGTAATCACAGCTCTGGAAGAAACTTCATAGGTGCCAGTGCCCAAAAGGGTGTCTGGGGAAGTCAAACTGCTGACCTGGAATCTTCATCACACCTCCCACCTGTCCCTGCATCAAAAACTAAGAAAATATCATTGTTGCACTACTGAGGTTTGAATTTGAAGGGACAAGTTGATGCGGGTGTATTTTCTTCTAGGCAGTACTGAACATCATCAGTTTCCTTCATTTCCTTGGTTAACTCTGGCTAAAAGGGTTCAAGACTCACAGGACGGGAAAGGAAGGATAAAAGAGAATTTGTTGGCACCCTGGTCAATTAAGCTGTCAGGGTTTTCCACTTCTCCAAGCTCCAGGCTGTTAAATGCCTGGCCTGTGCTGTTCCAGGGGATTGAAGCTTGCTGCTGCTCACCCTTACCTCCTCTCACCTCCTTATTCTGTGTTTTGTAAATCCCAGGCTAAACAAACATGCAAGCCAAAACACACACCCTCTCAAATCACTCCTGGTGTCTGGGTAGCACCTCCCCACGCAGAGCTCTGTGGCTTTTCCAGTAACACATCTTCCCATGCAGTCAGCTGCTGTTCCACTGTCGCTGCTAGCAAAGGGAGTATTTTGCACTTCTCTACTTTTCTTTCTTTGCGGATTTTATGAAGTAGTGCCTTTTTTCCCCTTTATATGTTGGTTCTGGGCAAACTTTCTCAGCTTTTTCACCTCTGCAGTTAGTGTATTAGGTATTATATATAATTTGAAGGCAGTTACTGAGAGGATGATTTAAAAAAAATATGTATTAGTGTAGATTTTGAGTGACAAAATTAGGTCAGAGTGTACAACAGGTATAATTCCTCTGTTTGTTTTATTGTCATGGACTCATTTGAGATATTTAAATCTCTCATACTTCAGCATGAAGGTGATAGGTACGTTATCTCACAAAATATTTTTGTTGCTGCTGGCTCTAGTGAATATACAGCACAGTCTGTTAGGAGACGTTTACTTTTAATGTTCAGACTAGGATTGTTGTCTGAGCTCTTGTTGTTATTTGTAACTGGGCCAATTGGATTGCTCTTCACAACACCCTGACTGCTTCAGTTCCCTTGCACCTGCCTTGTCTGTAGGAGGAAGCTGGGATTAAGAAGCAGCATTTGTTAACTCATGTCCAGAGTGTTGCACACCTCTGGTACTGAAGTGGTGGTAACCAAACCTTTGTTTAAAGTGTGGTCATATAACTTAATTTCTCTGTGGCAGATTCCCTGCATTCGTTTTTTATTGTAGAGAGCAGTGCTTGCAAATGTAATTCCAGGGAGGGGCAGATGAAACCTGACACATAACTTCACTGCTAGCTCTGAAATTCATGCACTGATTGACCAGCTGGAGCTTGTACTTCAAAACAAAATTCAATGGCAGCAGCTCATTGCCTCACTTCTGGTGATGTGGATGCTGCTGCAATCAGGTTGAAGTAGACATGGCATAATGTAAGAGTAGATGTAAAAGAAAAAGAAAAGGTTCTGTTTCTGTGTCTGCATAAGGAGTTCATGCTGCTCCATAGCAGAGCTGCCTGCGCACGGTGCAATGAACTGGAGAAGTAAAATAATCCTTATAGCTGAACATGAGCTTTCCCTCCTTCATCCATCCACTTGTTTTGTGTAAGATTATTTTAATCTAGACCAGTTCACTGATTCAGTTTATGAAATTACCATATCATTATACAAATGCTAGGGGTGCAGCTTGAGAATTGAAGAGCTAAGGTGATGGCACTGCAAAAACTCAGTCAGCCAGCCTAGGCACCAGGTTAGGGATGTGGGAAACTGATGCTCAGGAGGCAGAAGTATGGTTTCACCTTCAGTTCGTGTAGGTTGCTCTTTCTATCCCATGTTGACTTTTTAACTTTTAAACAAATGTGCATAGTAATACATGTAATTCCCACATGCTGATCATGACAGTAGATTCTGTATCAGAGCCATTTTTGGTGCTAAAATCTTTCTTGTTTGACCTCTCTCAAGAGTTTAAAATGAAGTATGTGAAGCCATGTGATGTGAAGGCTTTGTGGCTGAACAGTTTGTCTTCAGAGTCTTTTCCGTGACTTCCGAACTAAGTGAGACTGTAAAATGAAAGCTGGAACATGGACACAGGGACTTTACTGAGCACGTGCCTTTCTGGCTTCAAAAAAGATGCAGAGCATATGTGTTCTTGCTTCAATATGAGTACACTGCATCATATGTTAGAGTGGGAACAGGACAGGTTTGGTTGTTTTGAGGGTGGTTCTCTTTTGCTTCTTGTTGTTGCTTTGAAGAATACTAAAGTTATTTCTAAATTGTGGACTGTTAACAAAAAAAAAAAAGGAAGGACAGCTTTGCAAATGGATGAATAAGTAACCATATTTGCGTGAGGATGTAGGATTGTAATAGAAGCAATAAACTTAATTCATGCCACCAAATGAGCATGTTTTATTGTGCATGTGTGTTTGGGCTCTGTTGCTGTGGCCCATCTGCTCTTAAAGCTATACCAGTAAGAATGTTTGACTTCCAGGAAAATCTTGCAGGAAAGATTGCTTGAGGACCTAAATCCATTTGAATGAAGGAAAATATCAGTAGGCGTGAAATGCAAGAAATGAAAAATATCAGTGAGCTTAAAGGTTAAGCTGTAATATCACTGTGGTTTTGATACACAAGTCTTACCTTTTTTCCTCACATTCCCATAAGAAAATATTTTTATCTCTTTTGATTAAAACTCTGACTTTGAGTTTCTGAAGGTTTATATTTATTGGTTCAGACCACCATCTTCCCAGAGCCCCAACAAGTTCCTTGGTATCTTTGAGACTCTGTATGTCACCAGTGATTTCCTCTTGCTGTAGAAAAGTGTGCAGCTTCCCTCAAAGTTTTCTGAATTGTGTTCGAGAGTGGATAATTGTTCCTTCTGAACTCCCTACTGGTGGCTTTCATCACATTTCCTGTCTTTGGGTAGATTTCAAGTCAAATTATTTTCCTCTTCTATCTTTTCTATCTTTCTCTCTCCTCTATTAGTGCTCACTTTGTTCTATTATTGAAACATTTCAGGAGTGTCAGTGCATGCAAATGCTGTCACTGAGCCAGTGTACATTGGCTAAGAATATGGATGAAAAGGCCGCCTGATAATTTATGCAAGATTATTAGACCAAATTAGAAACAGTCTGGGGAACCCTCCAACTCTACATTAGGCAAATGAAGGTAAAAACCGAACAGATTATAAATTCTCTTTGTAGCAATTTGAAAAGTCGCTTGAGAACATTGTTCAGATAATGTTGTAGAAACTGACTCCACCGCAGAGAACAGCAAAAGCTCCTTTGGCAGCTATTTTCTTGGTACCTTTACTACAGTTCTGAGCTAAGTATGCAGCAAAATAAAATCCATAAATGAATTGCTAAATACTATCAAAGCAATGCTGTTGCAGTAGTGCCAGGGATCACAATAGCTTGGTGAGGTTCCTGTAGTTTCCCAAGTTTGCCCAACCTGAAATACACGTAATGCTGGAAACCAGGGCAAGGGCATTGCCACACACTGCAGTGCAATGGGATACCAGATTTCACTTGTATTACTCACTGCTGGTTTTATTCTGCTTCTGTCTTGCTAAATTTTGGAGATTTATTAATTCAGTAAAAGTTGTTTCCTTTTTGTGTAATCTGACGTACATTTAAGAATGAACATGTCATTTTTCTCCTGCAGCACTTTGATTTACTTGCACAGGAACTTCCTGTGTGCAAGTCAGAGCTGTAGTTTTCTCCAGTGTCCAGCCTGAAAATAAGAAAAAAGGTGTCCAACTTTCTTGAGAAGTGTTTAATTGTGATTCTTCTGAAAGTCATTGCATCTGTTATGCTAACTTGCTCTTCTTTCGAGCTTAAATAACTGATAAGCTTCAGGATTATGTAGATTTCAAGTAACATGCCTTGTACAGTTCTTGGAAAAGAGAAAAAAAGATTTGAGGTTTATATGGTTTCCCCTTTCTAAATTGATATTTGTGTCATACCAATTTTAGCATGTTTCTTATCTGTTTATCAGCTGTGCCAGCCTAGGTTCATGTTTACACTGGTGATACCAGTATGATAAAAAGATTGCTGAGAAGTTAGTTAATTTATCTCTGAATGAAACAGATCAAAATACGTCTGACATTCTGTGGGATCTTAGAACATCTGAAACCAGAAGGATATATAACTATGCCAGAAAACCACAATGATTTTACTTCTAGATGAAAGTTCTGTGTATCTGATTTATTTTGTGCTTGCCTCTGTTAGCCAGCGTCAGTCTCTGCTGCCTTTAATGAATGGTGATGCTCTGTTAACCACCAGAAGTGTTTGTTTCTGGGCTTGGATATTTTTCCTTTTTTTTTTTTTTTTTCTACAGACAGTTTACACAGAGAGTGAAAACTGGCCTGTGGTTGAGCTGTTCTAAATACAAACGGTTGCCTTGAATGCTTTAGGAAAAGTGGAATAGTTTTAAATCACCTAAAAATGAAAAGCAAGGGAAAGCGGTTTGTGACACAATGAGCTTCCCTGTCCCTGAAGCCATCCCTGAGCTCCATGGTGTGCTGTCCTGGGCTGGCCTGCAGCATGAGCAAGTCCATAGGGTGGCAGCTGTTGTGGTGGGAGAGTCTTGCCTCCAGTTTGGAAAGAAAGGACCAGCTTTGGAATGGTCTCAGGTATGTTCAAAGCCACACCAGCTGCTTCACCAGGCGGTGAATTAGGGATGAGTTGCACAGCATATATCTGTCCTGGGAGTTTTGTTTATGTTCTAAGAATCTGTTTGTAAATGTGTAGCAGCTCCAGGCAGCCTTAGTGTAACCTGTGGCAAAATGAGCAGCTTCTTAGAGCCAGTGGTGGCCAGCTCTTTTTGCTTTTGATTTGTTTCTTAAACAGTGTCTGTGGAGTTTAGGCATCTGCAGAGCAAGATGCTGGTCCCAAGGGTCTGATTAAAGAGGCCAGCTCTCAGTCAGCTTTTGCTGACTTATTCCTGCTGTTCTTTGAATATCTATCTGAGAAAGGATGTCAGGAATTTGAAGGAGGCAAAGTATGCTTACAGGTTCTGGTTTAAAGAAAGAAAACTAAAATGAGGAAACCACAAAATTTCTCTGTTTTTTACCCTTGTTGGGGATTTTTGTCAGTATATGTACCAGGCATTTCTTCTTCTTAAGACAAATCTGATCTCCTGGGTAATAATAACTGTTTATGAAACAACAGGATACCAAACAGTTTATAAACACTAGGCTTGTTTACTTCTGCTCTGTGACTGCTCATTTCACATAGGGGTTTCCTCATCTGTCAAGAGTGAAGAAACTTGTCTGAGTAGACACATCTGTAAAGAAGTAGTTGATCTTGTTCTGCCATAATAGCCTGGTGGAAGATCTGACTTGCTCAGCCAAAAATTCCACCTCTGCTCAGTAAGGAAGGTATTAGTAAGGAAGGTATTTTAGCAGGGAAGTAGTCATCATATATTTTCTAAAAGGAAAGAAGGAACTGTTCTGCTTCATTCTTCCAGCTCTGGCACCTGCTGCTAATGGAGGGTGTGGATTTGAAATGCTGATCTCCTCTGTCTCTTCTCTGGGAAGCAGATTCTTCATTCTTCAGTACTGCATTACTAAGATTTGCAATAGCTGGAGAACTCCTAAACAGTGTCCAGACAGGATATGGAAGAAAACAGAGCTAATAGTTTGGGTGGGTTTTTTCTCTTTATATTAACAGGACTTAATTTCCAGTGTTTTGTCATCTCTTGTGGGTTGCTGGACAGAAAACATGGAGGGGAAACAGCACTTCATTCTGTGGAATTAGCTGCCAGACACTGCACCCTCTCTGAGAATATGGGAATAGTGATGGTTCCAGGCCATCCAGGAGAAAGAGGAGAAAAATCCTGTGAAGCAAAGATTTGGAAATGTCTGAGTGCTCTAAGATACAGAATAATTCATGTAGAAATTCAGAGCTGTGTGAGATCTGCAGTGCTGACTGATGCATGCTCTCTCTTCATCTAAACAGTGGGTGTGCAATGATGAACTGCTGAGATGTTTTGACAGATGCCAGTCAGAGGGATATTTTTGACAGTTTTTTTATAATGATTAACATCACTGGAAGCAGTTGTTTGGGTTTCTGCGTGTTTGTTTTAATTCATCTCCTCTTTGTTTCCCTTTCACAGCAGTGCCCAGTTTACCATAATGAGATTCAGGAAGCTGGAATCAGTCTCAATTAGTGAGGTTACTGTAAATATTTTCACTGACAGAACTGTCTTTATTCAGTTAAGATCTCAAAATACTTGAATGTTGTCTTATGTCAAACAGAAGATCCAGTAATTCAAATGAAGTGATACCAGGAGGGCAGTTTATTCTGAGATAATCCTATCTTTAGCTATTCTAAAGAAATTATGCTCCCTGAAGATGCAGGAAGAGTCAGAGGAGAGGTGCATGAGGGAAGAGGAAAGGGTTTCTACAGACAGATCTAACAGTATTTAACAAGTTGCCTGGCCTGTTTGGAAGTGCACAGGCACTGTTGCCTGCAGTTGGTAAACTGAATAATAATTCGAGTTGCCTGTATCTGGAGAACTTGGAGCAGCCATCAGTGACAAGGCCCTCTTCCTTGGTGGGGAGAGGAACCCTAAGTATCCCAGACATCTGGCTGAGGAGGAGCCCTCAACAGCTTGTTCACAGTGACCACTGCAGCTAAGAAGAAAAAACTAGGTGGGAAAATCAGTGGTAAACACTTGAGGCTTTTCCAGACTTGTGGGAATCTCATGCTTCTAGAAGTTATTTTTTAGCGCAACACTGACTTTCAGCGGCCACTGAGGTGTTTCTTTTAATACCTAAGACTTGGCATATCATCTAGAGAATTAGACACACAGCAGGGGAGGTTTCCAAGCTTGTTCCAATTTGTAAGTGTTGAGAGGGTTTGTCTGCTACAATTTATTTTGGGTTTGGGTTGGGGTTTTTTTTGTGGATTACAGTTCACCCTCTTCATGTCAGACCACTAAACAAAATTTTAAAAAACTAACCTGATTTCTCCAGCAAATCACAGTTGAAATTCTTGATCAGTAGCTTGGAAATAGCTACAAAACAAATCGTAAAATTAGCCAAATGCAAAATTCTGAATATACCTGGTATCAATAGCTTCATTTCATCTGCTGCTTGAAGATTTTGGAGACTCATCTTGACTGCAGAAGCCAAGTGTCAGCCCCTCAATGCTCTGACTCCATAATGCTGCATTTCACCGCAGTGCTAGGGAAGAAGTTGCTTGTTCTCTGTCTGGTCTCCCAGGATTTGTTCTGTGCCATAGTCCTGGGCTGTTTTCTCTCACATGCAAGGTAATCACTTCCCTCCTTTTCTCATTTTTGTCCTCAGAGCTCTTCTTTTGGCTCCATCTGCCTTTCTGTGTGGGTGGAGATTGTGTCACACAGATTGTGTCCCTCCTCTATCGTTCAGGCTACATCTGTTTACTCTTTTCTCTAAATAAGATGGTAACCTTTGCTGTTCCCAACATTTTAAAGTCTTCTACAGCAGTTTGTAAATCCTGTGTCAGGAAGCATGTCCAGTGTGCATAAGTCCCAGTCATAGTGCTCCCCAGCTGAGCTTAGCTGTCTGTAGGCTTCCCAAAACACAGTAATGGTATAGATGAGAACCTGAGGCAGATCTCTCTTCTCAGTTTTTTTGGGGAGTTTTAGATGGAATGGGAGGACTCAGAGACAGCAGAGAAGAATAAGAGCATATGCTCTCCTATGGACCAGAGGGTTCAGGCTCTCTGGGGCATTTCAAGGGAGCACAAGCAGTTCTTTGGTGGTTTATAGTGAGCCACTGCAAAGCTTTGCCTCCTTGGCCCTGGAAATCCTCTCAGTTCCCATTAGCAGATATAAACCAGTGGTTTTCCAGTAGACATTGCTCAGGAAAAGACCCTACAGTTAACATCACCCCTGGAAGCATGACAGCCACCTTCATTCTGCTGAAATGCAGTGAGCTGATTTGTTTCCCAGCAGACTAGTTGCTCATGGCTTATTATAGAGACTGTTTGGTGCCCTGTTCTGAAGACTCTTTGTTCCGGACAGCGTGTTTTAGAATGTGTTTGTATGTGCTGGCAAATTTTTTAGGTTGTGCTGATTTGTTTTTTTTTTTAAAGGTCACCTTGGGTTTAGGAGAGTTTAAAGAACTGCAACAGCTAAATAGATATAAGGATTTCAAACAAATCCTATGAAGGTCGTTGGATTGTGGAATTCTTTGCAGCTTTTCAGTCTGAACTTACTTAAATTTGCCAAATAACTCATTTACATCTATATTCTAAGGCCTTCCCAGCTTTATTTCCTACAACTGCCTTAGAACTTTGAGGTTTTCTTCAATTACAGTGTTTCATTAAAATTATCCTTGTAGTATTGCCTTAGTTTCTTCTCACTGTGCCATTTCATTCTGACCTGAACCTGTTTCTCAACTCTGAAGCTAAAATAACTATTACCATTGTGCAGTTCCCTTTCTCTGTGAGATTTATGTTGCCTTTGCCTTATCTGTCCAAATGAATGACAGATGTTTTTGCATGGGCTGGTCCATGGTTTTATGCTGCAATGCACAATAGGACCTCAGCTTTCATCCTCGACTCTGCAGTGATTTACATTGTGAGTAACGTTCCTGGAGGCTACTGAGTTATTCTGCAGGCAAAAGATTATTTGGCCCTTTCTGTGCAGAGTCTTTCTGCCTGTTTTTGCAGTTTTGCACACTGTGCTTTTTGGGTAGCTCTGGGGTTATGAGCCACTGCCTTATCTGTCCTTTTCTTTCCATGGTAAAATCTATTTATTCACTAGACCACCATGACTCCCAGTATGCTGTGATACTGCAGTGCGATACTACAAGTATGAAAACACTTGTCAGTTCATTCTGCTGAGCCACTGGTCATGATTTCTCTAAGTGTCTGCCTCTGAACCTGTAAGGAACTATTTGGCAGCTGGATGATAATGATCTTACTTTAACATTTGATGTGATGCCATTGTTTTTTGTATTTGGAATGTACATTGGAAACAGCAGAAATGAGTTTTGGCTGGAACTTCAGCGCAGTCTTGCAGGCAGTAAATAACAAAGACTTCAACAGGAAAAGAGGATCCAAACACTTTGTGTTCTGGGTTAGCTTGTATGAATCAGCAAGTCTGTGTTTCTAAATAACAAGACTGCATTGCTAAATGTAACCCAAATATTATAGCCATGTAGAGACATAACCCATGGGATTGTGCTCCAAAACTGATCTACAAAAAACCATCAAACTGCCTCCTCTTCACATAGCTGAACCCTGAGCTGGGACTTTCTCTTTTTAGTATTATTACAGTAATGTGCTGCTTTCTCCTCTTGTTTACACTTGTATCGCTTCTTTTAGTCTCTCGTAAAACTGCTATTAAGTTCATCCTTCTCATTTGTCATACTTTCAGTGACAAGATCTGCTGCCTTTCAGTAACTCCCTCTTTTCCACTCTATTAAATTCAGGCTTGTTGGCCTCTGCAGGACTCTGTGGACAGTTACTGCCAACCACTTAACTGTTAGCTGAGTTAAACGTAAAACCTTTTTGTCTTTCCAAGGAAATCTGGGAACATTCTGACAGCTCACACAAGCTGTTTCCAAAGATAAATTATTAGATTATGCTTTCCTGTAAAATGTTCAGAATTATTTAATCCTTGTATGTGGGTACCTGAGACTAGGGGGAAAACAAGGTAAGTCAGAAGAGAGCCCATCTATCTGACTGAAGGAAGAAGAAACTAGATTTGAATTGCATATTCTTTGTCTGCCAGATGTTGCCACAAAGTACCCTACGAGTTTGAATGTGGTAAGTTTGAGCTGCATGCTATGTAATGCATACACTAAGCATGAAATGGTGGGCATGAACCTGCCTTTGGAAGGAGGAGAAGCTCATCTGTGGCTCTTGTGCCAGAGCTCATGGGTAGCTTTACTCTCTCTGACATGGCTTTCCTACTTTTGGGACTAGGCTGCTACCTCGGTGTGTCTGTGCATGCCAGCTTGTCTCAGCAGCACAACTCTGTGTTACATAATGTGGATATGCTGTGAGGTCTCTGGCTATGAGGTGGGTTGGAGTATCCATTGGGTTTTTTGTTGCATTTCTCAGTTGTCATTTATCAGAGAGAGGTGGAGTCTAATGTATTGTGAGCATCCTGAAGCACACGTCTGGGCATTGCAGAGGAATAAAACCACGTTTTATTAATGAGTAATAGAAGTGTGTAACAGTGATGGAAATCACTGTACAACAACCATGGTACTGATAGAATAGAAGCTATAAAAGTTACAGTTCAGCCTCATGGGAAATTTGTAAATGTTGAATCCTTTGCTGCCTTTGCTATTTCTTCTTACAATTTTCATTTCCAGATGCTCTGAATTACATTGATGAGGAAAGAAGAGAACCTCTTACCTTTCTTGCATTTCAATTTGCAGACAACTGGCAAAACCTCTTGACCAGAGGGAAAGTGAAGAGATTTTCTTGCCTGTGTTAGTTCAGTGTAGTGTTCTACTCCTTGAAGTAAGCAGAAAAGAAGAGACCAATAATGGAAATTCTTATCAAGTGCTAATTTAATGTGGTATGTCAATGTTTTCTGTAGTGCTTGTACCGTCTGAGTTTAAGTGATGCAACTCTGAATTTACTGTCTTGCTTTGCCTACAGTGAAGAGGTAATTTAAAAAAAGCCTAGTTTGTGTTTTGGTATCTGGAAGAGTGAAGGGGAAGCTAGAATAATTCAATTACAAGCATAAGAGTTCTGCCTGCTGGGACCTGTGCTGTACAAAAGTATAGATTTAATTTTTTCTTAAAGCACTCATCTCCTGCAAGTGCTGTAAAATGTGCTTACAGGAGGAGGGAAGCCAGCTGAGGTACCAGAGCAATAGTCAGTGTGTCACACCCCTGCAAGCACTAGGAATTATGTAGTAAAATAAGCATTAGCAGAGCTCTGTGGAAGCAGTCAGTGAATTTCATAGCAGACATTCAATAGTCCATTAGTACTTTCAGTGACATTTCTGCAGTGTCTAAGGTGCTTATTAAAAGCACATCCATTATGGATTATGCTTCAAAAAGGAGCCATTTGTGGGCATGGATCCCCCACTGCAGTGTAATATTAATGTTGGTTTTTAAAATTTATTTTAAAAGAGACAGAAGAATGTGCCCAATGAAGGTATAACTCAATAAATCTTTGCTGTGTGCATGATGCTTTATACTGCTGTGGCATAAATGTGCTAAGAAAAAATGCTTAGAAAATATTTTCACAAGCTGACTCTGGTTTCTTTTGTGATTGGTTTCAGATCCTTGACTTTAAACCAACATTTCCAAAGTTTAGTCTATATCCATGTTTTATGAACCTAGTCTCTTTTTTTTTTTTAGCTATGTGTGCTACAGAGCTGTGAGAGCCGAATGCATTCAATACCTCAGAAATCTAGGCCAAAGTTTTATAGACTTATTTTACTTAAATTGCCTTGGAAAACTGAAGTCTGGGTAGCCTATTTTGAAAATGTTGACCTCTATGACTGAAAGCTGCTAAAGCACAAAATTTCACACAGTGATGGAAAGGCATTTGTCATGCTGACCGTCTCTTCAAATGGTGTCATGGGGTAATGGTTGTGAACAGTTTGATAAAACTTATCTCAAAATAATTTCTGAGTCACTCTTGGCATAGAATTATTCAAGAGAAAATAGTCCAAGGTATAGATGGTTTAGGAGTAAATTTACTTGGTTCCTACTTTGCAAGCAGGCAAAGGATTAAGTTCAGCTTCCTCCCTCTCTTGGATAGGGAAAGAAAGTGAAGTGAGGGCTAAGGAGTCTAAGGTGCTTCCAAAGGAGATAACAGGACCCACTCTAGGATGGCTGCTGAGAAGCAAGAAGGACAAATTTCTGGAGGAAGGGCACTTCTGTGCCCTGTGGATTACAGAAGCAGGAGTAATTAATGGGTTTGCCAGCCTTTCCTAAATCGTCCAATTGTGGTGTTTGTGTTGTCAGGAACCTTGGCCTCATCAGAAGGATTCTGTCTGGGATTTTCATAGTCCTAAGTGAGCTACCCACTCTTTGTTCACAGATTCTTTCACACTCTTTAGAGGCTCTGGCCTCTAAATAGTTTTTGGACTCAGGCTTTGATAATACTTGTGGAGAATAAAACCTGCCATCTAGCTGCCAGCATAACCCAAGTGCTGGCTGCGCTTTCTGTTCTCCACTCTCTTGTTTAATACCTTTCAATGCAGTCAGATCAGCTGCATTGATGCTGAAATGATGTAGAAAAGAAGCCTCAGATCAGATAAACTGAAGTCCCTATTGCTCCCATGGTGTGTTCGTATTCAAGAAATATTCTGCTTTGTACTGGCCAAGATGGTTCATAGGTATAAATTATGAAACCAGATCACATACCTGGGCACGTATTTTCCGAATTTCTGACCTCTGCCAACTGCTACATTTCATGAGGCTGTGGGGGAACCTTGACTAATGCATGGATTGTTGAATTACTAATTTGACTCAATCATGAAAGTGAAGCATCTTTCCTATTTATGCTTATTAGCTGTGTAAGTTTATTAGTCACGTGGTTCTGTAGTTAGTCAGATGACTGTGTTGAAGAGTAGCTTAAAAATAAAATAAAACATTAGGGAGAAATAGTTGTCACTTTTGCTATCTGTTTTCTTTGCAACACAAGTCAACATTTTAAGCAACACCATAATGTGCACACTCACTGGACATGCTGGACTTTCTTGTTCTTTTAATCTGTGCTCTGTGGCTGTTCTCTCGTCCTTGCCTGCAGCAGCACTGCAGTAGTCCTGAGTTTCCCAACACAGTCAGTTGTGTCACACAGCTCTGTTTCTAACTTATTTATGTGTCCTACCACTCCACTTAAACTGTGAAGGTGTGGAATGGTGTTGGGTGTTTTTATACATAGGACAGCTTTGACTAAATGGCAAACACCTTGATTGATCAAATTATCCTTGCGTGTTTTATGCCAGGTAAATATGCCCATTAGCAATGGGATGACATTAAAGCTACAGATTTACAGTTTGTTGAATGTCAAATTTCAACAGTGATTTCCAGAGGATGAAATCCTCTATTTTTATGCATTAATCCAGTTTTCATGAACTCTTTGTGGCCAAGCATTAGGTCAATGAAATAGCTACGAGTAATGATCAAATTAAAGTCTTTTTTTTTGTTGTTTTGTAATCTTACCACTTGATTAGGCTGATTGAGGTCAGCAGGAATTACAGCATTCGTATAAAATGGGGTTTTGGCAGACCCTTGTTTCTGAGATTTGACCTGGATAGGAATTGAGCTCTTGCAATTTTATTGTTTCTTGCTTCAACGGGAGAAGGATCGCAGCATCCCTGACTAGGTGGGGTGGGCAGGGACCTCTGGAAATCATCTAATTCTAACTCCTGCTCAAACTGGGGTCAGCTGCAACAGGTTGCTCAGGAGTATGCTCTGTTGTGTTTGAGCAACCTCTCTGCGCAGCCTGTTCCTGTGTTTGACCACCCTAGCAGTATTATTATTTCCAGTGGAATTTCTTGTATTTCAGGTTTTTTCCCATTGCCCTGTGTGTTGTGCACCCCTGAGAAGAGTCTCTCTGCCTGCTTGACTGCCCCTGTCAGGTGTTTATGCACACTGATCAGAGCCCCCTGAGCCTTCTCTGCTCAAGGCTGAACAATCGCAGCTCTCTCAGCCTCCCCTCGTGGCAGATGCCCCAATCCTTTAATCATCTTAGCTCACTGGACTGGTTCCAATGTGTCTCTCTGTAGAGGGGAGCCCAGCAGTGCCCCAGCCCTGCAGCAGAGCCCCCCTGGTGCTGAGCCAGGGGAAGGGTCCCCCCACCCTGGGGGCTGTTGGCTGCCTTTGCTGCAAGGGCGCAACCCTGGATCATGTTCATCTTGCCCACCAGGACCCTTACCTTTGCTTGTCATACAGCCTGTGCCCCATCTCTGATACCTTGAATAAAGACCTCATTCATCTTATGAGTTATCTTTCTTCCTTCAGTTTCCTTAATTACACCCTTGCTAATCATTTAAAAAGAACCCCATTGATAAAGATGTAGACTACTACGGAAGCTGTCACTAAAACTGCTTGGAGGGTAGATTCTTCGTCATGCTTCTGCCCATAGTAGCAAGTATTTTTTGTAAGTTAGAGGCATTTTGTTTTCATTTGTACAGACAGGAAGGAGGTGGAGGATAGAGTGTGTCTGACTGAAGCTTTAGCTCTCCTCCCTGTTGCAATTTGTAAAGCTGCTCTCCTATTTTTCGGCTTTCAAGCCTCATATGCTGAGGCTTCAGAACATATTTCACTTCAGAATATTTTACTTCAGAACAGTAAAATATCTCTGGGCAGTGTCTCTGGTCTCTCTCACACCACTAACCTAATCATTGCTAAATCACCCATCCTAGGCTGTATATATCCAGGAATTTTAAAGAGGCTTAAGAATGCAAAGATTGAGCTGCTAACCAAAATGGGCACTCTCTCATTAAAATCAGACTTTCAGCTGCAGAAACGAAAGAAACAAATATATAACCTAAACTTGCCAATAGACTTGGCAAAAAACCACAACACGATAAATATGCTTTACCAGGAAAACTCTTTAAAAGGAATGCCAAAAACAGACCTCAAAACATCTAGGTGACCATGGTATGACAGAGCTCAGCACAACTCCTGTAACTCAATGTGAATGTGTTTGAAGTTTTGCTATATATGTAGTGGCTCAAATCTCACAATTCAGTGCCCTTTTCTTCTTTGCTGTGACTTGTTGCGTGACTTATGACAATTCATTGTGCTTTCCTTACACTGCCTTGTATTTGTTTTTCCCCCTCCATTTACAGTGTTTTGTTCTCCCTATGTTCTTTTTACTTGCTTCACTGCTAAGCTTCAAGGACTCCTCTCAGATGGGTTCCAAGCAGACTGTAAAAGTGTGGCTCTGAAATATGGTTTCATAAAGTAAACTCTCTAGTCCAAGTCACCAGAGAGCCTGTCCCATTGTCTGTGGAATCCTGTGTTTATGACTTTTCTTGTTATGTCTTCCTGGTGATGTTTTCTGAGTGATGTGATATGACTTTACAGGAGGGGGTGGAAGAAATGTTACAAATTAAAACTGGCGGTCTATTAGGTTACTTCAGCCAACAGCCTTTACCACAGTCAAGCTGGCTCTTCTCAAAATGTGTTTTTTCACTGCACTCCTTCACAGGTCCTTCAGAGCTCTTTCACATCAGTTCTGTTCAGCCTTCTTTAGAAGGAGCCCAAAGTGCTCAGGCACTGGTCCTGTGCTCTTCCTCTTACCTCGTGCTAAGAAGACGTAGTGGTAGAGAAGACCTGCTTGTCTGCAAATCTACTTCAGATCTGATTTTTGAGCTACTCCAAAATAAAATCATAGCATGTCTAGGAAGGACAAATTTTGTATGGACAAAAATGTGGTGCATTTAGTTTGCAGAGGAGATACCATAGGTGTTTATGATTCAGTGAATATCAGAAAAGTGGTAAATTGCATTAATATTAAACCTTCTTGGCTTTCAGTTAAATGGAAATGGATCATGTTTCAAACTAGTCTCATGTTACACACTTTACCGAGACAAGATCTGAAAGAGTGTTGTAACATCATAAACTAATACTAATATAGAAGTAATAAAACTTCTATAGTTTGAGTATATTTTTTAAAAAGTAAGGATGTGAATTCTTGCTCTTTAACATACGGATTTTGAGGCTGATTTGGGTTGGGAAGAAACTGTGTCTCTGGTCAGTTAATTCCACTATGGCGTAGCACAAAATTATTTTACATTTGTGGGAAGTATGTTGCTGGTTTCTGTTTTAGGTGGGGTTGCTTATCTGATTTGGTGTAGCATTGATGTTTGAAGTAATACATGTCCTACTGTCATCTAATTGAGTAAAAACATGTGCGGCTGCACACATCCTATTCATATCCTTTTTCCAAACCTACCAGCTAATCTAATCTCAGTTAACTATTTGAGTGATTTCAGTGTCTACCAGAGGTAATTTGTCAACACTTCCCACACAAGACTGGGTTTTAAGTCATTATTGCTGGATCAAAGCATACTATTCCTGTACTTCCTGCAGGTCCTTAGGGACATGTGAATGTCTGAGTGAAAGCTGTACAGAAAGTGAGAGTGTGTCTCTATGGTCACCTACTTCTGTGCTGTCAGATTGAGACTCTAAAGTTGCTCCGTTGGCCAGGGTTGTAGTAGCACTTTTCTTCCTGTGCCTGACTTGTTCACATGCCAGTTCTTTGACAGCTGCAGGACTTTGCTATGGAGGAAGTTTTCGTGTATCTGAGCTTCATTCCCACGCTAGCAAAAGCTGAAGAGGAGCAATGTGGCTCTTTGTCATTTGTGTCTGGACAGATCTCATCTCCTAATTAAATATGTCTTTTTGAAAGCTGGTGTTTGACTCCTTGTGTGCAGCTGCTGACAAACATTGGCCCTCACAAAAGAGCGGGAAAGGATCTCTTGAAGCAGTTGGTAGCTGCCTTAATTGCTGTTTCTTGTTCAGTGCAGTCTGTGGATATAGTGACTTCATGTTTTTCACTAGTGGAAGCCTAGACCATTTCCTGAGTGTGTCATGGTTTCTGTGTGTGTGTTCTGTTTCCAAAAAGCAGCTGGGGTTTACTATATGTGTATGGCCCTTCAGTCCTATACAGATCATAGAACCATACAATGGTTTGGGTTGGAAGGGACCTTAAAGAGCATCTAGTTCCACTCACCCCTGCCACAGGCAGGGACACCTTCTACTAGACCAGGTTGATCCAAGCCCCATCCAGCCTACCCTTGAACACTCCAGGCCTTTATCATCTTCATGGCCTTTCTCTAGACTTGCTCCAGCAAGTCCATGTCCTTCCCTGGAATTTGTAGTGGTCCTGTCAGGAACTACAATGTGCAGAGAGAGCTTTTCAGTCACAGGCCATAAATCTGAAACTTCCCAGCCATCTTAGCAAAGATCTTAGGGAAAGCTGTCCTCTGTGAACACAGGAGGAGGCTGGACTCCTTGTGAGATGGGAGAAGCAATACCACCTGCAGTACTTGCCAATTTAAATGTTGCTATGTGGTCTGCCAGGCCAAAAAGGAGAAGGTGCTCACCTGGTGGGTAGGAGCAAGTGGCTTCAGGTAGACATCAGGGGAGCCAGTTAGTAGTTTTAGGAGATACAGTATGAGAATGCATAAAGAACATAATAAATTGATGAAAAGACTTCTGTTGAGCAGAGGCGGCGTCTACTTCCCAGATGAGAACTGCATGAAGCAAAATTTCTTCAAGCTTGGTAAGGTCAAATCCCAAAGGCAGAGTAAGGGAAGACCTTGAGGGCAAAGATGTATTGAGAGGTAGGGGACAATGTGATTGCTGAGGCAGCTGGAAGGAGATATGATCTTTTGGGGGGGGGTTCTTCTGGTTGAGCTGCACTGAATTTATCTTTGGCTTTTACTACAGGGAAAAAAGGTAGAAGGGAAAAATCATTGATACAGTCTTTCTGCATAATGTGTTTCTACTTACATGCATCAGAACAAAAAAGATTCAGTCCTTCGGGCATCAGGTCATATACCTGGGCAATTCCTTGCCAAAGCATGTGACAGCTGCAAATTGTCTGTACAAATTCCAGAGGAGTCTGGACAAACATTTGGAGGAGGGATCCATTGCTGGGAGGGAAAGGGGGGTTGCTGATTAGACAAACCACATCAAGCTCAGGAAATCCACTCAGCTGAAAATGTTTGAAAGCTGTGTGAATGTTAGGGAGGAAATATTTTATCTCTTTGCCCTGTTCTTGCTTTACCTTGGACATCCATTTATTGCCATTTTTGGGAAAGAGATTTTGAACTCTGATCTGCCCCAGCACAGTCTCACTCGCATCCTTAGGAGGGATTTTCCTTACTGCTGGGCAATCAAGCTGATGAATTCTTAAAAAAATAATCCCAAGCTAAAAATCAAACAACACTTTTTTTCCCCCCCTTCCTGAGAGACAACCAGTTCTGGTGCAGTATCTGTAATTACCAGGAGAGCACAGCTCTGATCCCTGTGCCTGTCCTGGGGTTGGTATTGGTGGCTGGTGCTGGCACAGCTTGGTGCCTCGGGGTCATTGCCCTCAGTCCAGACTCTTCACATGCATTTCAAGAAGTGTCCACAATAGCTTTCAGTGGGTGATAACAGGGAGTAGAGCAGGCAGTTTGTTCAGATTTGTGCTTTGAACCTATTCAGCATGCTCTTGGTATCAAAAGAAGTAGCTATGGAACGAAACCTCCCTCCAAGTGTTACAGATACTCCAAAGCTCTGCTGGCCCCAGGCAGGTTTGGAAGCAATTTGCTGATAGTCCTGCACATCAGCCTGTCCTTATTTCTACTGAAGCTGCTCTTGTATTTTTACTCCTAATACCTATTTTCAGGGAGATACTGATCACTCTAACTAGGGGCACCATTTTCAAAGTTCAGCTGATAGAAATTGACAGGAGTGGACCTGTTCTGCGGCCTCTAAAACCTGGTATCAACAGAGGGGCTGTCAATTTGATTCACTCCACAACTGGCCAAGATATTAAAATGAAAACCATTGCTGCAGAGCATGTATCAGGTAGTCATGGTGGGAAAACATGGACTGGGAATACTCAGAAATAATTGCTACAAGACAAGTGTGGTAACATGAGTAACCTGTTGAGAAGACTGGTTACTATGCAATTGCTCTTGAATTCAACAAAACGCCGATTGTCTCTGAAAATCTTTAGTGACTTGTAGTCTGTGGTTTAGACAGTGGCATTTACACAGCATTGATGCGAAAATCTGCAGGTTTTATAGTGGTGTTGCTTGTGAATGTCACAGCCAAGTGCACTTAGTCTGCAGCTCAGGGAAAGCAAAATGTCCAGTGGAAAGGTACAATTTAGGAGGCCTGAGCCACGAGCATTACAGAGGCAGAGAGAGCAATGTGGGATCATCCTGTACTGCTTTTTCACTCCACAGCTGTCTCTTTGAACACTTGCCCTAAGAGCACCCATAAATACTTGTGGGAAGTTCTCTTTTTGGCCAACAGCATTGCTATTTTGCTGGCTAATACAAATCTGTTATTTCTCTTGTCATTGAGATCAGCAGATACTTGGCTAATGTAGTCCTTCAACTTTCCTGTTTAGACAAGGCAATTGAAGAATATCCTGAGTTAGATGGTGTTGTGCACTTTAACTTTTTTTAAACTACTGTAAGTTAATATGGGGAAATTATTTTTAGAAAAATAACAATTTGGGAAAAATTTTGAAGGGCAGTCACCACATTTTGTAGGATTTTCTTACAGCTTTGGGAAAAAAGTGTTATTATTGATTGCCATTATTTCTCTCTTTATTTAGTGGCTTGAAGCATAGCTTTCTTGTTATTTGTCCTATTGTACCTCTGTATGTTCAAAGAAGTTACTAAGCATTTTTAGATTTATTGGAGGGTAGAGGTACTTAAGACAAAAAGATATGACAAATAGTTGGTGATTAAGATTACTCGTCATTTATATTACAGTCTTCATTTTCTTTGCCAGTGCATTTCAAAGCCTTCACTTTACAGGCTGAGAGCCTTCATGCCTTTTTTCAGTTTTTCTTAACAAGGTGATTGTTTTGTTAAAAGTAAGATTAAATGAGAAGAAAATGACTGCAATTTGTCATTTTAATGGAGAGATTTCTTGCCCTGTCACACCAAGTGTGTCTGCTTCCAAAATGTCTGTAGAGAAAAGTTTAATACTTTTAAGAAGTGGAAAGGAAACACAGAACACCTTCTCTATGACAGATGTAAATTGAAAGTAATTGTTTGTGGAGTGCTATCTAAATGGTTAGACAAACTAAGTAGGCAAACAAAAGAATGAGGGAAAAAAAACCCCGAACTGGATGATGCTAAGAAAATACAGTGAATGGAGTGAATTCCAGGCTGAGGCAGAGACTAGCTGGTGGAGGCTCTAGAGCACAAGTTCTTGAGGAGCTGCTGAGGGACCTGGGGGTGTTTAGCCTGGAGAAAAGAAGGCTCAGAGGGAACCTCATCACTCTCTCCAGGAAGAGAGACTGGAAGGATGTTCTGGTGTGGTGACTGTCCTTCTCTTCTTCAAGATAAGAGGAAATGGCCTCAAGTTTTGCCACGGGAGATTTAGATTGGATATTAGGAAAATTTCTCCGCCAAAATCAAGCAGTAGAATACGCTGCCTAGGGAGGTAGTGTAGTCACCATCCCTGGAGGGAGCTAAAAGACATTTAGATGTGGCACTTGGGGAACGTGGTTTAGTGGTGGCCTTGGGAGGGCTGGGTTAATAGTTGGACTCTATCCTAGAGGTCTTTTCCAACCTAAATGATTCTATGATTCTTTTGTGTCTCCCTGATGGATTCATGGAGATTCTGAGTTACCCTCTGTACTTTGTTCCACCCATGCTGTAAGGGTATGGAAAACTCCCGGGTGTGGCGGGGTTTCTGTGTCAGCTGGCAGTGCTGCAAGCTGGAGCTGTTTCATGTTGGTTTGCCTGAGGGGGTCACTGGGAGAGTATCAATTGTAGGAGTGAACTTATTGATGCTTTCTACAAAGGCTGAATGCAGTTGACGCAATTAAACGTTGCTACTGGGACAAAAGTAGCAGATCAGCAATGTTCACTGCTCTTTGTAATATTCAGGAGCAAATATAAATGTCGATGATGAATATGCCTGCAGCATTTCGTTGGTTTGAAATTGGAATCACGCAGACTGCACTTTGTCCATGTGCTATAGCTCCCTTTGATAACAGCCAAAGATGTGTAATTTTAACTTTCAGGCGTTGTGTCTTGTTTTCTTTCCCACAGCTGTAGGAGAAGTGCTTTCTCTATCAAGGATCCTGAAAGAGAAGGCATTTTTGTGTGAGATTTTTATCCCCTCATCTTCACCGTAACCATTTCCTTTAGTAGCTAATAATATTTAGTATTTATTTCAGTGACTTACATAAATCTCAAATGCATAAACCAGCAGTATCGTTTTTTCTGCAGTTTTTTCTTGTGGGAACTTGTTGAAATGAACTATCTCATTGAAAAACTCCATTCCTGGAATGAGGAGGACTGTCATACCATTCTTCAAGTGGAGCAATAAGAACTGGGAGGGTGTCTCTGCTTTGATTAGTGACTCAGGAAGGATATCAGTTGTTCCAGGAGATTTATAGCATTTTAGAGGGCAGGCTTTTAAGAGCATACCTGGTGCTTCAGGTATCCATCAAGCCTCCTGGCAGAGTACTTTGAAGTTACTGCTGTGGGTACTGTTGTTGCTGCACAGTCTCTTGCCAGATGTGTGATGAATTTGGATGTAGGGACACAGCAGATCAGAGGGCCCTGGTTGGATGAGGCCAGTGAGTGTGCTGCCTGGAAGGACAGGCCTTATTCACACCAGCTTTTCAGGTAGGACAGGAGAAGTCCACATGGTTTGTGGTTCTTTACTTAATCGAGTAGTCAAGTCTCACCTCCAGTCTTTTCTCTGCCTAATCTCTAACTCAAGCCAGACACTTTCTGTGTGGGATGAGGAAAGGATGTAGCTGTCTGTGCTGTCACTGTTTGCAGGTTTCTCCACAGCACCCACTTCCTCTGTGAGTCAGTAAATCCTTTTTGGTTTTGTCAGATGGCCTCTTGCATGGAAACTCTTCAGTGTCCAGTCTCTGTGCCTTATCTCTGGAAACAGTACCTAGAAAGAGGTTTTACAAGCTCAGAGTCTTACCCTTGTTTTGTTAAAGTACTTGTTTATTTTTAAAACCATGGGACCAAAGGGGAGAGGCATATATTAAATAGTGCTGATATTATCTGGAAGATTTTTATGCATGTTACTTTACAGATCACCACTCTTAGGCTAAGGGCTGGAATTAATAAGGTGACAGAGGAGCCAGAAAATTACATGAAACTGAGCATAAGTCTGTGTCAACTCTATCAAGCATTATCTCCAGTTACAGAAGTACCTTCTGGCACCTAGGGAGACAGGTCCCTCTGTAAACACTTTCCACTTCGGCTTTTGGCGCTTTTTTGGTCAGGCTTTCAGTGAAATCCTTGGAGGTTTTTGCATCTGGTTAAAGGAAGAAAAAAGCCTCTGTCTGAATCTTAAATAGTAACAACTGGCTGCCCCCACTTTGTCATGCACTACAATGTGAAGTCTATTCAGCAGAGAAACAGAAATGCATCTGGAGTTTTTCCCATTGAGATTGATATGGATCTCATTAATAGCAGCTTTGTGATCTATCTGTAACTGTTTTTCAGCAAGTGAAATTATTCTGATAGTAATGGTATTTCTTTGTGTACATTCTACAAATGCACGTCTGGTTGCTGTACCTAGGAGATGGCACATTATCCTGTTTCACCTAAAAGAAGGAAATAAGCTTATTCTCTGGTTGGATGAATGATGCTGCTTTGACTTCTTGGCAAGATTGAAAATCATACTTTTCCTTGAACAAATTTCTACAAGAAGGAGCATGACAAGCTAAATTGTTTTGGCCTTAGGAATTTATGCAATGGAGAACATTTCCACTTTCACTGTTTTTAAAGTTAGGATGTCCATCTGCTGAATGGTGCCAGCCATGGTGTGCGTTCCAGCCAAAAAGTATTGTCTAATTTCAAGATATCTGGGGAGAACTGTGCTTGCCCAGCATCTCCTATGCTTTCAGTCCCTTCTTGTTTCCACTGCAAATTTTGTTCTTGTTTCTAGTACCTGTCTTCCTGTTTTCTCAAATGAACTGCAGACCTGATTTGACATGGTCATTTCTATGCCAATTTTTCACATGAAATCCACATTGTGATAACTTTAAAAAAAAAGATCTTTTGAAAATAACTGGCAAAAAATTGTAAGAAACATCACAGTGGACTATCTGTATAATTGTCTTTGAGCATCAATTTGTGGTGTGCAAAGATCCCCTTCTTGTCTTTGTTTCTTTGCATTTAATTATCTGCCTGTCTTGTGTGCTGTAGGAAGCTGTTGGAGTGATAGCTTCTGCAGGCTTTTTTTCCCCTCACTTTTACTGTTTTCCTCTCATTTCCTGTTGGTGTGTGAAAGCAAGCTTGTCGTTTGCCTGCATTTTCATTGGGAAAACCTTCTCTGGATCACCTTAAAGTCACTGTAGGGAGTTGCACTGATGAGAATTGCAACCTGCAAATAGTCAGTAATAATGAGTCAGGACAGAAATTTTACACAGTTGAAAAATAATGGTTTCTTTTTATTCCTCCTCAGGTTTCTGAGTATTTATTAGTTATTGAGGTCTCATTTCCAACTATAAGTCTAGAAAAATATTTTTTATTTGCTGTGGGATTTTTTTAACATGGAGGCTGAGATTCTCCCAGGGGTGTGATATGAGGAACTGTGTTCTGTAGAACTTTTCAGAATATTGCCCTATGTGTAAGAAAATCAGAAGAGCTCACAAGACTTCTGTTAATGCCATGTGTTTTTCACAACAGTCTAATGTTTTCCATATCATGTTAACAGGAATTTTTTGTCTAGCTTCTAAAATGGCACTGGTCATTCCAGAAGTGTATGAGCCTTGAAAAAATTAAAGACTATTTTCACTCAGATCAACCCATCTGTTTCAGTTACAATTACTGAAACATTGACATTTCTTCTACCAGCATCCTCACTCCAGTAAGATATATGCAGGGAAATTTTGCCCCAAGTGGATTTTTGACCTGGACAAGAGTAATGGGCCAGAGGTAAAGAAACATCAGGCATTCAGAAACTGAATTAATTATGAAGTCCAGTCTTCTGTCTATACAGACACCAAATTGTACAACCCCTTTCATAAAATGACCAAACTTCGCATCAAGTAATTCGTTTTGTGCTTTCCTGTCTTCATTAGCTTCCACAACAAAGCTGTTCTGGATTTTTTTAAACAATAGTAACCTTATTTTTGTATTTAGCTGTTTGTACCAGGATTGACTCACATTCATTTTATGCCTAGTTGTTCATTAGTTTCAACAGCTCTTTCCCTTCTGTGCCGTGTCCCCTGTGGTGTACATCAGCAGAGCACTCACATCTGTTGTGTGCTTGGCTGTGCTGAGCAATATGTGCATTTTTGGCTTAGCTGATGGTGGAAGGCTTTTTCATCTCTGTCCTGTTCCCCACATATATTGCAGTTTCTTTACAAAGTTGAGTGTTCCAGGCTGCTTCTGCAGTGACATAATTACTTGTACAAAGGCCACTCAAAATTTTACTATTCCCTCCAATGATTTGAAATCTGAAGATTGGTCTGATGCAGTGGGACAACCTCAAGATAGGCATACACATTAAATAATGTGGTAGGAGAAAATGAGATCAGAGGCTTTTGAAACAGAGAAATGCCATTTGTTATGCTCCACCATAAGACTGCTGGCAGCTCAGGGCAGTCAGACATGGTCAGTGGTGGCAAGGATGAATAGTGAGTGGCAATGACAGGGATTACTTCTCTCTGCAACAAGAATGAAGAGAACATTAAGTTGGCTTTATAAAAGTAACATCACTTGTGAAGAAACCCAGTCACTGTGTTTAACAGAGTGGATAATTAGTGTGATGAAAGACAACAGGTCTGTGTTGGGAACTGTGCCCATCCTCTGCAGTCTTCTCAAATGTGTTAGATCTTCCCCAGAAAAAAAGAGATACCCAGATCCCCTGCCTTTTGGCCGTGCAGTGTTGCACAGCAGCAGACCCTACATGAGTGCTCTCCAATTGGTGTTCATTAGAAAGCACAATCCCCTTCCTGTTTCAGTGGAATATTAACAGGAACATAATTGTACTGAAGTCTGGCCAACTGGCAGAGTTGCTGGCTGGCATCTTCTATGGGAGCTGACTCTTTCTTCTTGGGAGACGTTTTGGACCTTTCACCTTCCCTCTTCATCTCATTTTTTGTTTGCACAGAAGGCTTTGGAAACTTAGGCAGTAATTGCAGTCTGCTTTCGCTCACCTTCATCATGTTTCCAAATACCACATAATCTCATCTATTTGGCTCAGTGCTCCCTCAGAGTTCTTGAACCCCCCACCTGGCTTTTTGTAGGAAGAATGAGCTGTAATTCAATCTTGCATCATTGACAATAACACATGAGAAACAAGCTATGACATTGAAATGATGTTCGAAGACTGGTTTTTAAACTAACAGAACCTTGTTTTAATGAGAATTAGCTTTTCACCCTTGCATAATTGTGTTTTGGTATTAGAGAGTTTTGTGAACAATGACAAATTTTGCATGTTGTCGTATAAGCTGCTTCATGAGGCAGGTCAGAACAAAGTTTCTACCTGGTCTGAATTTTATAGTTTTGTTGTTTTTTGGTTATTGTTTGGTTTTGTGGGTTTGGTGGTTTTTTTTTCCCCAAGAGGAAGCCAATCTTTAAACCAAGCTTCTTGTTATTTTTGTGCATGAATGTGTGGTTTTTTTTGTCTGAAATGTTTGGAGAATCAGTTTGAAAGTGTGAGGATTTCATTAGAGCAGGCAAACTCATTTTCTTTTATCTCAAAACTTTTCCAGTCCCCATGATTAATTGCATTATATAGGTAAGCTGCTCAGGACACTTTGTTGGACTTTATGCATGTCAGAAAACAGTCAGTGAGCAGGAGGGACTGAGCCAATATTAAATCATTCTTTGATTTTGTGCCTTGGTGGTGCAGTAAGCCCAAGACATTAATGACTGCAGAAAGGTTAAATTTTACGTGTCTTCCTGTTTATCACAAAGGTGTGGGGTACAAACAGAAAAGACTCTTGGCAGGCAGCAGGGTGGAAAAATACATGTGCTACTTATCTACAGTGATTGTACTGAAATTTGATTACCATATATGAAGAGAAATACTTAAGAAGTGCAAGGAGTCTGAAGGGCAGCTCTTGATTCCCAGCTACAGCAGACTGTAGCTTGGCTACTTGGTCATCTCCTAGCAATGTTAGCCCAGTATGAAAGTTGTTTTAGATGAAATAGGCCTGCGCAGAACCTCAAAAGATCATCTATTTGTGTTTCCCTCTTAAAAGTAGGCACAGCTATGGCTAACTGGTGTTTAATAGATATAAACTTGTTAAAAATAATACAATCAAATCAGAAACCAGTGTAGTTGATGTGAGTTCTGTGACTTATGTCCAGACAGTAGATTTTAATGTGTGATGAGCATAAGAACCATTTTTTTTAATGATTTAGTTTTCTTTGCTGCACTTTAGGACCGGTGTTACTACGTCTCTTTACCAGGGATATAGAGATTCTGTCTTTCTCTTTTGCAGCAGCCTTGTAATAACTAATGGCTTATCATGTCCTCTTTCAGTTTTTTTTTAACTAGACAAAGTCTGTTGTTTTTCTAGCTTTCCTCGGACATCATGTTTTCTAGACCTTAGATCTTTTTCACATGAGGCCCAGAATTGGACATGGTCCTTGAGTTGATGCTTTCTGATCTTGAATAAAGTCGAGTATTTAACAGGTTTTACAGCTGTAATAGTTACATTTTTCATTCACGATAGGATGTTTATCTTTCCAAGAGTGTAACAATGAACTGCAGCACAGAGGATGGGGGCCTTTTAAGATACATCTTGGAGCAGCTGGTCCAGCTCTAAAGAGAGCAATGAGCAGGCAGTGAGAAAAGGTCTTCACTGATGAGTTTAAACAACCTCCTAGGTGATGGAGAGCAGAGAGCAAGAAGGCTGAAGATGTTCCAGAGTGCATCAAAAGTACAGAGCAATCATTCCCAGGGAAGTAGACAGGGATAACTGCTACATGGTCTCTGGGATTTTGGTTCAGTTGATTTTACTGGCCCTTTCCTTTGCTTATGGAATAAAGCCTGTTCAAAGTAATCTTTTTGGAGTGGTGGTGACATTTACTGCAGAGCACTGTTGTACTGCTGTGTAATTCAGTGGTGTTGGTGTGGGGAGTGGCCAAGCAGCCGAGACCTTTGCAGCCTGAGAGAGACAGCTGCAGACACACTCAAGGGTCTGTAGGCACAAAGAGCACGGAGAGGTTGGGTGGGGATCTCTGGCTCACACTCTCTTGCAAAAGAGTTAGGTGGTCTCAAATGGCACTGGTAGGTGCTCTGAACAACCATTCCTCAGTGCTAAGTTGTCTTTACCATATTATTTTAGACTTCTGTAGTTTGTTAAGATCACCTTATTTTTTGGCCTGATCTCTGCTGTTAAAGCTATTCCTCTTACAGCCATCTTTTGGGGTGAGTGGGTGGGGGGCTCATTTGCTGATATAGGAAAAGTAGTGTGTTGGTTGTAGGATGGGGTTAATCCTTATTAATGCAGTTTCTTAAATTTTTCAGCTCCTTGAGGAATCTTTTAGCTGCTTGGATTTTTGACAGAGGATTAATGTCAATAAGAGATGTAAAATCAGGACGTCACAAACCTCCTCATTCCTATGCTATCACACTGTGCTGCTCCCCAGAGAAGGGAGGCAAGGGACACAGCATACATCTAGTAAGGAAAAAGGAAAAGGTTAGTTTAGATTTTCTCCCTCCATAAATGCCTTTGTCAGGGCTAATGATTCAGCACTCAAGGGCTTCAGTTTGTATTTAATTAATATCATTGGTGGATTTTGTGCCTTCTGTCTAGCCATGGATGCTTTTGATCATCAGCAAACAGAAGATAGAAGTCATGCCAGAACGAATAAATAATTTATTTGTGTAGTTTATAAAAAGAGAAAGAAGCTGTTCCTGCCCATTTACAAGTGCAGCCTGCAGGTTTTTGCACAGCATTAGGTTCTAGCACTGTTTGGGCTTTTTTCTTTCAGCGGTCAGTTTTCTAGCACTACTGATTCTCCTTAATTAAAGAATAAACAAGAGCGTGGGTCAGCTTAAAGGGGGATGTTTAAAAAAGGAATATCTGAAATATTAGCTCACAGTGGAGCTTAGTGGCTGCCAGTCTGCCTTTCCTTAGTGTCGTGGTTCCTTAGGAATGTGGTGCCATCTTCTTCTTTACTCATTCAGGAACCTGACCTTTTCTTCATCCCTCCTCATTAAAGCCAAAGACACATAAATCAGTTTATTTTACTTTTTCTGAGATGTGGCTTTTTCTCTTCTACACATTTATGTATTAATTGCCTGGAAAGCAGCAGACAAAGACTAGGGAGCAGATTCTAGTCAAGATTCAATGTCTGAAATTGTCCCATAGCTACCTTGCATAGCGACTGTAAGATACTTTGGGAAGTTAGAGCTGCTTATGCTGAGCACCTCAGTGCTCATCAAAGAAGAGTAGCTGTGGAGTGGTCTCAGTATTAGGGACAAAATGGAATGGCCAAAAAACTTGGCTGGGGAGCTTCTGGCAAGCTATCTCTGCTTTCAGAAATGGTTCGGGGTCACAACTCTTCTTGTCAGGGAGGAAAAAACTGGAAATTTAATGTTTTGTCACATAAGCCAGAATCCCAAGGAACAAATATATATCACATTTTTGTGTGATTATAGATTCCTGTTTAAGAACAGTTTCTGGCAGAACACTCGCTTCCTTTTGCTGTGCATGGTGACAAATTGTTAGAGATTTTATTAATGTCTTTGTATGAGGAATTCAGACTTGAGAACTGGGAGAGATTTGTTTTGTACCTCACAATTATCATGTCAAGCATTTAGTCCATTTAGATGTCATGTGTGTTTTAGGAGGGTATGCCATTCAAACTAGAAATTGGCATTTCTCTTTCAAATTACGCAGGTCATAAGTGTGTGCCACAAGAAGCCAAATTCCTCAACTTTTCCAGCTGTCACATGCAATGAGATTGCACTATGTCTGTTCTGAAATTTGGGATGGAGTAGAGAGGAAGTGCTTAAAATTTAAATCTGAAAAATGGAAACTTTCACTTTCTGCACCTTTTTCTGAAGGAGCCCAAAGCTGGTTTGTGTCTGGAGCTGTGGTTGCTGGTGAAGCCAACCTGCCTTTAGGCAGCTGTGACCAGCCAAATGCAGCATCCCCTACCAAGCTGCTCAGTGCATGCAGAGTTTTAACATCACTCGGAAACATTTGCTTTTTCTCTTTGACAAACTCCCATGCATTCCTTGGAATGTATTTTAGGTGCTCTGCAGAGAGCAGTCCCATGGCCTGTTTGAGGCAAATCCCAATGTTTCCTGAAGGGCCCTGGAATACGCCAGATGCAGTTCAGAGCTGAGACAGAACAGCCATGCTCCTGGAGAGTCTGGCAGACAGCATTTCCCTGTCCCTGCTGGACATCAGTTCTGGCTTGCTCTGATTTATTGAGGTGGCAAAGCACATGAGCTTACAGCATTCATAATTTCTTAATATTTCCAAAACGGAATTACTTTCAAGATTTATGGGAGCAAAATATCTTCTAACTTGCTCCCTTTTTTCCCATATGGCTATAATATTTACCCAAAACTGTTCTTCCTTCTTCTTAAATGGAGCAGAAGTATGAGTTAAAAGCCCATTTCCCTGGCCCTGTATACAAGAGTATTAAATATTACCACGTATTAATAGCTAGTCTAGGGCTTTTGTGTTCTTTGCTAGAAAAATCCTTATTTGTATTGTATTTCCTTGTAGCAAATACAATAAAAGGGCCAATGATCATCTCACCCTTTCTTTGGCATCACTTTGGTGCCCTGCATGTCACATGCAGAAGCAATACCATAGAGCATTAGATCAGTCATGCCTTGAGGTTCAGCTGATTTTGGGAACTCCCCTGGGGTCCAGGGAGTCTTAGGAGGATCTGGCTTCCCTCCTGGTTTTACCAGGTACCTTGTGAGTGGGGATCTGCATGAGGGAGAGGCACTCCTTACTCCACATCAGGCTACTGTATATTGTCTTTTCCAGGTGTATCACTTGCAACAGGCCAGTTATTTGCATGTAGAAATAACACCAGCTTCTGAGTTAGGCCTGAACTTACAGCCTGTACCTTCTTTCTCATGCAGTGCTTTTGAACAGGTGAACTGAGCTGGCAAAGGTTTTATTTACACTGCACCTCTTTAATCCCCTTGTTTCTTGAGAAGAGAATAAAACCTGCTCATATATGCATTTTCTGAAGCATTCAAGTTTTTCCTGGAGACTGCATGTCACAGCAGCAACCAGAATAGCTTGGTGACCTTACAAAGCAGCCCCAAGTGCTGGGGAACCCCAGGTAATGCTTTAATCCCTCACTGCAGCTGCTGCATGGGGAGAAGAGGCACCACTCTGTGGGACCTGGCTTCTGCTGGGTTCAAGGTGTGGCTGTAAAGGGAGGGCTGTGAACATCTATGCTGTAGCCCTTCAGCTTTTAAAAGCTCTTGCATTGCATGACAGTCCTGCAAAGATTCCTCTTGTTGATGTTGGAAGGAGGGGGAGATACGTCCCTGGTGACCCCCACAGGGAAACGTAATAATTATATTTTGGTGCACCAAGATGGGTGAGAAAACATTGAACTAATTTGTCAGGTTATTGAAGTTTTTAGGATATTTTCAGAGTAAATGTGTTACAGTTAATGCTGTATTGTTCTTTATTTGTTTTAAATAGGCCTGTGGGGTATTTTTACTTAAAAGCATCAGAAGCTCTAATATATCTAACATACCTCCTCCACCTTTTCCCAGATAAAGTTATGTATATGCTTTTATATTCTCAGCTCTGGAAAAACATTCCTTTCCTTGTAGATCAACCATGTCATCTGGGCATCTTGCTTTTATGGTTATAAATGATCTTATTAAAGATTGCATGAGTGGATGTGAAGCAGTATGCATGGGTGAATCTGAGTATTCTTGGTTTGTTCTCTTGGTCTCCCCTTTCCACAAATTTCTGCATCTGTGATTTACTGGGCATCTATGATAGGACTTCACTTTGATCAGTTTATAATTTAGGTTTCATTCCATCCTTTCCTTGCTGTGCTGCTGTTTGAAATTGTTGCTCTGTACCTGGCTGTGGCATAGTGTAGATGAGTTTATCCTAAATCAGGTAGTTCAAGTCCAAAGGTTATCTGATTGCTGCAAGAGTTCCATGCTGAGTACAGAAACAGCCTGAAGGGAAAGCTAAACCCATGAGTTACATCTGTCCTGCTCCCATGTGTAGGTTGTCCAAGCTGGAGCTGTTTCAGGGGCATGTACCTTGCTCTGTAGTGAAGGTGCTTTCTCTGACTCTGAACATGTAGTAAATTCCTTTTCATAGTGGGATTGATTTTGATCCAGGACATCTCTGCTACCATTTTGATATGATTGAATGAACAGTTTTCTAATAGTATTAGCATGCTTTCTAGTATACTTGATACACTCAGAAATGGTCCCATATGGAAGTTAATGTTTCTATATTTGCTAATTGTTTCCTTTTCTCTGGCCACTGTAGTAATCGTTTCTAGAAGAGACAAATTTGACTAGCTGCTGTGTTTATGTGTTGAGGGTATAATTAGGATAATGTATTTCCATAATGACATGGTTAAGAAGGACTAGGTCTCTCTTTTGTAAGGGATTCTGGATAGATCATAACTGTTTGGTTTGGCAGGGACCTCTCTTGAATCATTTATATGATAATGAATGCAGAAGAAGGCAATGAATTTCTGTTTCCTTTTTCTGTAAACTATAAGCTGCTTCATGATCTCCTGAACTGTTTTCTTTCTTTCTTTCCTGTGTGGTGATAGCTGCTGGGTATATGCACCAGTGAGTCCAGACTCCTCACACACTCACACAGACAGCACATAAACTGACTTGGGCTCACAAAGCTGGAAGTTAAACTGCCTAAATCCTGCTTGCAATTTACAATTTATTGTAGCTAAATTAATAGCCAAACAGTAGTGGGGCAGTTCTAAATTGTTGACTGGAAGTCATGCTAGGTTCACAACTTGAGTGATTTGAGTGTCCGTGTGACACAAATTCTGACAGGTTTGTTTCACTGCAGTTACCTTTGGGTAAAAAGTAAAATCTTCCACATTAATCTGTTGCCAGTGACAATGTAGAATCAGCACTTAGGTATGGATTCTCTCAACATTCCTGCAGAAGTTTATCCTTCCTAGTTCAGGAGTTAATTTCTTTCTCATTTTGGTTTTCTCAGGTTCTCGAAGCCGGCACCAATGTTCTTGGATGATTCCTTCAGGAAATGGGCACGTATCAGGGACTTTGTACCCCCCTTTGGAATTAAAGGACAAGGTATGAGAAAACTTCAGATGTTGGAGAAGGTGGTTCTGCAGATGCTTGCCCCATTTGCTTTTCTGTTTTGAAAACTCAGGTGGTCCTTTGGGCTCAGTTTACTTCCCCTGTTTGAGAGTGTTATTGTATATGTAGCTTTCAGAAACGCAGAAGGGTTTTTACTTCTGGACCGTGGACCTCAGAGGTTGGCCTTGAGGAAGATGGTTTAGAACATGTGGAGAATCAGTGCAACAAGGGCAATTTAGACCAACGCCCACATTCTTGAAGAAGCATTTTCACACTGGCTGACAGAAGACCTTGTAGCGGCTTTGCTGTCAGCAGCAGAGTTCAAACTGGCTTGAAGTACCTTTAAGTCCGTAATTCTCTAAAGAGCAGGAAAGATGCCTTGGGCTTGACCACTGATAAAAATCTTCATTTTCTTCTCATAGAATTTTATAGCTGGGCTACTTATTTATTACATAACAAGCAAGGAAAATATGTTGAGATGCTTTGATGATAATTTTAATATGCCCTGTCCTCCAGCTGGAGCGAGGTAGCAGGGGCTGTGTGTCAGGTGTGCTGTGGGAAAGCAGTAGTGGTGGCTGGTGGATGAGATGGAAGCCAGTAGCCCACCCAGAAGATGATCTGTTTTGGGGTGACAAGTTCCTACCTCACCCACATATGCTATCACAAGTGGTGGTGGAGCAGAAGGCTTGTGCTCACTGCAGTGATTTGCTGCAGACTGTCTGAGATCCTGTGTATTTAAGAAGTTTTTGTGGCATTGCATGAACTTGGAAGATTTTTTTTTTCCACTGACAAACTCAAGATTACAGATAATCCTGTAGGAACTGAAATACCTGGTGGAGAAAGAACTGCAGCCGAAGAAAGCTTGGCTTTGTGTTTCTCCCTGGAAGCAGGTGTGGTAGTTGTCTGAACAATCTCTGATCAAATCAAAGGCTCTACTGACAAATTGCTTTTGGCTTGCATCAGTTCCCTTCTTTGTTTAGTCCATGCCTTGTCCAGTCAGTCTTTTGCAGCTCAATAGGAAGCTAATTACTGTCCTCTAAATCAGCCAGCAGAGTTTGCAGCAAAGAACTGACAGTGGCAACACAAGTGGGAGGCTCCCGTGACCACAGAAGGGCTGGTCCCCTTCTAACCAGCACACAAGGTGTATAAAGCTAGGGCAAGGTGCCTGTGTGGAGGTGGGATTTTCAGGTTACATGTGATGTCAGCTAGACCTAATAAAAATCATTCCATTAAACTGAATCCAAATGGAGAAATTCACCAAAAGAGAATGACAGAACAGCTCTGGCAGCCTTCTCTCTGGGTTTGTTGCCAGCTTGTATCACCACTGCAATGTTATGTAAATCTGGTGTTTTATATTGGATTTCCTCAGTTAAAAAGACAAATGAGAATTTGCCATTATTTAAATGGCTGTGAGCTGAAGCCATGGGACAGAAACTGTTGAATAGGTTATTTTTTTAACACCCTCCTGGGACTGAATTTTGTGCCAAATTTCAGTCTGGAGCAAGTTCTGTGTGTGGGAGGGTTGAATTATAAATCTGTGTAGCCCCGGATTCCTAATGGCCGTGCTGACAGGCTGTGAGCCCTAGCGATGCGAGTGGCGCCCTTTCATGTTACACATCACTTAGAATTCTTGCATCGGTCTTTTCTGGCCATCCCATGGGATGCATTTGGGCTCAGACGACTGATTGGATGATGGGATCAGCACCTCATTAGGGCTTTCAGTGAGGGCAGTCTAATGATACCCAAAGAAATGATCCAGGCAGGCAGCGTGGAGCTCAGTCACGTGCTGGTGCAAGGTGAAAACTCTCACAGCTGGGATGTGCATGGGAAAGGAGTAGTCAGGGTAGCTGAGAAAGTGTGGGGATGTGGCTGTGTTTAAACAGACAGGGCAGGAGCTCTGTTCTGTGTGTGAGGCAGCCCCGTGACTGTCAGCTGGGATTTCCGATGTTCATCACACTGGAAAGGCGGTTGGTGTTTATGGACACTGACTGCAGCTGAGATGGTAATGGGAAGACCTTACTGAGAGCTGTGGTGAATATCACCTACTGTTTTTAAGTCACTGTGATCTATTCCAAGTGCAAAACAGCTTTTTGTTTGTTTGGGTCTTTTTGGGTTTGCATTTTTTGTGTGTGAAATACAGCTACACAATTGAACTCGCTTTCAGTAATGCTGCATGTTCCAAGGAGCTTCTGGAAACTAATCTGTGGTAGCTTGAAAGTGCTACAGTTATGAAATCAAGGGATTCTTGTTAAAGTTTCTATTCTTACCTAAGTTTGCTTTGCTTTGTCTCTGAAAAAAAGCTGAAGTCCTTTTTTATCCATCACTTTGTGTTTACTGGTCCAAGAAAGGACAGTTCCAAGATTGCAAGAATGAGTCTCGCAATATTTAGGGAGAAGCAGCTTTTGAAGAGTATTGTCTACTGGGCTGCACTAATTTGGAATAACAAGCCTCTATAAATTTCATATAAAAAAGTAGAAATGGTTCGGAAATTTTCAGGTCAGGACTACTGCTCTTTAAAGGTTATCATATCAAGGAGAGGGCAGTATGTTGATCATTTTGACACAGTCCATCAGAGATTTTCATTTTCTTCAATGAGAATCTGATTGAAAAGACAGTTCTCCTATCTCCAGATGCTTAAAAGCACTCTGTACAACATAGAAAGTTTAACAGTGTTTCTTTGTGAAAGATTTCTCACTCCTTCACTCCAATGGTTATTTTCTGATTTGGCCATTAGCCCAGGCAAGGAGGTTTTATGGACAGAGTGCTTCATTCTTGGCAAGAGCATTTGGTTGTAGAAGCCCTCAAGGTGAATATGGCCCTGAATATGAAAGTTTTAAGACTTTCCCCTGAATGCTGCTGGTTGTGAAATGAACTGTTGCAGTAGGAATACTGCACATCCCATGTCAGATCGGAAACTGCTGCTATTGTCATTTAACAGCCTTAGTGATTTTTTGCTTGCTATAAAAGAGGCACAGAATAAGCAGGTGGCAACACTGCTGCTTTATGAGCAGGACTTTCTGAGATGAGGTGTGTGAAGTTTTTTGCAAACTCTTGAACAGTGGTTCTCAGAGTCCTCAACTAGGTATTAGAAATAGATGAAGAGGAACTTAAGAGCAACTGTTGTACCTTTTCCTAAACCTGTCTTAAATGGGCAGAGTTTTAGTATATGTTGTAGTTGTTGACTCTGTTCACCAAAGATCTGGACCAAGGATTGGTCCTAATTACTTGATCAAATGCCCAGCAGCCTGGGACAAAAGCAGAGGTGAGAGCTGTCATGAGTGTTAAAGCTGATCCAGCAGGTTGAAGATGTTGTTGCATTCATCATAGATGTCTGTAGATCTTGTGGAAACTCTGGCTTCCTCTGTGTGCAGAGAATAGGGGAAATAATAGGTATGAAGAGGTGTGCTCGTGTTTTGACACCATAAATGGTCACTACCAGTATCTAGGTTTTGCCCAGTGACTTCTGCAGCTGGCTGTGAACCTGTGAGATTGTATTTCAGAATCTGGATCAAGATTTTCCAAATGAGGAATGGCCGTGTTGACAAACAGACCAGTGTCGTGTTTGACTGCGCTTACTTTTAAAAACTGAGATTGTCTGCCACATCAAACTTGTTGTCTCCTACTGTGGCATTTGACAGAGTCTGGAAACGGGATGGGCCACTCTTAAGTGCTTGGAAACGATGACTCCGTCTCTATTAATAAATAAAGCGGTTGTCCTGTGGTCGTGAATGCTGTTGAGCACATTGTTCAAACAGATTAACTCCCTGCCCCCCACAAAAATAGAGTGGCTATGTCCAGGCTTCCTATCAAGAAAGGTCACTGGCCTGTATTAGCCTGTGAATGCGTGAGAATTGTAGAGGAGGATGTTTGTTGGCCCTGGTGAGCACATCTGGGACTGTGCTAACACTTTAACAGTGTGGACTCGAGCAGGACCGTGCGGGCCCGTGCCCTGCTGCCAATTTGTTTACTGGTGTGTTTATAGCCAAAGCGAGGAACACAATGAAATTGGTCAACTCTTACAGTTGTCAAGAAGATCAAACTGTAACAAGAAGTTGGAACTCTAAAAGCTTCAAATGTCAAGAGTTCCTGTGGGGGACAGCTCCAGCTGCCGAGCACCCTCCTGTGTCCCAGGCTATTGTTTTGGCATTAACTAGGATGTTGGAGTGCCTCCCATGTTTCACCATTTGCAAGGGTATAAATTGCTTGTAGGAATTCTTTCCCAGCACCCACCAAGTCGGTTCTTGCAACGTTTTAGGTGAAGAGCAGGGAGACTGCAGCAGTCTTGGGTTCTTAAATGAGCCACATGGAGGGGTTTTTTTTAAATCTAAACTGAAATTTCTTCTTTTGGATTTGCACCCTTTTCTAGCAGTGCTTTGATCAGTGTAATTATGGAGGTATGAATATGCCTATGCTGTCCATGTAGTTGCAGAGATTCTCTAGCATGTGCACTGCTATCAGGGTTAAATTTGTCAATGGATAAGCAATGGAAAAATTGTTTATAGTGTTAGTAAGATTATTAATCCCAGAGGGCCTCCTCCCCAAATTTACCTCTGTAGCTAAAGCAAAAGGAAAGAGTTATTTGGAGAAGGGCAACAAACAAGACCGGAGAAATACCTGACTATTAATAGAATTTCTCAGTACATGTGGTTTGAAGAATATAAAAGGCTTTCATAAGAAAGAGTAGCTAGTATCTGGCATCCTCTCTGCGTAATGAGGATGGGAGAGTTGCTGCAGTTTTTTTTCTTTGAACTTAAGTGAAAACATATGGCACAGCATACACTAAAAAACTAAACAGACATGATCAATGTAATATCTCTTCCGTGCATTTAGTCAGTTATTGTGTCACTGCTTAGCAGTAATTATGGGTCTTCAATTCCACCTTTATTCCTCCTCAGTAGTTTTGAGCAGAGAGGCTGCTTGGTTGGCCCTGAATCAGTTTGTCTTTGAAGGTGATACTTATTTCTTAGGGAGTGATTCTGTTGTCACCATCTCAGGACTTCCCTCCCATCAAGACACCAGGAAGCAATGTCTCCCCAACAGTGATAAGAGAATATTAAGAACATGTTTGAAATGTTACAGTTTTATCAAATGTAATATGAACTACTGGCCAGGAGAATTTGTATTTTCACTTGATACTGGAAGGATGTCTGGAGCTGGTGACACATTCAGTGACAAAGGAATTAAGTCTTTGTCCAGACCACCAATGCTAATGTACGTATTGTGCAATGATTAACTGTTCTTGTACTTGGTTTTATTTGGATGTTTTCTTTTGTGTCAGTGCTCCTGGGAAAAGCCATGGTTCAATGCTGTTCAGCAGTTGTTCAGTAGTCTCATGGGGCAGAGGTCATTCATCTCCAGTGAAAATGTTGAGTTTTCAGGCCTGCAAAAGTTGGCATATCACAATGTTATTGGGAGAAAATATCCTGGTTTTTTTATGCATGTTCTTTTCTTGCATAGCTTTTTCTTTTACATTGGCTTTCTTGGCATGAGCAATACTTAATCTCTGAGAAAACATATTCAGTTGGACATGGCAATTAAAATTTACAGCTGATTCAAGGAAAAAAAAATTAGAAAAGTAGGTAATTTTGAACCTAATCTTCTTGCACTTTGTAGAGACTGGAGTACCACGTGCAGACACCTTGCCTACATTTGACTTGGTCTGAATGAGGCATTTTATGCTTTCATTTTCCAACTTTATGCTCATTTTGTTAGTGCCACTCTGCTGTACAGATGATTTTCCTACTGTAAGCATTCTTTCATTCTTTATGTCTTGTTCCTCTAATAGAAAGGCAGATGCACAAGCATGTACAGCCTTTAGTTCTGTTCAGAGTAGGTACTAACAAGATTGTTGTTTCTTCCTTGAGATGGAGGCACATTTCTGAACTAGATTCCACTAGAATTTTGCGTTTGACCAAAATTGGTAATAGTTGCCATTATCATGTGGGAATATAGATATAAAAATGTTGATGTTTCCCCAGGGAATTTAGCTGATTTTATAGCCTAAAGAAATTAAATGAGGGGTTTGAAGGGAACAAAAAGTTGAACATTTCAGAGAAGAGGTAGAGGGTTGACTTTTCATTACTGAATAAAACTTCTAAAGGGAAGTTCTGTTGTGAATTTTGAAGTTAAATCCCTTCTCATTTTTGAGCTCTCATGATGAAAGTACAACAGTATAGTCCCTTATTTCAATCAAAACAGAGTCTTTGCTCTTGAGTGTGCTCCTAACTCACTGAGAACGGCGATGCAACCCTTAAGTTTGCAGTTAATTGGATGACTCCATATTGGAGTTCTTCACAGAAGTCTTGAATTGCAATGGAAACATGGACATGATATTATTCCTCTCTTCTACCTTCAGAAGAGAAGAGCAGATCTTCTCTGGCTGTTGTGTTTTGAAGTGGCATTTATTAGTGCCTCTACAAGGATCAGAAGAAGTAGAAATCACTGTAGTAGTTATTGAGTTTTTTGGCCCTGAAGATATTGCCTGGCCACCTGTGAAAGGTCATCAAAAATGTAGAGCCCTCTGTAACAACTGTATTTATTTTCCTGCTTATCTTAACCAGCACACTGTGAATCTTTTAAGGACTGTTTTTATTTGGTGTGAATTTGCCTCTTTCTGTGGACTTTATTGCTTCCTGTGCATTGAACTGGAGTTTAGATCAAAATTGTTAATGCGTGGTTATTGCAGAATGTTGCCCATTTTTTTTTGCATAATTGTTTTTTAAATTAATGTTCCAACTTTCCAAGCCCTGGGATTATGTTGGGAACTAAGCTTGTGTTCTGAAAAAACAAACTCTTGGTTGTGAAGAAAAGCTTAGGAAAAAAAATCCCCGAAGGCTCCAAAACGACCATGTAGATGAAGAGTCCAAATGTTATGTATTTTATTTATATCTTGTTATAAAAAAAGGCCTTAAGGGCTTTAATGGAGCTTACATTTAATGCATGCCAGGTTCTTCTAAAATTGCTAGGGAGGATACCATGCACATTCAGTCTTTTTTTTCTTTTGTGTCTAGGCAACAGTATATGCCTCTTGTCTTAATGCCATTAAAAATCATCAATGGAGATCTTGCGAGTAGTGGCAGTTTTAAGTCTTGTTGTTAGTAAAGTGTATTTCCAGTAAACCACCTAAATTTGGTACAGCTAGTGACCTCAAGAAACCACATATTTACACAAAAGTTTTGATCTGGGGACAGATTCCTCAGTTTGCAGTTAGCTGTTTTTGAGAGCCAGTTCACATGCAATGCACTGCTAAATGCTGGAATTCTTCATAGCTGCTTTTTTGTGCCTTGAGCTCCTAAAGTTAGCTGATCAATAATAAAAGGAAGTGGTGCAGGAAATTTCAGACACATTGTGATACCTGTTGTAAGCACTGGATTCTCAGCTTCACAAAGGTACAAGTAACGTTGACTGTTTACAGCTGGTCATGGTGTTTCTGGAAAAGGGAACAGAACGTATGGTGAAACTTCGGTCCATGGCCTTGTGCTGGAGACCAGGGTGGCAAATCACAGAATGAGTCTGGTTGGAAGGGCCCACAGTGGGTCATCTGATCCAACCTCCCTACTCCAGCAGGGTCATCTCAAATCACACCGCACAGGGTTGTGTCCGGATGGTTCTGGGATATCCCCAGTGAGGGGACCCTCTCTGGACAGCCTGTCCCAGTGCTCAGTCACCTGCACATTAAAGAAGTTTTTTCCTGGGAAATCAGTTTCTGCCTGTTTCCTCTTGTACCATTGCCTGGCACCACTGATCAGAGCCCAGTCCATCCTCCTCACACCTCCCTTCAGAGACTGATAGACATTGATGAGTTCCCTCTCAGTTGTCTCGTCTCAAGGCTGGACAGGCCCAGCTCCCTCAGCATTCCCTCATAAGAGAAATGCTCCAGTCCCTTCATCATCTTTGTTGCCCTCACTGGTCTCAGTCCAGGAGCTCCGCATTTTCTGTCCTGAGGAGCTCAGAGCTGGACGCAACACTCAGATGCAGCCTCACTGGGGTTAAATAGATTGGGAGAATCACCTCCCTTGACCTGCTGTAAAGATCATTCCTCAAGAGATGTAAAAACTTTTCTGTTAAAGGTCATTTCTCAGCTCCCATATGGAGCAAGACCTTAAGATAAAAAAAATGCTGAAGGAGGAATTTTATACAGTGCTGAACTTTTGGGTAGTGTATTGAAAAAAGTGTATGCACTGGCTTGTGCTAAGAACTTGTTTATAAATACTGTGATTTGTTTAATCCATAGCATTGGTAGTGTTTAGTTTACTCTCCCCACAAAGCTGACACACACGTGGCATTCTGTTATTGTGGGACAGGAACCCATGTGCAGTCTCCTGGCAGACTTTACAGAATGTCAGTCAAGCTCACTTGAGTCAGTCTATTCCCAAAAGCTGGAGCTGATGCCCAGGACCCTGCAGAAGTGCTGGCTGGAGAGGTGGCAGCTGGGTGACCACCTGTGGAGATGGGCACTGGGCACGGCTCCCAGGGCAAACACACAGCACTGCAGCAGCAACTGTTCCCTGACCCTGAGGCAGGGTATTCATGCACTGTGGGCACCAGGGGCATGGAGGTTTGCTGGGTTTTGGGGAAGGTGGCTGGTACAGACAACCTGAAAAATTACGGCCTCTTCTTTTGGCCACTTGAGAGTGCACAAACATCCCAATTTGCCTAATTTTAAGGCAGGCAGAAGGTAGACCCTGCAAGATGCCTGCAGTAAGCCCTGTGGACTGGGAAGGCCTTCCATCTTTTTTTGGTGGTACAAGCAAGAAGTTTCTGCATTAGAAACAACAATTTTAAGTGTTGTTGACATTTACAGTGAAGGTCTCCTCCATTCCTTCACATAAATAACAGAGAAAAAGGCTAGAATTGGGACTTAGGCTGGTTCTCACTGTGTGGTCACTGTCTGCCTAATTTCTAACTATTTAGTTTTTCCAAATGTCTGAAAATTTCAGGGTCAACCTGAAGTCAAGATGTACTTGGGTTCAGAGAAATCAAGCAGTACCAAGCTGGCTTTTGAATCTTCTGATGTTATATGGCAAAGTTGATAGAATATGTCAAGATAACTCAGGATTCTTAGATAAATGTAGTCAACTCCTCCTCTAGATGGGAGAAAAATGTGCAGAGGCTTCTTGCTTTGTTTTTATAGTAAGAGTGCATGCATAATGGTTGATAGATGAATGGGTTAAATAATCTCCCACTCTCCCCGGTGATCTAAATTCTCCATGACAAGAAAAAAAAATATAATAAACAGGCTATGGCTGCAGGAAACTGCAATAGATTGCTTGCCCTGCTGATGTGGTCATTTAGACAGCTTGGCCTTTTTCTTTTTGTCCTTGCAAAATTTCTTTCAGTCCTTGAATTCCAGGCAGTAGCTGTGCACAAATCCTGTCACTTGAACCCAGAAGGAATTTTTCTTTGTAGTACTAGTTACGTGTACTTGCACCCATTATTATCCCTCAGTACATAGATGTATAAGGCAGACTATACTCATCACCCTTTCAGTTTCTTACCCTGGAGAGAGCGTGTTTCATCAATTGACTTTACATAATGAACCTGCCTTCCTGCTGCCCAGTTTTCTTTAGTCACAGCCTGGAGATGAGCCCTGCTTTGTTTCCTGCAAGTCACTCATATCTGTGATAGTAGTCTTTGCTTGCCCCAACTGTAGTAAAAGATCCTGCCAGTGGTTCCTTATTGTTCCTTACTGCTCTGTGGTCTTGCGCAAAGTTGCAGATCAGCCACAGCATTATCTGGTGATCCTTCAAACCTTTCCCCAGGAAAGTACAGAAAATACAGAAACTCCTTCTGGAGGAGGTCTTGTATTTCCATCCTAGCGCCAGCATCACGGTGCAAGTGCCCACCTTAGCAAAATTTAGTAGAATTCAATCAAATAGATCTAGTGCCTGTCCCCTGCCCATGCCATTAGCTTTTCCTGGCTTGTAGCTCCCGCTCCTAGCTTCCAAGAAGTGGGCTATACCAGATAACCTTGGTGCCACCTTCATTCCTGTTGTGGGTGAATGCTTGACAGTGAAGTACTTGGTCTTTTATTGAGCTTTGTTCAGCAGTTTTGAATAGTAACACTGAAGTTTGTGCAACTTCCAAACTTTTTGGATGCCATGTATTGTTGGACTGCGAGGTCTGCTGAAGAGCTGTCTCCTATTTCTCTGTTCATAATGTGTACTGAATGCTCAATACTGTTGTTTGTTTTGTTTTTTGTTTGGGAAGTACCTCCATTCCAAATGCTGCCATATCCACTCCTAAAGTAGTTTTATTTCACTCCTGAGCATTCACTAAGAAGGCATTGCTAATTATCTGGCGAGATGAGTAAACCAGAATAATTTGAATGCATCACTCAACTCAACTCACTATGTTCTTTCTAAAATAGTCCATCAGATGATCTCCAAGTAGTGCAGGGTGTAACTTGTGGGTGGTAGAGCAAACCTGGCATAACAAAAGCTTGGTAGATGAGAGGTTGCAGCCCTTGACATGCAATCCTTTGATCTCTTCTCTGAGAATGTGAGAAAACAACGTCAGTAAAGTATGCTGTCCAGCAAAAGCCAAGGTGTGAAGCAGGCCAAGGAGAGGACTGTGGCATGGTGCCATTAGAGGTCACAGCAACCTACTGCTGTTACAGCAGATTTAGGGGAATGGCATTCCTGTTGGAGGGGAAGACTGCTGCCTATGCATCAGAAGAAATTCTTTAGATGAAAGAAAATTAAACAACACCACTATTTTGTTATCAAAGTTGTTTTTAGCCTTATAAATTGCCTCATCCCTTACTCCGCTCCAAACTACGGTGTTCTGAAAGTTACCACACTCCCCAGCTTGTAATAGTTGGCAGGTGCTGCCATCTCAAAAACTTCCCCAAATCTCTAAGTAATTGTCAGAGTTTTCTGTTTATCACCTTCATGTGTCTGGCCAGCTTGTTGTCAGGTTCAGTGCTCTTAGGCACGTGGGCTGCCTTGAGTTCCAGTGTTTATCCCACACATTTGTCCTGTTGTTGCTGAGGAGGGACACAGTGAAGAACAAAGCTCTTTATTTGAAAGGGTCTCCCCTAACCGTGCCGATTGCAGTAATTAGTGTCTGTCAGGAAAGCTGTTCAAGTTCGATGTAAAAAAATCACTTGTCAGTTTTCTTAATGTTTCTGTATCATTTTTAGTCTTTCGTAAAGAAATGAGACTTCTTTGTCCAATTTGACTGGTGTTTCCTAAGAACTTTTGAACTAGTTGACTGATAGATATCAGGGTATTAGAGTTATTTGCAATCTCCCAAGCAAAGATGGAAAGGGACTAATTGTTCACAATCTTTTTTTGTATAAATGAAGCTCAGAGAAGCCATATTCAAAATTGGGAAAGGGGAGTGATTGAATGTCCATATGGATCAAGGAGGATTCTGAGCTCATGGAATTGAAATCATTGCATGTTACCAGATACAAAGAAGCTATGTCTGACATATGAAATCCCTGATTTGAAAACAGTTAAATAGCTGAAGAGAATTTCAGGGAAATATATCTGTTTGCTTCGGTTTTGTTCTCCTCTTAGGCATCTGCTTGAGACCACAGTTAGAATCAGGATTTGGAGGCAGATGGGCTTTTTGTCAAACCCAGCACAGACATTCTGAAGTTACTGGTTCATTGTAAATACAGACTAGCCAGAGCCTTGCTGCTTCTTGGCCCTGGTTGGGCCATGGCAAATGAGTTTGGGGAGAGAGGTGGAAAAATTAGGGACAAATGGCAAAATCTAGAGGGAAGCAGACTCCGAAGTTTCCACAGCCAATGGAATTATTTATATGTAATCATTGTTCTTCTGCAACTTAATGCATTTAATTTGTGTGTGTGCGCCTTTGACTGCACAACTTACATCATCTGGTTGGTGCAGCATTCACAGAGTATCAGTGTAGGCTGCTGTTCCATGGGCATTTCTTTATGCAGTTGTGGTGCTTTAACTGAAGAAAGACAGACTGAGGAACCTGAACTGAAAGTAACCTGCAGAATAAAAAGCATCTGTTTTAACCTGGTTCTGTTCCTGCATCCAGTTCACCACTCAGCCACATAAAAGCTTTTCTGAAGGCGAGCAGTGACAGTGATGCTGGCCTTTTCATGTCTGAAGTGTTTGTAAAACTGCCGTCTCAGGGCAGTGGATATGAAATCACTGCTATAAAATGTACGGTGCTTGTTCCCTGTGACAATCTCCATGCAAGGCAATTACACACTGGATCAGAATTTGGCACATAATATGTCTCTGCAGGCCTTGTGTGAAGGTCATTGTCCAGAGAAAATAGGAATATGCAACTTAGTGTTCATTCCTAATGAGAACCTTTCAGTTCCTTCAAGTAACTGCTTCAGATGCTTTATACCACATTGATTCTCATTTCCATTAGAAGTGAGAACTTGTTCCTGATGTCTTCTTCCTTTTTCCCCAGATAATCTGATCAAAGCCATCCTGTCAGCAACCAAAGATTATCGTCTAACTCCAGCTCTTGACAGGTAAGATGAGTCCTTCAGAACAGAAGGAGTAGAAGTGATTTCTTTCCATATGTCCTAAATAAATTTTGTTAGACATTTTTTGCCAGAAATTATTGCCAATACATTTGTATGTGGATGAGTAAATCAGAAGCTGAAAACTGAGTCCTCTTTATAGTAAATCTGTAGACTCTGGAGACCTCTGTTAAGTCAAACATAGGTAGAAAAAAACATTTTGCTTTTGACTATTTCCTAATCTTTTGTTTCATATGTTGTTACAAGACATCCTCTTTCCCCATTTTCAAATAAGTATATAGCAGGTTTTCAATAAACACTTTGCTCTTTTCCAGCCTTTCTGACAAAGCAACAAGATCACAAGAAACTTTAGAAGGAAGAAGGATCTGGCTTATTTCAACAATGTTTTTCACTAATATCTCACTCTCAAAGTAGGAATGTTTGGTTGTGTTGGCCAAGCATGTGCTAGGATGAACAGGATAGTCTCCTGGGTCCTGTGGTATTTGAATTGATGCCTTTAGAAGAAGCTCCTTTGATTCTTCAGTTCTGTTGTAGAGGTTGTTTCTGAAATTCATTGGCATGTTTACAGTCAGCTTCCCAATGGTAGTCCTTCCTGTCCTTGCTTTTCTGTCATTCCTTCCATTTGTCCTGCAGGTTTGGTTTAGTGCCACCTCCCGGATTAGAGATAGTTTTTTTCAGAAGCTGTCAGAGGTTTTGACTCTGGGACATGAGCTCTTTTCAAAGTCCTGGTAATACTCCTTCCTGGTGGTACTTCACCTAGGCTGACAACACAGTTCCTGCTTTCTAAACACATGGGTTTTATTTCCTGGCCCAGCTCCTCTTCTGACCACTTTTCATGACAAAGTTCATAAGCTGTTCCGGCCTTTCCATAGGTCTCTGCATCTCTCATTCTGATTGTAGAGCTTGCCTGCTGTCATTGGGAGTTACTGTCTGTGTCAAAGCTTATTCTTAATCTTGCACAGTCTATGTGTTAATTTAGATTTCTTTGAAGTTTGCCTTGCCTCACAGCAGTGCCAGATAGGGTTAGCCTTCAGACTTTTGGGTTAATTTGAGAAATTATGTCCAGAAGGTAAAACCATTTTATAAATGACCTTCTTAGAGATTTTGCACACAACTGAGTCTCATCCATCTGGGGTTTATCTCAGTTCTGGTTGGAGAGTTAAGATTTTAATCTGTTGAAAAATCCACATGTAGACTCTTTCAGAAGGTTACTCATATGAAATTAGTGTTAATGACAGAGGGCAAGTGGAAGATTCTTGCAGTGAAGGTTAATGTAATTGTGACCCTTTCTGCTCACCTGTTTTGTGAGGAGTAGAATGTTTCAGGTCTTTTAAAAGTAATTTCGCTGGAGATTCTGAAACATAACCACTCTAGCATGAGCTGCTCACTTCGGTTTGCATTCTTTTTAATGGGTTTGGTGCAGAGATAGGAAAGATCTAACACTCAAGCTTCTTGAAATGTATGCAAAATCCCTGAGATACCAAGTGCAAATGAGACCTCAGGAACAGGCTAGATATTTATTTCTATGGTACCGCAGTAACAAGATTTGGTGGTGTGTAAACACACAGATATCTTGGGGAAGTACTGTTTTCTTGAGAATTGGATGTTGGTTGTGTAGTACATATGCATTACAATCAAATACCTCCCAAAGCCCTTCCAAGTGAGCAGGTCTTAGGAAGGATAAAAATAAAAGTGTGTATGAGAGAAAGGGACTCAAGAAGGCTTGGGACAGCAAGCTGCAAAGTGAGAGCCTAAAGGAGGAGGTGGATGGAGTTGCAAAAGAGGAGTTTTTAAGAGAAAGAGCTTGGGAACTGTAGGAGGTGTTAAGGCTGCCATAGTAAACCAGCTTGGTGAGGAGGGCACAGATGAAGACTTGGGGATCATTCCTGAAATGTTCTTCAGCCGTGATCATTGCTGAATTCCAGTGCTGGCAGCAATGGGTTTCTGCCATTTTGGATTCCTAAAAAGTTGGTGGAGAAGACTGGTGGAGGAAGGTTTGCTCCTTTCTCTCTTGTCTCAAGCTCCAAGCAGATCCTAGCAGTTCCCCTCCATGGCAGCACCAGTGTGCCAGGGACAGAGCCTTGAGTTTAGCTACTCCCTTCCTGCTCACTGGTCATGGAGGAAGTCCAGACCTCTCCCCTTTGCTCAGCACCTTGAAGCAACTGGAGAAACCCTGACTTAGGGGACCTTGAAAGGTCCCTTCCAACTCCAACCATTCTTGGTTCTATAGTAAAGGACTGAGAAAATGTCTTATTGTGGAAGAATTAGATAAGAGACACAGCTCAAGTCTGTGAGGTACAAGGGGCCAGACTTGGGAGATCTTGTGAGCCCTTCTGCTTGTAGGCTCTCAGAAGTCTAGTGGGCTGATTCTAGAAGCAAGAAAAAGGCTCCAGGTTCACCCTTTTTTAAGAATGGAGTTATACCAACATTTTCTCTGTTGACAAAACCAGTCTAAGGAGCCATATTTGGTACTGCTGCTACCCTTCTTGTGCTGCTGCTGTTGTTTGAAAAGGGACTTTAAAGTGGATCGGTGAGATGATTCCCGTTTACGAGTTTTTCTCTCAACCCAGGTCATTCCAGTGACTTCATTTCCAGAGCTCCCCTCCCACTGAAGAGTTGTGTGGGGACAGAGTTGAAATGGCAGCAGGAGAGGCAGAGACTGGCATGGGTGGGGATTGTGGGCACTGCCCAGCCCATTGGAATAAGTGTTCGTGTAACTATACACTGAAGACAGCTTTCCCAGGGGAAGGGTGGGAGAGGCAGGAAAGGTGAGGTCAGAGCAGTGCGTGAGAGCACAGGAAGCAAAGAGAGGATTAGAGTTTTGTGGTGGAGGATCTCTACACCAAGCCTTTGGTCTTGTTCCTATCCAAGCTTCTCCATTTCTGCCCTCTTTCACAAAGCTGGTTCTTGAGAAGTTGCATTCACTTGCCTCTCATAAGCCCTGGAAGTTAACTTGTTTGTTTGATTATTCCTGTGCTAGAGGGCATCCTGATGTACCTTTCCTGACACAATGTACTGACGTGGTGCTGAAATGAGGCAAACGTGATCCTTCCGGGTGTGCGTACACTTTTCATCATCCCACAGCAGCTTTGCCAACTCACTTCAACTAATCCCTCCATTGTGTTATAACTAGCAGCAGCTGGAGGGCATGTGAACAAAGGCTGTGGTTCACACCTGTAACACAGCGTACATGGTGCCCTGCTTTCTTCATGACTCTTTATTACAGCACCGTTGTGTTCAATAGTAACCTGCTCCTGCTCCAGGGCAGGGGGTAGGTAAAGCTGCAGTGATGTTCAGGAGGGTAGTTGCAACTCACCCCTGAGCTTGTCTGGAAAAGTTTGGAGATCCAGAGGACTTTCTCTAGAACCATTGACCTCTTCCTTCTGAGCTGGTATGTCTTTCTTCCTAACACGGATGTCAGTGAGCCTCATCTTTGAAACTTCTTGCCCTCCATTGGCTTTTCCAGGCCCACGTATATTGCTGACATTTTCATTGCTTGATTTAGTGGCTCTTCCAGTGGCCTGTCCCTCATTCTGCAAATGGATCAGGGCTTGGTTTATAATTCCACAGCCCATCTGCTGGCTGGATTTCTGTGAAGTTTTGGGTTACATCTCTGTGGTGATGACATGTAAATTTCCTATGAAAAGACATAAATATAAAAACCTGACTGACATTTTTTTGTATTGCCTCCAGCTGGTAATGGAAGAAAACTGAGAGTTTGAGCTTATAATTAGCACAGTCTTTACAAATGTAATACATTACCTGAACAAGTGTGGAAGGGATTTGATAGAACAAGAGAGGTGTGTGTGTCCCTCTGGTTCAGGTTGATAGCACCCATTTAAGCAACAGCAGCCAGACCAAACCAGAATATGATAAGCCTCCTTAGGCACCAGCAACCCTAAAGATGTATTTTTTTAATTATTCTGTTATATCTTTCCTCAAAGCCTTCAGATCCAAAGTTGCATAAAGAAAGGCTTTATGGTTTTTCTCCCCTGAACAAATCCCTAAAGCACTTTGATAAGAGAGAAGAGGAAATAGGAATTGCTACAACGCATAAATGTGTTTACAGTTCTATATTGTTCAAGAAAATCTGCATGAATCCTGCTTTTCATGTAGATGAACTGAACCTTGGAGTATCTGTGTCAAGAGTCTGTACATCTGGCTGCAGCTCCCAGCTTAGGGCTTTAGGGAGTATCTGTTGTGGAAAGTCCATGACCATCCTTCATACCACCCTGGTAGCAAACTGAAACGTGGGCTGTGTCAGATGTGTTCAGTCCTTGAGCTCCTCTGGAAAAGAAATAGGGCTTTGACATACTGTGTAAACAAGCACAAAGGTGTTTGCACACTTCTTTGTGGAGAAACAATTGAGCTGTAACTGATGCTGCTTGCACTGTGTATTTCTTCACCCAGAAACTTGCCCGGAGCCAGCAATGACTGTGCAGGTTTCCCATGCTCAGGCACAATCAGTAGACAGAGTACATTTGAAAGAAATTTAAGCTGTTAGAAGATCAAAGATGAGACCTTAGGGTCAGAAAGTTAGTAATGAAAAATCTTATCTGCAGACTTAAGGAAAAAGGAGAATGCATTTAAATATGTCAGTACCACAAGGGTAGAAGAGTGGTTCAGACATGAAGCTGGGCAAAAGTGATTAACCTATCAATTACGATGAGTAAAGGCAGAACCATTCAGCTAAGTATATCTTTCATTTTTGGAGTAAAGATAGAAAGTTGTCTCATTTTACAGCAACAGTGAAATACTTCATGATTTTTTTATTAGTAACTACAAGGATATTAAATGACAACTATATGTCTTTTGAAGTCAGCAAGCACTGAAGAGTGTTTAAAGAGTTAAATAAAGAATTCTTTTTGTTATTACTGTTTGCTTTTTAGCCCTTCTTGGAATGTTTGATAAAATAGCAAATATTGTGCTATTCCTGGAGAAACATGGGAGATAATAAAGAGGTAACTGTAAGTTGATTGGTTTGGTTTTGCAGGAAAAATCCTGCAGAGGACAGAGCCAGGATGGCGACATAACTGATATGTTACTTTGTTATGTATATATTATGTTACTTTGGGTTTGTGGAAATTAAATCTTGCCATGTAGAGGATATATTTTTAGATGAACTAGAAACTTGAATGATAAAGGTAAACTTTTAGAGGCACACATTAATTATTTATCCCAGTCCATTATGTTCTGATTCTATATTACACCTTTAGAGGTATCCTTTTTAGGAATAGGATATGTTACACAGCTTTAAAAAGTTATTGTCAGGGTTGAGAATTAATCCTTCAATGACACTTCTACTGTAATCCTGCTGGCAGGTGTTCACAGGGGCTAAAACTAGTCTGGAGTATATATGAAATTCCACTAGGAAAATTTGCCAGAACCAGAGACTGGGAAAGTAATGAGAAGGAGGGCTGAGTCAGTCTTGACTCTTTTGTTGCATCCTTCACTGGAGCCAAATCAAAAATCAGACATCACAGAGGTAAAAATGCAGGCCATGTTTACAGGATGTGGATTATATTCTGCAAGCCAATGGCTGTAAGAACAGGATTGGAATTATTTAAGTAAAATCTCTGTGTAAAAGGCACTCTGCCTTGAGCAGCATTAGCTCCGTGTGCTGGTCTTCCAGGATCCATACTTTGGAGATCTGGGTAGAAGTTGAGAATTGTTCAGGGAGGTACAGCAATTGTGACTCAAGACCTAGAAGAGCTGCCATACTGTGCAAATGTGATGAGCTCACTCCAGTTTGTATGGTCTGAAGATTAGGAGTGGGGTTTGATCAGTCTATGAATCCTGTGTGGGAACAGGGCCATGAAGGTGCTGGAACAGCTTTGGCTGGTGGAACTGGTTCTTTTATCTCATGTGCAGCAGCTCATGCTCACCAGTCTGTCCTGTGAGAGGCAAATGTTTACACACAGTGCTTTGTCAGTAAGTGGATCTCATGCATATGTGGAAGGGACTACTGACTGTAGATGGTGCTTTAATTTAGCAGAAAAGCTAAGAAAGCATTTAAGTGGATTGAGGTTGAAGCAAGCAGATCTGTATTCAGAATTGGTAAGAACATCCTAACAGTAAGCGGGAAGAGGATAGAGTAAGTGCCTGGAGCTTGCAGCCTTTGGATTTTAGCACGGTGTTTTTCTTCAAAACAGAAAATTTAACAGGAGTCTTAGCTGAGAGACAGCTGAGTAGAAAAGGTACAGTATTTGACCCAGCAGTCTGTTGTTTAGGAGGTCAAACTTTCCTGTCATAATCAGAAAAAGAGTGTATTTCCTTCTGGTCAGAACTGAACTATGTCTCTTTCTCCCTCCTACAGCACCTTTTCTTTAAAGGTTTTGACAAAGTTGTTACCATCTTTGTCACTCATTTTGGTCTATTTGGGGCTGACTCTCCCTTTCCTCTTTGTCACAATATGCTCATTGAACCGGATCTTGTGTCTCATGTTCTCCTTGTTGCCAGAACTGGTTTTTAGTATTTTTTGCTATGCCATCATCTATAAAATTCTTTCTCTACTGTGGTTTCATTATCACAAACACACATGCTTCTTCAGCCTGTGGGGACATTGGGCTCATACATCCATCTGCATGAGGATGTTTTTCCTTTTGGAAAGGCTCAGATCTGCAGTGGAACTTTATCTGGGCAGTGGAAGCTATTCTTGAGCATTTCTTGGTGCTGTTAATTCTTCACGTCTCCAGCTGATGGCTCTGTCAGCAGAGTGACCTTCAGTGGTTGAGCTGAGTCTTTTGAGTGCATTCCAGCCCTGCTCTGGAAAAAGGCTCCACATAAGCAGAGCTTTCCTCATGCTGGCTTTTTAGATTATCACAGAGAGGACAGCCTAGAAGCGACCAGTTGACTGTGCCTGGGACTAGGAAGGCTGCCTAGTTCAGGGATCTGCTCCAAACTACTGATTGCCTTGGACCCTTTCCGAAAAAGGCTCTGCAGACACGTATTCCTTCAGTGAACTGCCAGAGATGGAGGCACATTGCCAGAAGAGCCAGCTGCGTTTGGGATTAGATGGCTGGAAAGAAGTCCTTTCTCTGTCTTCAAAACAAAATCGCTTTTTAACATCTGCTGCAGAGAGTTCTCGTGACTCAGGGTTCCACGAGAAACTGTTCTTGTCCTTCTCTTTGCTGTTTCTTTGTTAATTAAGGTTATTTTCCTTCCCTTTCCTCACCTATTGTGTCTCCATATGTTTCCTACTGGATAGGCATGGGGGGGTCTTTTTTTCCTCTGGATTTAATGTTTTTCTGTCTCTTGAAGTCTCACGATACCAGCAGCAAATTTGCTCTCAGCAAGGTGAGCACACCCCAGATAACCTGGCAAGATCTACCTGCACTCATAAAATTGCTTGGAGAGAAGACTTCCTCACTAAGCCTTTGGTTTATTGTTATTTCAGTGCTGAATGAATAATGAGATGGTTAAAGTAAACAGATGGGTTTGATTCCAGCCCATCATACCAGGGGTGTGCGTGGAGAGGAGCTGCTTGTCCTGACAGCTCATCTCATTAGGCCACACGTGGTGTGAGGTGTTGAAAGCAGTTTATCACATGTAATGCCTGGGCATGACGAGGTGAGCTGGGGATCAAGTGTATCTCTGTCCCCCTCTTAATTCTTAGTATTTACAGAGGTTTCCTGTAGTTCTCAGATGCATGCAAACTAAATATGTGCTCTCTGTGTATTTGAAGTTCTGTTACAAAAATCACTTCTCTCCTCTGTTTCTTCCACAGTCTCAGCTGCCGGCGATGTATTATTGTGGGAAATGGTGGAGTACTTGCAAATAAGTCATTAGGGTTAAAAATTGATGACTATGATGTTGTTGTCAGGTGAGTCTCGGGCATTACAGTTCTTGTCACATATTCAGTTTCTGTATCAGTTCACCTGCTATGCAGGCAACCTTTAACCTGTACTAGTGACAGTATCCCTTTGTATGGAAGCATTACCTTACAGGGAGGGTAAAAATAGACATGAGCTTAAAATGGTTTGTTATAAATGATGATCCACATCAAAGGGCAAAGGCATTCCTCAAGCTTTCTGTTCTCCACAGCTTCTTGGGAATGTGGTCTCTTGTATGATATAACTCGAACCTTCCCTTCATAGCTCCTTTCTAAAAGCAGCTGCTTTTGTGATACCCTTAGGTGGTGAAGCAGTAACTCACACTGTTGGATCTGCTCCCAGATATATCCCTATTGTAGCTCAGGAAAGTCTTATTGGTCATACATGTGTAGCATTCCCCAGAAACTGCACCTCACAGGATGAGCAGGACTAAGAATGGTGCGGTATAGGATGTGAGGAATCAGGAAGCCTCTATGAGAGAGGACCCTGCAGTGATAAACACCTCTAAGTGTGCCCTAGAAGCTGGCAATACTTTGTGTCACTGCAGATGACAATGTTGAATAAGGAAGCCGAAGCAGAGTGGTGGGAGTGCAAAGGACCACAGTCAGGGGTAGGACTTCCTGCTTTTCCTGAGGACCTGGATCATCGCCATCTCAGAATGCTTGAAAAACATGCTGATATGTGAAATCACAGGTCTAGTCATAACTGCTAGTAATAAATCTGTCAAGTCAGGGAGGCGTTCTGGGTGACTGGAGATTAACAAACATAATACCTGTACTAATGGAGAGTGAGAGAGTGTGTGTAGGAGGGAGGGAGGTTGTGCTCTAGGGAGCTACAGACTCATTAGTCTGACCTGAAAAAAAATGCAGAGTTTTCCATCAGGTTTTGAGTCACGAGTTACAAAATATTATGATGGTAAATAATAAAAGCGGGATAAACTGCAATGTAAGTTTATAAAACTGACTTAACATGGTCTAAGTTGGTAATTTTTTTCTTAGTAAGATAACTGATTTTGTATTAAAAGATATGTATCTGATATAATCTCTCTCAACTTTAATCAACTTTAAGATGTGGTGGCAAATAGCAAATTCTTAGCCAAAAGTAGAAGAAAGAAAGAGATTAATAAAAGAATTTAAGACAGGTATTATTTAGCATGGTCTCTGTTCTCTCCCATGTGTAAGGAATGAATAGGACATACAGAGAGAAATAAATATCTTCTAACTCTGGACTAAAAGACCAAGAAGATCCCTTTCAGTCTTTGATTCCTGTGAATAGTTCCCTGCTTCTCCATCAGTATGCTGGACACAGGAATGGCTGTTCAGAACAGGACAAAATTTTTACAGCCCTTCTCCTAGTTCATCCCACTATCAGTTGTTAACAAAGAGCTCTTACTCCTCGTCATAGTCGGGTGACTTGTAGTTATTTCAGCTGAATTAAAATGCAGTTTTATAGCCTTTCCTTGGGCTCAGATTGTTCAAAAAGTAGCAAAAGAACAGTTTCAATCCATCTGGACTAAGCCACCCACTAAGATTTACATCAGAAAGGCCACTACTTAATTTCCAAATGAAAAGTTCAACTTTTTCTCTCCACATCAGTAAATCTATGTCAGTTTGCAAGCTGAGAGGATAAGAGGGCAGCTAAGCACCTGTGCTGTTGGTGGGATGGATAAAGGAGAGAGAAGTCAACTGTAAAGGTTAAATTAAGCCAGGTGCTTGGATATGTATCCAACTGCTTGCTTTATTCCTGTGGAAGCTGCGGAAGTCCCATGTATTATAACATCCTTTTTCATACACTGCAGAGCTCCTTTGAAGGATGATATTTGGGACCTAGGGAGTGAATTTTAAATGAAAAAATGTGGTACGTTTGTGGACAAAGGAGTGATCCAGCAGTATGTGGAGTTCTTTGATGCCTCGTGTGTTACCATGTGAGGATTGCTAATTGCAGCAAGGAATTTTGTTCTTTGCAGTGAAGATAGTCCAATTCAGCTTTGCCAGTTCTAAAAGAGCTTGGAGTGAGTTACTGTTTTTCTTTAACTAGATGTTATCAGATTTCAGTGCAGATGTTATTCCCAGCTGTCACACTATTTACCTGGCAGGACTTCTTGCAGCAGTAGTTATCAGTGCTCTGAAATGCCTCCTTAGAATAGATTGCAGACTGGACAAAAGCAAGTGTGTATCAGAAATTCCTGATTAGAACCAAATAGGGATTCACCTGATGGTGATACTTGAGTAGTATCTGAAAGGATCTTCATGGTCCAAGGTTAGGAATTAGTGTCTCCATATGTAATCAGTGAACATAGACAGAAAAACACTCTGAAACTTTCTTGTGGGGAAAAATGCCTGTCCATGGGCAGTACAAGGAGGCAAGACATCCTAACTGAGGTTTTCCAAGATTTAACTGTGTTTATAACTACCAGTGCATCCTATCTGGGAAAGGGTTTGAGCTGTGGAGTCTGCACCTTAGTGGACATGGGCTGTGGCTGCCAGAACTTTCCCTGCTCCATTGCCCACACTGCCCCTGGGCCTTGCTGTTGCTGGCTCCGTCACTGTGGCTTCACCAGCAGCTCACACTCTGGCCCTTTGCTGGAGACCTGAGTTCATTTCACTTGGGTAAATGGTTTGATTTATTTCATGTCTAGATATGAAGTAGGGCTCCCAAGTTTTGGGAGTGTTAACCACGAAAGCAGCAAAACAGTGAACCCAGTAGTTGGGGATGGGAAAAACCCTGGCGAAGAGCTGCACAGTGACATTTGAAACAACTGCAGACACCTCCTCATCCTAAAGAAAGCAGATGAAAATATGTAAAACTAGCCTTCTTTGCAGAATATTGATAGTGTTGGTAGTATTGTGTTACCTCTACAGCCATGTGCTTTTGCTTTATATAAGGTGATCTGCCCCAAAGAGACACAACACCTTCAAGTTTAAATGGTGCCCACAGAAGAAGTGAGTGATGTGTGAATGCGCCATCAGCAATAGAGGAAAAACAAGGGATCAGACTGGCTGGGAGCATTGTACTCAAGTGTAGTTCCTCAAAGTCAGGCTACAAAGGGTTTATAAACCATGGGAAAATGCTTCATCTGCTGTATTAATTGTGGTGGTGCTGATTCTTAAGTTATTTTGCCTTTAATATTTTATTCCTGATGATAAAATAAGTATTTTTGCTAAAAATGCCTAAGAATGTATTCCTCTAGATTTTGAATATAATTTCAGATTTTATAGAGATTTTTATTCTACTAAAAATTCACCAATGTAAAATGCTTACCTAGGCTGAAAAAAACAAATCCAGATTCACTAACATTCCTACATGGCAAAACCTGCAGTCCATAAGCACTTTCCAGTATATTGAACTACACCAAGTCAAGAATGCTGCAATAATTCAAGCAGGCAATCCTATGCCATCAGAGGTTGCTATTTGATGTCAGCAAGATTTGTATTCCAATTTACATGAAATTTCCTCAGCTTTGGGTTTTCTGTTTTGAACAGAAATTCTGAAAACTTTAATGTCATGAAAGTTATCATTGCTGTTCATACCAAAGCAGTTTGCTTTTTCAAGGGAAAAAACTTGGTTCCTGAGGAATATTTTAATGAAAGCACACCTAAATACATAGCATCTCCTTAGAAATCAGTGTCCCCGAGGGCAAAGCTGTGTGACTGCTTGGGTGTTTTCAGAGTGGGATGCGCTTCCACAGCAGAAACTACTTGGAGTCTGTGGGGCTGAGCCTTGTCCCAGCCCAGCCTCCTCCTTTGTGCTGACTTTGCAAGGCAACTCCCCCTCCCAATGGGCCAGTTTGGGGAATTAAACCATTGTTCCTATGGGATCTTTTTGAGAATTATTAGTTGGCTTATTTCCCTATACAGCCTCACTGAAGGTAAGATGAGTGATGTAAGCTCTGGGCTGGGGTTGCAAAATGAGACCAGTTTCAGTTTGTTTAAACTGAAGAGGAGCTGCATCATCTCTTTCAGCACAGCCTTGCAGAACCCAACTAACACAAAACAGGAGCAATGGGCTGTTAAAACATGAATGCTTCGTTTGTTACTCTAAATTTGCAAGGACAATGTTTGTCACTTTCCTTTTCCAAAGCCTCCAACCCTATTTAAATCACAGGAGTTGATATGCAGAAATGGTTTGCATAATATTTAATTATAGGATTCATGTAACTTCTAATTAAGCTGTTGTCACTTGGTACAAACCTTCATAAGTGTTTGTGATGAAGAGTTAACTGCAAGAGTTAACATTTGCTACTGTAGCAGCTGCTACAGGGAGCTCTTGCCCAGCAGTGATTGCTGTGTCATCAACATCAGGAGTGTAAGTGGGAATCTGGGTGTAAGTGGGAATCCGTGACAGTGTCTTCTCTGGTTGCCCTGCAGGCTGAACTCGGCTCCAGTGAAGGGCTTTGAAAAAGATGTGGGTGGCAAGACAACTCTCCGGATCACATATCCTGAAGGTGCAATCCAGAAAATGGAGCAGTATGAGAAGGATTCCCTGTTTGTTCTGGCAGGATTCAAATGGCAGGATTTCAAGTGGCTGAAATACATTGTTTACAAGGAGAAAGTGGTAAGAACACCGTCAGCTGACACTGTGAAGCTCACCTAATTAGTAACGATGGGCAGACATTATATCACTATCATATCTGCCACATTTTGATCTGAGGAGAGTTCCACTCTGTGTCCTGCTTCATTTAAGTGAAGACTTTTTTTACCTACACGGACTTCAGCTTTAATTAAATATGTTTTACAAAGACATCTCTCTGTAATCTGTGTTGCATCACAGATGAGGCTTGCTATTCAAGATTGTTAGTGTGTACTATGAACAATTAAATTCATTTTTCATTCTCTTAAAGAGTATTTAAAATTACCAGCTTTTGCATGGATTTTATGGACTCTTAGGATTTAAAAGCAGGGGAAGGAAAAGAGCAATGGAAAGGGGAAGAAATGGGAGTTTGGGCACATGGGTGTGATGTCACAGGAGGGGAGGAGGAGACAGCAACAGCACAACTTGTTGAAAAGCTACAATCAGACTTAATGTGACCTCTGAATAGTGCAAGCCATTATATTTTGCTCAGTTACTGAGATTCACTATTTGTTTTTGGTTAAAGTATCATCCAGAACAACAGCATCAAGTCTCATTTTAAAACACTGAAATGGTGGATACACTGCTTTCCCCATGTAAAAACTGTACCCCCTCATTTGCATGGGTGGCCTTCTGAAGCACCATGAACCTGTTAATAGTCAGGGTTGCTCTCTTTAATTCACCTACCCAGAATGGAATCAGGTTGTGATCAATGACTTCTCATTCAGTGGATGGTTTCTGTCAGGAAATCCCAAATAAATAATGGGTATAGTTCTTGTTTTACAAATCTTATATATCTGTTTTCAAATGTTGCTTAATGACTTTTCAGCAAATACGAATACAAATGGATTAGCATTCAGGGGATGGCATATTATATTGTGTGTTTAGAGACAGAGAGAGGAGGTTGGCAGCTCACCACATACAGAACGAAACAGTCTGGGAATATAATTGTATATGGTTGTTACAGAGAGGGCCTTAAGGGCTCATACTTTGCTCTTGTCTAACACTGGCACCAACTTGCAATTATTTTCTTCTTACCAGACAGATGAAGTTACCTGTCAGCCTCTGGGCAAGCACAAGTGGGCTTTCGTAACATGAATAATTGAGTCAAAAGTCATTTTCTTTGCTTTATGTCAGGCTCTTGTTCATCATTCAGGGAAAGGGAAAGCCCTGGCAGTGTCAGTGCCTTACCACCAGAATGCAGTTGCAGAGACTCCTAGTGTTTAGCTTGAAGCTCAAAGGATGGGTTGGTTTACTTCAAAACAAATTGAATTTCCACCTGATGCTTGCAGTCATCATCACTAGATTCTTGTGTGGTATCGCCTGCTCTTGGAAAGATGCAGCAAATAGTCTAGACTGGGGAGAGTGATTGCAGTTCTCTTCACTGAGTGCTTCTGTGCCTAGCTTGGCAGAGAGCAGAAAGAACTTGAGCTTTGTGTATTACTTCAGTGTTCTTGTGGTTGACTCCTTATCCTTCAGTTCTTCAGGATAAACACTCCAAGGTTTTTTCAGTTCTTTTAGGTGATGTTTTCCAGATCTCTTAATTCCTGTTGCTCTTTTGAATGCTTGTAGTTAATTCATCTTTTTCCTAAAGAGCAGTGCCCAAAAATGTACAGACTACAGCAAAAAGGAGGAGCAAACAGATAATTCATTAAGTTCACAGTTCTCATTCTTTATACATCCACTGTTTCAGTGGCCTTTTCCACAGTGGCATGGAACTGAAGGTGTGTGTCAGGCTCCTGGAGACTCGTGGTCTCGGGAAGAATTGGAGAGCAGCCACTTCCCCACTCCACTGTGCTTGTGCTGTTGGCTCCTCATGCCAAAGAGCAGCTCTGTGCACTTGTCCCTACTGATCCTTTCTTCCAGAACTCCCCTCCAGTTTGCCAAGTTCCTTTGGCAGAGCTTCCCAGCATACCTGCCATTCTTTCCAGATTCATGTCCTCTGCAATTTAATAAACATACTTTTTACTTCATCATCCAGGTTGACAATGAAAACACTAAACAACGTTGGTTCCTAGGCAGACCCCAAAATATTAACATCCTTCCATTCCTAGAGTGAGCCCACTGAGCCTCCTGGACAGTTTTTTGGCCAGTTCTGAACTTGTATCCCAGTTGTATCATCAATAATGCTTTTGGCATATTTGTGAAAGTGATCTGTCAGGAGCTTTACTGAATTCCAGTTCATGTCTTGCTTCTCCTCTATGAGGATTTATTGTCTGTATAAAGAATTTTTTTTTTAAATAATTCACTCTTCTCTTTAAATAATTCACAAATCCACCTGGGTTGCTACTCAATCTGTTATTTTTTTTAGGTGCTTACAAATAATTAATCCTGCTATTCTGGGAATTGAAATCATAATTCAAGTCTCTTCCCTTTTTACCCTTATTGAGGCTAGGCACTACTTTTGTCCATTTTTCAATCCTTTGACCCCCCCCCTACCTGTTCTACACAAGTTCCCAAAGGGAATCAATGCTAGTTCTTGAGACTGCTGAGCCAGTTCATTGAGTACTTTAAGATGCAGCCCAGGTGATTGGAAAACATCTGTGTTGTGCTCTCTTGTGCTCTAGTCTGATTTCTCTCCACTTGAGGCTGAGATCTTGCTGTCACTGGCTTTAGCTGCAAGCAGGTGGCTCACACAGCTGCTTTTTCTAGAGGAATTCAATGCTGAAAGGGCTGTCTCTTAGATAGGAATGACCCAGTGGAGGACTCGCAGTGCTATGGGAATAGCACGTAGGCGTCTGTTTGTTCTGGTAGTGAGTGTTAGTATTTTCATCAGTGTGGTAAGTTCAAAATGACAAACGTCTGCCCAGTGCTCTCTGTGTGTCAAGAGTTTGTTTCTCTCTCAGCTGGTTTTCCATAGAAAGGGGAGTTTCTTCCTTTCCTGGATTTATCTAGAAGCACTTGTATGACCTGAAAGCTCTGTATGCCACTGTTGCTTATTCCTTTTCTGATATGTCCGTCTGCAAGACTTTGTCCCTATTGCAAACCAGTGGTTACAGTCAGGAGTCTGACCTCAGCATGGAGAAAAGGAAAACGGAAGCATTCTGCTGAAGAACACAACTGCTGTGGAAGTTGACACATTCCTCAAAAAAAAAATGGGCTGATCTTTGCCCTCTGATGTTTCCTTTGTCTGTGACTATTGATGGCAACTGCTGCGTCCGTGGTACAGTCACAGGTGGATAATGAGATCTTCTGAATTCCTTCAGGCACCTGGAGCAGCTTTGACCTGCTGGACCAGAGATTCCAGACCAAGTACTGGGATCCTTGCTTAGTCCTCTCTTGAGTAAGTGAAATCAAAGGGACCTTATCTGAGAAAGAGAAATGAAAGGCGAGTGGCTATTTATTGCTGGGTCAGTGGTCAGATAAGCTTCTTCTCCCTGCAGCTGAGAGGGATTTGCTCTGTGTTGTGTTAGTCTTTTGGCAGCACTTGCATACTGAGGAAAGGATAAGTGCTGTGTAGAGAGGAGGATTTTCAGGAGATGTTATAAGGAAAAAGAATCAGTGTGATGCAGAAGCAGCAGCAGAACAGTGGGACAGGGGACTTTATGTGTTACATACAGTCTGGTGCAACAGCCTCCCGGATACCTGTGTAATGCCTTAGTGCCCTGGGAGACACTATATCCAGAAATAGAAGCAGTGGAACATGGACCTAAGGAAAGGTAAAAGCTCAACTGCTTTGTATTTCACACTAAACCAGAAATGTCTGGAAGCAAGTAAAAACTTGAGAGAAAACATTAATCTAGAAAAAGGGCAGGTTTGGCTAAATGTTCACTGTCAGCAGCAAAACAGAGGTAGTCTCCATCACAGAGTTCTGGCTGTGCTGGCACTCCAGATTGAAATCTTGTAGGAAGATAGAGCATAGTGTATCACCAGAGAATTTAAACCTCCCTTTAAGAAGGTGAAGGGTGAGTGAATCTGAGTGACTAAAATGCTGGTACCTGATTTCAGTCATTTGACGTGCATTAGAATAAACCAAAAGAGAAAATCATTGCACTGATTGCAGCTAAAAGGAGTATTGGATGGAGAAAGATGGCATGGTTAGCAGAGGGGAGTATTGCACCATGCTGACCTAATAAGTCAGTGTACAAGTGGAAAGGAAGTGGGTTGGAGTCCCAGAGCCTGCAGTTCCATGAGCTCATGTCTGTTGCAGAAGGGTCACAGATGGGAGCTGTTCGTAGGTCTGTGGTGGCCGGTCTGGCAGTGCTGACTGGGAATCATTGCTGTAAGAGCCTGTGACAATTCCAGGCACTCCTTTACTGATGAAACAAGTGCTGCCAGTGCATCCCCAGAGGGGGATTACTCATGGACAGTTACTCAGAACAGTTACACTTTCTCCTGGACTGTTATTTTGGACAAGAGACATAATCTACATATATTGTGATCCACCCCGCTGCTTCCCTCTGCTTGTACCCTCCTGCATCCGCCTGGGTCTCTCAGTGACAGAAACTCTGAATACAGAGTACCAGAGGAATTGCAGAGGGATAGAGGCTTGGTCGTATATTGCTCTTCTTAAAATAATGGTCAAAAGCTGAAAGTTTCTCTGTTGCATGGAGAGTAGATGCTTCCTGAAACAAACAGGAATTTACAAGCTCCGGATATACAAAGCAGCCATCTCAGCCTGGTACTGAGGCCAACTCCAGGGTGGTTTCTTGGCTGTCATTAGTAAATTAGAGCTCTAATTTAGCTCTTGCTTGCTAGGGCTCACATCCCTGAACATCTGGCACATGGCAATAAAGCAGCCAAGTGAGGGCAAAGGTGTCACTAGAAATTGGCAGCTCACAAGCTTCTTGCTCATGTGGTAATGAGCCTGTGGATGATTCCAATGGGAATCTCTGCAGCCTTTGCCAGGAGGAGTCACTTGTGCAGAAATTGCCTGTGGCACCTAGAAGTTCTCTTTGATAGTGGAAGTCATAGGAGCAAGTGAGCACCTGCCTGTGAGTGAGGCCAGGCTGGGTTGTCTGTCCCTTGCAGGAACATGTCTCTGACAATTGGCACACAGCACTGGTGCCCAACAGCCATCATCCTTCAGCAGTGGGCATGGCATGACCCCTGCTCCTGTGTCACAGCATGTGACTGCTGCTTGCAGAGACCTTGTGGATGTCTGGGCATTGGGGAAGGTTTTATTTAACTTTTTATTGGGGAACTACATTATTATATTAACCCAACAGCATACTCCTAGTTGTGGTAAAATGTGTGATATGATACCTTCCTGGCACAATCAGTGAGTGTTGCTGTGATGGAGCCAAGGCCAGACTGCTGCCAGCACTTGTGCTGTCTGCTGAGCTTTTGTTTAGAGCTGCTCTTCTTCCATGAGTTAATGGCCCTGTCATGCTGCATGTTTGCTAGGGCAGCCTATGAATGTCACAGCCCTGTAGTTCACTGTTTCCTGGGAATCACTGAATTCCTCAGATTATGAAATAGCCTTACCTGGGGCTGGTTTACGTCCCAAAACATCCCAAATCATGCTCCTCCTGTCATCTTCAGGAAAACAGTGTGGCTGTGAATCTGTTGTTGCTGTCCCATCCCAAGGAAAGCTTCATTCACATGCATATATTTTCAGCTTGTTTGGGACTTGACACCAGCACCTGAGCTGGTCTGTGGCTTCTCTGGGTCTGCACTAGGGAGGGAGAATCTGCTTTTTCCAATGCTGACCCTTGTCTTTGGTGACGAATGGAATGGCCACTGCTACTGGCAGATTCACTCCAGAGTTTGCTTTTGAATTGAAAATATTTTCTTACCCTTTTCTTCTCCAAGGAACTTGTTTCTTTAAATGTCTTGTGTACAGTGGATCTTATCAGGTTTTAAAGGACTGTGAGAAAGACATGTTGGAATATTCTTGAAACAGCATTCTGGTTTGGTGGAGCTGTAAGTCCATTACCAGTTTTCTTAATGCATTGTGAATGCAAAGCTTGGTTACAGATTTGTGGTGCCTGAAACACAGGTTTCCTGTGCTGAAACACAGCTTCAGCCCATCTGCTTAAGAGATGTGCCTGGATGGGCATTGTCCTCCTGCTCTCCTTGGACTCAGATGAAATGGAACAAAAGCTGCTCCATCATAAATGAGAAAAGCTTTTGAATTGAGAAGTCAGCCTAAGGGTTGTTTAATTTCTTTCACAATTTTGAGTTTTCACCTAAATAGCTATTTATAACTAATCCCTTCAGAAGTATAAATTAGGAAGGCATGGCTGGTGAGTAAGGCAGCCAGCCTGCTCAAGTGGCATGATGAGGCTTGCAGGGAGGAAGAGGCAAGAAAGCATTTTCAGTGGTGGTTGTCCTGTGGTCCTAGCACATGGTTTAAAAACCATTTTCATTCACAGAGTGTGGGGAAATTCTAGGAGGAATTGTAGCAGGGAGTACCTTACCACATCATGAGGATGGTTTGGTGCCTCAGTCAAGGCAACTGAACCATGACTAAACGTTGAAGCACAGAAAATGTTTTGTAAGAAAGCAAAAACATGAGGCAGACTTTTCTGACTCCTACCAAATCTCTGACTGAGATGATGAGGTAGGAGAGTCTCTATGATGCATTTTGTGGAGAATATTTCATATTCCTTTGCCAGAGAGTTGCCAGATATAAGTTAGCTTGTCTTTCTGGTATGATGGTTTTGACATCATTGTTGGGGTTTTTAGGTTTTGATCTGTCTGTGTAGAAAGCTAGTCCATACTGCCTGGGGGGTTGTGCTGCCATGGTCAGGGGCTGTTTCACCATTGCAGTGCACTGATGGGAATGGCCCAAGGGAACCATGGAAGACTTGCATATGAAAAATAAATTCTTCTCTGTGACTGGTCTAGGAGATCAGAGCAATTTCCAGAAGATTGAAGGAGAAGTATGAGAGAAGGTAAGCCAGGTTTTTCCAGTCATGGTTTGAAGAAAGGCTGGAAAATATATAGATATGCTGTATAAAATGTTGTCCCTGTTGACCAAGAGAGGGAGAAAAGTTTAGTTGTGTATCTTGTGACTTTTAACAAGCTTTCAGGTAGCACTGTGGTGAGGACCATCCAGCAGGCAAATGACCCAGTTTGCAACATGGGTCTTGGGAGAGACTTCCTGGCCAGATTCCCAAAGGAAGGTTGTTGGTATGGAAAGTGCAGGCTGGAGCTTGCCATTCATACATACCTGCATGCAACAGCGTAATGAGATTAGGCAGGTCACTACACAGCTGAGAGCTGTTCCCACCCAGGCATGCACAGTGTGTCTGTAAGTGCACTGTCAAGCATCAGCTGGTGGCAGGGGCTGCTCTGGTGCCTTTGCAATGTGCCTTCATAGCATTTAATATTGCCAGATGAATGTGTTCTGAACAATAAAACTTGTCCACCTGGATTGGGTAACCCTTAATATCTACGAGTTTGTAACCATTCACCTAAGCTCATGGGGCAGATAAAGAAAATAAAAAATAGCCATGATCACACTATTTCCTGGGTGAAAAAATCCAGGTATCAAAAGTTTTCAAAGTATCTATACTTGTAGGAACGACATCATTTTAGACAGTTTCTCTCTAAAATTAAAATAAAAATTGTTGGTCTGTCTGCCCTTCTAGTCTTTCTCTCACCGTGCCGAGGTTTTTTCCTTTTATTTTTGTCCCTTGCTTTGCTTGCTGTTACCTAACACCAGTCATCCTTGACCTGTAGTTTTATTAATGGAGGAGAAGCATTTAGCCATGCTAGGCATCAGCAGTCCTTAAAGAACCTTTATCCCACATCTGCCAAGACAGCATCATCTTCATTTCTGGCTCAGTAATCCCAGCTGTAACGTGAAAACCAGAGAGCTCCAGTCAGGTTTTTTATTTCTTTAGTTTCTATTCCTGTACATGATTCTTAAATGAAGAGACCCAAACAGGATTTACCCCTGAAAAGACTGTATCATTGCCCGAGTAGGACATCCTTTCTGGGATTGCCTCCCCATCCTGTTTTATCCTGAGACAATTTCTTCCTAATATTGTCACTGTCTAATCTCTTCTGATGTCTGTTGCCATCCAGCTGACAGATGCTGCTCTCGCCTAGATACTTGATCACTCCTTCCTTCTCAGCCAAGTCAAAAAAGATGGGCAATTTAGAGTTTTTTCACATCTTGAAAAGTCAATGCAAGGGCCAGCTGAAGAGCTAGTGCAGATGTCTTGAAAAAGCACCAGGAGGGTGCTCATGTTTGGCAGGCTCTGGCAATATTCAGACATCAATATTATGCAAATCCAGATAGGTGCATTTCAAGGTCATAGTGCATGTAAACTCAGGTTGCCTGCCTTGGTTGGAATATCTGAGCCAACATAACGAAAGTAATTCCAAATCTGATGCTGATCTTAATGAAACACACAATTCCATAAACAGCAGCACTAACAAACTTCCCTGATTGCCTGTGGATTCGTGTCCTGCTCCCTTTTGCACCACAGTGCTCTTGGACATCCCCCAACTTTCCCACTGCTTGTGTGGCCTCACCTCCACCTGGCCTCCCCAGCAGCAAGGTGTGTGTCTCTCCCACCCAGCCATGCCTGCTGAGGGTATTGCATGGCCCACATGTGCAGCAGATGTTCCTCCATATGGTGAATCCAGCACATGGAAAAAGTGCCAGGACATCGCCAAGAGTGAAACTGAAACGTCACCCAGAGGGTATCGGCTATTCGTGCAACTGTTAGTAGGATAAAGATGTTCTGTGTTAACACTTCAGTAAAGAACTACAGGAATCATTTGAAGTCTGTAAAGCCTCCCTTAGTCTGAGGGATTTGAGTTTAATTTATTTAGTTACAGAGTTCAATTTATTTAGCTTATGCATGAGATTTTTGGGGGATTTACTTGTAGTCTCTTTCTCTACCTAGAGGGAACATTTTTTCTCACAAGACTTTTTAATTTTGTAGGAAGAAGTGTATCTGAAGCTAGACAAACAACCAAAAAAGGCAGCACATTTATATCATTATAAGTATTTTGCTACATCTGCCCTACAGGCTTGATGAATTTGCTCTTGATGTCTTGAAATCAAGACTGGATATCTTGGTCAAGTTCCACTCAAACAGTGTGAGAGTAAAGGAGGGGAAGGAGAAGTTGCTGATGAAGGAGCACTGCTCCCTGCTATGCAGGATGTCCAGAAAGATGTCAGCAGGATTTCTCTCAGCCTCCTAAGCCACGCTGAGAAGAAATAGCAGAATGTGGTAGCTAGAAGCTCAACTAGATAAAATCAGTCTGAACACACATAATTTCCTAGAAATCTGTCCTTAAATTTCTCAGATGACATACTCACAGAGGGGAGCACTGACTGCTGATATCTTTTTTTTCTGTAATGCAGACTTAATCCAGTATCTGGGAAAATTCTGTGTCCTGGGAGTATGAAGAACAGGGCTGCACTCCCGTGTTGCCTTCCCACCCTCCTGTTCTGTGACTCTGGGACTCCCTGTCTTCACTCTCTGTGACCCATTTGTTGACTATGGGGAGTAGGGTAGCGAGCCAGTAATACACCTGACAGCTTGTCATGGAAGTAAGTTATTTGCTTTATCCGGTTGTCTGCAAAGGTCACAGCAAATTTTTCTCTCCTTGGGGCACAATTAGCCAGATCTGTTTCTGCATCCAGAGGGAGAAGGCTTTGTGGAGTCTCTGAGGTGAGCAGCCTCCAGCATAACAGAATTCCCCAGAAGAGCTTTTTGGAAAGCATTGCAACACCACAGGATGCTGTAAGTTCACTGGTGTGGGGTATGAAGACTCACAGAGGAGGGGAAAGACACTAATTTGATTTTGTAAATAAAATCACATGCTTTCTGTCAGTGGCTGAAAAGAGACTCCCCTTTCACAGCTCCAGGAATTTTGCTTTCACAGCTCCAGGAATTTTGCTATCTGCATTTTTTATTTAAAGTCGGGGGGGGGGAGAAAGTCTGAACACTAAATATTTATCCAAGATGTGTGGATGTTATTATGATCCAGTCTTCAGTCATTTTGAATGGTGTCATGATGACAGATGTTAATTCAGAAAGGAATAGATTGGACGATTTATGCCTGAAACACATGTGTTCTTTGGCAGGCTCCATGGATTACTTGCATAGTTAGAGCTGTCTGAGCAATTTGTAACATTTTCTCTGCCTCAAAGCACCGAGGGCTCCAGGACAGGGGGTTGACCTGTATCTTCAGTCTGCTATAATAAACACTGAGGTAACTAAACTCCCCGCGCGTGCTTTTATCTTCCTAAATTTATCTCTCCCCCTGTGAGCTCCAGCTGTGTGTGGTGCTTCTGGTTCTACCCAAGAGGAATGGCAGCTTCTTTCTGCAGGAGAGAAGGATGCTCCTGTGTGTGAGCTGTGCATCCCTGACCTCCTTCCTCTCCTGACTGAGCAACACCCCTACCTCAGCACTCACAGCTAGTTAATGCAGACACTTCTCCTGACAGCAGAAGTGAAAATAGACCAAGCCATATGAAGGCAGTAAGCAAGAGGGATTCATGAAAGACCTTTTTTCTGGTAGTATTTCTATTCTTGCAGTTGTGATTTTATGCCATGTGTCTGAGGGTGTTTCTTCTCTTCTTCATTAAGACAGATTTGTAAAACTGTTAGTGTCTTAATTTTTATTTGTTTATTCAGAGGCATAAAATTGGAAAAAAATGGCCAAATTGTTGGGTGCACAAGAGCTTGGTAGGTCTACTTGGAAGTTTTTCTCATCTTGACCATCACTTGTATTTTGACCATTTTTAATTAAATGAAATTTGCCCACAACTGACAAGGACAGAAAATATGGAGCCTGGCCCAAGCAATCAGCACTTCTGCTATTTGGAGAAAAACCCTTTAAATGTAACTGTTCTGTTTGGATTACGGTTTATTTAAATTCTAATCTCTTAAAAATATTAAATAATCTTACTTAAAAACTCTTCTTCTGTAAAACACCAATTATTAACGCAAGTCTAGAAAACAAAATAGGGCAGGAGCTTCCTGGCATCTTCCCAGTTTCTTGTTATTTTGACCTTTCTGCCTTCTTCTCTTAGAGGACGCTGAATAATTTGTATATATTCTATATGAACACTCAGTGAATATACAAATGATTTGGCTTCACATTTCAGCAAAGATGCCAAAATAGGGGAAGACAGATTTTCTGTGTATTCTTGCTGTAAAAACAATGTAAAAAATTCCCTGGAGTCTCGCTTCGAGATAACTTCAGAAAGCAGTGAGGGTTTTTAGGCCATAATTCTTACTGTGGTGATCCTTCAGCTTTTTTTATTGTAACGTGCCAAGCATTTAGTCTAAATATGTGTTGTTTAATGAGTTGCTGTTTGTATTCAAACTCATGAACCAGTTCAGATCCCTGAAAAAGACTTTGCTGATAGATGTCCTCAGATGCCCTGGGATGCCCTTGTGCTTTGTCATCCAAGCCTGCAAAGATAGCTTTTTAAATTTTTTTTTCAATTTTTTTTTTCTTCTGAGCAGGCATATGGTTCTAAGTGGAGCAGGTAGCTGAGCTTGTAATTGGGGTCATAGTTGGGATCACCTCATATTTTCTGTTATAAGCAATGGGGGAAATGCTTTATCATTTTATTACACTGGCATCTTGGAACTGATGTTTTCCATGCCACATGTTTGGCTCAGCTGGAGAGTTAATCTGAAATAACTCAGCTGTCTCAAGATGAGGCTACTGAAAATGCACAGTTGCATCCCTGTTTTTTTAAAAAAATAAGTTTCCCACCCTATTTTGGTGAAGTTGTCCAGTTCTTCATCCTGTGTGGCTCCTGCTGTTCTGTGAAATCCCAGGGCTTGGTCTGATGTTCTGTGGGGGCTGTTAGACAGTGTCAGTGCTGGGCACAGTCAGTCCTACAGTGGCTCCCCTGTCCTGCCTGTCAGGTGTCCTCCTAGTTAGCTGGGATGCAATATCTCAAGGGATGTAAGAACCAAGTAGGATTTTCTCATCAGTTCCTTCTCCACAAAGAGTGTGGGGCAAGGACAGCAGACCAGGGAGCAGGGAATATCTCATGGGCTCTCAGGAACCCCTTTTCCTCCTCCCAGCCATCCAGCCAATGTGAAGGAGCAATAGCCTGGTCTGGGACGTGGCAAGAGCAGGAGTGATGGGGACAGCAGAGAAAGGAAGGGTTTATAACTGGCAGGGAATTCCTAAAACACTGGCACTTTAAGACTTTTTAAAGTGCTGTATGATTATAGAAATCAAGCTGCCAGAAGTTAAAAAAAGCAAAAAAATAGCATTGCATTTTCAATGTTAATTCAGTTCTCCTGTGCAGATGTTATCCTTAATTACATAATTATATCCTGGCTTGCTTAGAACACAGCTGTCTATCTAGTGGAGAGGGAAGACTGAGATTTGGACTAATTTCTGTAATGTAAGACATTCAGCCTTATATGAGTAGTTGTGGGAGCTGTAGAACATGTGGATAGCAGAGAGGAAATGCAAGGAGGAAGAATGGTCTCCTGGTTACAGACACTGAGGGTTCCCCTTGAGGAGATGTTACACACACAAAGTATTGCAGAGATGCTCGAAATGTGAAAGTATGGTTTGTAGAACATTTAGATACATGGTGATATAAGAAAAATCTTGTGGGAGGATTGGAAAGTCAGTGTTCTCAATGGCAATCCTGAGCTGAAATTGCAAGACAGTCCTATTTCAGCAATTGCTAGCACATGGATCTGACCCTTTCAGCCCTGGTATCCTTTTAATAGATGTTACATGAGCATGACATTTCATAAACTATGTCATAAAAATAGTAACAAAGTAAAGAAGCTGGTCCCTTATGGGAATAAAACACCCTGTATATAATTATGATATAGGGTCTATTCTTAAGGATTTTTCTGAAACTCTACTACTTTCAATATTTTTTCATTTCAAGGATAATTATTCACAGACAAAAAAAACCCACAGAGCAAACATAAGTTATCTCAATCCATTCCTTTCACTAAAACTTCCATCTTCCCTAAGACATTTTGGAACAGGAATATTTCTTCAAATTTTGGCTCAAAATCCAGCTTACATTTTGAACAAAAGAGTCTGCAGGACAGTCTATCCATCGCCGTGTTTGCACATAGAAGACACGTCTACTGACACACCATATGTGAGCCATCATTTATGCTTCAACGTGTGAAACAGCATTAATCAGAAAAATCTTCAATTTTTCTGCAGCTCCTCTGACATGTTCCAAGTTCCGTTTTCTTCACAGGACAATCTCTTTTTTGACGGCATTTTGTTATCTTACAACTGTGAACTACATTTTGCTCTCGGTTACATGGATAAAACCATGAGAATACTTTTTTTTTTTTAAGAGGAATTCCTTTTCATTTACAACATGTCATAAAAATAGCTTTGCTCTCCTGACTCCTTAGAGCTGGTCTTGGCCTTGTGCTGTTTAATCCTGTGAATCAGAAGACAGCGGCTTGTATTAGACCAGCCACACAGGAGGCCCACGTGTCTGTATTTGGGTTAGCTGTAGCACTCAGTTATGTAGGTCAAATGAAGCTGGAAATTCAGTAGGCCTTTTTGAATATGTTATCTGCTTATTCACAATATATGTTTGCAGGTAAACAGGGCAGAAACTCCCTGACATGCATGGGAATGAGCACACTGCTGAGTTACAGCAAACTGGTGTGTGACACACCAGTGCCACCCTCACGTCCCAGGTGGGTTTTCTCACCACTGAAGCTGCTGCTTTCTGAGCCCGTATCTCTGCATGGGACAGCTTCCAGTTTCATGTGTAGCCAGAGTGCTGTGTAAGTGACACATCTGGCACAATGTTTAAAGTTTGCAACTGCTGCTTGGAATAAGTTTCCTTTCTCTTGTGGTTTTTGACTTGGTTATCAAGCCTAAAAAAACTTATCTCTAGCCAATGTAGTGAACTATTAGCTCAGCCCTATCAACAAAGGAGAAAATACTGTTGTTTTAAAAAGAAAAAAAGCTAGTAGTGCCGTATATTGAGGTGCTTTTGTCTCCATCATGCTTTGCTGCCCTCTGTTTGATAGGTATAAAATATATTTGGGTTTCACACTGAGAAACATTAGTAAAAACTGAATTTATGGGCTTTATAACCTTTCGGGAATTCTTTTAGGTGCTGTGAGGCAGTGGGCAGGTGGGGCATAATGACAGGGAAATGGCCTGGGAAATTACAGCCAGTTGATTTTAGACTTGGTCAGGTGGAGGGTGCCTCAGGAAAAGAAAAATAAACTGGTAAAAAATTAGAAGTATCATGTTGTTGGGTAGTCCAAAAGGTGCATCTCTTTTGACAGCAGAACAGAGAAGATGAGGGAAAGGCTTGAGCAATGCTCCTACTTCAGGCAGAGTAAGAGCTTTTCAGCGAGGCAGATAAGAGTGGAACTAGTCTATAGAGCATTTCTAGGCTCTAGAAACTGAAGATAGGTTCATTCAGAATGAATGCTGGCCGTCAGGGCCATGTGCAGAGGATGGTGAGGGGCTCTCCATAGCTTTTAGGAAGTTGGGTAAATATGCTTGAAGTGTGGGCTAGTGGCTCTGGCAATTGACCATTAACCCAGACTGCAGGCTCTCAGCACCTCTGTTCTTGTTGCTAAAAATTTCTTGTTGCTTTGATAATCAGTGCAAATGGTGCAACTTCATTTATATTACCACTTGCAGAAGAGCATTTTCTAGGCCTCTGTGTCTACTTGACCGCTGAGAAATGCAGCATTGGCTGATAAGGTGGTTATTTTCTAGTGGAAACACACCTTCCATGTCTAATCCAGTCATGCCTGAGCAGAAATCTTTCAAAAGCCTCTGCAGATGGATTGCAGTGGTTTTGCTGTACCTTGTTTGTGTGACAGTGAGAGCTTGTGGATGACGGGTAGAGAATAAACCACATTCCAGCCTTGGTGGGGGCAGAGATTCCAGTTAACAATGTGCTCACAGGCACGGTGAGGTCTTGTGACTGGTGCATCATTCCTTGACTTTTTTTTTGCCTCATGTCCTTCTTCCTCTCCATTTCTGGTGTTAGCAGAGTTTGAAAGAGCACTAATCTCTGTTTACCACAGGCTCCCTCTCCAGTCTCTTCTTTTGGTTGCTCTGCAGTGAACTATGGCATACTCAGACTTCATGTTGCATGTAGCTGACCTTTGCAATCTTCCTGTCCCCTTCCCATCAGAGCTAGAAGTTTCAATGAGCTATGCTGTTAGTACTCCTAAATCCACTACTGTCACAGAGGCACAAAAGAGCCAGCATCTATGTCATCAGGATGCAATGGCATTACCTCTCATTTTGTTCAGTATATTAGAAATGTTGTTATTGTGGGAGACTCGGCCTGCTTCTAGTGGTCTGTATTTTCCACAGAGGTGCTTCTTGGCTAAGGCTCTGACTTTCCATATTTTATTTTAGCAAATGTTGTAATTTACCTTGGTAAATCTGAGAACAGGAGATGGAGAACTGAATGGAGACAAAAATAGTTTACAACTGGCTGTGCCTATTAGCCTTCAGTATTCTACAAATGGACAGAATGAAGGATTGCAGCTGGATTGTCTTGTTCCTGGAGCTATTTGGTGAGCCCTGCCATTTTTTATCCCTTCCTCCTAATCTCCTGTCTTCGGTTTGTCATGTCTGTACCAGTTTATTCCTGGAGTGGTGTCTACAGAGGTGGTGTCTCTTTCTGCCTCTCTTGCTGGATAAGAACTGTGCAAGAGACTGGCTTGAAAGCCCTGGCCTATATAAATTCTTTTGTACTTTTAAAATACTTTCCTCTAAAGCCTTTAGTGATGCCCTTTGCAGTTATACAATTTTCCAACCACTCCAAGATTGCTTAAAAATGCCATGGCCCTCATAGACTTGTTCTTCAGTCACGTTCTCCTGTCTGCCTCTCTGTGATGCTGCTTTCTTTATGCTTGTATCATATAAGCTTCTTTGGCAGCCTTTGGCACTGTGAATACTGAGCTGTGACTGGGACTCTGGGTACGCAGTAATACCAACAAGTAATAACAGTGGAAGCTTAACACAAGGATACACAATTTTCAGCCTGGACCACCTGGTTTCCACCTCAGTACCAGGAGGTGACGAGGCATTGTAGGAACATGCCTAAGCAATTTTCAGACTCGTTTTCTGACTGTTTATCATTGTGTTGATCAGTTATTTCATTGTGACAAGCCCACTTTAAGCACTGCAGGTTTAGCCACTGCAGCGGACGACAGAGGATGCCCCCAACCTCCAACTGCGAGTCTGAGCTCCCAAATCTGGCAGGAAAAGCGTGCCCTGCCTCCTAATGCCTGCTGCTCCTCGGGTGTTCTCCCAGCCAGAACAAGGGACAGCGTTCCCCGACGGGAAGCAATTGCTTTGGAAACCTCTCTGAACATCTGTGTCCAATCAGGCTGAACATGCGGCCCCGGCGCGGCAGCGGCGGTAGCGCGGAGCCTTGGGAGGGGCTGCGCTCCCGCCCCGGGCCCGCGGGGCTGGTGCTGCGCTCCGGAGCTGCCACTGACAAAACCACAGCGCTCCAGAAGGGAGCTCAGCACTACGGGGCTTGGAGAGCCAAACCACAAGGCTGGGATTTCGGTAATTATGAGCCAGGAAAACAGGTTTCGGTTCTTTAGCACTGCGCAGGGCTTTGCCTGCAGTATAGGTGGAAGAGAGAGCTGCCTGCTGAGACTCCGTGTTCCTCCCTACAATTGTTTTAGAAACTACAGCGGGAAAAGGCACCAAAATGAAAGACTACCTCAGGTGTCCCTCAAAACTAATCTCAGGGGAACCGCCCAGAAAGGTTGCAGGGAAGAACACAGAGCAAATAGAAATGAGACAGAAGGGAGAAGCCGGAGCAATTTCAGAGCAGTGTGATAGCTAAAGGAAATGCTTAGGGAAATAGTTGTGAAGAACAACAGGAGCAACAGCTAAATAAAAGGGAGTAAAACAGACTGGTTGTATTTCCAGCTAGGGATAGGCACCCACATTTATTTGGCACTGGCATTGAACTAGCTGAGAGGAGCCCAGGTGTGGTCCTTGTGGTTCACACAGCAGTGTGAAAATGGACAGTGGTGGTGTGTGTGGTTATTTCTCTCTGAACAGCTCCAGCAGCAGCACGGAATAAAATTCTTGAATGTTTATAACCTTTCTTCTTTTCCTTTAATTTTTTTTCTATTTAATGTTTTGTGTGTAATGTAAAACCTACTTAAATCGCAGAATTTATGTAGACTCTTCTATGGAGGGTAAGTCCAAACAAAAGGCACCTCCTGTCCACTTTAAATAGCTTGGATACTTTGGTTTGAATTGTTCACAAAATTTGGGCAATGCCATATTTAGAGTTATATGTGAAATCATACAATTATAAACATGTGTATGTTTATAATTGAACTTATAAATTTATTTTAGTTTCAAGGTCACACAGTATTTTTCCAGGGTGTGCCTGCTTAAGCCCATGATAAGATGTTTTCACTGAATGAATAGCTGTTCAAGATTTTTGTTTATCATCTTCATTTTTGTGAGACCTGGAGCATGCTTAATGCAAGTGGAGTCTGTGACTTTCCACCCCCCTCCCCTCCTTTCCTGGAACTGAAAGACCTCTACTTTACATATGCCCTTAGGAAATTCCAAAGATTTAATAGTCATCCAATTTTTAATGAATTTTTGCAAGGAGGCAAAACCTGGCTGGCATGCCAAATCCCTCAAATCCCTTGGTCAAATGGGTGCTGGACTTTATTAATATTTGTAAAGTTTTTTCCTGGTTATTTTAAATGCTGGGATCACTCAATGGCTGAAAATGTCTTATAACAGAAAGTGTTAGACTACTTTGACACCAGGCATTCTTTCTAACTCTATTATGATGAAAGAACATGAGTGATAATTAAGATTTTTTTTTCCATTCAATGTCCCAAGGGCATTTGGCCATTGTTGAAATGTGAACTAAAACCCATGGGATGCTTGCCCTTGTTCTCAAAGGTGTGTTTGGGCCGTTTTGAGGGGGCATGGATAGCAATGGGATTTGGCTTTCCCAGAGTGTTGGTTTGGATGACAGTGTGCACTCTCCTCAGGTTTGCTCTGTTAATGCCTTTTGTAGCACCAGCCATCTGCCAAAGTTTCAGTTTCAGAATATGAAATTCAGCAGCTAAAGATATCCATGGGATTGTTCCATAAAAAGCACTCTGTAAGGTGTTTAGTAGTATGTAGTGTGAGGGTTCGCAGGAGTGAACACTGTACGAGGAGCGTGTGAATGCAGCAGGCACTGGCTGAGGCAGAATTCCAGTCCATAATTACAGGGGTGATCACTGCTGGGCAGAGGAAGCTCCTGAGGATTTTGCAGTGGATAATAACATTTTCATCAGTGCCTTGAGACCAGCTGTAAAGTCACTGCTAAGCTGCAAGCAACCCAAAACTGGTGTATATAATGAATTCCAGAGTGTGTCCTTTTTATGTGGTGTACTGTCTGTTTCTTGTCATGGAGATCTCAGGGAAGATGGCTCAATGCTTCAAGAAGGAGGTGTTCAATCAGATTATCCTGCCCAAGATGCTGGTCAGCAGATTAAAATTCCTTCCACCCTCCCTGTGCAGTGCTCTGAATTAACCCAAACAGGAGTGAAACGTTGGAATGCGATTGCTTCCTGAGTCCTATGAGCACAGAGCCTCTGGTTATTTTGGGAACACTCTGTGCTATACCTGCTGACACCTGGAAAGGTGTCAATGATGGGAGGCAATGATGCAAAGCCATCAATGAGCAAGAATGGGAAACTATGTGGCACAGTGGCACAAATCCCCTCCCCAGGCAAGGCTATCTAGGAGTGCAGCACACATCAAGGCCACTATTCTTCCATGTTTGCTGAGTAAAAACTTGAATTGGGTAAAAACAATAGACATACCTAGTTGTTTCTTCCCTTATACCATGAACATTCATGACTGTTCACAAGACAAGATGATACCTCTATAAGCTTACAGCTTAATTTAGATAAAACCTAGCAGGAGAGGACAAAGCTAGGATAAAGTGGGAAGCTTGTGGCTCACATTGCAAGTAGGCCTGTACAGTAATTTTCATTTCTTTGAATGTTCTTAAAAACAGTTGCTATCCAGTGGTGTATCTCCTTGGAGGCAGGTGGGAGTGATCACAGGGCGTGCTGGAATGTTTAATTCATGGATCACACCAGCTGAAGTTGCCAGTAAGAGTGAAAAGATGGCACCAGGGAGGGGGCAATTCATGCTGACACCCTGGCCTGCCTGTCTTCCTCACAGCTACTATCCAGACTGGTTCAACTGCATCAGTCCATGCTGATGCCACCTCTCCAAGAGACACAGGTCCCCCACAATGTTATACTGCTGCCCTGTGGCAGTGAGCACAGACACTGGGAACTTCTGCAGTAGTACATTTTAACGTTTTTTAAAACAAATAATAGAAATCTGCTATATTTTGTATATAATTCTGTTTGTTGTTTTACCTTTCTTTTTCCTTTTTGTTTTTGTTTCCGTTTTTGTTACCAGAGTGCCTCTGATGGCTTTTGGAAGTCAGTGGCAACCCGTGTCCCAAGGGAACCTCATGAGATTCGTATCCTGAATCCCTACTTCATCCAGGAGGCAGCTTTCAGCTTCATTGGACTGCCTTTCAACAACGGCCTGATGGGCAGAGGGGTAGGTATAAAGCAAAGGAAGGATGTGAGATCAAGCAGCAGAGGAGGCTTACACTGTTCTTATTTTTCCTTTGGGCCTCCAATGTTGGGCATTGAAAAGGAGGGGCTTTGACTCTGTTACAGTGGCAGCCCTCAGACTCCTTCAGACCCAGGCAAGAACATTCCTGATCCAAGGATTTGGGGGTGGGGATCATCAACACTTTAGCAGTGCCTTGAAAGCCACTGTGAAGTTACATCCCAGGCTTATAGTAGAGGAGGGTAAAGATTTGCTTTATGAGGCCTTTGGCAAGAAATTCTGATCTTATCTTGGCAAGTTTTACATGTAAAAGCTCACAAAAGAAAACAATGCAAACCACAGTTTCAGCTCATATTTATTAACAAAATTCCTTAATGGTCATTCTAGTATCTCTCACTCCTAGTGCAGCTTTTTGGAGTGTTAGTGTGGGAGTAGGTGGTGACTTGGGTTTTCTGGATTATCTCACATTGCAACACTGTCCTCAGAATCTATTTATATTTGCTCTACGTAATATATCAACCATTAGAGTAAGTATTACTTGGGTGGGTAAATTGCTCGTGTACACATGTGATATAATTGTTGATAGAGACCACACGTGACATTTTTGGGCACATTAGCACAGCTGACAAACCCAGAGAGAAGCACTTTGGCTGGACAAGGTCTGCTTGGTCTGCCCCTGGTATTGTCCTTTCATTGCTATCTGTGCAGGAGATTTGCTGTGTCACAGCAGGGATTTGAACTAGACAGAATAGTGCCTCATTTTCCATGCTCTAATTATAACCTGAAGATTTCTGGAATATTAGAGACTTTTACTTTGTGCAAGTCAGATGGGTGGGCGCCTGGAGATAAGAAGTTTCCTTCTCAAAATGCAAGATGTGCAGACAGATTCCGCCACATGGAATTGGCCTTTTGAAAAAATGCTGTGTGTAGAAGCTGTCATGGGATTCTGAGAGCTCTGGATTTTTGTTCTGTGCACTGAAGGTATCTTACTGCAAATATTCCAGTCAGCTAGGAATTAACTTACTTCACTTCTCCACATTCTCCAGAACTTACCCTTACAACAATGTGGTCTTGACATGTCTTCCAGAAAATCAGGAGTGCTGCCCCAATAAAGGACAAAAATCATCATACTTTATATTCCTCCAATTTGTTTTTTATTTTTAAACACGTTATTTTAATACACAAGTTATTACTTAAACTAAAAGGAGAAGAGAGAATCCGGAAATGAAAATGCTGTGAACTGAAGCTTATGAGGTTTTGATAGGTTGTTTAACACACATCAGATTGGGAAATGAAGGCATCTTAATTGAAACCTGATGTTTCACTTCACAAAAGTCCATTTGAGCACTTAAAAATAGTTTATGGTTCTTAAAGGCAAGCAGTCTTTGCCCATGACCCTTACTAGACTGTGTGAATTGTAGTTTATTACTCCAGATGGGGCAACAGGAGCTCTGCAGGTGCCTGTGTGGGGCTGAGATGTCAGTATAGCCTGGGCAGTCTGTGCAAGGACACTAAGACAGGGATTCTGTCAGAGTTTAAAAACAAAGAGAGTGTTTCTGGCCTGTGGCTACAATTTTACTGCAAACATCAGCTATGGACTGCCATTGTGGTACTGCTGGAGCTTCACAGTTTAGTGATTCTGCTGCACCTTTAGAGCTTTGTAAGTGCAAAGGCTCCAGCAGGAGCTATTGCTGCCAGGAAAAAGAGGGAAGAGTCTGAGTAAGGCCCTGGTGATACAAATTTGCTACATTTTTTGGTCAGATTTTAAATGGGAGGAGTGGAAATCAGAGCCTGTAGACCAAGAATCCAGCTCTTATTGAAGTTTTGTGAGAGATTCAGCCAGACAAGTGGGACAGCAAAGAGGATTGTTCCAAATCTGTGTGACCCAGCAGCTGCACGGCTGGTTGGGTTTGGGGTTGTGCTTTGGTGATAAGAGATAGCCTGGAAAACTTAACTCAGGAAAGAAGCATATGGACAGGGAAAAGGAAAATGCTGAGGACTAGTAAGCAAAAGCACAGCAAGCAGTGTATCCAGAGTTTCTCCTGGGAAATGGGGCTGGAGGCAGACTGGTGCCCCCGTGCTGCAGTGTGCTGTGCTGTGCTGGGCAGGCTGCACACAGGAGGATCAAGGCTGGGGACGCCTTCATGATCAAGGCCAACACAAAATCCTCATGAAGAGCAGTAATATTCCACTCTCCTTTGGTTCTGATGCCTAAATAAACTTCAGTGTTTCTCTTGCACACCACATATGGTAACAATGTGCTGCCAATTAACTTTGTAATTTGAGGGCTTTTTCAGCAAGGTTGAGCAGAGCTAGTAAAATAGTTTGAGGCTGATCTCAAAGCGTTTTTCCCAAGCTTCAATAAAGGGTGAATGTAGTAACATCCTCTGCTTTGATAATATAATTTGGGCCAGATGATCCTGGAGTGTAGTAGTGGGGTACAACTCAGATGTGCATTTTGATTGCACTCGTGGCAGTGGTAGCCAAAAGTCTTAGCAAGGAGAAAAAACTCACACCCACAATGAACAGTGACTTCTCTCTGGGACTAGTAAAGCTTTTCAGGCGTTTTCTTCAGTCCTACTGAAGTCTTAAGAGTGGGAGAGCTGAGCCATACTGTATGTGGACTTCTCTATCTTGGGATAAGCTGATGATAAAGAACAAACTTTGGGCTCCTGGCAATGTCTGGGGGAAAATAATTGTTAATGCCTGGAGATGGTTTAGCACAAAAAGGAAAGGAGAACACTTCAGGTGACACAAATGATCAGAAGTCTGAGTACTCCAGTGCAGATTGCAATGTTTGTTTCTCTCTCTGTGCTGCTGCTGTGCATCCATGGGTCTGTTTATGATTTAACCCAACTCTGTAAGCCTTTTGTTTGTTCATGTACTGGAAATGGTTGAACCTATAAAGTAAAAAGATACAGCATCCTTCTTTGGACTTCACCCAGCCTCAGCACTAACCTGGTGAAGGAGGAGCCATGTGCAGGAGGTGTTTCCAGGCTGATTCAGGCACCCAGCCATGGATTAGCACCTCTGTATAGTGCTGACAGCTCAGGGATTAACCTCTGATGCTGGAGTGTTAGCACATCCTGGCCAGGGTTTTTCGTAGCTCTTAGATGGTTTTTCCTGTGGGCAGACAGCCTTTCTGGAGGTGCCAGCGGGGATCCTTTGCTCTTTAGGCAGTTTTCAGCTCCCTTGTCTCATCATCATGACCTTTTTCTCATGAGTTGCCCAGGTGTCAGCAAACTTTATCTTCTGGGCTGTTCTTACTGGGCTATGATTGTGTGAAGGCTGTGTCTTGGAACCCATTGGGTCTTTGTGGAGTAGAAGAGAGGTGGGGATGGCGGGAGCAGAGCGGTGTTCCACTTAATCCTTTCCAGTTATGTGGTTCTCCCTTTTTTGCACCCTGATGGCACCTTCTAAGGCAGGCAGAGAGACAGGTAAGGGGCCACTGCAGCTGCAGTCAGTTAAATGTAGAGACTTAGTGTCACTGTAAAACTTCGGGTTTGCAAGGCAGCTGTTTCTGTCCATGGGTGGAGGTAGCTGTAGGAGCAGCAGTGTTGGATTGTAAGCTTCTGTGACAGGGACCACTCCACAGAATGCCAGGCACTTGTCTGCTCACAATGAATGATACTAAATTGCTTTCCATGCCATATTTCCACACTTTTCTGCTAAAGGAAGAAAAGGTGTAGGTTTGGGTTTGCTCCAGTGCAAACATAAAGAAACAAAAAGGAAATATATTGATTGTTGTGTATGTTGTGATGACTATTATGGTTTTGTTCTGTACTTCTTTTGTTTTGAAAACTTTATTGCTCTTAGGTGATCAGGTCTGTAGCTGATAAAACTAAGGTAGGAATATTTCCCGGGTAAGCAAATTTTGGGTTTTTCCTCAAATGATTTAATATAGTAGTCAAACCAATTTGAATATCCAGTTGCATTATTGTTCATAGGGAGTTTATTCTTCAGTAACACTTACCGTTTTATTGAAAAAGGTAACAATTGGAATAGTCTGAACAATGCAATAAGTCTTACCCTGAACTAAGTAAAATCCCATAAATAACTGGAATTCATTTAACATATTAAGGGAGTCAAATATTTCTAAAAACAGATTTACAGCAGTCATTTCCTTCCAGTCCAGCAGGCAGTGACACAGGAATGACCCAGGCATGGAATGAAAAGCAGCAAGAGCTTTTCACATGCACCAAGCAAAGAGCAGTTCCAGCCCTGGTTCAGTCACCAGCACTAGATCTTCAGCACAAGCCCACGAGGTAATAATGGTCAGCCTCAACAGAGACCAGAGGAGTTCCAGTGTTCATTTCTGCTGACTGACTTCTTTCTGTATGTGAGTAGAAGTCAGTCTTTAAAGCCTCTTCAGGGGGCAGAATGGAAGATGAAGCATCAATGTCTTGAGGTGAAGCCTTTTGTCTTCCTGCTTGCAGCAGAGAACAGTGTAGGAGCAGTTAGGAGAGCCTGTTCTATGTCTGTGCTGCTAAAGACATTTCTGGTCCCTTGACCTGGTGGTGCAAACTGGCAGTGTTTGCACTGCACAGAGCTTGCTGTGGTCCCTGACACAGCACAAGACCAGAAATCGTTGTCTCTCTTGCCTTCACACTTTTTTTACCAAGATCCACCACGTATGTGCTCACCTTACCCATGGAGGACAGGTACCCCTGGAAGGAGCCATGCTCCAGAAGCTGAGGCAGGCTTTGCCCAGCACTGCTGTGGTGACGTGTTACTCACCACTGGTGTGTTTTCTGCTTCTGTTTGTCACGTGGCCTTTTAGTGTCATCCCTGACTCATCTGTCAGTCTGCTGTGTTCTCTCAAATGGGACCAGGCAAAGGGCTGATCTCTGGGGAGCATTATATTAGATATTACATTTCCCATGTGTTTGGTCTTAGACAAGCAGGCCAGCCTTGAAAATGTGGACTTTCAGTTCTGGACACGTTATCCAGTGAGGTCGCCCTTGTGGTTGTTTACAGGTGCTGGAGAGGGGATACTAAGCCTGGTACCTCCATGGGCCCCAGCCTGGACTGAAACCATTGACACACTGCAGGTGATGCAGAGCTTGTAAGGCCAAGCTCAATGCTTGTGGCAGAGAATTGACAAGGGGAGAGGGCTGCCAGTGATTTCTGGGCTTTGCCATTCCCAGCTCAAACTGCTTGCTCGGCAGCACTTCAGGTCAGAGACTCATCACGGCCACATCTGCAGCAGTGGTCATGTTGGGGCATTCCAGGCAGCCCCATGGTCTAACCTGCACTGGGCAGTCTCTGTGCAGCTGGGAGGCATCCCAAGAAGCTCGTGCCTCGGCTCTGGCAGCTGTTGGGATGCAGCTCTTCAACCATTTGCTTGAAAGCAGCACTGCTTGGTGATACAGGAACACCCAAGCACACAGATGGCTGTGAGCAGGAAGACAGGCTTTGAGCTGGTCTAACACGAGATTATTATTCCTGAGGCGAGATGGTGGAATTTTGGGGGTTTTGTCTTAGCAAAGGCCTCAAATAGCAAGAGGCCTGCTCAGTTGTTTGAGAGAGTTTTATTTTCATAACTCAACCCCGGAGGTGTGGTGGTTGCTTTGGTATGTCTTTGGGGCACGGCACAAGGGTGTGTGTGGTGAGATAGCACTGACGCATTGTGCAGGGCATAGCAAGCCAGATTTGGCACAGCCATGTCCATGATGCCTAACTTCTTTTGGAGTGACTTGTTCCCCAGCTTGCCCCATAGGTTGTATAAGGTCCATTAGGTCCAGATTAGAAGTTTGCAGCTAATGAATTTATATGCACAGTCAGGAGAGCTTGGAAGCTGTGTAGATGCAGCCACAGAGTAGTTACAGCGATTTCCTCTCTAAAACATGTCTCCTCTTATTTGCCACATCTTTGCTAAGAGGAAAGGAGGGGAGAGCCCTTTCCCTTGGACCTGGAGAGTGCTGCTGTATTGCATTCTCTGCAGCACAGCCTGGGACACATCCCCAGGTGTTGTCTTTCCCTTGTTGCAAGCTGGGCATGAGGCAGTGCTTCATTTTCAACAGGAGGGAAGGAGTAGCAGAATCTCAGCAGGCTGCCTCAGGAGAAGGGGGCTCAGTTTCTGTACCTTAAACCAAATCAGCACTAAAGTACTGTATTGACTTACTAATGACAGTTAATCAACAATTGTGCTTTTATAATAGTTTTGTTCAAGACAGCTCCTTTTTCTTCAAGACTAATTCCCCAGTTACTGTTTAATCCCCTCGGATGGTTGCTTCTTTTTTAAAGAAGATAAGCAATTTGGAGCAAGTGTCCCAGTTATGTGTGTGTGATCCGGGCACATGTGGGTGCCAACACACTTTGTACCATGTTCTTCTCTTCGGCAGGTGCTGTTATCCACACCACTTACTATGGGTAAGTTTCTGCAAGCACTCCTGTGCTGCCCTAATGCTGCCCTCAGTGAATAGCAGGAGTGGTACTTTTGGCAGTATTTTCAAGAGGCACCTCTCTAGCCCACAGGATTCTGACTGCAGCAGTGAGATGTGAGGCTGCATCTCACCAGTGAAGGCTGCAGAATTCTGTCTTCAAGGGGGACACAAAATAAGCTAATGCTACCACAGCACTGGAGGGTGCTAACATCAATAAGGCATAATTTAATTAAGAAACTGTCATCAGATCATCAGTTTCCCGATGTGATTTTTAGGGTAATGCAAAAGTATTTTGCTAAGGATACCCTGTGAATCTTTGATAGTTGTAGGGGCCTAATCAGATATATCTACTACAGTTCAAGAGGCTATGAAGGTAGGTAGTCTCTGGTATTTTAATCATTTTTGAGAGCAGAGCAGGTGGTACTAAAATGGTAGCATGTCAGGAACTACTGAAGAACAGAAGCAGATGAGAAAATTACCTCCTATATTTCCATAAACACCATTGGATGTATTATCGAAAGAATAAAGTCAGACAGATATTTGGCGACCAAAGGAAAGTTCACTTTCAATTTCCGTCTTCTGTTATTCTCCAAACAGAGTATGCCTGAAAGAAAGTTTGGCAGTCCTCCCGTAAGGTTGGGTAGTGTGATTAATTCTCTGTGGTTTGCAAGACTCACATTAGAAAGTTAGCTCTTAAATGCTAACTTGGCCAGGGAAATTCCCTCCAGGCAAAGACCCTGTGTCTCCCTTGAGCGGTACCGTGGGAATGGGCCCAGTGTAAGTGTGGGTGGTGTTAACACCATCATGTTCCCAATGACGACACAGTCTCAAGGATGTAACCATTTACTCACTGTGTTTTGGACACTGTAACTACAGCTCTGCTGAGGGAAAGGGTTTTGTGGCACGTCCACTTACCAACTGATGCAATTCCAGCGACATACAAATGTCATAATCTATGCAAAACATAAATCTGAGAAATAAGAATTAAAACTGTCATGTCTGGAAAGGCAGGATGTTCTTGGATATTATGAAATTTGGGGCAGTGTTCTTATTCTTGCCTAATAAACTTTTACCATTTTTTTCAAACCCCTACTTGATCTTTTTTGGTTACCAGTGAATTAACAGTTAACTAAAGTAACTGGAATAGAACCAGTATTGTTTTTGTGAGTATCAACTGAAATTAAGCAGCAAGAACAAAATTATTCTGCTGTTTTTCCCAACATCTAGAGCTGGAACAGGAGGATGTAGGAAGATCTTGTCATTTCAGATGTGTTCTGTTTCACCACAACTGCTGCAAGTGTTTGAACTTAATGTCTCATTGATTTAGCCATAAGCAGTTTTTGCCCGTTTGTTTTCACATTAGAGTAATTCCAGTGCCCTGTAGTGGAGTTCTACATAGCACACAAATTGTGCTCCCACCTCTGCACATCTCAGCTGGGATTAGGGTGGCATTCTTTACTTGGAAAACATTGTTCTTCAGACTGGTCAGGCAATCAGAAGCGAGCAAGGTCATGTGCCGACACAAACCAGTTTCCTTTGAATGAGAAGCAGAAACTCAAAACATTGTTCCCAACCTTTTTGAACATGCAATAGCATTGATCACCAGTTCAGGGTAAATTGTTGTAAATGAAAAATGTAAGTGTGCAGTTGGTTTCTACATCTCAGCTACGAGCTGTCACCCTTGGTGACTGTCTGAGCTTGTCCTCTGAATTCATGATATTTCCAATACAGCCAGTGTTGAATACTCTACAAATGAAGATGTGGGTGGATTTCTCAGCCTCTCCCTAGCCCCTGGGGCAAAGTTGCCTCTGGATTTATCTGGCTAAAGGGAAGCTAGAGAAGTCAGGGAGCTAGGATTTTTCACTGGGAACACATTGCTGCCCCAGCAGAGCACACAGGAGGAATTGCAGCTGCACAGCACTGCTGTCACAGGGCCCCGGCAGAGCCCAGTGAAATGGGAAGGGCTGAACCTAGCCTTCGGTGCAAATTGCAGGTCAGCAGATGGGAAAGGACAGTTGGGGTGTCCCCTGGATGCTACCACCCATCTCTGACTGGCTTCCCACTGCTCCTTGTTTTTCCACTATGTGGTTTGGAGGGAATGGCACAGGCCAGAGTGCCTTTCACTGAGCAAAGGAAGGAATCTTGGAACACTGCCTGATCTCCTCTCCATCTCCCAGGGCTGTTTAACAACCTTAAACTGCTTTTGCCATCAGTAAAATAAGGAGTTTGTGCTGTTCCTCACTTTTGCTCCTGTATGGTGGCCTGTTGGACATAAGTGTTCTTTCTGAGCCTAGCTGGAAGCCAGTAATGTGCATTAACATTGTAATCCACTATCTATCTGTTTTAATTTCAGAAAGCTAATACATCCACTGTGATTCATCCTCCAGCTCGTCTGCTGCCCTGTTCTCAGGACAGCAAAATTGTGGAAGGGGAGTCTGACCATTTGCATTAATTTCTTTACCAGTTGGGAGGCTATCAACCCTGCAAGCTGGCAGGTTGAATATAGCCAAAAACCACATTCCTGATTTTCTGCTTAGTAGCAGCAGTGCCCCTGTGAGCAGAGACAATAAGAGGAAATCTTAGATTGTAAAAATGGCAACCTGCTAACGACTTCAATTCCTGCTTTCTCTCCTCTCAGAACATCCCCACCTTGGGAAGCGTAGCAATAACCATGGCGCTGCACAACTGTGATGAGGTGGCGGTAGCTGGGTTTGGCTATGACATGAGTTCACCCAATGCACCGCTGCACTACTATGAGAACATCAAGATGTCTGCCATCAAAGAGGTAGGGAGCTCCTGCCAAGCACATCTTCCTCCCAAGCCCGCTGGCCACCTCGACTCCAGAGCCTGACTGGGATTGTGAAGTCAACCTCCAGCTTTCCTCTGTGGGTCACAACACAGCTCCACCCATGCATTTGCCTGTAAAATTCTAGACATTCTCCCAAGCTCAATGTATGTTAAAAATGGTTATTACTGCTGGGAAATGTTCTCTGGAATGTGTATATAATGTAATTTCTTCTTTGAGTGGCAGGGAAAGGATTCACATAAATGTTAACTCCAGAAGTGTGAAAGGGAGCAATTCTGCTTTGGGGTTGAAAAGATGTGCCCTGTCCTGCTTTTTGTTCTATTCTATTGCTCCCTAATCCATAGGCTTCTTTTGTGAGATGATCCCCTCCTCAGGTCCTGGGAAGCATGGGGGAGGTGAGATCAGCCTGAGCTCTCAGCTGACTGTTCAGCAGCACCTCACTGGTGTAAACACACCTGGGCTCTGTGGAGACCGCTCTGTAAAGACAGGTCCACATTAAACACAGTTTCTGCTACTATCACAGTGAGAAGAACAGTATTTTTGGAGGAACAAAACCTCTCATGTTGGTATAATGCAGCAGTACAAATGCCTTTAGGTGTGTCAATTTCCTGTACCAAACTAGAGCAAACTTGGACACTGATCAAAGCTTCAATAGTGGGAAGGTTTGCTGCTTTTTTGGGGGAGCTCCTTCTTTCCCAGCACAGATCTTCCTAAGATTGTTTCTTCCTCTTCACTGGATAGGGAAACTTGCTCTATCCTACTCCATACTGTGAAAAGTGGTATTGTTCATGGACAGTAGCTCTCTCCTGGCACCTGGCATTTGTTCACCTCAAGGCTGCAGTACTCTCACAGGCTGCAGGCTGCATGGTCCTAGGCAGACTCAGAGGAATTATAAATCAGTGATTGGTCAGCTTGAGAAACGAGAAGAGTGTGTTTAATTATCAGAGTGATGAGACTTTGGAACAAGCTCTCAGCAGAGGCTAAAAGAACAAACTGATTTAAGGAAAAGGCTGTGAGGAGGTCCTCAACATACCAAAGGACTTGACATTGTGGTCCTGAGGGTCCTTCTGGGCCTATGGAGGTGGCAAGACAGTATGCTTAGTTCAGTGGAGTAACCATGGATTTAATCAGTCCTTGCTGGGAAAATGAGTGCCTATTTGAGGATTTAAGGGGTAGGTCCAGAGAAGTAAATTGAATTGAAGTGATGTCTGGCTTGAAATCCCTGAATGGAAAATAGCTAAGGAATTTAACTTTTGCAGTAGTAGAGGTGGTATCACCATCAGCTTGCCCAGTTCTGGGCCTCTTCTGGGCCTCTGCTTACAACCACTGCCAGAGACAGGACCCTGAGCTCCCCAGGCCCAGGTCTGAGACAGTACAGCTGGTCCCTTGGTCTGCCAGCAAAGAGATGGCTATGCCAGAGTGAAAATGGCTGCAGATGCTTGAATGCAGCACTGAGTACAGAGATTCTTCAAGAATGTTTCAGGAAAAGCTTTTGGTGCCACTGTTTTCACTCTGGTGAATCATCTGCCTTTGGTGGAGAATCGCTCTTGCCCAGTTGTTCCTCCTGTCTCATAAGGATGTCAGTCCCACGGTCAGCTTTTGGACACGGGGACACCCACAGCTGGTTGTGCTTGCCAAGTTTGCTTTACAACCTGATATGTGTCTCTGTCCTCAAGGACACCACTGGAGCTGACAAGAATGAAGTCTTCTTACTCTTCGTCCTTACACAAATCAATGGGGAAAGTTGGCAAAAAGAGTTGAGTAATGGAATCTCTGATTGAAGTTTAAGGTCCGCATCACTTGGATCTCTGATTCTGGAGATCAGCACCCCAAATGGAATCCAAAGCCATTGGAAGGCTGGAGAAGGTCACTCTTGGACATTGTATGTGGTCTCAGGAATAGACGTTGCATGGCACAGGACAGATGAGGATGAACACGTGAAATGCAACCAGTAAAGTCTCCTAGAGAGAGCAGTTGGTGCCTGATTTGCCAGGCCTCTGCTGTCTGGAAGCCATCAGTCATCGTGTCCAGGATGTTCTGTACAGAGGTGAGGGAGTGCTGAAAGGTTCTGGTGAAGCCTCAGTAATTCAGATGTCAGTGGATTTGTTTCTGCAGCTGGAGCTGTTGTTGAGAGCTCTGCATCCCAGCAGAGCTGGTTCTAGGAGCAAGGTTCCTGTTCCACATGAAGACTGGTTACCTGATATGTGTCTGCCCATCTAATGCTCACATCCTCACCCACAGGCTCCTCTTACATTTCATTGCCCTGGTACAAGAAAAGCCATCTGTTCCCAAGTATCAATAATTAATGCTCCTTCTGCCTCTGCCCCTCCCAATATGACAAATTGTTTGTGATATTGTGGAATGTGAAGAGCAAAGAGAGGATCACATTTCTTTCTCTCCTATTTAATATTAATGGTAGCTGGTAATTGTTAGTCATCTGAGGGTGAAGTTGAAAGGTGAAGGGCATAATAGCTGGATTCTGCCTTCTGCAGTTGCCTTCAAAGAATGCAGAAATAGAGATTTGCCCCACTGGAAGCACCTGCTTGATGGAAGACCTGCACACAACTTGCAAACTGGGAGGCTGGCCTGCACTGGTACCTTGTGTCAAACCTTGCCCTTGGCGCTAGTGAAAGAAGACTGACCCAGAACCAAGCTCTACCAAGGTTTTTGTCTTTTCCACCTGCTTTGACACCCAAAGGTCCAAGAGCATCCACAGAATTTTTCTCAGTGTTACTTTGGATCCCTGGAATTGTGTCCAGGCCTAGTTTTTCCTGGTCTTCCTCTACATTTCAGCCTCTAAAGGAGCCACTAAAGCAGGCTATGCCTTGAAATTATGCAAGTATCATCTTTGTCCTCTGACCTTCAGACCCACAGAGGCTGGAGTGTTTATTCCTGGGCAGCAGAATGGAACAGGTTTGCTTAAATAGCATCATCACAGCACTGAAACAACTGCAATGGGATGCAGCTGCTCCACCACAATGAACATCCAGGTAGGAACCCCTGCAGTTTGACCAGGCTTTGGTGGAGCAGAACCTCTATTTCTGAAGTTCAAATCTCTTCAATGACTGCCAAGCTCCTCCAGCCTGAATGTCTTTAAATCTTCAGTGTTTAAGCCTAGAAAGCAGCTGCAGGGAAGCACTCCAGCTCCACCCTGACAACATCACTGTCTTTACAGAGGAAATGTAAACACCAGCAGTGTCCTGGGTCTGGAGATGCCACACATGCGTGTGTGGATTGTGGGAGCCTGTTGGCTAATATCCCTCAAGCCCCTTCCCTTGCCTAGTATCTGCAGGGAAAATGGGCCTGCTGGTGAGCAGGAGTCCTCTCAGCAAGGTGTGTCACTGATTTACACTTGAGGCTGCTTGACATCTCTCTGGACACCCTTGAAACCCTGTGACTCATCTCTAAGCAATTTGTTCTGATTACATAAAAAAAGCCAGCAAAATGCACTCACTTGCTCACAGCTGGGTGGAGATGCCTCTCCCATGCCAAGACTGAGGTGATAAAATCTCTGTGGAAATGAATCTGATTTTTCCTGTTGCTCTGTGGCACTGGCAGCTGAATTTCCTAAAGAAGAAACAGGCATACCCAGTAATAGTGTAGCTCAGCCTGTGCTTTCCTCACAGGAGTAAAACTCTCAAGGCCCGAGATTGTGCTGCTATTGCTACCACAGGAGCCAGCTGCCAACACTGAGTCTTCCAGGATCTCCAGCTCCTGAGGGCTGGGCAGGCATTTCCTGCCCCAGAAGAAAAGGCTCTGCAAGGAGGCAGATGCACTGGAGCTTGATCACTGTTAAAAGTCAAGGAGAAGTGTATGGTCTTGGCACTCAGTTCAGTGGTGTGGCTACAGACATGTATGGATTCTCCTGTGCTTCGGAATGCTCATCAGAGTTAATTTCTCCAATTTAGTATGGGGTAGCTTCTTTAGCCTCTCTCCTGGGGAGCTCAGTGTATTCTGGCCAGGGTATGTCCAGACAGAGCTGGTGGAGAAGACCCTTTTCTGTTCCTCAGTGTGCTCTGGAGAGCTGGGAGAACACTGGGGTGGTGCTTTCAGTCTCAGGTGTGAGCTGGAAGATCAATGGGACTAAAACTGTACCTCAAGGCCAGTTCTTCTGTCCAGCACCTTCTCCTCTGGTCTTTCAGCTTCTCCCTGTCATGGCTGGGGTGCAGACTCCTGGCCTGCACTTCAGCAGATTTCTGGGTGGTGTCAAGACAAACTTTGTTCTCTGATCTGTTACTGAGACTCCAGTGCCCAACAAACCCAGTGCTGTTGTATAAACTCTCACAGGTGATTTTTTAGCTCTTATCCCATCTCTTTATTTTAGCTTACAAAATGCAGAATGTCCAAGTGTGTCATCTTTGTTCAGTTTTATTCAGTTTATTTTCCGTGTTCCAAATAACTTTGCAACAGCTTTTGTCCCTTGCCTGCTTCCATGACTGCTGTACAAAAATTTGAGTCTTTGCCAAGGTGTCTGCTCACTTGTTTCTGTTTTCATGGCAATTAATCTATCGGAGCTGGATTTTCATATACTTTATTGTGTTTTTATGTCTTGCTCAGGTCCTGTAATGCTTCCTGTCCAAGCACTCCATAAAAATGTATTTTTATCACAGGTCACTGTCTTCTATTAATGTAGAAGCGTCAGACCCACTGGGAATGTAGCGAAGGAAATGTGGAAATGGTGGTGAGGAAAAGGAATAATTTTAAAATAGAGTGAAATAGAAATTATTTAAGGATGGGAAAGTGACTGTTAAAATAGTAAAAACAGATCCATAAGGAGCTTATGAAACTGAGAGAGCAGGGGGCTGTGCTAAATCATGGGAACGAAGGGCAAGACAGGCTCCCAGCATCTCTCCTGCAAGTGCTCTGCCCCAGCACACAGTCTTCCCAAGCCTCATGATCCAGAGGTGAGCTTCTATCCCCTGGTCATTTCTTGCAGGAGCAAGAATGTGAGCAAGGAGTCACCTCAGATGGCAGACAGGAGTAATCCTGGGCTGTCGTCTCAGCAGCTGGCTGCAGACTGCCTCACACACTTAGGATTGGGCACTTCATGGTTAAAAGCCACCCTTGCTCATCCAGAGCCTGTCTGCAGTGTTTGTGTCCCCCCCCAGTGGAGCTGCTGGCGGGTCTCCTTTTTCCTGTAGGAGCAGGTCAGGCAGCAGCAGTGCTGTTGGAGGTGTCAGGTCCTTTGATACAGCTGTGCCCAGCCCCTCGGTGACTCATTGCCTGACCTGAGGGGGAGGTGGCCGGGCAGCCTTTGACGGCTTCTTTCTGATCACTGGCCCCTACCCCAGCAGGTCTTTGTGGGATGCTGAAGACACCATCTTGTAACACTTCTCATTCAGGCTGTGTAAGGGCTGTCACGAGGGCCAGGGGAGGTGGCCTGCAGCATGCAGTGACACACAGCTTTGTCTCTGTCTCTCCCCGACAGCAGCTACCTCTCAGAATAATCCACAAACATCGAGTTTGGAGTCTTGAACCATAAAGGCACAAACAATAGTGCTTTATCATCATCTGGGCTCTCTCTGTGAAGCCGCCTTTTGCATTTTAAATCAACACAAGTTGCTTGGGAGGGGGTGGTAGGGCTGCTTCAGGCTTCCAAGTACCTTAAAGTTTGTGGTAGCCAGCAAGAGGAACAAAACTCCTTTGAAAACCGGGCAGATGTCTGGCGTGGTGATTTATAGACTGAAAACATGGCTATTGGGGCCTGGCTGATGAATTGTGATTGCAGTACAAGGAGTGGTGCAGACTGAAATGGAGGTCAGCTTTTGAGGGGGAGGTTAGGGGCTGGGGCAGGGGCACCTCTGAAAGGGCAGTGCTTTTTCTTGGGGCCAGCAGTGATGACTGATGAAGTTTATACATTTTTGTCTTTGTTTAAAAGCCACCTGTTTGACAGAGTTGGGGCTGAGCAAAGGCCTCACATGCTGATCCTGTGCATAAGGACTGTGTGTCTATATAACAGAAATCTGGAAGAGATTGTTGGAATCTGGCAGGCCTGACCAGAGCACAGGTATTGCCTTGTTCAGAAGGACAGAAGTACCGTGACACTCAGGATAGCACTGTGCACTAAGAACAGCAAGGAAGGTATGGTTGTAGAATGCACAAAAACAGAACTGGGATTTGGATAAGAACTCTGTAGGAGAAGGCAGTAAAAGATCTAGAGAGGTGTGTTAGAGCCTAGCTGCTGACCCCATCATTGAACAGAGATGTCTGTAGGATGCTGGGTGCCCCCAGAAATGGAACTGCCATGGATGTACAGTAGGACTGTCAAAAGAAGAGCTTGGGTATATCCCAGACACAGTGGCTGGCACAGCTCTTCTCATCAGCTGGGAGAGCACGAGAAGAGCTGTGGGCCTTTCACAGCTGTTTTTAGCATTTATGAAGACCTTGCAGAGGGAAATTTTAGGAAATAGCCTTTGATCAAGTGCCTTCATGGTTAAATTAAATGGAAAGTCAACAGAAGGGATGCTATAACTCAGATTTTTCCCCAGAAGGAGGGAGCTTGATAAGCAGGGCTGTATATAGACTCAGCAGTGGTGGTGGGGTGCTCAGTGGAACTGGGACCTGTGCAGACTCTGACCTCTCTGAATTTAGGCCTAGCCTTGGAGAATGGGCGGCTAAAAGCAGATTCACTGAAGAGCTTATGGACTCATTGTAGTCTTGAGGTCTTGTTTGTGCAAGTACAATAAATATCTGCGATTCATATTTGCAGCAAGGGGGAAACTGGCAGAAAAAAGCTGTAAATATAACTTCTAAAGAACTATTTCAAAGTGGTGTTGCAAGTAACAGAGGAGTGAGGAAGAGTATCAGAAGACTTCACTCCTGATGGCTGGAAGGGACAGAGATAAACTAGAAACTGGCAAAAGTCAAGTTCAGTTAGATGCTGCAAAGGAAAATTAGCAAATACTGAACAGTGTAACTGACAAACAATTAATAAGGAAGCAAGGAAAGAATTATCAAGACTGACATCCAGAGAGGAGAAGGAAGCAGAAGGATTGAAGTAGAAACCACATGAATATATATATTACCTTATCAGGATGATATGATGAATGTGAGGGAAAGGGTCACTTATGGTGAGAAGTTCACAGAAAAATGAAAATTACTGGGTCAGCACTGAAAGGCAAAGGCTGTTGAAGTTAATGCAGTAGGTGTGAGAGCCCAAGAGATCTCTGTTCCACTTTGAGCCAATTAAGCTGCAAGTCCAGAGGAAAAGGTCCACAATAAATCTATCAGATTCCACAGGATTAGCTTGTAGTGGACATAATACCTCTTTTTCCCTTTTTTTTTTTTTTTGGAGGTTGGGGTGGGTATGGGTATTCATAACTCTTAAACTAACCTCAGAGGTACTATTCGGAACTTCAGAGCAGAGTTTAAATCAAAGAATAATTAAATCCTGAAAGCAAACACAACATGGATTTACCAAAGGCAGGTTACAAAAACTGGTTTTATATCTTTATTTGATTAAAAGAAAATTCATTCCTGGGACAGAGGAAGTGTAGTAGTCCCGCCTGTCAGAAGTTCAGTTGAGCGTGCAATCCTGTGCTGTGTGAGATATTATTAGTTAAGCTTCAGAAGCCACGGTTTGGTGCAACACCTGTACATGAATAGTCTCTCTAAGAGAGAACATAAAAAGCAGCACTGAATGGACAGCTGGGAGTTCCTCTGCAGGAGGTCATCTTTAGTGTTTGCTTTAATGATTTTTGGCACAGAAGGCAATGGTGTGCAAGTGGAATTTGTGATGAGACAAAACCAGGTGTGGTCAATACAAGGGAGGATCAAAATACCATCCAGGAAGGCCATGAGCACCTTGAGGAGTGAACCGGGTGGCATGAAACCTAAGAGTATGAATGGGAGGTCATGCTATTTGGGGCAGTAACAGACGTTTTGAATGTAATCTGGGATAGCATTATTTGGCAATGGCAGAGGAGGAAAGTGCTTAGATAGGTACAAATAAATCACAGAGTAATTCAAGCTGCCAGACTGTTACTGGGAAAAAGAAAGACAAATACAACTCTGGAAAGACTAGAGGATAGGACTTCTTGTCAAATGTGGGAATTGCCTCTGCATGAAGCACTGGTGAGCCTTTTTCTCTAGTTCATGAGAAGTAAATATGGAGCAAATAGGGGCAGAGGGAGCTACTATAATCCTGTGAGATTTTCCAGTCTTCATGGTGTAAATGAACAGCTTGTTTTGGTAGAAGAAAGACATTGCTTGTTTAACTTGGTAAAATGAAGACTGAAAAGAGATACAGTTTCTCTCTGTGTGTGTATTAAGAGTAAGCAGGAGCGAAAACAGCTGTTTGAAATTTAAAGTTGATGTAAGAATGACTGGGCATAAAGGAGCTGTAAATCCCCCAAAGACAAGAACATGAGGGCACCCAGCCATCCTTTTTGTTTCAGTACATCTGAATCCCAAGGGGGTTCAAGCAGACTGGGGCAGTCTGATGATGAAAATTAAGCAGTTCTAGAGACAAGGCAGTGAAGGTTAAAAACAAAGATAAATTAGCAGTGGTGGAGACTGGAAATTGACTGTTGCCAGTGAAGTAGTGCTTCTTGCTCTGCTGTGGTTTCTGTGCAGGTTTTTGTGGAGAAGTGCTGCTGACATGCAGAAATACAGAGGATGTAACAGAACTGAGAAAACTCCTTCTCTACAACTTGCTTTTTCCTAAATGCATTCCTCATTGACTTCACTCTCTCTAATTTAGCCTTCCTGTATTTTAATTGCAGCATGCTTGATAAGACTAATGTGGTCTGAAGCTGAGCAGTCCCTGATTGTAATTGATTACAGACGGGGAGCTTACCTTCTTCACTGGTTGGTCTCTGAAACATTTGCTTAGGCTTAAAATATTCTACTTGGCTTTTCTTGAAGTGACAGATGATGTTTTGTGCTTCTTTGTGGAATTGTCAAGATAAAAAGGATAGGTGGTTTGGAGCTGCTGCATTTGCATAACCATGAAAGGTGGCTTTAACTGATGATAAATTTTCATCTAATAACTGTGACCAAGTGCTCAGAGCCACTGCCACCTCCCTGGGATGAACAGCCACAACAGTGCTCTGGCACTCTGCTCTCAAACAGAGTAACTCTGCTCCCTCTGCTTCTCTCTCCACTGGAAAGAGCAAACTTTTCTCTCAGAGAGAGACCCAAAGCACAGGAAATCCTAGCCTGATCCCTGCAGAACAAGAAGGGGTCTGGAGCCTCCTGGGATCTTCCTGTTGGAACACTCAAAGTTCATTACTCCAACTATGGGCTCAGACAAGCAGCCTGTTTGATTCCACAAATGGAAGCTGCATTGGATGCGAGCAGCAGAGGAGAGAGAGCCAGTCTGCCAGGTTGCAGCAGTGGTGGTGATGTGCAGGGACAGGAAGGTGGAGGTGACAGTGAATTGTCCAAACTGCTCCATCACTGACTTTGAGGTGCAGATTGACAAGGGCTGGAGTTTTCCGCTGGCACTGTGTGCTGTTTAAGGTGTATACACCCTGAAACCTTCTGGGGTTTAGAGTGTATTTTGTCGCCTTTTCCTGACGGAGCAATGGGACTGAGGTGCCTGCTTTCCTGTCAGTTTTGAGAAAACTGCTCTGGCTCTTGTCCCCACTGCCGCTGCTAGTGCTGGAATGCAGCTTCCTTCGTCTGATCAGCTCTGTCTGTCAGTGGGGTGAGTGAGTCCCTCTCCTGTAATCAGTAACTGGAGCTGGTGTTGAAGACATGCCTCATCCCTCCTGCCTGTGCTGCTGTCGGGCAATGGGGGAGCAGCACCACACTGAGTGCCCTGATAGTGCTCTTTGGGAGGGATGAAAGCCTGTTCTCACGAGGGAACCTCTTGTTCTGTGGGCTTACATTAACCACAGAATATCAGAGTACTGATGTGGACATGGATCAGGTGGAAGGCTGAATTGCTTTTTGTGTGACTGTCTGCTTGTAAAAAGGAGTTAGTGGCAGTGCCTGGGGTATAAAGCAGCCTTGATGCTGAACAACCACAGGTCGGTAGGTCTTGCCAGCTGCTTTGTGGTGAGTTCTGGAGCCAGACCTAGCTGTAATGTGAGAGACTGTAACTGTATCACCCAAAATTCTGTTATCTACCTCCTGGACTTAAATTCTTGCTCCACTTGTACTTCTCACAAAGGAGACTTCCTCTTGCCATCAGATAAGACACTTGCACATGGCCTGAGGTGACATTTTAGGTGGTTTGAGTTTGCCTACAAGTGGCTGCCTCCCCAGTTCATCTGCACAAAAAACACAAACATGAATGGTTATGCTGCCCAAAACCATTTGACTTCTCACACTGTGTGATGAGGCTGAAAGCATGGAGGAGGGCTCAGACTCTGCTATGAGGTATCAGGCTCCTGGTGCTCCAGGCAGATTCCAACAGCAAGCCCAGCCAGAAGCAAGTGAATGCACTGAGACGTGGTGTCCCAGCGTGGCCTCTGTGCCAGCAGGCAGTGCTGGCTGCCTGTGGGCAGGAGCTCACACACTCGGCTGCCTCTGCCGGGGCTCAGCCTTCCTAGCAAGGGGCTGTGTTGGTAGAAGTGACACTGCTGCATGGCAGGGGCCAGGCCCAGGGCCACCAGCTCACATGCCACATGTGGAACTGTTTCCAGCACATTGGGGGATCCTGGCTTTCTGGCTCCAATGCACGCTCAGCCCTGCTCTCCCAGCTCTCTCTGTGCCCCCATCATTCTCACTGCTACTTTCTGGAGCTGATGCTTTTTTTCTTTTACAAGGCTTTGTAACCCTTGTTCCCAGTGCCACTTTTCAGTTTCTGCTTTTACGTTAGCTGAAACCAAGCCCTGGGTTGTTTCAGGGCAGCATCTTTTCAGTTTAGAGATAGGGCCTTATGCATTTCCAGAGTCCCAAAGATCACCAACACAGTTCTCATTTGTGGTCCTCTTCACAATAGTTGTGCAGCCTTTCCAGCATTCAGGTAACAGTGTCACTGGAAGCAGAGAAAGTCAAAGACTTCTTTTGAACACAGGTTACAAGGTAATACCTGCCTGAAGTTTATTTAGCAGTTTTAACTGTTGTCATTCCTGTGCACTGAGGGGATGGAACTGGCTTGTAAATGTGCAGTAGCAGCAAGAAAAAGAATTCCAAAATGTGCTGGAGATCTAGAGAGGGACCTTCAGTGCCTTGAACCTCTTGTCAGCCCACTGTGTGCTCGTCATGCCTGGGGCTGCCAGTGCTACACAGCAGTCATTGCTGAGAGCTGCTTGTCCCAGAAAGGACAGGGCAGGACAAGCAGGATGACAGGAGAGCTACATGCACTTTGTGCATGCTGTATTGTAGTTTGTGTTTTGCAGTGCTTTGCAGGCAGGTGCCCACAGTTTGGCACTGGGTAAAGTGGATTTCGATACCTATGACAGAGTACCCTCAGTGGGCTCATGGATGCTTTGTTGGTTTAAGGCCATTTCAGGGAGGCTCCTGTAGAGTGATTTTGTCACTGTCCAGATTGTATTTAGAGCTCAGATTACCTGCTGACCAGAGCACTGTGCCAAAATCATGTACTCTGATTCTTGTCCGGTTGGGAGATTTTGGGGAAAGTTGCTTTTCCCTGCTCTGTTTGGGCTCCGTGGTGTGACAAACCACTTCATTGCATTAACTCCTTCAATAGTCCCAGCACAGGGGAGTGATGGCAGGTGCTGTGATCCCAGCTCAAGCCTGCTGCAGGGAACACATCTGGGTGTGCTGACACCAGCTGATAGCAATCACTGCTCTGAAATGCCGACTGGGAGATGTGGCCGTTTCACCCTCCACATTGTATTAGTGTAACCTTTAGCAGGTGTTTTCCTCTTGATAGAGCTAGCAGGAGCAAGAGCCAGCTTTGATGGGGATGGTCTTGGGGTCTTTCAGCTGCATGCACCCCCCATGGCCTGGCAGGGAGCTGTGTGTGGTGGGTACATGTCATGCCATTGTGTCCTCTGCCAGCTCTGTTGCCTGGCACTGACCATCACCAGTGCTGTGCTGTTGGGCTCCTGTGTGCAGTAGCTTGGGACAGCACATCTGCCCAAGGGACCTGGATTGCCCACATCTCACCATGCCAAAAAAATTTCCCCCAGCCCATGGGGAAACTTTCTACCTAAGGTACATGGGTCTGACCCTGCTGTGCCAGCCTGATGTAAGAGAAGGTCCTTGGTGTGCAAGGGCTCTTCTGATGTACAGCAGGATCTGTGTCCTTGGCAGTCTCCCAGGCATGAGGGATGGGAACATGCTTGGCCAGGGTAGTTGCTGACCTTCTGTCTCTCTCATTTTCTTCCAGTCCTGGACGCACAACATCCAGCGGGAGAAGGAATTTCTGAGAAAGCTGGTGAAAGCCCGAGTCATCACTGACCTAACCAGTGGGATCTGAGTGGCTGCAGCCACAGCGTCCTAGGGAGGAGGTGAAGACATGCTGCAGCTCTGGGAGCAGGCACTGGCAGCCCTCTGCAAGAATCCCACCTCACTGAAGATACACAGAGATGCCCAGGTGCTCTGGGAAGACCCTCTTGCCAGTCTGCATGAGGGTTACATCTCCCACCTCCAGGCCTAGACCTGGCAGGAGGTGGGCAAGGGGCTGAGTGGACAGTTCTTGAACTCTGCATTGCAGACAGATCTTCTGCATCCTGAATTAGACAGGAAAGACTCAGGAGAGAGAAGAAGGGTTTGTGAATAAAATGATTAGTGCCAAATGGGAGGTGATGCTGCCCCAATGCAGCAAAGCCTGAATGTACAAAGTATTATTTTTTAAGACTCTGCTGGAACCATACTAGAAATACCAAGGTACAAGGCAAAGTCTGCTTGTGCACAGGCGAAAAACCTGGCCTCTTCATGCTCCATCTGCATTGTCACCGGCCTCAGACCTTTCCCCAGGAAAACAAATCCATCCAAAACTTCGGTGTCATTGGTGCTGCTACAGTTCAAAGGGAGAATAATGGCTTCCTCTTATTCTCCACTTGGAGCTTCTGGATGGAGATGAGCATGGGTTTGTTTTTCTGCATTTTTCCTCACTTCCTCCACAGAGGCAGCAACAGCAGCAGCCACTGACTTGGCTGTGTTTTTCATAGCCATTTGCTCTGCCTCTGCCCTGACCCCAAGGTGGAGCAGGGAACCGGTGGCTTTCTCTGCCTACAGCAGACCCTTCCTGCCTGTCACGATGCAGAGGAGCCTTCCCCGTTGTGCTCAAGGCTTTCAGGTCTCTTGGTTTGTGCCTGCTGTGCAGGGCCCCCGTGCAGTCCGTGCAGACTGGTGTCACTGTTTCTGGACAGCATCTCGCTTTGGTTTTGTGTGGGAGGGGAGTAATTTATTCTTTGGAAGGAGGTCAGATCTTGAACGGAGATCTCAAGCTTTACAGTTTGAGAGCAGACTGCTGAAGATGTTTGTTTTACGTTCCAGACCAGATCATGTTCCCTATTTAAGCGACGTGTGACCTCAGTGATGATGGAACCTGATGGGAACTCTCACCCTCTGCTCGGCCCCTGCTCGCTCCATTTCCAAGCTCCTCCCGTGCTGCTCTAGCACTGCTGCTCCTCCTACTCTCAGGAGCACGTCCTTCCTTTGCCGTCCCAAGATGCACTATTTGCACATTTGATTTGTATAGGTATTTCAGAGGAGCTGGAATAAACTGATCAACGTGGCCAAGTGCAAGGGCAGCAGGGTGGTCTCATCCACCTGAAGAGCGTGGGGAGAAGGGAGAATGCTAAGAGAATGAATGGTCACATGTGGAAAGTGGCTCCTGTGCTCTCCTAGCCTGGAACAGGCTGGAGTGCACCCACAGGCACTGTCCCAGTACCTGGGTGTCAAGGCACTGGCACACAGCCAGCCGGTGCTGGGGTCAGTGGAAGGGGATCCCAGAGGAGTGTGGGTTGGGCTCGTGGTCCTGCCACTGTGTCTGACATAGCCCAAGGATTGCAGTCTGCCTTGCTCTGGACTGAAGGGAGCATGACCCTGGCATGGGCAAGGAATAGAGCAGGGCTCGCATGGCTCCTCTAGACCAACTCTGCACCCGCTGACTTGCAGTGACTGTGACTTTGGACCTGAGACCCTCAGGGGCATGTGCAGGAGGGGCAGGCAGTGGCCCAGGTGTGGGGCAGACGAGCAAACTGTACAGAATGGTTTGAGACCAGGCTGCAGACAGAGCCAGCTCCCAGGACAGGGCACTGAGTGCTGCTCACAGACCGGTGTGGGATGTGTCCCTCAGGAGCCTCTCCTGCCTGCTGTGCCTGTAGCCAAGGAGCTTGCTCAGGGCCAAGTCCTGCCCAGCTTCTTGTTGTGGCTGCTGTTTCCCTTGTCATCTGGGGGCAGCTCAAAGATCCTGCTGGTTCTGGGCCACAGAAGGCATGCTGGGAGGTTCTCCTTCCTTTTACCCTTCCCATGTCCCATCCCCACTGCTCTGGCCTCCCAGCCAGGCAGTATCTGTTCCCCCAGGGACATGCCTCCTGTCGGGATGCTTTGTGAGATTTCTAGCACGCTTTTGAGTATATGCTGTGGCAGATACTCCTTTGAAGTATCTCCCAGTTTGTTTTTGGTTCTCAAGGAGTCCGTGGGACTGGATTTCCAGGGCTCTCACCAGGCAACACTGCCTTTGCAGTTCCTGGGTGTTGGCCTGAAGTTGGGACCATCTTCTGTTGAGTCCCAGCCATGCTAGCAGTGGGAATGCTTGGTCTGGATGTGGCTGAGGTTGTGGCTGGGGAAAGATCGACACCCACTCTCTGTCTTGATGCTTTCACCAGCTGCCATGAAAGCCCTAGGGCTGTATCCATGGGCTGCAGTGAGCTGAGATGGCAGAGTGGGCAGCTGCATCCAGAAGGAGGAGGGAAGAGCCTTTGGTGTCTGTCCTGGGCTCCTCTCCACCCACTGGGGGAAGGACCCCCCACAGAGGATTGTGATGGCATTAATTTGATTAAGACTGGTTTATTGAACATTACAAAGCTACAGGGCACTTTTATCTTCCAACTCACTGGCTCCAGGTCCAATGACACAGCATGGCCACTGCTCAGCCTTCCCTATCATCCCAGCTCTCTACCACAGCCATGAATAAGTCCTGATGGGAAGCTGATCCTACAGACCAGGGAGATGACTCCAAGCCCTTCCTTCCACCTTGACAGGAGTCTCCAGGCAGAAGAGTCCAAGTTGAATAGTTGAGTGCATGGCTCAGAGTGACCGTGGTGGGTCAGGACCACCTGCATGTAGAAGGAAGGAGCGTTTGGGGACCAAGACTCTTCTAGCTCACTGACACCACAGAGCAGCCCATGGCCGGGTGGTGGGGCTCCAGCTCCAGGAGCAGTGCACAGCACTGAGTTTTGCTCCTGGGTGCCGTTCTTTTGGCTGCCTCCCCACGTGCACCTGCAGCCACCTCCCGCCCTTGAAACGATGCAGTCCTGGCAGCTCGGAGCGGTGCACGCGGGTCAGGGCAGGGTCAGTGGGACGGATGTGAGTCTTGGCCTCTCCCTTGCAGTGACTCACCTTGTCAGATCGGAAGGGAGAGCCCAGGGGAATTCTCCACAGCCTAAATATAGAGTGGGGTTTCCTGGTGCCTTGATGCGCTGTGATGTAGAAAAGCCACTCAGGTGGCAGGGAACCCGCCTAGAGACAGCCCAGGGAAACACAGGAGATCAGAGGCCAGTGACCACCGTGGGTTTTGCTCCAACTAGTGCAGAGAGCAGGTCTGGGGAGCTGCAGGGCAGCCTGCGTGTGCTACTCTAGAGGACAGGAGCTGCCAGAGAGCTGCTGCTGCAGTGCTGACCACACCATGGGCTGCTTGTGCATTTGTAGCAGCGCCCACCACACTGGCACTGGGACCACCAGCTCACCCTGTTAGGCCTGGCCATGCTGTGGCCTCAAGCTCACACGTGCCAAAGGTAAGCACCATGGCCAGGTAACATGAGGCAGCAGTAGGATCCAGCCCAGCATTCCTCATCCCAGCATCTCTGGGCTTCCAGTGTCTCCTTCCTTGGAGGGAGAAGTGGAGAGGCCCTGCCCAGCCATGCTGTGCTACCCTCAGTGTGAGCACTGCTGCCAGTGGGGGAAGGTGTCAGTACAGGGGCGTCTGTGTTAAGTGGGGGCAGTTAGGTTGGGTATGGGCAGAACTGGGCATGGGCAAGGGCTTCCAGAGTGTTTGGAGGGGAGGCAGCCACCACGCCGAGCTCCACAGGCACCAGCACAGCGTGTGCTCTCGGTCTGAGTGTGTCACTCACAGTATTAGAGACGTGTCCTTTAGTGCAGGAGCCCCTTTGGGGCCACTGCCCAGCCCCTCTGAGCTCTGGCTCCTTGCACAGTCTGCACAGGGTCTTGGAAAGGCCAGTGCATTCGCCGGTACTGTACCAAGCCAAGATGCAAGAACTCAATGAGTTTTTAAAATTAGTTTTAGTTTCTGCATTTTTTTTTTAATTTCCCCTCTAGGCAGGGAGGATAAGAGTCTTGCAGGCTCCTCCAAGCCGGCTTATGTCACATCAATTCTGTCATATCACAGAAGCAATAAAGCTATCAAACAAGCTTGGCTGGCCTCTTTCTTCTGCTGCCTTGGGCCTTTTTTATGGGAGGCAGAGGGATTCCCCTGGTTGGGCTGTCCCCTGCCTGCTTTCACTGCTGACTCCAGAACAGTAATCCAGCTACCAGGAGCTGCAGCTGGCTGATGCCAGTGGCCTGGTGCTGGGGACCAGAGAGGGCTGTGCTCCTCCTTGCAGGTGACTTTGAGGGGTGGGAGAGGGGATTGCAGGTTGGGTTCATTTAACGTTGGAAGCACAGGCATCAGAGCTTATCCTGCCTGTGACAAGCTGCCTGTGACCGACTGCTCTCTTGGGGACTCCCTGCCAGCAGGGTGACTTCCCGCCAAGGGTCACAGCAGCAATCGGGCTGGGTGCGGCCCTGACAAAGGCAGGTGTCCAGCCAAGTGACCTTCTCATCACAGTGCCTTGGAAAAGGAAATGGTTTAGGAAGCCAGGAACCGAAGCTGTGACCAGCTCTCATACCTGCCAAGTCCCAGCTGGAGGAGTGTGGAGGAGTAACCTCTTAGGCAAACCCTGGTGATGCCACCAGGCTCTCAGAGCCACAGGATATGTTGGGGATAATCCCATTGCCCAGAGGCATGGGAAGGCTACTTCCAGGTCCGTGACTGGTCTGCCACACCTCCCATCTTCTAAACAACAAGGGGTGGGTTGTTGCTAGCACCAATGGGCCCCCAGAGAAGCAACTGCCCAGCCCTCCCTGATGCGTGGTTGCAAGTTTCAAGGAGGTGCTGGAACGGCTCAAATCCTCCTTCCATCCCTCCTCTCTTCCCAGCATTTAAAGAGCAGGACCACCACTGCCATCGGGCTGAGTCAGCCCCAGGGATGGCCCATGCCCTGTCCTGGTCTTGGGAGGGCGGAGGAGGAAAAGAGCACAGAGCCTGGGACCAGGGCACACAGGGATGTTCAGGTCAGCTGAGACAAGGAGACTTGTTCAGAGCTATCCCTGAAAGAGCCACATCACTGCTGAGATGGGACACAGCCTGCGTCACAACCCTCTCCCACATACGTTTTGTCACACCCAGCCATGGCCTCAGACAGCAGTCACAGCCTGCTCAGTCCTGCCATCTGGATGGTCTGCATCACCCCCATCCTGCCACATGCAAGGGTGGCATCTTTAAGGACTGATGTCACAGTAGGCCCCAGCTCGTCAGGGCTTATTCCAGACCAAACAAGGCACTTGGGGATACCCCAGCCCCAGGGGTGCAGGAGCATGGCCAGGCACAGGCAGTGCCAGCAGCAGTCAGGGAGCAGGTCACCCTTCTGTCTGGAGACCTGTGGGGCTGGAACCCTGCCCTGCACCCCAGTACTCTGTGCAGCCTGACCCATGCTCAGCACACCCCAGGGCAGAGCCAATACTCATGGAAGCCCAAGAGGGGAGAGCAGTTCTGGGATTGAGGCACATAGCAGGCTTCTGTCTCCCAGGACAAGAAGAAAGGGCAGAGGAGGGAGCCAGTGCCTCCAGGTGTCTGGGACAGCAGCCTCGAAGGTGGCACACCTGGAAGAGGACCGAGGCCAGGCTTTGCACAACCACCTCTTCCACATGACCGGGAACACTGTGGGATCACCTGTATTAAGTCCCCTGTGCCATGCCCCACATAGCCTCCTGAATACCACCAGCATCCCATCCTCAGGACTTCTGACTGTATCCTGGGGACATGAAGACCTGCCCAACCTGTAGGGAAGGTGGGAGGGGATGGGATAACCCCTCTGCTGAGCCAGCACCCGAGGCTGTGTCCAAGCCCTGAGCCATCCCAGTGGGGGATGCAGCCCTTCCCTTCATTGGCAGCCCTCTCTTCCCGGGCAGCTTCCCTAGTATGGGCAAGGCTGTGGCCAGACCCAGCTCCATGGGGACAGCCAGGCAACCTGGAACAGGACATGCCACTCACACTGAAATTTTCCAAGAAGGCAGCTGCATTAGTCTGTAGCCATGCAAAGCAGAGGATCCTGTTCCCTGTCACTCGCCCCCAGCTGTTTCTCTAACGCAGGGGTGCACCAGGGCCTCCAAAACTGTGCTGGGCCAAGGCATCCAAGGGTACCGCCTCTGATGCCCCCGAGGACATCTCAGATGGGAGCAGCCCCAGGCCACGGCCATGGAGCACCAGTCCCACGGCAGAGCCCACGCTCCCACACAGTCCCACTAGCAGTCAGGGAGCCACCCATAGCCACGGACTAGCTGAAGATGCTTGTGCCAGGACAGGAGTGGGGATGAGAAGAGGGGAGCCGGGGCCACACGGTGCCGCTCCAGGGCAGGTGAAGCAGCTGATCCGGGCCGCGTGCCACCTCCGCTGTTCCTGCTCGCGGTGGCAGGGACGGCTTAGTGCGCGCCGCCTGTGCCCGCACACTCCCTGGCAGGTGATGTCGCAGGAGGACGCGGGAGTTGTCACCCCCGCGCTGGATAATCCGAGGAGATGAGAGCAGGCGAGGCGGCGGCTCCGCAGGTGGCTGCAGGAGCGGCTATCCGACCCTTCCGCGGCACCGCGGGGCCCAGGCTGCCGGGTGGCCGGGAGGAGGTTAAAGCCACGCGGGTGGCCCGAGGTCGGGGCGACCTGGGGACCGGCGTGCAGCCGTGGCACAGCCGGCGACCGAGCCGCTGGCCCCGCTCCAGCCAGGGAGTTGCATAAGCCCGGGGAGTTGCGCCCAGGCGGCGGAGCGCCGCCGGGGCAGGTGACACGGCCGACGGCACCGCGGGGCGCGCAGCCCGCCCGGGCGCCCTCGGACCCCACAGCCATGAGGGCCGGACCCGGGGGACTCGCCTGGCCCGGGGCGCGTCCCGGCGATCAGCTCCGGCCAGGGGAGCACGTGTGAAGCGGGGCCGAGCGGAGGCGGCCCCGGGATTTGGCACGTTCGCAAGGAGCACTCGAGAGCCCCGGGATGGACGCGGAGGGCCCCGGGCGGTGACGTAAGGACTCGCACGGGCTCCGCTCGGCTCGCCAGCCGGCCCCCATGTCCCCGGGGCCAGCGGCGGCCCCGGCGGAGGGAGGCAGGGCGACGGCAGAGGTAAGGAGCCCGGTGGCGGGCGGCCCAGCCGAGGAGGACGGTGGCGCGGGGCGCGGGCGGGGGGGAGGCCGGGCTCCTCCTCCGGCGCGGCCGCACACGAGCGCCGGGCGCACCGGTGACCCGAGCCAGCTCGGGGTGCTTGGGACGCCGGCCGGTCCCGCCGCTGCCGGGAGCTGCCGGGATGGCCCTGACCCTGCCCGACAACCCATCCCTGTCGGATCCCCACGTATGCAAGGCGTCCCCCGCGGAGTCTGCCCTCCGACGCGGGATCCCCGTGCGGCTCTGCTCCCATAGCGCTCCGGGAAGGGCTGAACCCTTTCCCGAGGGTGTCCATGTGTCCGTCCTGGTAGCGCTGTGACCAGGCTGTCGGGGCAGGGAGCACCGATCACGGGGCGTCCGTCCGGGCTGCGAGTCCACCTGCCCGGGAGTCGGCCGACGGGCAGGTGGCGGTAGCGGGGGTCGGGTGCCTCCGGGGGTCCCAGCGCTGTTCCCGGCAGGGTGCGAGTTTCCGCGGGAGCTCGGAGGCGGTGCGGATCACGGCGAGAGCCGGTGCTGAAGCGGGTTGGGCTGCGGCTCCTGCTGCTGGCGGGATTCCGGTGCCCTCCTGATCCCGGTGCGGTCGAGGCGCCCGTGCGGGTCGGAGTGCCGGCGCCACTACGCGCGGATCGGGGTGCCGGTTGGTATCCTGGTGCCAGTGCGAGTCGGGGCCCCGGTGCCCGCCTCGCCGGTCAGGTGACGGTGGCTGGAATTTGACACCGGCAGCGACGACGGGAGCGGGATGGAGCCGCCGCTGCCCCGCACTGCGCGTCCGCCTGACGCTGCCGGCATCGCACCCCGAGACGCAGCGGGAGCGGCACCGGGAGCAGCGGCGGGAGTCGGTGCCGGCGGGGCAGCGCCGGCCCCCGCCAGCGCCCCGCCCCGGCGCAGCGGCGGCGGGCGGCGGGGGGCGGCGGGGAGCGGAGGCGATGCGGGGCAGCGGCGGCCCGGGGGATGGTCCCCGCCGCGGGCACGGTGAGTGCGGGCCGGGGCGGCGGGCGACAGCGCCCGCCCCAGCCTGCCGGCGGCCCCGAGTCTCGGCGGAGGCTCTTACCGGGACTAATGGGGGGACAAGGGGAGCCCGCTTCGCCGCCCACCTCCCGACAATGCTCGAGGGTCGGTGAGGGGTCTCGGGCCGCCCCCGGGCAAGTTCTCCCCGGTCGGCTACCGGGGTGCCGAGCCCGACTCGGCGGAGGGAAGCGCTAGGGGCCGCGGCGGGGCCAGGGCTCCCTGCCGGGGCGGGGAGAGGGGACACCCCGCCGCGGGCACCCGGGGACCACGGGGACGGAGTCTCCCGCCTCTTCCCTGGGCTACCGCCCGGCCCGTTGGGCACGTCGGACAGGTGTGCGCCCCGGGCGGTGGGCAGGCGAGAGGCAAGGGGCGGGGGTTCCCTGTGCCCCCAGGCTCTGCTGCCCCTGAATTAGGGCCGAATCTGGTCTCTGCCGTGTGTCCCACTTGTCCAAGCCCGGGACCACATCATAAGTGGGGTTGATTTCTGAGCCCCATCACTTCCTCTGCCAGAGTCAGCGCGGAGGGACGCAGGGCCCCCGCCGGTGCCCTCAGGTGGCCAGAGGGGTCTCTGGGCATCCCCCGAGCTTCCAGGTGGGACCCGCGGCTGCAGGGCTGGCATAGCTACTTCGAGAGCCGAGACACTCACCGCGGGCCTGGGGCACTCGCTGGGCCCGCGTGGATGCACTTCGCGAGTGTCTGCTGCCTCCCCCGGAGGCCTGGTGCAGCCACGGGACATCCTCCCCCAGCGCCCCGTGCACAGGGCAGGCAGCGGGGCTCTCGCCGGGCTCTGCACGAGTGAGAGTGAGGTGGCTTGCTCAGGGATTGCACCAACAATTGCTGTTGCTTATCCCCGGGCGGGAGACACATGTGGCGGGGGTCCAGGCAGGTGCTCACACGCATGGGCTCGGTTCCGACCCTGGGAAAAAACCACGCCTGTGTCTATGAATCGCCCGGCAGGGCTTTGGCAGTAGTGTCTGGGGCAAATCTCAGCCGGATTTCCCCGTACGGGGCATGGGGGTCTGCTGTGGGGTGTGCAGGTCTGGCACCCCCGTGGGGTGCCCAGGTGCTTTTGGCTCAGCTCTACCCGCCCTGGAGGAAAGCAGCTGTCGAGCGGGGCTGCGGGGCCAGCGTGGGCTGCAGTCCTGAGCGCTCGAGGAACTGCGCCCGCGGACGGGCCCCGAGTCTGGGGAGGCACCGGTTGTGTTAGTCCGTCGCTTCGGCTCTGGGGCTCCCGGCGGCGAAGGGAGGCTGCCCTCGTTCGGCGTCCCGCCGGCAGCGCTCCCGCTGCAGAGTCTGGGGCCGTGCTGCCGCCGGACGGGAGAAGCCTGAATTGCACCGGCTCGTCCGTCCCGTCCCGTCCCGCCGGGATGCTGGAGCCGCGGGGCCGTAGCTGGGCGGCCGGCCGCGGAAGAGAGACCGGAGAGTCCGTCCCTTCCCAGCAGGGCGCAGGGACCCTCGCCTGGCCCCTCTGGCGGTGCCGGCCTGGGAAATCCATGACCTGGCGGCAGCGGCTGGCCTGGGGCCACGGGCTGACCGGGGAGCGGAGTGCAGCGTGTTTGGCCAGGCTGTGGCGGCCGGGGGGGCCGGAGCGAGCCCTGCCGGCACCGGGGGCGCATCCCGCCTGGTGCACGGCCCCTGGAGGGGGCACATGGGCCTGGCAGCGCCCACTGCAGACCCGCGTCACAGTGTGGCCAGTGCAGGGTGGCGTCAGATACCGCAACTGGGTATCTGCTGGATCTGGGTATTAGGGACCATCCCCTGCAACGCTAGAGGGACTGGAAGAAATTATTTTTTCTTCTTGACCCAGCAATACCCAAGCATGTGCTTTCACTTTTTTTTGGTCAGGGTTGCTCTCCTCAGCACGTCCCTGTCCCCCATTGCTTCCTTTGCCATGGAAGCAACTAGGACATGCTGGGGCAAAATCAAAGTCATAGAGGGGATGGAGGAATTCCTGGATGCAGAATGTTGCTAAGCTCAAAGGGGACAGTCCTGTCCTGAGAGATAGAGTATGCAAAGGATGGGCCAAGGAGGGTACAGCCCCATTTGGAACCACTTGTAAAGCACTTCAAAGCCAGAGTGTCCTAGCTGTGTACACTGGGGCACCCCTGCACTGCAGGGGGAAGCTGGGGAAGGAGACAAAGATATGGCTGCAGACAGGAGTTGTCCCATCACCTCCTGGGAGATATCACTCCCTTGAGACCATGCTTGCTGCTTCGTTGGAACCGCACACAGCAGGGATGCAGTTCCTTTCTGCATGTCAGGGCAGTGGACGCCAAGCAGTGGTGTTGGGGTGAATGACTACAGTGAGCCTAGCGTGGTGCTCCACACCCTGCTTTGTCCCCACAGGACCTGGTTGACCATCCTGCCCCTTGCAGTCCCACTCATCCAGGCTGCTCGAGGGTTGTGTGTCCCAGCTTGGCACAGGCAGCACCCTGGGGAGCCAGCATGGGGCCAAGGGGTGGCTGCACCCAAGGACCCTGTGCTAATGGATTTGGAGTTTCCAAGGTCAGGCTCCCACTGTGAGCAAGAAAAACATTCCCAGGGAAGGGCCATGGGAAAGGGCCCCCCTGCGCAGCACTCTCAGCCCCAGCCACTGCCTCATAGCCCAGCCTGGCATCCCAGGCTGTTCACACAAGGACATGGCTGCATTCCCCCTGAGGAGAGGTGCTGTACAAAGGCTGGGTTGTCCAAGCTGCCCAATCTCTTGGAAGGGGTGTTAGGTGTGGTGAGGATGCCTGGCTATGCTAGGAGACGAGAGGGGTAGGGGTGGGCCATGAATGGGGTGCAGGAGGTGTTGTGATGTTCTGGGAGGCGAGGGAGGGGGTGGCATGCCTGGCCTGGGCAGGGGAGGCATATGCCAACTCCCAGCCAGCCAGCTTTGTACCCACCCTGTGTGACCTCAACGTCTGTACTTGCAGCTAGCATGGACCAGCGACAGGGGCCACCAGAACGAAGGCCTGCAGGACCCATCACGCACCCGCAGCCCAAGGTGAGCCCAGGTCTGTCTGGCTGCAATGGCCAGAACCGAATTACCCCACCCACACCCATGCCCAGCTCATGGAGCCTCGTTCCTGGTGTGGGGACCCTGGTTTGGGCTGACCCTGCTGTGTTGTGATTCGTTGCAGGAGGGGACACTGTGGGGGTTCTTTGCCATCCTGTCACTGCTGGCTGGGCTGGCCACAGGCACCCTGCGAACACCACCCTGCAACAAGACACTGGATGCAGCCCCCACGCCACGGGGCATGGCCACTGCCAGCCTGTCTGTGGAGGATGGTGTGGAGGCGCCACTTGGTGCTGCCTGGAGCCAGCTGTACGGTGCGTTTTTGGACAGGCCCTCCAGGCTGGGCGTGGCAGTCCTGTGTGTGGGGCATGGGCAGGTTGGGAGCTGCTGTGGGGAGCCCCAGCCTATGTGGGGCTGTGGCTGCACTTTGGGGCTGAGCTGACGGGATCTCAACATATGGGACCCTGAGCTTCATGCTGGGTATGTGGCAGAGCCCTAGAAATGAGAAGGTGAGAAGATTTTTGGCTGGAAGAATTTTCCCACACACCCACACACCTTCTCAGGCACCAGCCATTGCCATGGTGGGTGATCAGGAGAGATCTGTAGGTCACAGAGGGAACCAGCAGGCTCAGAAGGAGGGCAATGGGTGCCGGATATGTCCTGACAGCTCCATCTCCTCCATGTGCAGGGGACAACACGACAACAGGTAGCCCAGGCACCCCAGAGCTGGCGGAGGACCTGCTGCTGCGTGCTGAGCGCTCACCACCAGGCATCAACAAGGGCAAAAAGGGGCAAGGGAAAACCTCACGGAACACCCGTGGGCGCAACTGCCACATCCGCAACCTGATGGTGAAGGTGCGTGACCTGGGCCTGGGCTTCAACTCGGACGAGATCGTGCTCTTCAAGTACTGCAGCGGGTCCTGCCACCGGGCACGCAGCAACTATGACCTGACGCTGGGCAGCCTGCTGCGGCAGCAGCTCATCACCCCAGGGCCACAGGAGCGGGTCCTCAGCCACCCCTGCTGCCGACCCACCCGCTATGAGGCGGTCTCCTTCATGGATGTGGAGAACACATGGCAGACAGTGGAGAAGCTCTCAGCAGCTGAGTGCAGCTGTATTGGCTGAGGAGGGAGCTGCTGGCTTGGCCCCAGCTCGACACATGCCGACAGACTCCAGCTTGCCACATGCAGGGAGTGGCACTGTTGCCCAGAACAAGGGTCTGGCAGAGGCTAGTGCCCCTGTTATTATGTGGCCACAAAGAACCGAGGTGAGGTGGAGTCATGGCTGGGGTATGGGTGGCCAAGCCTGCTCCTGCTCAGTGCCAAGCAGCTGGTGCCACTGGCATGCCCAGGTGCCCTGGCTCAGCCCTGGAAGACGAGCTGAAGAGAGTATGGACCATGCCCACTGCTCCCAAGGGTCTGTCAGCCCAGTGCCCATCAGCAGCACTGTTGCACCTGTGATCCAGGGGCCAAGCATCACTCAAGCTTCAGAGGGGGCAAAACGTCCTTGTCCCCTCGGGCACCCTGGGGTCAGTGGTGAAGGAAGGGGTATCCCTGAGGGCAGGGATGCAGTGGGGCCAATTTACACCAGTGTGGAGTGGAGGCCTGCGCCCGGACCAGCAGCAGCCCCTAGATTCTGCAGGGTGTTTGGTCATAGACACCCATTGGGACCCCGACCCCTGCCTGGTTCCCAGGGTAGTGGCAGGGTCCCCCCGCTGCTCCGTGGTGCTGTGGCACTAAACTATTTATTACTCTAAATTATTTATTTATTGTTCTCGAGCGGCAGCTCCTATTTATGACTTTGGGCCCCCGGGGGCCGGGTGTAATTTAACCCCAGCGCTGCACTGAAGCCCTGGGCAGCGCCCCGTGCACCCCGCACCCTTTTTCTATTATTTGTAAAATTTGAGGGATAAACTCTATTTTTGTACAGTCGCCTTTTCCTGTAGCAATAAAGCGATGGGCTGCGCGTCCCAACCCCTGCGTGTGCCCGTGATGGGGACGGGGACGGGGGTGCCCCTGCGGCGGCAGCGGGAGGGCGCGGAGCGGTGCTGCGGGCGGCTCCCGCCGGCACTGCCCGCCCCGTGCGGGGAGCGCTGCCGCCCGGCAGGGGACGCGCGGGGGCCGGGACTGCCGGGACTGCCGGGACTACCGCTCCCGGCGTGCGGCGCGGCGCTGCGGCAGGTCCTGGGCTGCCCGGCCGCGCCTGCGGGGCCGCGGGGAGAGGCAAGGCGGGGCCGGAGAGGAGCGGAGCGGGGCTCTGGGGCTGCTCGGAGAGTCCCGCGGGCGCCTCCCGGCCCGACCGCCGCGCCGAGCCGCGCCGCCCCGGTGCCGCCGCCCCCGTCGGGGCGGGGAGGCGGGTCCCGCCGCGATGCGGCTGCCCGTGCGCCGCCGCTGTCGCCCGCCCGCCGCCGCCTCCTGAGCGCCGCCGCAGCCATGGAGCGGAGGGCGGAGGCGCCGCCGCCGCAGGGCCTCGACTTCACCGTGGAGAACGTGGAGAAGGTGAGCGAATCCCATCGGCCCGGCCGTGGCCGTGGCGAGGCGGGGAGGGCTCGGCGGCGGGATGCTGGTGGTGCTGCGGGGGATGCTGCTCGGGGAGCGGGGGGCACCTGCTCGGCGGTGCCGGGCACGGCGAGGGCGGTGTCCCCTGTGCCCGCCCGCCCTGCCGCTGCTGGGGGTCCGGGATGTGGGGCTGGAGGGGGAGCCGCCGGGGCAGCCCGGGCAGGGAAAATGATGTGGCAGGAATGAGAGCAGAAGGGAGGGGTTGTGTGTGTTTCTGACTGGCGTCCTCTAGGTCGCCAGCTGCAGCGCTGGGCAGGGAGAGCCCACGGGTCTGGTCCTGGCTGCTGAACCAGCTGCATCAATGTGGAGCCCATTATCGGCGTCTCCATTAAGCAGGGAAGGAAGGAACTTTTGCCAGATGCTGGGAATATTGGGTATTACAGTTGGGAAAAGCCTTCAGCGGGTGCATAGCCCATTGATACCTTTCTAAACCAAGAATCCGGCCCCTTTGCTCCTGCTGAAGCTCAAGGTCCTTACGGTATCTGCAGGGCAACAGGAGTGAGGCTGGTTGCTGAAATCTGGGATCCAGGGAATGGCCACAGCAAGCCAAGGCCTGCTGGTATCCCACTGCTGCTGGGATGAGCCCTGAGAAGCTGATATGTTGCCCTGATGTATGACCTGGGGTTCATCACAGAGACCAAACAGGGCATCTCAGTGAGCACACCTGGGAGGGCAGCTAAGCAAAAACCTTCCCTTGGCCGCCTTGGAGGTGGGGGGGGCAGGGCAGCAGAGGATGCATCCCTGAAGGGCAAACAGCAAGTGCATCACTCTTCCACTTACCCTGTAGCCAGACGCCCAACAGACATCCATAGCTTGGTCCTCAGATAGTTAGTGGGAATCCCAGTGTCCTCATTTTTCCTCTATAAGAATAGACTGAGATCCTTGCCAAGGCAATACTCATGGGTGTGCTGGTGGGCACATAGAATCATGGAATCATTTAAGTTGGAAAAGATCTCAGATCATCATGTCCCATGGTTAGTGCAGCCCTGCCAAGCCCACCGCTAAACCATTTCCCCAAGCTTTTCACGCCTGTCCCTCCCCAGTAGGTTGCCTGGCCTCACAGGAGACGTCAGGTCAGGGATGTCAGGTTTGTCACTGGGTGCTGGTTGCCTTTGTGGCTGCAGGTGAGACACAGCCCACCTCTTCCAGGGAGATGGGGATAGAGCACAGCCAGGGGATTAACTGATGTCTGGAAAATGCTACGTTCATGCAACCTTCTGCAGCTTAATCTGCATACATCCAGGGCTGCTGGATGATTTTGCCTCTGAGTCCCTTTCTTTTCATCAGACACAAACCGCTCCTTTGTTTGCACCAACAATGAGGCGCACACTTGTCCGGGAAGGGTGGGCAGTGCCAGGGTGGGGGGCACCCGGCACAGGCTGGGTGAGGTGCGGCTGTGCTGAGAGGCAGCTCATCCTTGCCAAGCTGCTCGGGATTTAGTCTCCCAATGCCTGGAGGAGGCAGAGATGCCCTCTAGGATGCTTCATCTCCCCTCCCCCAGCCTGCCTCTGCCACTCCTGATCTCCGCAGGCTTTGCCATCTCAGTAGTGTCCTCTGAAGGTGCAGCAGTGGACTGCAGTGGGGCTCTGAGCTGCTGGTGAGGGGCAGCAGCACGGTCCCTGAAGAGGGGAGGAAGCATGGGGTGGGATCAGAAAAAAAACAACGAGGTTCAGCAGTTCTGAGCCTTTCTGTGTTAGTCTTTTCCAGGAAGGTCTGTGGGGTGCAAAGTGAAGGAAAGATGGGCTTTGCTGGGAGCAGGGTTGGTGGGAGGCAGGTGGGTAGAGCCACTTTGTCAGAGGTGATGCTGGCAGATGAGTGATGCTCCCACTGGCCTGGGTCCTTTCACCTGCCTGGTTTTGTGCATAGCTCTATTAATAATACTGAATATTGATTGAAGTCGGGGTTTGACTCCACTCTGAGTCAGTCAGTGATAAGTGCTGGGGTTAGGAACAAACAGCATGATGAGCTGGTTATCTCTTAAATCAGAGGGCTGAAGCCTTTCCAGGTCCCCTGCAGTGGAAGTCATCATGTGTGGCAGAGTTGTAGCTAGGGCAGTCTGGGAAGACTGTGCCTGTGACACTCTTCTGATGGTTTTCATGGAGAAGATTCTGTCCCTGGAAAATCTTTTTGTACCCCTACTGTTGTTTGTTGTACAGTGGGGTTTTGCAGGGCTCTGGGGTGCCTGTGTTTATGTGTAACCAATGCCAGCCTCCAGCTGTGAACAGTGGTTTCAGGGAGGCAGGAGGGTGAAGGTGCTGGAGGCAGGGCCAGGTCTAAAAGCCTGTGGACAGGTGCCAGGTTCAGGTGCTGCACTTCAGGAACCATCTGAAAGTTGCTCCCTGTATTTTTTTTCTCTGTTTTTCCATAGGGAGCTCTCCTGTGGCACAGGGAAGGAGCAGGGCTGCACTAGGGCTGAGCTGTTTTGATAGGGTTACTGTGTCAGCATCCCCCAGTCCTAGCTGAGGGCTGTTGTCTGCTTTTTGTTTTCTTCTGAGCCTGACCTAGATGCTGCTCTGACTTCAGCACAGCTAGAGCTGGCTGGCGTGGCCATGCTGTGTGGACCTGCTGGGAGTCCAGCAGCTCTGGGCTGGCTCTGCTTCCCCTGCACCTGCTGCTGAGTGGGGCTCTGTTGCTGTGTTTGGAGGGGTTGGAGGGAAGAGAAGACTGGGAAAGCCAAGGGCTTCAGGCTGTGAGAATGCTCAACCTTTCATTGCCTAAATGGTGCAGTCTGGTTTGTGACCTGCGTGTGCTTTTGTGTGCCCAGGAGCTGTCCCTTGTGTGACTGACAGCCTGGTGCTGGGGTAATGATGAAGATGGGTTGCAGATGTTTAATCCAGGCTACTCTGTCCAGCTTAGAGGAGCAGTGCACAAGCAGGACTTGTGCCCTGCAATCTTGGTTTCCCTCAGCACTTAATACTGCAGTATTGGACAGGCGAGGAAGAATGCAAGACCCTCCTGACATGTTCTTAGTGCAGTTGAATCTGCTTCAGCAGTATTGCCCTTTTTGAAATAAGAAAAAAGGCAGTGCCATTCCTCCTCGAATTTCCCAAGTGCAGTGCTCTTGCCCTCTTTTTTTGTCGAATTCCTTCCAGGTCTTTCCTCTCTTGTCCTGCCTCTGATCCTCTGGGGTGTTTGTAATATTCGCTGACGTCTTTTCCCTAGCACATTAGCGGTCTGGCATCTCTGGGCCTTCCAGATTGCCGTGTGCCTCTCTGGAGATGCCTGATGAATGCACGGAGTCTCTCCGGCAGGATGGGTAGGCGGGGTGTCATGGAGCTGACATCCGGAGCCTACCGCAACGGGAGAGGGACGGCTTTGATCACTGCTCCTCTGAGATGCTGAGCCTCGGGGATGTGGCAGCTGCTGGGGCTGCCTTCTGCCCAGGAGGATGGGGAGGAGAAATCAAGTGCATCTGGTTTCTTTGGAAGGCTATTGCCTGTCTTCAGAAACCTGATCAAGAAAATTGCAAATACACGAGGGTGAGGGAATGGCATCCTGTGTCTGATAGTGGATTGACCACTTAGTCCTTAGAGGCAGCCCGCATGTGTGCGAGGTGGCAGCACACTGGGGATGGTAAGCTGGGGGCCGTAGGAGGAAAGAGTCTTGCAGAATTGAGGGAAGCAGGGAGTCACCTTGTTATATGTTTAAGCAATTGTTCTTGCAGAAGCAGATTCCAGCCAGAGCCAACCTTGGCTGAACACAGGGCTCCTTCCAATGGTGTGGTGCTGATGAGATGAGAGGGCAGCATCTTGTTGTCCAGTGCTGTCTGAACTCTACAAGGGCCATTGCTGGAACCTCATCTCAGCTCTGATGCATTATGGTGCAGGAATGGATGGGATTGGTGCCCAGGCTCCAGCAGAAATTCCTCTCTCAAATTGCTTGTGTTGGGTAGATACAAGGGATAGTGGACAGGGGTGTTTGGCTTACCCTTGCAAATCATCCTCGACTTTGCATCTCCAGGATGAATTGCTCCAGCTCACCCTTTGCTTTTTCAGGCCCTTGCCTGCCCACTCTCGTTAGGACCTCGTGCGTGTCCCACAGCCCCTGTCCCTGCTGGTGACAACCCCGTGTTCTGCAGAGGGCTGATGGCAGTGTAGCAGTGGGAGGGATGCCAAAGCTGCTGAGCTATGTCTGGGCTGCAGCCTCTTCTGGACTGCTGAGGACTTGGTGTGGGCAAGCTGGGCTCAAAGAGGGGCTTCAGAGTGGCAGCATCTTTTATTAGGAGAGGGAAGAAAAACCCTTTTCTTTTGGACTGCTGGCAAAATGTGGGTCCATTGAACAGGAGCAGCATGCCTGGCGGCACACGCCCGGCTTTATTTTGCATCCATTTGCTATCCTCAGCAGGCTGCCGTCTTCCTCGGGTGCTGGCTGCTGAGCCTGCCCCGCTGGGGCCGGGGGGGGGCAGCTGCTGCAGGCAGGGGGAGGCAGGGATGATGTTCCCTTCACTTGGCAGAGCCAGGGTAATAATGGCTGTGCTGTTGCAGGCCTGGAGCACTGACGATGCGAGTGCGTTCAAGTAGAAAGGACAGCGAGAAACTGCAGCAGGAGACATCCCGGGAGTGCTGCTGGAAGGAGGCTGGTGGTTGCCAAGGGGCCGTGGCCACCGCTGCCCTCGCCATGCTGTGGCTGTGGGCACGCTACAAGGAGGAGAGCAGGGATATATTTTGCAGCTTTCTGTTTCCCCAGTTGCGATGCACCTGCTGTCAGCTCTGTGTGCTCAAGCAGACTGGCCCTTGGAGGGCAGCTATCTCCCCATGGAGCCCCCAAGAACAGGAGGCAGCACGCTCCTGCTCTGGGATCAGAGCCATGTGTCTGAGGCTCGTCTTGTCACCCCATAATGGCATGGACACAACACATCCCTGCAGGGTACCCCCTGTTAATGTATTTACGCAGTGCAGTGAGGGAGGCAGCCTGCTGGCGCTGGGCTCCCTGCTGGAGCTCTGAAAAGTGAGAGCTGGGGGTTCTGAGCTTGTAGCAGATCCTCTTCCCTTGTGCTACCTGAGTGCAGTCTCAGACCAGGTGCCTCTGCTTGGCTGTAACTCTCCGTGGACGGCGCCCGTTCCACCTAACAAAGGAACCAGCATGGGATCTCTGACCCGTGTCTTTTGGGCAGGCTGCCTTGCACCAGTGCAGCTTACTTGAGGGGCTGATGTTGCTCCAGTGGCTAAAGGCTGACTGAGGCTTTGGTCACAGCTTTTTAGAGCAGGGAAGAGCCATCATAATAAGCTTGAATTATTTTCAGCCAAGCAGAGCTGATGTTGGAGAAGGCTCCTTTCCCGGCCAAAGGGCATAGCTGACAGCCAGGCTGTTTACCAGCTCTCACATTACAGGTCTAATTGCAGAGAAGGCAGGTCTGGTGTCAGCCACCCATTCAAATTGGAATGCACAAAGCCTCCCTGTTAGATGTCACCCGATTTCATGCCTTCTGCTTCTCCCTCTTGGCATTAATGAGTTCCCCTTGTCATCTCCAGTGCTTCCTGATGGGCCTCAGGGTGCTGGCCACAGTGGTCAGACTGAAGTCCAGCAGCTGCCGATGCTGGTGCATGGTCTGGCATGACAGCAGTGTCTCCTTGCTGAGGAGGAGCATGCTGGATGTTTAGGTGCCCATCTGTAGCCCTCTGCCCAATGCTCTCAGCAGAGGATGGTACTCAGCTGATGTGCATGGTAGGCCAGGGAGAGAGCCTAGTCTGCTTCCAGGGGCTTCTTCTGCTGCATTGAGCTTAGTTAGGATGGTCCGAGTATTTATGCCCAGCCTTGGAGGTCCCCTGGAAGGGTCTCCCATGTTGTGTATAGTACTGGATGGGGTGTGCTATTGGTAGCCCTGGGGCATGTTCTGCCTTTCCTTTCTACCTGGTGTCCTGCATGCAGGCAGGAACAGCCATACTTTTTTCAGGAGCCACCACAACTGGTCCCCTCCCAGGCAGGGTGCTTGCAAAAGGGGGCTGAGATAGATTTTTTTCCAGAATATTCTTCTGACTTCCAACAGCTTGAGCTTTGCATGAGCTTTCAGCATTAACTTTGCTTCCATCCTCTGAATTTCTTTGTGTAGTTTTTCATCTTACCACTTACCTTCTCTCCCTGAGGTTCTGAGCAGTGGAGGCTCCAGCATGTCCTTGGGGACCTTTGCTGGAAACCTCCTCAGAGACTCCCTGCAGGAGGAGTGGGAGGAGCAGGGCTCTGAGTGGGTGTTGCTGGGCGTGGATGCCTCTCCAGAGAGCTCACTGGTGACCGTGGGGACTGTGGACAGGACAGGATATGAGGGGTGCAGGCAAGGTTCTGGGATGGTGGTGGTGGGAGAGATGTCTGCAAAGCTGGCCCTGCCTGGGAAGGCGTCTTACAACCCAACTGCTCACTGTTCCTCTTAATGCAGGGGTAGTAACATCTCCCCAGCGTGAGTGTTGGGGGGAGCAGCTATGAAGGTGCTCCCTCTTTGCCATTGTTACAATGCAGGAGCTGAGAATTTTTAGCACAGCTGGTGCTGGAGTCTCTGACTGGGCTGCATGCTGGAGGTGTGCAGGATGTGTGTGTGCAGGATGTGTGTGTGCTGGAGGTGTGTGTGCTGGAGGTGTGTGTGCAGGGTTGGTACCTGCTTGCACCTCAGCTTCATGTTGGGTTTTTCCTGGTTGCTCGCTCCTCTCCATTCAGTTGGATGATCACGTGGAAGCACCAGAGGCTGCTGGCTTGAAGCAGACCCTGTTGGCAGGATTGGGTCTTAGCCAGCAGCACTGACAGCCCCATCCAGGTGGGGGATGAGCCCTCAGCTGCTTCCCAGCAGGCAGACTGTGTTTGCCAACCCCTGCTCTGCTGGCCTGCCATGGTCTGCAGTCACCTGTGGGCCAGGTCCATCCTGCACACGTGGTGCAGTCTGTGTTTTGCAAAGCTTGTGCAGGTTTAAAGGTTAGGACTCCTGTGTACACGTTGTGCCTTGTAATATATGATGCATAGGGATTTTTTTTCTCCCTGCAATTTTCTAAGTGGTAGCACTATTCAAAATAGAAGAAATAAATGCATTAGGAAATGCACGGAGGTGTAAAAATAGAGGCTGGGAAGAGGTGGGCTCCTCCTGGGCTAGGGAGCATGCAGAGGGCACTGCTCATTTCACCTTGTGATAGTGCCCAGCAAGCAGGGAAGGAAAAGAGTGGGTTGTCACCATTCTGGGAATCTCAAGTGAGATTTATTTTGGAAGAAAAACAGCAGCAAGCTCTGATGAGAGCAAGAGACAAAGCTGATAATGGTTGGGAGCTCCAGCTTCAGCCCTGCTGCAGGATGACTCAGTCCTTAGCACAACAGCAGGGGTAGGAGCCAGGTTCCTACCCCCAGGAGTGGCTGAGCTTTTAGCACATCTGCAGCTGCTGCTCTATAGTGAAGTAAATTGTTGCTTTGCTTGGAGGGGATGCAAGTGCTTACCTCTGCTTCAGCAGCTGAGTGATGCTTCCTGCATCCAAGTCCAAGAAAACTGAGAACAGAGCAAAGGTTTGGCTAACTACTGAGAGCTCATGGTCTCCCCTTGGCTTGCTCTGTTGGGACAGATTTCTCTCTGCCATATCCTGCTTATGTAGGGTTAACCTTTTCTGTGTCAGGGTACATGTTTTAGTGGGTCAGACGCTGTCCCTCTGCAGCCCATGCTGGCTGACTCCGTCTCCTACGACGTACTTCCTAACCTCTTTCTTACAAAGAGGTTATCCTCATTTTCCCCTGTCACAAAGTCTTGAACAGCAGTGAGTCAAATTATGGCCCAGGCAATGCCGACTCTGTAAAGTGCCTGCCATATTGTCCTGCTCTTTGGTCTCACACTGGGAAGCAGCAGGAGGCACAAGCGCTTGTTTGGGAAGCTTGTTCCTATGCCCCAAGCTGCCAGTTCTGCATGCTTAAAAATAGGGTTTAAATCCTCTCCTGGGTACAAGACCTGCAAGAATTTCATAGAGCTTTTTAAAGGGGGAGGGAGAGGTTATTTGAGACCTGAAGCCAGGGTGGGGGCACAAAAAAGTCCTCTGCACCTGCTGCAATCATCTTCTGATTTGCTGGTGGGTGTGATGGGTGCCTGGTTGCCCGACAGGTGCCATGGATTTTCCTTGCTCCTGGCATGTGCAGTCAGCAATTTGAAATGAAACGTGCTGTGCCAGGCAGAAATCCTCACTGCTGGAAGATGGAGTTCAGACAGGGGGTAGTTATTCTTCCCCTCCTTGTGTGAGGACAACACTGGTTGCTGGCTGTACCCACGTAGGATAAGTAGCTAATTAAGGTTGGGCTTCATATCTGTATAATATTCCTCTGCAAATAAAGCCTTGTAGCCTGTGTGATGCTGTTCGTGTGGATCTGAGCTATGCAAAGCAGTAACTACATCTCACAAAGCTGCAGGAGCAGGTAAGTGATGTTTCCCGTCTCCATATGGAGAGATGGACTAGGCAGCACTGGACTGTCACAGAAAGCAGTGGCAGAGGCAGGCTTGGATGCCAGCTCTCTTGGCTCAGCTGTTACTGGGTAGGTTTGGGAATATTTTGAAGGGACTTAATGGAGAGATTAATCCCTGAATTTAGTGGTTGTGGGTTTTCAGGACTCTGTATAGCCTGACAGATAAAGATCTGCAGTGGCTTTTGCATTCCTCGGGCTCATGGATGCAAGGTGTGGATCACAGCACCTTTCAGAGAGCAGGTGTGAGTGGAAGGCAGGAGGGCTGGTCAGCCATGTCCCTTACAGTCCTCATGTGGAAGAAGGTCCTGCACCCACCCCAGTTATGGCACATTAGCAGGGAAGCACGCAGATTCAGCATCAGTGAAGGTGAAGATGGGAAGTGACTAAGGAAAAGGCATTTCTAGAGTAAAGCATGAGAGGAGGAGAAGGATGCTTTGCAGGTCCTCTCCTGCTGCCAGATCACTCTCGCTTCACTGAGAATGGGAAGAGGGAGGCCAGCTAACACAGGGCAGCCCCTGAGGAGGGGGGTCTTGCTGTACAGGGCACCCTGGACACTGAGCTCCATCCTAGTGAGTCTTCCTAGTAAACCTTTCCCAGGCAGGACAGGCCACAGTGGTGCTCCTCAGCTGCTCTAGGGTGCTTCCCTCTCTCTTCCAGGCTCTCCACCAGCTGTATTATGACCCAAACATCGAGAACAAGAACTTGGCTCAGAAATGGCTGATGCAGGCGCAGGTGTCTCCCCAGGCATGGCACTTCAGCTGGCTGCTTCTCCACATGGACAAGGTGCCTGAGATCCAGTACTTTGGTGCCAGCGCTCTCCACATTAAAATCTCCCGTTACTGGAACGACATCCCGGCTGACCAGTATGAGAGCCTCAAGTCGCAGCTCTTCACCCACATCACGCGCTTCGCCAGCGGCTCCAAGATCGTTCTGACCCGGCTGTGCGTGGCGCTGGCCTCCCTGGCGCTCAGCATGATGCCGGAGGCCTGGCCCTGCGCCGTGGCAGACATGGTGCGCATGTTCCAGGCCGAGGACTCCAACGTGGACGGGCGAGCACGGTGCCTGGCGCTGCTGGAGCTGCTGACGGTGCTGCCCGAGGAGTTCCAGACCAGCCGCCTTCCGCAGTACCGCAAGGGCCAGGTACGCAGTGTCCTGGCACAGGAGTGCGGCTCCGTCTTCCCTTTGCTGGAGCAGCTGCTGCAGCAGCAGGACTCCCCTGGTTTCATCAAGCAGAAAGTGCTGAAGTGCTTCTCCAGCTGGGTTCAGCTGGAGATCCCGCTGATGGACTGCGAGAACCTCATCCAGGCAGCTTTCACCTCTCTGCAGGACCCAGAGCTCTTTGACACAGCAGTGGAGGCTGTGGTCAATGCCATTTCCCAGCCCGATGCCCAGAGGTAAGGGCAGCCTCTCCTGTGTGCTGCAGTCTGGTGCTCCTGGACACAGCGGGGAAACAGGGTGGGAAGGAAAAATCTCAGGCTTTATTCTAGCTGTCGTTGGCTCTGAAGGTAATGATGACAGGATTTGGGAGTTGGGAGGGTATCAAAAGCAGTTGAAGGCTGTTGGTTTCCCATGGTTGGTCCTGGAAGGCTTTGCACTACGGTTGACTTGTAGGGTCCATGAAATCCTGGGCAGCTGCAGCCCATCTCCATGCTGGCCACTGAGGCAGATGAGGATGCATGCTTCTGGCTCCTCGTGTCAGATCCTGCAGCAGCCAACCAGAGAGCAACTGCCCAACTCCTGCCAGCAGGAGTTCAGAGACCTTTCTCTGCTTTGTGCTGCTGGTCCAGCCAAGGAGCTGATTCAGTGCAGAGATAATAAAACCAGATCTGTCATTTTTTTCCCTCCTCTTGGCTCCAACAGCTTGTGCCAGCCAAGGACTCATCCTTTGTCTGTGGCCATGGCTGCCCTGGGAGCAGCTGAGCTAGTCCTGCTGAGGCTGCGCTGTGGAGCTCTGAGCTTGTCTGCTTGGCTGCATTGCCTGAGCTGCTGTCAGCTCTTGGGACCAATGCCTGCAGAAGGGACAGTACATCTCCAGTTCCCGTGGCCACATCCCTTCCTGGCTGCTTAGCAACCTTCCCCCGAAGAGGAGGGTTTCCTTGAAGGCTGAGCTGAGCTGCTGCCACTGTGCATGCCCTGTGCATCGCTGCACATCACGCAGGCTCCCACCCTCTGCAGCGGTGGGAATGATGCTGCCACTGCAGTTGTGAGTCCTGGTCGTCCCCTTGCTTAAAGGCAGGGGCAGCCTGCATGTTCCCCAGCTCTAGGGTAGCCTGGGGCTGCCCTTTTCAATGATGAGGAGTTGCATCTGTGTACTGCAAATCCTGGTGCACAAAGGAACCCATCTGGATTTTAATGTGTTGCTGGCTGGGGGGAGGGGTTGCCTCATTTGCTAGTCTTTAGAAGATGACCACAGGCTGGTTTTTCTTGTGGCAAAGGCTGTGGACCAGCTCAAACCCTTGTAGCAGGTCTGGGGCAGAAAGTGAGGTGTGAGAAGGGCACCTGCAGTTCTGAAATGTTGGACTCTGTCTTCCTGCTTTCCATTTCCCTTGAGTCTCAGAAGTCCCTTGACTGTGATTCCATACCTTTGTGCAGAAAGAGCAGTGCTGCTCTTTGATTGCATTAAAAGGCTGAGTTTTCTGCTGAGCATTCAAAGTGAATTGTGGAGAGAAGTGTGACTGACAGTGGGGTTTCCTCTCTGCTTCTATGCTGACCCTGCCATGCAGTTTTCGGCCCCATTCACCCCTACCATGCTGGCTGCTCCCTTATAGCATTTTCAGTACTTGCTCTCCATCCTTCTTCCTGGAGGCATAATCAGCCATGCAGAGCACTGTGCTGTCTGTAGGCATGTGGGCAGTGGCCAGGACAGGGCAGGCAGCTGGTCTGAAAGGCTACCCAGTGTGTGACCCTGGTGCAGCTCCTGCCCCGGGGTGTGGGGACAGCAGTGGCATTGTCACAGGGATGCCCTGCCAGGCAGTGTGTGGTGTCGGCTGCTTCCCAGCCCTGGTGGGCGCTCTCCTCCCCTTTGTTTCTTGTGTCCACTGTAATGTGTTCTTCCTCCTGCTTCCCCTAGTGCCAGCTGTCCTTGCCCTCTGGCTTTGTCACTCAGCCAAAGTGGATCCAGCTCTTTTCCAGAGCCCCCAGGGAGTCTCCTGACCTTTCTGTCTCTTATCTTGATAGTCTGGGAGGTCCCTGCTGCTTTTCAGCTGCTCTCCTCCTCCGAGGTCTCTCGCCTTTGTTTCCGCAGGGCCCTTGGCTGCTGGCTCAGAGCATTCTTGGCACTGGGCTGCTGGCATGGTCCTCTCCAGAGCTTATTAGGGTATTGCTCCATGAGAGGGTTAGTCTTGGGACTCACCACTTTGCCATGGGTTCCCTGAGTACTTTCCCCCCTCGCAGCTGCCTTCACTGACGTTGCTGCAGAGGTGATCATGCAGGTGTGCTTCTGCCACCAGCAGAAGTCTCAGTGGCTCATGAACTTGGCTTCTGACTTTGAGGATTAGATAGTTGGTGGGTCATCTTCCCAGGGGAGCACCACCTTGCAAGGCAGCTCTCCTGTGTCCAGGTGGAGGGCAGGTGTGACCTCATGGGTAAGGACCACGTGGCCCTGGTGCTGCCTCACTCTGGGGTAAGTCACATGTGCTGGCAGCTCCTATTTCCCTGCTTGCAAGTAGCAGTGAGTGGTTTCCTGCCTCTGAGGTGTTACTAGAAATGGTGCACCAGAGATGTGTAGGTGCAAAGTGTTTGATCTCTATACCTGCCAGGTGGGTGGGAGCCCTGTGAACCCACAGAAGGGGATATGCTGGGTATTGCTGGAGTCTTGATGCTACTCCTCTGTTAGGACATGGAATTCCTGAGAAAAAACCTTGGAGGCTGGGCCAGGAGCTAGCACTGGAGCATCTCTGAGCACACCTCTTCTCTTGAAGGTGGTAGGAAGCTCCTCAGTTCTGGGAGGGGAGGAATGGAGATATTGTTGCATCTCATTTGCAGAGGAGAGTCTTGGGCTATATTTTCCATCTCATTTGAGAGTTATCCCCTCAGCTAAATGGGTCAGAGAGCTTGGCAGCACATGCTGCAAGGGGAGAGCTTTCCTGTAGTGCAGTGGGTAGCATCAGAGTGGGGTAGGGACCTCCTTGTGGTGTATGCCCATGGTAGGAATTATGGAGTGTGGATGTTGGACACTGAGTCTCCTCTCTGAAAGCAGCAGGGTGTTTCTACAGTGGTGGACCTGGCAGGATTTCAGGTGTCTGTATGGGATTGCCTGGTGTACAGCCCATCTCTTTCTGGTCTTGGTACCTGGTGCTGAATTTTTGAACAGGAGTTTCACTTAAAGAGTTTTCCAAGAGCTTCATTAGAAACAGGTTTTTAATAAGATTGGGTTATTATCTGGTGGTTCAGATTTTGCATCAGGAAGGATGAAATTGTCCCATATGCCCATATCTCCCCTCTACAGGTTGTCCCCCACACTGGTGCAGTTTGCAGAGGGCTATGGGAAGAGCAACAATAGGTGCTGGTCCTACAGAGGGAGCTGCAAATGCTGCAGTTCACTGGGTTTTGAGAAGGGACCAGACACACTCATGAAAGCAAAATTTCCTCAGCTCCTAAACACTGGGATAGCAATTCTTGCTCAGGAAGGCTAAGGCAAATCACTGCAGGGAACTGCATGGGCAAAAGTCACCATGTGGCTGCCATGTTCATATACTCTTTCACAGGCATTCAGAGTTTTTGGCTGCTGGAAACAAGCTGGGCATCCAGGGGCTCTTCTGAGCTGGGATGGTTTTGTCTTCTTCTGCTTGACAGTGGTGCAGGGGTGGGAAGTGGTGGCTGGCAGCACCTTCTGGGGCAAGCTCTGCACCTGGTCAGGGATGTGGCATTAGCTGGTCCCTTGGACTGGAAAGCAGCAGGTGGACTGACCAGGGGGCTCCATGCTCCTGGATATGGAATAGAGCAGCTCAGCTCTGGCTGACTTGACTGCACGTCTTGAGTGACTGGTTAAAACAACTCACTTAGAACAAGCATTTCTCTCCTGGCTAGGGACCCTTGCCTCCAGGATGCCCTTGTGTCTGCAGAACAGTTAGCAGAGCAAGGTGGTGCTCAGGAGACATGGTTCACCCAACATTTTCTAGAAGTCTTCAATAATACAGGATTGCAGCATGGAAGCAAATCCAGGTGGTTATCTCTGTTAGCTGTGCAGGGATTCCAGAGGATCAGTTCAGGTCCAGACACTGTGAGTGTCTCAAGGTAACTGGCAGAAGCAGGATCCTTGTCAGAAAAAGTCATAAAAGTCATGAAGCCATAAAAACCTCCCTAGAGTAATGTGAACCCAGTGCTGTGGAGGACGGATGGCTTTGCCTTACACTGAAACAGTGGAAGGTTCCCTATGGCTTTTTGTCTGGGCACTGCCCTGGCTCCCTTGGGCCTACCCTCCATGCAGCATCGGTTCCCAGGGAAAGGAGCTATTGACTTTCCAAATTCTCCAGCATCACATTGTTCCCATGCTGCCACATGCATAACTCAGAGGGCATCAGAGGCTTGGAAGTGGTTTATGCAAAAATAAGCCCTTTGCTGTGTGATTTTCTCTGGGGGAGAGGGCGAGAGGAGGATGATCCCCAGCAGCACAGAGGGAATGCTGGGACGACAGCTGGGATTGTAGACACCTTGTTTCCTCTGTCTTCTCTTGCTGACCCAGAGAGAAAGCTGCCACCACCAGCACAGCTGTCCCTGTACTAGTGGCAACAATGGCTTTGTTCTCTCCTAAATGATCCATAGCACAAGCCACCCTGCCACTCCGGGGTGGATGTGTGGCTGTCCTGGTGTCAGCACTCAGGTCTCTTCCCCAGGATGGGCACAGGAGAGCTGGAATCATGTATGCCTCCCACTCCAAAGATTCCTTAGCCCCACACCTGCGTGTAGGGGGCGGGCAGAGAGCACAGGCTGCGGCTGCAGATAACACGCCTGGGTGGGCAGGGAAATGGCAGGGAAAAGGCAGGCTGCTCATCAGCCTCCAGCACGGCCTCTCTCCAGGGGCCCTGGGCTGCCTTTCACCTTGGCTGCCTCCTTCCCGTTGCCTTGGATACCATCCCTTACAGGCAGCGGAGGGGAGGCTGCTGTGCGGGATGGGATGTGGGAGAGCAGTGCCGCACCAGGCTGTGGCAGCCCGGAATGTGCCAAGGGGCCAGGCATTGTCCCTGGGTGGGACTCCCCAACAGTGGTTGCCCAGTTCATCCCAGGCATGGCACACGGTCTGGATGTGCCCAAGCTGGAGAGTCACGCGGTTTCCCACTGCCTCTGTGCAAATCTGAGGGCTGTGAGCATGGTGGGAAGAGCCCACAGGTCTGCCCTCGCTGCTGTTCTGCTCCACATCGATGCTGCTGTGCACAGGCACAGCTCACTCACAGCTGGTTGTGGCAGTGGCAAGTTGGAGGTGCTGGCAGCCCTGCTGGCAGGTGTGGGTGGGCAGAGGCAGGGGTCCACACGGTGGTGCAGTGGGGGGTTTAACCAGAGCTGATGGGCTCAGCACTTCTCTTCACTTGCAGAGGCTCCGCTGCAGCAGTGCTCGGGGTTGCAGCTTTTGTCCTAATGCCACAGGCTGCAAGGAGAGTTCATGTAAGCAGTTAAGGGCTCCTGCATGCATCCCACTGCACAAAGCAGCCTCCAAGTAGGCAAAGCTGGGCAGGAGCCCTGGGAGAGCATCCGGAGGGATGGATGGCATGGTAGCCCATGCCACGGAGGTGATGCCTGGCACTGATTCAGGCTGTGCTTACAGGTATGTGAACACCCTCCTCAAGCTCATCCCACCTGTGCTGGGGCTGCAAGAGCAGCTGCGCCAGGCAGTCCAGAGCGGGGACATGGAGACATCGCATGGGATCTGCCGCATCGCTGTGGCCTTGGGGGAGAACCATTCCCGGTGAGTGCTGGGGATGGTCCCTAGGAGGGGGAGTGAGCTCGGAGCAGCCTGCTGTTCCTCCTCACATGCTGCTTTGTCCAGGGCCTGTCCTGCACCCAGTGACATGTGTCAGGGCAGAGGAGTTGAGCTCACAGCAGAGATGCCATTCTGACCATGCTCTCTGCTTCCCAGAGCCCTCCTGGACCAGGTGGAGCACTGGCAGAGTTTTCTGGCCCTGGTCAACATGATCATGTTCTGCACTGGCATCCCTGGACACTACCCCGTCAACGAAACCACCAGCTCCTTGACCCTCACCTTCTGGTACACGCTGCAGGTTGGTGACTGTTGAGATCAGCCCGCCAGGGCTCTGCCCTCCAGGCAGGGCCAGAGGCACCAGTGCATGGGGACTGGGGTCTGGCCTGGATTTAATTGGATTTCTGATATCCTCACTCCTTGCCCTGCACTTGCAGCTAGGGCAGGGCACATACCTAGGAAATGCTGGCACTGTGGCTGGCTCTTTCTGCCACCAGTCCTCCTTAGAAGTGTGAGCCGTCCTTTAAGGGCCTCATTAACAAAACTAATTAAAACTTCATGTTAGTTTTCTTTCCAGCAGCGGACCTGGTTGTTTAGCTCTTTGCTGTGTGCCTGCAGCAGGAATGAGAGCATGGCTCTAGTGGCTGCCCAGTTTGGGGTCCTTCTTCCAGGGTCAGTGTTCCTTGGATTGGCAGAGTAGTCCTGCCACACTGTGCTCTATTTTTAGCTCCCTTTCATCCCTCGGCTCCATTCCTCCACAATCCAATGTGGCATGGCTGAGTGTGGGCAGGGAGGGGAGCAAAGTCAGTGCCTTGCCAGCAGCTCCTCTGCTGCATGAGGCCAGGCTGAAGCTCCCACCACCTCTTGCTGCTTCTCCAGATGGGTCTGAGGTTACAGGTGCAGGCAGGAGGGCTGTGCTCTCTCACAGCAGTCTGAGGCACACATGCTCCTGGTGTAGGTGTGTTCCCAAGGATAGGACATGGCAGGACACTGCCACCCCCTATAATAATGCTGTATGAGGGTCCACCCAGCTTCTGGACGCAAGATGCCTCCAGATAATGCTGCCACTGCAGAAGGAGCGCAGCATCAAGTGGATCTTAGGGAGTTGGAAATGCAGCCTTCCAAGGTGTGCCAGGTCCCACCAGCCCTGAGAGATGTGCCTGAGTCCTCTGTGTAGCAGGCGTGTTAGCTCTGTTTTCCTTTCCCTGCAACACCTGATGTATTTATTCCTCCTCCTGCCTCCAGGATGATATCCTGTCCTTTGAGCCAGACAAGCAGGCGGTGTACCAGCAGGTCTACAGGCCTGTCTACTTCCAGCTGGTGGACGTGCTGCTGCACAAAGCCCAGTTCCCCTCTGATGAGGAGTATGGCTTCTGGTCTTCGGATGAGAAGGAGCAGTTTCGGATATACAGGTACAAGTGGGAGATTTGGATTTGCTTGTCAGGCAGGTGAGGATGCAGGGGCAGCATGCTGCCACCCTAGAGACTGAGTGCTGTATGATGAGACAGGGGGTGACATAGAGGAGATTCCTTCCACCAAGAGCTGTTTTGGCTGTGGTGGTGAGAATGAGCTGGTTTGGCTTATTTGACAAAATTTTGGCACAGCAGCAGTTACCTTACCCAAGAGGCCATAGGATCATTCCATTGTTTGGGACAGTGTGCTTGTATGAGCAGTGTCTGTGCCCTGGAGAGAAAGTGATGTGTCCACACGTGGAGCTCTCTGCATGGGTTGGGGACAGCATTTGGAGACACCCGTGTTCTCTGCAGGGTGGACATCTCTGACACACTGATGTACGTGTATGAGATGCTGGGCGCTGAGCTCCTGAGCAGCCTCTATGACAAACTGGGACGTCTCCTGACCAACACAGAGCAGCCATCCACATGGCAGGTGAGCAAGGGGACCAGGTGCCAGGCTGACATCTCCCAGCCTTCAGGGGCCTGTCCTCACCCTCAGTGGGGCATTGAAAGCAAAGGGACATGACAGCATGAGGAGCATGAGCACCTTGCCAGTACACATACAGGCTCTCTGGGGTCTGCTGTGGAGAGGAATAGGTCTTCTGCCTCCCTTCCCTCAGTGCTGCCAAGGGATCAACCTCTTCAGCTAGAGTGGGGGTGCTGAGCTGGTGCCTGGAGCTGGGGTGGCATTGGGCATCAGGGGTCAGTGCATGGCTCTGACAGTGCCTCTCCCACCCTGGCAGCACACGGAGGCCTTGCTCTACGGCTTCCAGTCCATTGCTGAGACCATCGACGTGAACTACTCTGATGTGGTGCCGGGACTGATCGGCCTCATCCCCCGGATCAGCATCAGCAACGTGCAGCTTGCTGACACTGTCATGTTCACTATTGGTGAGTGGGCTGGGCTGGGAGGGGAAGCCCCCCTGAGACCACATCTGCCCAGCAATACTAGTGGTGAAAAGCCAAGCTGGGCATCGTGGAGTGCAGAGAGCAAGAAGCTGTGGTGCAGTCCTGCAGTCTCACCCCATCTGTGTGTGCAGGGTCCCTGTCTGAGTGGCTGGCTGATCACCCTGTCATGATTAACAATGTGTTACCACTGGTGCTCCAAGCCTTGGGCAACCCTGAGCTCTCCATCTCCAGTGTCTCCACCCTGAAAAAGATCTGCCGAGAGTGCAAGTACGACCTGCCACCTTATGCTGCCAACATTGTCGCTGTGTCACAGGTAGGAGCTGGATGCAGGTGGATGTGGTGGTGACCTGGGATGTGCTCTGTGCACACTTTTTCCTTTGTAAGGATCAGGGCAGGGGGACAAAGGAGCAGTTCAGGGTATCTTGCTTGGCGCAGGAGATTTCTTGTCTGTTTTGTTCACAGGCTAGTAAACCCATGTGTCAGGCCCTGTGTCCTGTGAATGCAGAAATGGCAGCCAGTGACAGACACCACTGCCAAGGGCTCTGCTGGGGTTGCACGTGGGTGTCTGTCCTTCCCCCAGGGTTTTGTTTGCCTTGTTGGGAGCAGCAGCCTGCCAGCTGTGCACTTGCCACGCTGCTAGTGCTACTGCTGGGCATCTTGGAAGGCAGCACCCTTACGTTCAAGCCTCTCCTTGGAGACTGAGCTGATCCCTGCAGGGATCTGGAGCAGCTTGTTTTATGCTCCTTCTTGACTGTCAAGATTTGAGGCAGGTGAGGCTCAGAGTCCCGAGGCACTAGGAGAAGGGCTGGACTTGGGCAAGCTGCCAGGATGTACATGGGAGCAGAGAGCATCTCTGCTTTTGGAGCCTGGGGAACGCTGTCACTGGAATAAGGAAACCCTGGCTGAGGTTGACTCCTTGAGCAATCCTGCTGCAGAGCCTGTCCAAGCCAGGAGCTCCCCTTGCCGGGTGGCTGAGTGAGCTGGCTCGGGGGACAACAATTTTAGTTCTTGCCTGTGGCAGGTTGTGGGGAGCACACAATGTTTGTCTGTGCCCACACTGGTGTTAGTTGTCTTGACCTCCTGTGTCAATCCTACCTCCTGTTGTTAGTCCTGACTCCTGGAAGGGAAGGGCCTTTCTGCAGCACTCACCCTCCTCTTTTCCTCTCCCTTTCCCTTTGACAGGAGGTGTTGATGAAGCAGATTCACAAGGTAAGAGAGGCTGACTCACACCTCTGCTGATTCTCCTTGTCCCCCATGCCCTTCTTAGTCATGCTGAGCTGAAGACACAAAGCTGTCCCCAGACAAGAGCTCAGCACTGCATCCGTGGTGTGCAGGATCAGGAGAACCTGCTGGCTGCCTCTCGCTGCACTGCTGGGCTTCACTTCACCCCCACAGGCTGGGGTTGTGCTGGGAGGGTATGTCCCCTAGAGAGGGAGGAGGAGGAGGCTTATCTCCAGCAGTTCCCAGTCACTCCAGACCCAAGGATACCATGACAGGCATGTTTTCAAGAGGAAGAAGGGAGATAAATGTAGGAACTGAGCCCCAGCCTTGCCTGTGACTAGGACAGGGTGGCTGAGACAGGCTGTGCAAAGGATGGTTTGTCAAATTAGGGTGAGTGATGCCAGCACAAAGATCTCTGGACACCAGCTGGTCTTTCCTTGGCAGGTGCTGGGAAGAGGCCAGGTGTGCTGAAGCCAGAACTGTTCCCTGGGAACAGAAGCTGTTAGGGAGCTGTTTCCCTCTCCTGCAGTGAGATGCACCTAGAGGAACCCAGATAGAGCAGTTCAGGAGCTGCAGCACACCCAGCTGGGACCCTGGCAGCTGTCAGAGCATGGGCTGTGGGCCAGGCAGTGACCTGCCCTGTTGTGTTTTCTCTGTCCCAGACAAGCCAGTGCATGTGGCTGATGCAGGCTCTTGGTTTCCTGCTTTCTGCACTGCAAGTGGAGGAGATCCTGAAGAACCTGCACTCCCTGATCACCCCCTACATCCAGCAGCTGGAAAAGCTGGCTGATGAAACGGTGAGTGCCTGTGTGCTGCCTCTGTCCAGAAGTGGTTTCTCCTGCTGACTGTAGCCTTGGGGCTGCTGTGCTGATGCAGCACTCTTAGACGTGGGCTCAAGGGAAAGTGCAGTGCAGGGAACCTCCCTCTGGCATTTGCCTCTGCAGTTCTAGTTCCTTAGCATCCCAAAGACATCACTATGATTGAGTAGTGCAGTCTGTGTCATACTTTGGCTTTATTTTCCCTGGCAGCCCAATCCCTCCAACAGGCTGGCCATCATCCATATCCTGGGCCTGCTTTCCAACCTCTTCACCACCCTAGACATCAGCCACCACGATGACGACCATGAAAGCACCGAGGTCAAAAAAGTGCCAGTGCAGCAAGGACCCAACCCAGTGAGTAGAGTGACAGCTCCACGTTCTTTGCCACAGACTGGCCAAAGCCTCACAATTCACTGCAGGAGAGGGGGGTTAATGGGGAATGCATTGATGTATGCAAGCAAGAGGGTAGTGCTAGTTTATTCCAGCTAAAATAGCTGCTTCAGCTCATCCTACCACTCCTGAGGTAGACAGAGGTGACTTGACTCTTGGGTGCCTATTGGCTAGGTGCTGCTCTGGAGGATGGCCTGTGTGCTACCTGCCAACTGTGAGCTGTGCCAGGCTGCTTCAGAAAACAGCTGTCCAGCTTTGGAGAGGGGTGGTGCCTGAAGGTTTGAGTCTAGGCCATGCTTAGTCTTGAATCTCCCCTTCCCAGTGCCATGGAGGCCAGTTCTCTTCAGTGTCTCTCATTCCTTACAGGTGGTGGTGGTTCTGCAGCAAGTCTTCCAGCTCATACAGAAGGTTCTCAGCAAGTGGCTGAATGATGCCCAGGTGGTGGAGGTAACCAGGCTTCATCTGTATACTGCCTGCAGCTCTGCCTGTCCTTGCTGACCTGAGTGGGGGACAGCAAAGGACAAACTCTGGGTGATGCCCTGTGAGAGGGGTGTCTGGCTGGGTTACCTGGACCAGTGCTGCTTGCTGTCACCATCAATCCATTCTTGTCTGTCTTGTTCCTCCATCAGCTTTGCTTCTCTCCAGTAACTGAGGTCCTGCCATGAGCAGGGAGATGGGATCTCCCAACCTATGTTCCCTAAGAGAACAGCTCTGTTTTGAACTGGACCTGTATCACCTGGTGCTTGTCCAGTTTGTTCAGTCTAGTGATGCCCATGTTCAAAGTCCCACCAGCCATTTCTCCCTGGCCTTTGAGGAGCCTTCCTGTTGTAGTAGGAAGGGTGTTTCCTGATCACTGGGAGCATCCTGTGCTGCAGGGCAGGCCTCCAGTACCAGAGCAGGTCTGAGCCCTTCGCCTGGCTGGTCCCTGTCCTCATTGCCACCTCTTCACTCCCCTGGGACCCATCCATTAAACCCTGGCTGAGGTCTCCTGATGCCCATTGCTCATGCAATCCCTCTTTTCCCACAGTCTGTCTGTGCCATATTTGAGAAGTCTGTGAAGACCCTTCTGGATGATTTTGCCCCCATGGTGCCTCAGCTGTGTGAGATGCTGGGGCAGATGTACAGCACCATACCCCAGGTCTCTGCCATTGAACTAACCCGGCAGGTATGGAACTGTGCTTGGGAGGCTGGGGATGTGCAGGGCCAGCAGAAGCTTCGATCCTTCTCTCTCTTTTGCAGCTGGTTCACATCTTTGCCCATGAGCCTGCCCACTTCCCTCCCATCAAGGCCCTCTTCTTGCTCGTTACCTCAGTCACACTGACCCTGTTCCAGCAAGGTACGTAGGATTAGCCTGTCTTCGCACTGGGGCTGTTGTCAGGCTTTTGCATGCGTGGAGTCTGGAGGTGTCTTACCAGGAATGGCTGTTTTCACTCCTAGCTAAGCTAATTGGGGCCATCTCAGTTTCTTGGATTCATCCCAATCCCTGGAAGGTGGGTACCTTCCCTGCAGGCAACAGAAACAGGAAGCCCCTGGGTGCTCTGGGCTTCTGTACTGTTACAGCAGCCCAGGCTGGATATCACATGCAGCAAGGGTCAAACTGGAACTGCAGTCCAGCTTGGCAGAGAGGCTATGCCCACAGGAAGATCTTGGGGCTTCTCTGGGGACCACTGCTGCTTGTAGTGGCCTGAAATAAAGCCCTCATATGAGCAGGAGAATGTGTGTGTGAACAGTTGGGAAATTACTTTTTCAGAGTCACTGGTGGCCAGCGAGTCCCTGCTGTGATGCTGAGGATGCTGATGTTCTCCCGCAGGGTAGAGGCCCCTCTTTGGCTCACTGCCCACCCTACAAAAAGCAAATGGGGTTAGAACAGGCTCCTTTGCACCATGGCTCCCCTCAGCATCTTGGCGACCTGCCCTGTCACAGATACAAATGTACATTGGAGCTGCTGACTCTGGTCCTTCAGCATCACCACATGCGGCCCCCAAGGGGTCTTATCCTTTGCTCACAGCTGGGTGCCAGGTAGGGGCATGCTGTCCCCCAGCTCAAGGTTCAGAGCTCTCTAGAGAGGTGGGGGGAGACATGAGGAGCCCTGCTTCATCATCACGCCACAGTCCGAGCCAGTCCCACTGTGCTGAGGTGTCACTGGGGTCAGTGACAAGCAAGCCAGGCTTGCTCGGATATCAGGTCCCCGCTTGTGCCAGTGGCGTGTGGATGTGTCTGTGCTGGGACCCTTTTGCCTCGGTGCTGGGGAGCTGGCCATGCCTCCAGGCAGCAGCAGGCACGTCTGCAGGAGGAGAAGGGAGGGGACAGAGCCCGAGCTGTGCCAACACTTGGATGTGAGCTTTGCTCAGGCAAGCGGCTGTTCAGCTTGGTGTGTGCCCAGGACTGTCCCCATGGGCGGGGGCCAGCTCTGAGCAGGACAAGCCCCTTCTGCTGAGCCCACGTGTGGCAGGAGAAGGGGGGCATGTCTGAGCCTACCAGGGCCAAGAAGCGAGTGTGCACAGTCAGATGCCAAGGTAGGGTGAGTGGTGCTGGCACAGAGATCTCTGGGCACTGAGCTGCTCTCTCCCATGAGGATGCTGGAGGAGACCTCCAGAAGGGTCCTGAACTCACTGTCCTGGAGAGACTCTGGGAATGGGGTGGGAAGGTGTCTGTGCCAGGGTCTCCTGAGCAGCTGATGCTGGTGACAAGGATGTGCACGCCTGAGCCCAGCCAGGCCTGTCAAGCATTTGCTGAGGTGTTGTCGTTCACTTGCAGTTACCTTCCAGGACCAAACAGTGCTCTGAAGACACCTGCTCAGTCCCCACAGTGCAAAAGCTATAATTCTCCTTGTGGAGATGGTGCTCAGCTAGCCCCTGCTCCTCCTTCTCTTCCTCCCCAAGGAAATGAAGATCTCCTCCTTGGCTCTGCAGCACCCAGGTGCTAGCTGGAGACCCTGGGGCTTTAGACCCTTTCCTTTGCAGTTTCTTTCTGTTCTTGGGTTCTCCAAGTTTCATGATTTTTTGTATGTTTTGTTTCTTTAACTTGCTTCAAGCTGCTCATGTTGCCCATCCCCTTCCCCACACACCCCTCCTCCCTTACACTCCTGTTTTCACTTGTAAATTCTTTCTGTATCACATAACTATATGATGTTGAGTTGCTGTTTGTATGATTTTTCTCTTAAGTTACATCTTTATTATATTTTAGGGCCCAGGGATCATCCTGATATTGTTGATTCATTTATGCAACTCCTGGCACAGGTGTGTTTTAGTTTCTTATTCATTCACTTTCTGTTCTCTCTCTTTCTCTTTTTAATTCAATTTAAACCTATTTTTAGCTTTCTGTTGACAACGTTTTTTTTTCCTTTTAGTTGAATATCGAGTTTCTCCATCTGTTTCCGTGGAAGTTGAAAACAAAACATTCTCCTTTAGTTCTGGGTTCACACCATCCCCGGGGCAGTGCCCTACTCGGCAGGGCAGCTGCAGCTCCCTCCCCCTTGCTGGGCTGAAGCTGACATGGGGCGCTTGGTGCTGCTGCTGCAGTCACCCTTGGGTGACAGACAAACTAGAGCATTAAGTGGATGTTTCCCAACCCATTTACCTGTCCTCTGATGAGTCCTCTGGAGTGGAGACAGGCTGAGGTGGCTGCCCTGCCCAGGGGCCAGTGGGAGGAAGCCCCTGCCCTCAGGAGCAGGCAGCTGCCAGGGTTTGGCTCTGAGCAACGTGCTTGTGATGGCATCTGAATCTGGCAAGTGCCACATTGCCTCCTGCCCCAGCAGCCTCTCCGGGTGGTGGCAGTTCCTGTGCAGGAGCTGCTGGCTCAGTGGCACATGGGGACAGTTTGTGTTGATGTGGCAGGGGCTGTGGGCTGGCACTTGTGTCAGTGCTGGCGGTGGGCAGGCAGGGGCAGTGCTATGCTGTGTGTGTATATACACCTGCCCAGTGTGCTCCTCAGCCCCCTGTGGCCCTCAAGGGAGCAGCCCTGATGTCCTTCATGTACTCAGTGTCCCTGTCAGAGGCATGTTCTTGCCCAGCTATCCACAGGTTGGGTCTGTGGTGAGGAGGGGCATGGCAGAGTTACTTTCTGCTCTGTTTCTGTAATGAGGAGACCTCTAACCACACGTGGTAGACCAGTGGCTGTGCAGGAATACTCACTCAGGCTCCTCCCAGAGCTATGGCCATCCTACCCTTGCTGACAGCCCCGGGAGGGTGCCTGGCATGTCCTGGTGCTAAGCTGTCAGACCCCTCTGATCCTCCCATGGGTCTTGAGGGCTGGAGTGGGCATAGTTCTCACCTTGATGCCCAGAGCCTGCTGAGACACATTGCATCTCAAAGCCATATTGCAGCCTTTTCTTCCCTGTTTTTCATCTTGAAAGATGTAACATAATCAAGGCTATCAGACTTACGCTCTGGTGTTGGTTTTGGAAGCTGTGACCTTTTAACAAGGGTTTTGAACATGATGGGAGGGTGGTAAATGGGATCTGTGCATGAGGTTCTTGGTGGTGTCCTCACTGCTGGCAGTACCTCCATTTGAACACTGTGCCTAGTTTGGGGCACATTTCTGTAGATTTTTATCAGAGACCACAGAGAAAAGCCTCTGGGAAGATGGCTACCTTGTACATGTGGTGGGGAGGAAAAGCTGATGGGAGCCTGCAGAGCTGCATGGGTCTTGGGATGTGTAAAAGGTAATGTGCCAATTGTAGGTAAAAAATCCTTTTATGTTCTCCTTGAGTGGTACAATCAGTAACAGGAGGAAATCATGGTAAAGGATCCAGGTCTGACAGGAGCAAGTCTTCCTAAGAGGGCAGGGAAGCACTGGAAGATCACGCAGGGAGCTGTTGTTGCATGGAGTTCTTGAAAGGACCCAGAAAGCCCATTGCTCTTGGAGGATAGGTAGAAGTGATCCTGCCAGGATGTAAGGCATTAGGTGACTCTGAAAGACTCTCCCAAGGCTACTTATTGTTTCTTTGGAAAATACGGGCTTCTCTGGCTTGGGTTCCTCCTCTGTGTCTGGATACAGAATATTTGTTTTTTCTTGGAGAGAAAAGTGCAACCATGCTGCACTTCCGTGGGGTGTACTGTGAGACCAAACACAGCCCATCCAGGGTGCTGGGAATCTGTTACACACTGTCCTTGTGGGCAGGATCTGCAGGCAATGCTGGGGCAATGTGCTGGCAGCTGGCCCTGTCTCATGTGTGTGGATCTCCAGATAGCCTTCAGCAGCAGTCCTGCAGGAGCAGCTCAGAGGCTTCTATCTCCGTGTCTTCTCCATCTTGGATCACTGTGAGACATCTGACATCAAGCTGCCAGCCTGACACCACCCATTCATGACCTGTTGTTTTCCTGGGCTTTGTATTCCTGAAATCCCACGGAGACCAAAGGATCCCATCCCTGTCTTCTCTCTTCATGCATAGAACTTAGGTTTCCTCTTCCTTGGCCTGATCCTTCTCACAGACTGATGGTCTAGTGAGGTGCTTTAAAACCCATCAAGAATTGGCCCTAGCATCCCTGATTGACTCCTTGCTCTCAGGACTTTGAGGACTGTCTGATGGCAGAGATGGATCCAGCCTGTCCTCTTCCAGAGGACCATACTCTGCAGTGATGCTGTTGAGGATTTGTAGATCGGAGGATTAAACTCAGAGGGAACTGCAGATCTCTTCAGACCAGATTTTTGTGTGGCAGGAGCTCTTTTTACCCAGCCTGCTCTGTCTGCAGACCCCTTGGCAAAGTAATGCATCTTCCAGAGCAGCAGTGAATTTGGACACAAGGGTGTGTCAAGGTGGGAACTTTCCTACTTCCCTGACCATCCATTTTTGTGGTTGATCACCTTGGTGGAAATATCTTCCCTGTTTCAAGTTTGTCTGGTTCCTCCTTGCAGGCACTATTTCTGCCCACTGTACCACCTTCTGATAACTCAGGAGAGGATCATGAGGCCTGTATATCAGCTCTCTGTCACCAGCACACAGGGAACCATCTTTCTGTCACAGGATTCCTGCTGACTTTATTTTTGGGCTTGGTTGCAGCTCATGGAACTGCCCAGTTGTTGCGGCTGATCGTTTTGCCACAATGCTAATTGGCAATCCACACTTGATGACGGCTGGCTGATCATGGGATCTGCTGGCTTAAACTAAATGACAAAGTTATCATACTTCTGAAAGCTAAGGATAAAATAACCAGTCTGCCATAAGGCTGCACAGAGCAGTGCCAGCATCCTGTTGTCAGCTGCCCTCTGCTTCCTCTGCTGCATCCTGGGACCAGTGCAGTGCCCAAGGTGAGCATCCCACCCAGAGGGTGTGGGACTCACTTCCACCGAGGCACCTAAAGTGCCCTTGCCCAGGACCACATGGCTGTGGTGGCTGGGGCTTGCACCCAGGTCTCCATTGGCAAAACCCGCAGGAACTAGCGGTGTGGTCCCCACTGTCCTCTGTCTACTGGAGGACTGGGTGTCCCTTCCATGCCGAAATGGAGAAATGGGCACAGAAGAGCCTGCTCTGAAGACCTCTCTGGTGGTCTCTAGGCTGCTGTGGAGAAGAACCCAACGTTCCCTCTATGCTGTCCTGCAGGACAATTCATCTTGGAGAGCGAGTGGCTGCTCATGCAGATGATGTGGGGGAGGACATTTGAAAGCATTTAAAGACCTGCCCTCATGTGAGCAGGGGTGCTCTGACAGGAGGTAGGAGAGATGGACTGGCAAAAAGAGGTCCTAGAGCTGGAGCAGGGTTCCTGGTGCTAAGGAAAGAGTACCTAGTGTTGGGAAAGAGTAGCTGGACCTACCTAGTGCTGCTTCCTTACGGGAGAAGCTCCACAGAGCCCCATCTTGTGGGGGTAAAAAGTATCTTTACATTAGACATGTGCCTATGTACCCAGGTCTGCACTGGGCTTGCACTCTGCAAAGTGTCCTATGGGAAGGAGCTGTCCCAATACTGGCATGCTTTTCTCCATGGCACTGATGGAGTGAGGAGCAGATGCTGCAGTGAATCTGCAGGAGGACTTGGGCAGCTCGGCCTACAGCAGGTCTGGTTTGGCTGGGAGAAGGACCCGAGGTAGGTGGAAACCTGAGCACATTGGAAGACTTGTGCCAAATGGAACACTTGTAGCATGCAGGACTCAGGTTAAAACCCATGGATGGGCAGGGTAGAGGAACTTGCAGCTGGGTGGTTATCACAGGAGCCAGCTGCCTCTGAGCGACTTGCTGCTGGGGGAAAGGCTCTGTCCCTGCTCTGGAGCTCACAATAGGGCCCCAGCAGGAGTAGTCTCCCAGGGCTAAAACTATAACATCTCTTGCAAACATTTATCCTGTGTGGGGCCAGCTGAACAGCAGCAGCCTCAATAAGTGACTATGTTGCTAAACCATTGCTCAGCCAGCAGTTCACCTTCTGATGTTGGTGCCAGTGCCTCAGGAGCAATGGTGCACAGCCTGTATATACACACACAGGTATAACGTGGCCCCTGGTCACCCCATGAAGCTCTCTGCTTGTATCCAGCAGGGAGCAGGTCCCTGCAGTTGCGCCATCTCCACCTGGTACAGCGACGCCTTCAGTGCTCAAAACTGAATCCTCTTTTGCAGTGTGTGATAGAAAAGGTCAGAAAGGAGATGGGGTAACTCTGAAACCTGTTCCTCAGCTTCTTGTTTTTCAGCATCTGCACTGGGCAGATGGCTCTGGACTTTCCCTGGAGAAGACAGGGTGGGAATTATGTCTGTTTTGCACCAAGTAGAGACCCCAGGGGCAGATAGCTGTATGTTCTGGGTGCTGTTGATTGAGAGCTGTCCCTGCCTTTATCCCTGGGAGAAGGCTCAGAGGGCAGTAGTGGCCCCACACAGGGCTCAGCCCAAGGGCTGCCTGCCGTGGTATGCTGCTCTCTGAGCTCCAGGCAGGGCTGCTCCAGTGCTATGGCTGCTGTCCCTGATGTTGCAGTGACAGCAGGGCAGGAGGCGTGGCTGCCATTCCCAGTGCTTTTCTGCAGCAGTGGGTATGGTGGTCAGGGTATGGATGTGCCTGCCTAATATAGCAGGGCTCACTGAGGCAGGTCAGAAACCCTTCCCATTGAGTGGAGGGTGCAGGCTGAAACATTTCCACCCAGTAACTGCTCAGTGCCAGCACCAGGGGGCACAAGGTCATTGCACAAGGTACCACAGCTCAGGGTGTCTCCAGCAGCAGTGCCTGACCCGCACAGAGGCTGGTGGAATCACGGTGTGGCATTAAAAAAACCCAAGCTTTCTTGATCTCAGACTTGCTGCTCAGGACCTGCCAAGAAATGTTGGCATCTCATTGTCATCTGGTGCGGTCTGGGGCTACTGTTTGAACCAGTTGCTGTGGCCCCAGGGATGCCAGCATCTTCAGAAGAGCAAAGTACATGGGTGGCTGGTCTCTGCTGAGTCCTGCATGGCTGCCCTTGTCCTGGGAGCGGTGCTGCTGCCTGATCTGCTCTGATGGTTGGATTCTGATACAGAGTGTTTGCACACCACTGTGGCACCTATCCTCAGGTCCTGGGGTCAGTGGATCCTGAGCGTAGCAAACTGCCTGGCTGTTTGAATGATACACTTGGGGAGGGGTAAAGTGATGGTTTCCTGCTATACTGTGTGAATCTGCCCTTTCCTAGGGGTGTGCTCAGGTAAGTGCGTGTCCAGGCAGAGGCTGTCTGGGGCACTGGATTCCTTGGAGACTTCCTGGCTGCCTCTGCAGTGCCAGGTTCATGCTGCCTGTCTGTGTGCCTTGCAGGCTCTGAAAAGGAAACCGGATCTCTTCCTGTGTAGCAACCTGGATGTCAAAGCAGTGTTTCAGTGTGGTGAGTACCATGGGCATGGGCATGTGCTCTAAATCACTTTGAGGAGAAGCCAGCCTGCTCCTCCTGTAGAGCTGGGTTCAAAACAGCCAAGGGCTAGGGACCACAGGGCTGATTTGGGATGGCATGGGGGTTTTCTGGCTACTAACCTGAGTGATATTTGCCTGCAGGTGTCCTTTCGCTCAAGTTTCCCGAGGCCCCAACAGTCAAAGCATCCTGTGGCTTTTTTGTGAGTATGATGCCATCGAGGCGTCCTGCAAGCTGGGAAGGCAGGAGTGGGGCTGAGGTTGGGCACAAGAGCCTGTGCTGGCACTGAGAGATCCTGGCCTCTGTGTTGCAGACGGAGCTGCTGCCCCGCTGTGGAGAGATTGCCCCAGTGGGACAGGTCGTGCATGAGAATGGCAAAGCGCTGCTGCAGGCAGTGCTGGAGGTAAGAGACACTGGACCATGGGCTCCCCAGGCAGCACTGGGCTCTATTCCTGAGCAGCATCCCTGTGGAGCCAGGGGCATGGGTGGGAGCAGGGAGAGTGACAATGTGGGCTCAGCATATTGTTTGCTCTGTGGCAGGGCATCGGTGGCCAGGCTTCCCGCAGCCTCATGGATCACTTCGCAGAAATCCTCTTTGCCTTGAACAAGCACTGCTTCAGCCTCCTGAGTGTCTGGATCAAGGAGGCCATGCAGCAGGATGGTTTCCCCTCAGCCCGAGTAACTCCAGAGCAGAAGGAAAACTTCAGCCAGCAGATCCTCAGGTTCGTGTGCCACTTGCCCTGGCAGCTGTGCCCTACATTTCCCACAGGAATGACCCCCCTGCATGGGCCACTGCAGCCCTCCTACTTCATGTTTGTCCCCTCCCTCTGTCTTAGCAGAGAGCGTGTGAACAAGCGGCGAGTGAAGGAGATGGTGAAGGAGTTCACCTTGTTGTGCCGAGGGCTGCATGGTACAGAATACACAGCAGACTACTGAGCACCTGGCCAGGACCGCGGACAATTTGCCTGGACCAGCTCTTCCCCACAAGGAAAAGCCCCCCCATCCTCCCTGCCCTGCTGCAGTACGGCTCATAGAATAACCCTCCACCTAGAATTAACCCACTCGGGACGCTCCTCAGCTAGATTTGGTGGCCGCATCTCGGTGTCAGCATCTTTGTTTCCCCCAGCATGCTCCCTCCTCGAAGGGAACAGGAGTGCTGGCTGCAGGAGGCAGTGGTGGGGCAGGGGAAGCCTGGGCAGAACTGCCCCAGCACGGGCTGCCCCATCCCTGGGCTACCAGCCCCTCCCCAGCCCTTCCCCGTGGGTGCTTGTGCCCCGCAGCGGGGAGGCCGCCCTGTGCCTGCAGCAGTGGCTGGCTGGGCGGGGGGAATTTGCCCTCTGCTCATTTGTACGTGTGGTTGGGAGGGGGGAGGCCCTGCACCTAATTATATTAAGAATATTTCTATGTTGTGGCTGTCATTATTGCAGTGCCCAGACTTTGCCTGCCTCTTCCCTCTGGGGAAGAACTGAGCGGGGGTGTTCCATCAAGGCTGGGATACCTCAGTGTCTCCCTGGCTTTGGGAGGGATGGCAAAATATCAGCGTGTCCTGCTTGCCCAGCATGGAGCATAAACAGCCCTGCCTCACGTGAGAGGGGCCGGGCTCCACCTCTGCCAAACATGAGGTCCTTCCTGCAGCACAGGATGTGTGCACCCCATTCCCATAAGCTGAGGGGCTTGTTTGTGCTCAAGAGTTCCCCTGCCCTTGCCTGAATACCCAAGCCCAGCCTGTGCTTTCACTGTCAGAGGTCCTAGTTCTGGTTTTTTGTTCCCTCTGGCTGGTCTTGGCTGACACACAGGGCTTTGCTCCCCAGGTAGGCACCGTGATACGTTTTTCACTTTGGGACAGCTGGTATCACCCATCTGTGCTCCTCAGCCCATATTTTATTCTAAAAAACAGTTCATTCACAAATCCTCTTCAGCTTTAGTTAGCCGCAGTAGTCCACAAAAGCCTCAAGTCTCAGCATTGTCAGCTCTTGCAAAGTTGTGACCTTTCCACATAGGGACAAAACTGCCCTGGATGGAAGAGCCTGTGGAGGCTGGGTCTGGGCCAAGTGCCTGTCTCTCCTGGCCCTGCTGCTGCCCTGGCCATGAGCCTCAGGGTGCCACAGGCATTCCTGAGCACACGTGCAACTCCTGCTCTCCCACTGCAGAATTACTGACCCAAGGGCACATCCAGCAAGGGACCAGCTGGCAGCAGGTCCAACACCCAGTGGGAAGTAATTCCCACCCACATGGCCCCCACTCCTGGTTAGGTGCCAATGCTGCTGAATCAGGGCTGCTCACACCCTTCATCCTCATAGGCAATGGCAATCCCTCGTTGGCCCTGCACAGCCTTGGAGACAGGGGTCTGTCCCAGCTGCTGCTCCAGGCCCCGCCAGCTGCGGGATTCCAGGAAGGAGGCTGAGAGGAGAAAGGGAATTGTTACCAAGAGCAAGAAGGTGGCACTGCCCCTGCACCAGGGCTCACCATGAAACCAGTACAAACCTGCAGGGCTGATCTCTGCGAGTGCCCGTGTCTGGTCCCTGCAGGCCAGGGCGGTGCTGGGGGGCAGCTGAGAGGTCAGGGGGCCACAGAGGTGGGTAGCACACATCTTCCCTGTGATCAGCGAGACATCGGGAACAGCCTCTTCTGCGGGAACAGCCGGTGGGAGCTCAACATGCGCACAGGCACCTGCCAGGGAACGGTAACGTTAGCCTGGACCATCTATCCTGGAGCAACCATAGCTTACAGGCAGGGCAACTGCGTGGAATATGCCCTGAGAGGGTGTTGGGCAGCTGTCTCTAGTATTACCTGGCAGCAGGTCTCGGAAGTCTGTGAGGTAATTCCCCGTCCACTCACGGGATGGGTTGCAGGCCAGCTCCAGCTCATAGGGAGTCACAACAGGTCGGTAGAAGTCACTGGAGTCCAGGAGGGAGTTCTGAGCACAGGCCACCAGGACGAAGATGTCCACCTCCAGGAAGTTGGCCAGCTTGGCGGGGTTGGGCTTCCCCACAGCCAGCGTGTAGCTGCGCTTGCCGGCCCGGCACAGCAGCTCGCGGAGGTGCTGCAGCACGGTCAGGTAGCCCGCCACGCCAAGGGTGCCCACCAGGATGCCCACCACGCCGGCATCCCGGGCCCGCTCCACCAGGTACAGGCGGCGCATCAGGGCCCGGTTGACATCGAGGGTCTCGCGGCGGCCGTGGCCGGTGATAGGGTTGAAGGAGCTGAAAGGGCAGCAGTTCCAGGTCAGCATGAAGCTGGTGAGGGCAAGGCCCTCAGCTCCCACATAGAACATGGCGTAGTCCTGCAGCCCTCCTGCAGCTTCCACCAAGAACTGGCGACCAAACTTCCGCTCCTCCCCAGGCACTGCAGGGCCAGGAGGGTCTCCACACACCAGCCTAGAGAAGATGATATTGGGGTACTCAGGGCACAGCTGCTGCTCCAGCTCACCTGAAGGAAGAGAGGAGTGAGAACAAAATTTGGCCATAGTCCTCACGTGGAGAAGGTGTAACAGGTCAGGGGAGAAAACAGAAATCAAAGCTGCCACTGTCTGGGGAATGAATGCCTGCTTGGTCTGACCCTGGCAGCTCTGCAGGGCTCAGAGCAGTACCAGAGCCCCCCTTCCCTGCCCCCAGAGCACTCACCCATCGCATGGGCATAGACCACATCATACAGCACCACCACACAGCTCTGCTGCTCAGGGTAGAGCTCCCGGAACGCCTCTGCGCAGCGCCCGACGTCCAGGGGCTGCCGCCCAAAGATGTGCAGCACCGGGAGCTTTCTGCAGGGGCTGAGACAGGCTGGGCCATAGTGCAGCACTGCCTCGGCACCCACGTGCTCGGCAGCCACTTCATCCACACAGCAGCTGCGAGGGGAACACAGTGTCAGACAGGCTCTGCAGCACCCCCTCCTCCCTGGCACCGCCCCATTCCTGCCCGCAGGGGAACCCCAGGACACCCTCCACAGCCCCACACCGACCTGCCGTACGTGGTGTCTCCTAACACGTACATCTCGGCCCCGGTTGCTGCCTCCATCCGGCCTGCCACCTCCACTGAGTCTGTCAGGAGCTCATCAGGGAACTGCAGGGCAACCTGGTGGGAACAAGGGGTGAGGCAGACAGGAAATGAGGCACTGGGGAGGGTGAGATGAAGAGACAGAAGGGGATAGAATGGATAGAATATTCCCTCGGCAAGTCTGCTGATATGAAACTGAGGGGAGTGGCTGATACACATGAAGGCTGTGCCATTCAGCAGGACCTCGATAGGCTGGACAATTAAGCAGAGAGAAACCTAATGAGGGTCAACAAGGGCAAGTGTAGGGTACTACACAGGGAGAGGAATAACTCCAACTACCAGCACAGACTGGGGGCTGACCTACTAGAGAGCAGTTCTGCAGATAAGGACCTGGGACCTGGAGTCTTGGGGGTGACAAAGTCGACCGTGAACTGGAAGGACCCTTACAGCCAGGAGGGCCAGTGGGATCCCGGAATGCATTGGGAAGAGTGTGGCCAGCAGGTTGAGAGTGATGATCCTGCCCTTGTACTTGGCCCTGGTGAGGCACATCACAAGTACTGTCTCCAGTTCTGGGCTACTCAGTAAAAGAAAGACAAGGAGCTGCTGGAGAAGGTCCAGCAAAGGCCACAAAGATGATGAGGGGTCTGGAGCATCTCTCTTGTGAGAAGAGACTGTGGGAGCTGGATGCGTTAGATCTGAACAAGAGAAGATGGAGGAGATCTGCTGTGGTTTAGGAATGGTACTCCCCAGTTCAGTGCTCCCAGTGAGCCTCTCCAAACCACACTGCCACTCGCTTGCTCTCCCCTCCCCTTCCTTCTGCAGCAGGATGGAGTGCAGAGTTAGAGGCACAAAGGGTAAAGATCACAGGTCAAGATCAGAGCAATTTACTGGAAACAGCAAATTAAATAAGAAAACCAATGGTAACAGCAACACTATTAATAACAATGTACAAGACACAAATGATTTGCACACGAGTGCTCAATGCAGGGCTCTGACAATACCTGATACAGGACCTGGAAAGGACTCCTTCCCTGTCCCCAGAAAATGATGCAGGCGGTACAGAATAACCTCTGGGTCATGGCCATGCCCCCTCTTGGCTACTGCAAAAATTAACCCTGTCCTGCCTGGAACGAGGACAGGATCTCATTAGTGCATACAAATATCTCAAAGGTGGGTGCCAAAAGGGTAGTGCTGGACTCTTTTCAGTGGAGCCCAGCAACAGGACAGAGGAAGGAGCCATGGCCATAAACTAAGACAAAATAAGTTTCATGTTAGCATGAGAAAGGACTTCTTTACACTGAGGGTGGCAGAGCACTGGAACACCTGCCCAGGGAAGTCGTGGAATCTCCATCCCTGGAGACATTCCAAACGCATCTGGGCGCGTTGCTGTATAACCTGCTCTGGTGACCCTGCCCTGGCAAGGGGGTTGGACTGGATGATCTCCAGAGGTCCCTTCCAACGCTAACAATCCTGTGAGCACCGGGAGAGGGGGCGGCACGCAGCCCCCGGCCGGCTCCACCCTCGGTCCCACTCACCTTGCGGAACCCGCCGTCTCGTACGAAGGCGGCGGCCCGGCCCATCTCGTAGAAGTCGTCGAGGTCGCTTCGCGGTGCTGCCGCCACGGCCGAGCGCAGCTCCCGCCGCAGCGCAACCTCCCCATCGCTGCTGAAGGCCGTGGCCATGGTGGCACGCGGGACGCTGCGCCCACTTCCGGGCTGCGGCGCGACGACGGCCAATGGAAGCTCGGCTCTGCCTTGCCCGCCCCAGAAGTCCTGCCCACAACGGGGCGGAGAGGGAATGACAGCCAATGGAAAGATGCGCTGGTCGCGGTGCATTATGGTGTATGTAGTTCTCCAGCCGCTGTCGAAACAGGCAGCCAATAAGCGGGCGCGGTGGCGGCGGCGGCGTTCCGCTACTTCCGTCCGCGCGCTGCAGTTCCGGTCAGGTGTCGCGCGCGGGTCAGGTGACCCGGCCCGATCTGCTCCCGCCGCGCCGCCCGGTGCCGCCGCTGCCGCCGCCATGACGGGGCTCGCCCTGCTCTACTCGGGGCTCGGCCTCGCCTTCTGGACCACGCTGCTTGGCGTCGGTCAGCGCCGGGGCGGGGGAGGGCGCGGGGCCGCGGAGAAGGGGGGTCAGGGGGCCGCGCTGCGGGTCTGAGCCGTGGAGCCGGAGGGGTCTCCGAGCCCGAGGGGAGGCTGCGGTTCCTGCCTATGCCCATGCTGGCTGCTCCTCTGCTGCAGAGGGGCTGGGAGGGTTGCTTTGGTGGGGGAAGGGAAGGCGGGCGTTGAGGGATGCAGCGTTGTCAGGCCCCCGGTTGCCACAGTGCTTCCCGTGGTCTGCGTACGGCACGACCGGGAGTGCTGCCGTGGGGCTCCCCAGCCTGGGCATCACCCCTCGGGGCTTGTCGCTGCTCCCTCGGAGCCCCCAGCGGTGCCGTGTAACTCCCAGTCGCTGTTGGAGGTGCAGCTTTCAGCGCTTGAGCCTGTCTGGTTGAGCAGTTGATTTGCTTCTCTGTGTGTGCGAGAGCAAAAGGATGCTGGTGCCAGTCAGGAGTTGTGTTTGGATTTGGTAGATTCGGGGAGGTAAAGGCAGGAGGAGCCTGGTTCTTCAGACCGTGATGGTCGATGTCTCTTGGGTGGAGAGGTCGCCTTGCTTTGCCAAGTTGTGGCAGCATGAGAGAACATGCAAGCTTGGATAATTGTGGAACTGCTGCTTGGCCGTGTTGCAGCTCATGGCAGCCTGTGCTCTGCTGCTCAGGGTATTGGGCTTTTGGAGGATGGAATTAATGCCCTAGGGCCAGTAGGTAGATTTTGTGCTGGGACTGCAGGTTATTTTCTCTTAGTACAGAATGAAGTGACCACAAACCAGGCAGAGGCTGTGGAAACCTTGGCCCTTGCTTCAGTGTGTTTGGGTGAGGGTAGAGAATGAGTCTGAAGGGTGTCTCACTCCCTCGTGTTTCCAGGGCCTAATGAACCCAGTGTGGGCCTAGGGCTGTCTCACTGGGCTCTCTGAATCATGTAGCTCACGCTAGTGCGGATTCACCCTGTGAACATGAGCCTGTTGGAAAATCCCACTGAGCTGAGCCCAGCTGCTCTTAACTTCCCCTGCCCTGTTGCAGTCCCTTTTTGAGGAAGACCATGAGCAGGAAGTGGTCTTGCTCCATGCAGTGTTGCAGTAGTGTCTGTGTGTTTTCTGTCTTTGTCCTAAGCCCTGATTTGATCCTCCAGTCCTGCTGCCCTGTCTTCTGTCCTTCTGGCTTCAGGGCTGCAAGTCAGAGCTCAGCTCACAGGAGAATGTCCTTTGCCCTGTTTCTTTTGCATATGAATCTAAGGTTACACCTGCTCTTGAAGACATGAGAGGTGCCCTGAGGATCTGCCCTGAACTGGTTGTAGCTCTTTTTTTACCACTTCTGGGGAGCGGAGGCAGCTGAGGCTAGCTGGGTTCAGTTCCTGTTCTGGCAGCAAAGCCAAAACACAAGTAATAGACTGGCTGGGCCCAGCACTAGAGATCATCCTTGAAGGTTGCCAGACGTGCAGGCTGGGCTGTGGCTTTCCTCTGTATTCCCTGTCTGTGGTAGCACCATTCTTCATTCTTGTGTGTTGCTACAGGAGAGAGGGGTACCCCAAATCTGTGGCAGAGTGACCAGCATTACCACCTCCCATTATGGGGCTCACTGGCTTGCCTGACAGTGCTCTTATGCTCCCCTGAGTGTGGGGAGTGGGGTGCTGAGACCTGAGCTGTGCATGGAGGGGTGAGCGCACAGGAATAATGGGGACATCCCTGCTGCAAGGGATCTGCAGTGCTGAGACCTTCCAGTGGGATGAATAGTCCTGCAAGTCTTGGCTGTGCTCAGGAAGGGGCTTCTCCAACCTGGGGGGCATGGTCCTGCCCTCATATTTCTGCTGGCCACCCTCTACTTCCAGGCTGTTACTCTGGGGTGGAAGGGAGCAGTGGGACATGTGCTGTGACCTCTTTTCTGCATTTGAGCATTTCAGAAGTCTCCCATTTCCTCTTTTCCCAACCGTATGCGGGATCAGCGTCACACAGGCTCTGACTGGTTACAGTCAGATATGGCAGAGCCCTCCCTTCACCCTCTCTCTTTAGTGTGGAGCACACAGTGCCACGATGCCTGTGCTTATCTGTTCCTTAGGGCTGGGTCACCCTCCCCTTTCCAGCAAAGAGCAAGTGTCTCTTCTGGTGTGCAGTCATGTTTCCCACTCGGGAGCTCAGAGTAAGGCAGGGTTTCAGTGCAAGCACCTCTGCATGTGCCTGGGCTGTGCAGGGATGTGACTCTTGGCTGTGGTCCCTGGTGGGAGATGAGCACAGCAGGGCAAACTCTCCTTGGAAAGGAAGGGCTTTTCTGAGTTTCTCAGGGCAGTGCTTTGGTGTCTCCCACCTCTGTTGGAGTATAAATTTATCTGGAAATTACCCTGGGGAAAATGTTGAGGACAACAGTCATGTCTTTAACCCACAGCCTTGGAAAAGGGGTGTTGGAAGAAAGATGGAGCTTCTTGTGGTGATGGGCTCCTGGGAAGCAACACAAACACTGATGGGATGGTGATGAGCGGCATGTGATGGTCAATCAGGGCAAAGCCTTGCTCATCTTGTCCCATCTCTGGCAGAGAAGAGCTCACAGCTGGTCCCTTGGAGCTGTGGCTCTCCAACAGGGCAGAGCCATTGGAGAGCCGTGGTGGAGACGGTGCTGGGGCACAGGGCTGTGGATTGCCCTTGGGACCCTGCAGCTCAGCATGGTCTGTGGGCGCTCAGCAGGGTTAGGGAATAGAAAACGGGTGTGACAACAACCTTGATCATCTGCTGGGCAAGACTGGGATGGGGTCTGACAGTATCGCAGGCCCAGGCTGTCTGTCCTGTGCTGATGTGGAAGTGTTGGGATCATGGGGAGTAGGATCTGGAGGGCACACCCTACTCCACAGCCCTGCATGGCTGAGCCAGTCTTCCCAGTAACTCTTCTTCATGCTGTTCTGTGTTCCTGGGCCTTTGCCTTTGGGCTTCGCAGGCTGGGGAGGAACTGGCAGTGCTGGATCCAGCTGGTGCCTCCCTGGAGGTTTCCATCTTGTTCTTGCTTTCCAGGGATCTGCTACACAATATTTGACCTGGGCTTCCGCTTCGATGTGGCTTGGTGAGTTCCCTGTAAACACGGGCGTCCTCAGGGCTGTGTGAGGAGGCAGGTGATGCTGGCAGTGCATCCCAGGAGCAGCACTTGCTTTTGAGTGATGGGCAGGGGTCACTGCATCGCAGGAGAACAAGAGCTACAGTGAGCAGGGCCTCTGCTCCCTGGAAGGTGGGATGGATGCAGCCCGTGTGTTCCTGTGGCTGGCTCCGTATGAGGTCCTGGTGCAGCTATTGCTGCTCTGCCCTCCATGTTTCCGAGCCCAGGCTTCTGCTTAACAGTGAGGGTTTGGGAGGAAGATCTTGATCCGTGCAGGTGAGGGTCCTGTGTTTCTGGCTGACAGAGTGAGGTTCTCATGTCCTGCTGTCTGGCTGGCCAGCCCATCTTGGGCTTCATAATTTGGTGGAGGGGTACCTGTTTTGGGGTGGGCTGTGCGGTGTGACTATGGGGGCTCAGCCTCTGTGCTAACTCAAGGTACTTCTTCCTCTCCAGGTTTCTGACTGAGACCTCACCCTACATGTGGTCCAACCTGGGCATTGGCTTGGCCATCTCCCTGTCTGTGGTGGGAGCTGCCTGGTGAGTGGGACCAGCTCTTCAGCATTCTCCTGCTGTCCCACCTTGGTAGCTGTGTATACACTGCAGTTTTCCCACAGCAGAGTAGGGTAGAACAATGTGTACATATAAGGCTGTGGGTCACCACAGCAGTGGGGCTGAATTGCTGAGCCACTGTGGGGTCTGGGTAAACCAGCCCACAGGCAGCAGTGGCAGTGGAAAGACAGGGAAGTCTCTGGAAGCTGTACCTCTCAGCCCAGTCTGTCCAGTGGTGGCTCCTGTGCCCCAGCAGTTCTGCTGGTGTAGGTGGTGAAGCCTGGGGCCACTTGTACCCCAGGAGTGGCTAAGCTGAGTGCTCAGTGTTCCCCACCTGTATGCCTGATTCTTTGCTAAGCTGAAAGATCCTGGTTTTTGTATAGAATTCTGCAATTGCCAGACCTTCCACCAACCACCCTTGTCTCCTACAGGGGGATTTACATCACGGGCTCCAGCATCATTGGTGGTGGAGTCAAAGCCCCACGGATCAAAACAAAGAATCTGGTGAGGTAAGCACAGACCTGGGGTTAGTTCGTGTGCTGCACCTGAGTGGAGCAGGTCACAACCCACTCAGTGAAGAGGCTTCTGTCTGCGCTCTAGCTGGGTGCTGCTGGCAGGCTGTTCTTTGCTGAGCTGCTGATGCTGTTTGCTTTCAAAACAAAGAGCTCTAAAAAAGCCAGAGTGCTGCTTTGAAGGGTCACTGTGTGATATCACGCTGTGAATGAGCCCAGTGTGTTCAAAACAAACACCCTGAGATCACACATCCTGCCTAGGCAAGCGTTCTCCTTGCACAACCCTTCCACAAGGAGCAGAAACAGGCTGGTGTAGGGCAGGGGTTTCTAGGCCTGCTTCCCACAGGATCTTTGCAGTTTACTCAGGTGCCACAGCAGAACCAGCATCCAGCCTTTGTGTTTGACAGCTCCCCCTAGTTTGAAAGGAAAGCAGTGGGTAGCTTCCCATATGGCTATGGAGGGGTCTGGCTGGCTGGGCATGAAGTGGCAGGGGCTCCTTGGGGTGGGGTCTTTCCCCTGGGACACAGGTCAGACTGACTGAGACGCTGTGTTCAGGCTTTGCCTTTCTCCCACAGCATCATTTTCTGCGAGGCCGTGGCCATCTACGGGATCATCATGGCAATAGTCATCAGTAACATGGCTGAGGTATGGGAGCACCTGGGCTGCCGTGCCATCCCTGCACCAGCCTTGGGGCCATGGTGGGGATGGGCAGCTGGTCATGGGCCAGTGTTGTGAGGGGTAGCCTTTGAACACTGTTGTGCCTTTGGGAGCCCCTGGACTGGTGATCTGTGTAGATCTACTGGTCTGTAGATCCTTGCCTGTGATGAAGAGTGGGGTTGGGAGAGCACACACAAGGGACATGCCATGAAGCCAGACTGGCATGGAGTCAGGGACTGGCTCTGGCCAAAATGTGGCTGCTTCATGCTGTATCAGGGGCAGGTAACTTTTCCAGAGACCACAGACTTGTCACTGACCCAGATCCTGTGCTTTCTCTCAGCCTTTCAATGGAGTCACCCCAGAAGAGATTGGAGCCAGGAACTACCATGCAGGTAAGGACTGCAGGGTCCCTGGTGCTGTTGCTGTGAGCAGTGCCACAGCCTGACCCCCCACCTTCTGACCTACCTATGGTCTGCTGTTGGTGTCTGGAGGGCATGTGACTCTTCTTCCAAAAGACAGCTTTTTACTTACCTTCTCGAGGTCCTCCTGCACCCAGCGGGCCGTGCTGGCCAGCAGCAACACTGCTCCTCGCCTGGGCGGAACAGTGGCCTGGCACTGCGGGAGCTGGGGCACACCTCAGAGCAGTCCTGCTCCTCAAGCAAGGTGTTGCTGGGCCTTGGCAGCTCTGGGTCTTCTGTCACTGGGTCCAGGTGGAATGGGGTTACACCCTGCTTTTGCGGCATTCCTCTCTCACAGGTTTCTCCATGTTTGGAGCTGGTCTGACCGTGGGTTTATGCAATCTCTTCTGTGGGGTCTGTGTGGGCATCGTGGGCAGCGGGGCTGCCCTGGCTGATGCCCAGAATGCCAGCCTCTTCGTCAAGATCCTGATCGTGGAAATCTTTGGCAGTGCCATAGGGCTGTTTGGCGTCATCGTTGCTATCCTGCAGGTAACTGCTTCCTGAGGGCACAAGGTGCTGTCACCCTGGATGCTCACCAGCCCCAGGGAGACACACCTGGGTTTCAGCACAATCTTTGCATTGGAATGGGGAGGCTGTTTACAAGGTTTGGGGTGGCGCAGCTCTTCCCACACATACTGTGCCTATTTGCAACATTGTGAACCCTTCTGATGGCCCCTCTGTCACTGAGAGTGTCACCTTGCGTGCACCTTGTGTGATGCCCATGTCTTGCCAGTGGCACTGATAAGCTGTCTGCAACTTCTGGATTGTCCTGGGGTGCTTGGGTGGGACTGGCGTGTTGAGCTGGGGTTTGTGAGCCACAACCTAACCTCTCTTCTTTCTTTCTAGACATCCAGAGTAAAAATGGGTTGAGCCCTCTTGCACTCAGCCTGTTCCAGCCCACCCCAAAAGGTTCTGTATATACTTATTTAATGTTTCTGTACTTGATTGGGGTGGGAGATTCCTGGCATCGGGAGCAGGAGCCTGACTGCGTAGAGCCCCGTCCTGCAGATCAATCGGCCCCTTGGAAGAAACAAATTTCTCTGTGTGAATTCTGCCCCCAGCAGCCTGGCCCAGCCTCTGGGGCCCTTCTGCTGCCCATCTCTGGTGTGTAGAATCGACCATCAGTGCAATTCTGTGTCAGTGAAATAAATATGGTTCTTGTCCAGCTTTTTTTCCTCCTTTCCTACATGCTAGGGAGGTTTGCAGAGAGCAAGTGCTGGTTTGGGCTGCCCCAGTGCTCAGAGATTGCTCTCTGTACATCTGGCAAAATCCCTGTCCTGTTCCAGGAGGCTGGTGGTGTCCTGCCTGTGTGGGGTTAATTCTGTTTCCTTCTCAGGCGGCAAGAGCCACCCTGTTTGGGCTGTGGGAATGCAGAGCTGTGCCTTGCTGCCTGGAGCAGGTACAAGACTGTTGGAACAGGCAGCAGGCAGCTCTGAGTTGCCTCTGCCAGGCTCCTAGCAGCCCAACATCAGCCCAACACAAGCTGCTTTGGGCCTGTTAGCTCCCATCCAGGTAGTTTAGTGTAGTGGGGGTGTACACAGTGTCCATCACCCCATTGTGCAGCTGGGGAGCACCAGAAGAGCAGACAATTGAAACTTTTGCCCCTTCAAAGGACGTCCTCCAGCCAGCAGCTCTGTGGTGTGACTGTTGGCTGTATGCTGGGGCTCTCCAATCTGCCGTGCCCCTCTATCCAGGGGGCCTTGGCAGAGGTCCGGGGGTGGGGACGCTTTGTGCTGGCTCTGTTCCCTGTCCCTGGCTGTGCTGAATAGTGTGGGGAAGCTGGCTGTAGACAGCTAGACCTGCAGCTCATCTGCTGCTTGGGGGAAGGGAAGAACAAGCTCCTTCTGCCTGTGCTCTGCAGAGAGCCTGGAGGCTGCTGCTTCTGCTGTATCCAGCACAAGGCCCTCATCCGGTTCTTCTACCAGTATACCTTCATAAGGAAAGCACTGATCTTCCAGTGCTGCGTCAGAGCAGATGCAAACTTAGAGCTGCCCTTCTCTGCCCACGTGGATGCCTCAGGCTGGGGCAGCAGTGAGACTGCTGGAGCCTGCTGATTCTTGCCCTTGAACTAGGGCAGCTGCCTCTGCATGACCCCTTTGAGATCTGCTGCTCTCCAGCCTCTGTTTTCACATTGTCTTATGAGTTTTGGGGCTGCAGTATATTTCAGCCCAGGGTGCATGACAGTTGTGGGGGGAAATCCAAGCTGCTGCCCCTGCTAGCTGTGCTGGCTGTCCCCTGGGGCTGGAGGCTCTCACAATGAGGAGCAATGTCAGACCTGTGTAGTGGCAGGACACAAACTGGGCCCTGTCTGGTTGGAAGAAAAGAGTGTCAGGTGTGGGCAGATTTTTGCCTGTCCTGTGGGAGCTGCAGAGCCATTTCATCAGACCCACACCAACCTCAGGAAGGAGATGCCTAGGGTTGGAGAGGCTGTGCTGGTGTTAGAGAAGCTGCTTTATGGGTTAATCATCTTCCTGGTTAGCAGCTGTCTTGAAAGACTCACCCACTTGTTTTTCAGGGATGGGCCTCTGCCCTGCCCAGATAGAAATGCATCTGCTGTCAGAAATGTGCCTCTGTGAGGTGCTTTTCCATTCTCCCAATCCTGCCTATGTATATCACAACTTTGGCAAGGGAATGGGCTCTAGACTTGCCCACAGGCCCCTTATAAGGACATGAGACCTATCAGGGCTACTCTCAGGGTGACCCGCAGCCCACCTGCCATAGCCAGCAGTGATAAGGTGAGCGCGTCATTCTACGTGAGCATGCTTGGGTTCCAGGACTTGGACTAAACACCTGCCAAACACCTGCTGCTCAAGCAGAGGAAAAAAGCTTAAACAAGGCTTCAGGATCTTACAGCTTGTCTCATTTAGAGGCAGCAGCAGCGGGAGTTAAAAGATATTTTGGTAACCATGTGTAGGTATTGAGGAAAATGCCACCTGCTGAGAAGCCAAACCACGAGCTGGAGGCAGAAGCTGGACTGCTTTCAGCAGGGCTTGTTTGCAGGGGTGGAGCAGGGCTGGGCTGGTGGGTGCCATTCAGTTCTCTTCTGAAAGCTTGTCTGCTGAAGGGAGCTTCTGAAGGGAGCTGGAAAGCCCTCGCTTGGGTGAGCAGCCCGGCATCGGAGGAGGAGAGGCCTCGAGGGACAAGGTTGCTCTAAAGAGGCACAAGTGCTGGGGAAGGGAGGTGAAGGGGTGGCAGAAAGGGAAAGGCTGCAGACAGTGCAAAAACTACTTGTGGGCCAAACTTGCGGTGGGACCAAACCAAGATCTTTCACTGATGCCTTTGTGGTAAGGGCAGTGAGATTCCCAGTTGTTTTCTAGCAATGAAACATAGAAAGGGTGGTGGAAGGAGCCGCAATTAGGTTGCAACGGACGCTGAGCCAGCACCAACGGCAGGGAGCGTGGGAGTCGCCGCAGGTGGGTCCTTGGAAGCGCTGCCTTCCAGCAACAAGGAGCAAGGGAACGAAGAAAGGCCGGGACACCCTGTGCCTGTGTCCCGGAGGGTGCCTGGAGAGTCCCCGGTGCCGCGCCTGGGGCCAAGGGCTGAGCATGCCGTGGTGGAGCCGGAGGCATCGCGCACCCCGCGGCATGCCTGCATCCGCGGGATCCGCGTCTGTGGGCCCCGGTGTCTGCGGGACTGCCCTCCTCGGCCCGCGGCTCCGGGGCGGGCGGCGGCGGCGGCCCCGCCCGGTGCGGCGGCGGCGGGCGGAGCCGGCGTGCGGGTGCGGCCCCGTCTCCCTGCGGCTCTCGGCGGTGCGGCGGCCCGGCCGGCTGGGCCCCCCGCAGCCCCGGGCATGGGAGCCCGCGGGCCGGCGGCCGGGGCTGGAGGAGGAAGAGAAGGAAGAGGAAGAGAAGGAGGCGGCGGCGGGGGCCGCTGACCGGCGCCGGGGCGGCGCGGCAGCCCCGAGGCCGCGGTGAGTGGGGCGGCGCGGGCAGGCCTGGCCGGGCGGGGGAGGCCCGGGATGCTACCCGGGGGAAGCGATCCTGGTCACTTGTGGGCGGCACCACTCTGGCTCGGGAAAAAAGCTTAATTTTGAGGTTGTTTCTCATTTTTTAAATAAGTTTTTGCATGTGTCAGAGACTGGGAAAAATTAGGGGGCGGCGGACTGTTAGTTGTATTGAATGCGGCCCCTCGCCCCGCTTTTGGCCGGGAGGTGGCCACCTTAGGGCATCGAGGCCACCGGCTCCCACTGTGCCTCCCTCCCCCCAGTCCTGGGATGTCTTGTGGGAAGAAGAATGGTGTCCACGGGTTGACCATCCCCTCCAAAACGAGCATCACCAGGCCCATGGCACATACTGCGCTGGCTTGAAACCCTGGGGACCAGCTCCCCAGCCCCAGGTTGCTTTTGGCCTCTCACACTGCACAGATGCTGCGGTGGGGGGAGATGACATCATATTTCATAACCCCCTCTTTAGCAGTTTAAGCCCACTCATGTTCGTGGTGTCCTGTGGCTGCTGCTTGATGGAGTGCTTTGCTTTTGTTCTTGCTGAGCATTACTCTCTACTTGCCTCGTGGACCATTCTGCCAAAGGACCCCTAAAAACCAGCTCTGATTTTTCCCTGTTGCATCCCTGTCTGGCTGTTGAGGCACCACCACTCCATATACTGCACAGGTTTTTGGGGAGGGGTTCTGACAGGTGCTGGGGACAGGCAGGTCCCTGTGTCATGGGCTGTGTAGAGTGACAAGGCACTGTTACGGGGGAAAGTTTGAGCAACAACAGCAAAGCCAGCTTTTCTTCAGAGGGCTACTTTCCAGAAAAAAAATGGATGTAGGATTGGGCTGCGATACATGCCAGGACACCCCTATCCACAGGGATACTGCTCTGCATCCTGCAGAGAGAAGGGTGGACATAGTTGGGGCACTGGGCTCAGATCCTTTTCTAGCACCTCCCTGCTTGCGGTGGGTTCCAGGGTCAATCCTGCAACTGGGAGAGGACACCCCAGAGCAGGGTTGGGTGAAGGATCCTGCTTCAGCTCCAATCCTCATACCCATCCAATGTGGCCATCACTGCCGACTCAGTGCCCTGTGGCTCCCTGGGGGACTGCACTGGACAGGGCCAGCAGCTGCCAGTGACCGGGTGCCAGCACTGTTGGGTGCTTCTGCACTCCTGCTGGGGGTCTTGCTGCAGACTCCCAGCCACCAAGATTCCCCCAGGGACCATGCAGCAGCTCTGGCCTGTCCTGAGGTCCTCAGGGCTTTGTGAATGCCTGTGCTGTCCCTTGTGATTGTTTTGCTGTGTCCTAGCAACTTCCCTGAAAGCAGGGACTAGCATGACAGGGATCAGGGCAGGAACTGGGGTGCATGGCTGTGCTGTGGCCTGAGCCCTGGCAGTGGCAGGTCTGGAAAAGGCCGGATTGTTTGACTTGTCTGGGACTCTCTAGTGACTCTCCCAGCTGGCTTCCTGTCAGGGCTCTGGCCCAGCTCCAGGTGTCATGTGGGAGATACGGGGACCCTGACTTCCAGCAGTCCGGTGTCCCGGGGGGCCTCACCATCAGGAGGAGGGGAGAGGATCTGCGCCGCTGGCTGTAAGCCAGACGCCCTTGGATGTGGCAGGGAACCCTGACTCAGGGGGGCTGGGATGTCCTGCTCAGCTCAGCCTGGCTTGGCTCGGTGTCTACTGTGCAGCTGCTCCCCTGCTGGGTGCCTCGAGGAGGGCCCCTGCCGGTGTGACTCTCATTGCTGCACTGCTTTGGTGCTGCTGCTGGATTGTAGCTCTGTGGGGAGGGAGCAGGATGGGGAACAGGGATGTGAGGGTGCCTCAGAAAAGGGTGGCTGGTGGGGACACCTGTGGTTCCCTTGGGACATCCCAGGCTGGCCGTGTTTTTGAAGAGCATAGCCTTTGTCAAGGGCCCAACCTCTGTGGAGGCTCTTTGTAGGCGGTCTGGAGGTGTCCGCATCCTCTCTCTGGGTGGGAAAAATGGAAGGGGAGTGGGTCTGCCCTATTCTGGTCTTGGCCTAGGAAAGCAAGGAGGGAGCTTGCTATGTGGGGCTGAGGACCTCTCATATCTTCATGATTATGCCTTCAGAGCCGGGATCCAGGTGCAGCATTCCCTCTGGGGTGCTCTCTGGCATACCAGCCTGCAAGCCCTTCACGTCTGCATCAGGCCTGTGCTACTCCTGCTATCCCAGTGTCATTTGGGCTGGGTTGGGGTCTCAGGCTTGTGGTGTCCTGAGAGTGAGGTGTCTTGACAGGATCAGGACTGTGGCTGGAGCCGGCCCCCTGCCCCGCCAAGCGCACATGTCCGCCTGCCTGTGCCCAGAAGATGACCAGGCTGCTCTTGGGGGTGACCCTGGAAAGGATTTGCAAGGCCGTGCTGCTGCTCTGCCTGCTCCACTTCGTCATCATCATGATCCTCTATTTTGACGTCTACGCGCAGCACCTGGACTTCTTCAGCCGTTTCAACGCCAGGAACGCCTCGCGCGCCCACCCCTTCTCCAACTCCTCCCGCCCCAACGGCACCGTTCCCAGCTACGGGCCAGCCGGTGCTGAGGCCCCATCCCCCAGCACCAAGCCCAGCACCAACCAGTCTGCCACTGAGAAGCCCTTGCAGCCCTGCCAGGAGACACCTCCTGGCTTAGGTGAGACATGCTGGGTGGGCGTTGGGGATGTATTTGGGGTCTGACTCTGAACATGGGGCTAAGGTGGGTGCTCATGACTGACATCTTTGTCCCCTGGGCCCTGGGCTTGGCTCCCCCATGAAGTAGCAGACAAACCCCAGCCTGGAACTGTATCAGGACAGCTGGTTTCAGGTTTTGTTAGCCCAGTCTCTCTGGGCTCCAGTTTAGGAAAGCTTTTGGGCGCTCTCTGCCCTCGGCAGTGCCGGTCCTCCTTGCAGGACCCCTCGCTGTTTGCTTTACCACTCCGGGCAAGAGTGGCAGGTGACCATGACCCTGACCATGTCCTGTCCTGTGGGCATCGCCCTGCCCTCCCCTCTCACAGTTGGGCGCCTGCTTATCGAGTTCAGCTCTCCCATGAGCATGGAGCGAGTGCAGCGGGAGAACCCTGATGTGCGCCAGGGCGGCAAGTACACCCCCCCCGACTGCCTACCCCGGCAGAAGGTGGCCATCCTCATCCCCTTCCGGCACCGCGAGCACCACCTCAAGTACTGGCTGCACTACCTGCACCCCATCCTGCGCCGGCAGAAGGTGGCTTATGGTATCTACATCATCAACCAGGTGAGAGGGGCAGGGGCAAGAGGGTGGTAGGGCTGGGGTGGATAAGCAGGCATTGCTGAGCTTTGCCCTACAGTTTGGTGAAGACACCTTCAACCGGGCCAAGCTGCTCAACGTGGGATTCATGGAGGCACTGAAGGACGACGAGGAGTATGACTGCTTCATTTTCAGCGACGTGGACCTCATCCCCATGGACGATCGCAACCTCTATCGCTGCTACGAGCAGCCACGGCACTTTGCTGTTGGCATGGACAAGTTTGGGTTCAGGTGGGTGCCCTGGGGAGCTGGGATGTTTCTGCCCAGGCAGGGCTGGAATATCTTTCTAGGATGGCATCAGGGTAACCACTCTTGATTGTCACCTGGGGTAGGCATGAGGTCGGTGGCTCGAATTGTGGACCTGAGATGGGAGAGGCCACAAAGCCCTGGGTAGGAAGGTGACACAGGAAAGGGTCGGTCCTTGTACTTGGGGGTCCCCATGGGGCTCACCTCCATCTTTGCCTGTTCCTGGGGCTGACCCATTTGCTGTCAACCTGCAGGCTGCCCTATGCCGGCTACTTTGGCGGTGTCTCTGGGCTGAGCAAGTCCCAGTTCCTGAAGATCAATGGCTTTCCCAATGAGTACTGGGGCTGGGGAGGAGAGGACGATGACATCTTTAATCGGTAGGTGCCCAACCTCTTGCTAGCACTGACTGGTTGGGGTGTAGCAGGCTCCCCACCAAGCACTGAATTAGCACTGTTACTGCGCTGGTCTTCCTGGTTTTGTGGGGGATGTACGCAGGCCGTGGCACATGTCAGGGAGGGATTGAATTACACTCCAACTTTGGGGTTGGTGACCCTCATGGATGGAACTGGCCTTTCCCAGGGTGCTGGAGGGCTGTGGGACACCCCTCTGCCTCCCTTGTGGCTAAAGCCTGCAGTGTGGTATGCACTGTGCCCGCAGGGTGGTGTTCCTGTGGGCTCTGCTCCGTACAGGGGCTGGGATGCTAGACTTGGATGTGTCCAGGGCTGAGATCAAAAAACTTGGAAGCATCTCAGTGGTATCTGTGCAGAAGCCACGCAGTCATTCCTGCCAGCAGCCGGCAGGCAGCAGTAGGGCTGCGTGCCGAGCAAAGCCCAGTCTCCCCATATGCTGCATTGGGTGCTAGAGCTGGACAGTGGCCACTTCACCTCCTATGGGTTCCCCCATGGTGCTGCCCAGGGAAGCCAGTGTGCAGCCAGTGAGGTGTAACCAGCCTGTGATGGCCAGACCAGCAAAACACTCTTGTGGGAGCTGTGGGCACATGGCATAGTTGATTTCCACACAAGGTGGGCTCAGGGTCAGGGACAAGAAGTGTGGAGCTCTGGAAGAGCTTCAGGCAGCCCTTGATCTGAGGGGAGGGCTCCAAGGGAAGGGCTAGGCAGCAGCATTCAGAGAATGTAAAGGGCAGGGGTCACAGAGGGAAGGAGGAAGGGAGGAAGGGATGGATGGCTGTACATGGATGGCTGCCTGTGTGCAGCACAGGCTGAATGCAGCTGCTGGTCCCTGGCTGGGAGTGGCACTTTGGGCAAACTGCCATGGGGCATGTGGCACCCTAAGTCATGACACTGGCCTGGGTGGGGCCTGGCTTTGCTCATCTTGGCACAGCTTTGTTTAACCAGGGACAGGGTGGTTTTTTTTGCCTGAGTGGTGACCCTGGAGGTCTCTGGGCTGGGGAATGTCCCACCCTGGTGCCCACACACTGATCCCACCCTGCTCCTGGCCCCCAGCATCTCCCTGAATGGCATGAAGGTGTCAAGGCCCGACATCCGCATTGGGAGGTACCGCATGATTAAGCATGAACGTGACAAACACAACGAGCCCAACCCACAGAGGTGAGTGAGCCACAGGGCTGGGGCAGTTGGCACGCTGGGCAATCACTGGGCTGCTCACCCCCACAGAGGCACTACAGCAAGACATCCCTCCATCCTCATCCTGCTCTTCTTTCCACCAGATTCACCAAGATCCAGAACACCAAAATGACGATGAAGCGGGATGGGATCAGCTCGCTGCAGTACCGGCTGGTGGAGATCTCCCGCCAGCCCATGTACACCAACATCACGGTGGAGATCGGCAGGCCACCGCCCCGCCTGGCCCGCGGCTAGTGCTCCTGCCACTGGGAACCCCTGTACCTAGGCTGGCTGGGCACAGCAGGTTTTGCCCCAGCTAAAGAGCCAGGACTGAACAGGGATGTTTTCTGCCTACTCTGCTGCCTTCTGGAGACGGCTGCCCCCCAGCCAGCCCTTTGGTCCCCAGGATTTCTCCGTCTCCCCCATCCCCACGAGTGTGTTTGCAGGACCCCTGCCCCATACGTGGTGTGTTGGTGGATTAGCCCGGCTGCCCTGTGAGCAGCTCCTGGCACAGAGGGAGGGGGCAACCCCAGGCCTGGCAAGGAGCCCCCAGTCCATGCCAGCTCCTGCCTGCACCCTGGGTGGGGAGGGTGAAATCCCACTGCTCTGTGAGAGCTGGAGGGTCCCCACCAGCGCTGTGAGAAGTGGGGTGCAGGCTTCCCCCTTTACCAGCGCTGGAGCCACTGCTGCCTCAGCTGGGGATGGGAGCAGCCTGGGGCCCCCAGGCAGGCAGGATCAGGGCAAGGTTGCTGCCCTGGCCAGGCACTGCCCATGCTGCTGGGCACTCAGACATGGCTTGCTGTCTTCCTCTGCTTTAGTCTGGTGCTTAGAGCCGGGCCCTGTCTCAGCTCTGCCAAACAGAGACCTCTGATTAGCGGATGCCCCTCGCTGTGCCTCGATTTCCCCAGGGTTGGGGGGATGGCAGCTGTATCCCATCCCCCTTGCCCAAAGGCAGGTGCTGTGTGTGTGTGTGCAGCCCCTGCCTGCGCCTGCCCTCACCTGCCTCCCCCCTTTGGTGGGGGAAATAGGGCTCATTTGAACCTCCCAGCCCCTCTTGGTGGGGGCTGGTGCAGCCCCTCTAGCAGGGAGGGAATCTTCCCCTTGAAGTCTCCCTTTGTTTGCCTTCCCCCTTCCAGGCCAGGGGCAGGGGGGCTGCAGGCAAGAGAGGCCGCGACCATGCAGGGCAGGAGCCCTGTGCCCCTCCATGGGACTGGGAGCCCCAGCACCCCTGACACTCCATGGGGGGCTAGGAGCAGTGGGGTTGGGAGCAGGGCAGCTCGCCAGGGCTGGGGGGCACCGGCGACTTTTGTACATTTGAATGTCTGACCCTTTTTTCAGCGTACGTTGAATGCAACATTCGGTCGTAGAGACCGGGGGTTTTGTATTTAATAAAAGTTTGAAAAGTTGGCAGGCTTTGTGGGGGTGGGAGTAAGCACCATCTGATGAGGAAGTGGGATTGTGGAGTATAGAGGGGAAGTCCTGTCTGCCACCTCCAGCTGTTGGCTGGGAGGCAGCGCTCCTGCCTCACCCTGTCCACCCTTCGGGGACCCCCCCAGCTCACTCAGCAATTCAGGGGGGCCTAACAAAGTGCCGAACTAGGATGAAGTGCACAGGGCAAAGCCAGCTACCCTCACTGTGCCATGGACATTCGCTGCTCTCCCGTCCATTTGGGGACAGTGCTTTCCCCTAGCAGGGATAAGCCTGTCCTCCATCCTCTGCCTTACCTCCAGCTGGCTTTGTACGTCCAGGTAGGGCAAAGGAGAATTCCCCAGAATCTAGCTGACTGTTGAGTGCCAATACCTGGCATCAGCAGGGAAAAGAGCTGCACCCATTAAGTGTGGTCCCCTACTCTTCAACCCCTCCCTTCCCCCACATGGTTCCCAAAGAAGGGCACAGCAGGACACAGCCTCAGGAATATAAATCTCATTAAAATCTAGGATACTTTAGAACTCTACACCAGGAGAGACACTGGCACAGGCAGCACTGCCCAGAGACACAGGCACAGGCAGCGCTGCCCAAGGACGCGCGCGTTATTGCTAACAATTAGAGGTGAAGAGTAGCGGTGTGACTCGAGGGGCAGGGCACGGGCACCATGCGGGAACCTGCGCCCCTCGCCGCGGCACGACGGGGGGGCTGGGGACGGGGAGCTGGAACATCCTGCTGGGGCTCACCGCCCACCGCCTCCCGCCACCGCGCCAAGCTGTGCCGTGTCCCTGTGCCAGCCTCGGGGCTGCAACAAAGGGAGCACAGGGTGCTGGCTGGGAGGGGAGCAAGTGGGGTAGGAAGGGTCTCATCCCATCCACCCCAAATCAAGAGCTCCAAGCCCTTTGGCTGGAGCTGGAAGACAGATTTAAAACTGCCCGGCCTTTGCCAGTGCATCCGGTCCCACTAATACTGGTTGGGGACTGAGCATCCCCAGATGGCTCGGAGCGAGTGGGCTGGTGCAGCTCTTCGTGTCTCCGCTGGTACCTCTTGCTAAGCAGCAGCTGGGGGAGGCTGGTCCATCCTACTCCCCCTTAGCACCATGGAGGGTCCTCTCCTGCCAGTGCTGGAGCTGCCAGGGAGAGCTCGACCTCATCCATGTCTGGTTACCCCCTGGCCAGGCTTAAGTACTCCCCAGCCTCCTGCCCCACTGTGGGGCAGGCAGCAGCACTGGGCTGTGCCCATGCTGTTTGTGGCTGTGCCCAGCTTTGCAGGCAATGCCTGGCCACCCAGAAGGGCACCCACAGACCCCAGTGGGGCCACAGGGTGGAGGGGAGCATCCCAGCTCACTGCCTGCACAGCCCTGGCGTACTGTGCATATGTGCATGCCCACGTATGCCACATGTGTGCCCATGCTGTGTCTGTGAAGGACACACACGTGTACACACGTGTGCTCTAAGTGCTTGTGTCTTGTACCATCAGATCCCCCTGCCAGTGCAAGCAACGTGCTTGCCCCCCATCTCCCTGTGCTGGCCTGGTGCCTGGCAGCACCCCTGGGCATGATCACCTGTGAGACCCAGTAGGCTCTGAGCCACAGTGGGTGTACACCCAGGCTGGGGGGTCCCTGCAGTGCCGACCCCTGCCACGATGGCCTTGTGCACACAAAGGCCACAGGCAATCCTGGCATGCCCAACCCTGGTCCCACCCCATGTCCTCCCCATGGGAAGGTCAGGAGGGTGCCCCATGGCAGGGCAGGCTGCCTGGCTTAGGGAAGGGGGGGTGGGAGCCTGGGAGCATCTCGCCCACCCCCCCATCCTGTGCATACCCCCAGGTCAAGGCCCTTGCAAAGTGCCTCTGGCTCCCGGCCCTCCCGGGGCTGTGCCCCCTCCTCTCTTGTCCCAGCGTCGAGCACAAAGGTTACCGTAAACACGAGGGTTAACGAATGCCACGGGGGCGGGGGGGGGGGG